>CM068375.1:83393532-84593532 GCA_034769895.1 Magicicada septendecula | reverse complement strand
ATGTTTCTCTTCCGCAGTGACTTCAGAAGACGACGGAGTGGAAGGTACGAAGGGTGGAAAAGGATTGGACTCTGACGATTGAGACAAACAGCTGGGACCGTACCACCAAAGCGAGCAATCGCGCAAAACGTCAGGGAGACACCCCCTGGAGATAATATCAGCAGGATTGTGTCTAGAATTGATGTGATGCCAAGTATAAGTTTGCGTAAGACGCTGAATTTCAGCAACACGATTAGCAACGTATGTTTTCCACCGCGTAGACTGGGCATGAATCCAGTAAAGAGACACCATAGAGTCAGAATACAAATGGACACTATCAATAAACGAATAAAGAGCAGGAATGACCTTAAATACGAGTCGCGATAACAACAAGCAAGCGCAGAGTTCGATGCGAGGTAATGACACCGGTCGTAAGGGAGCTACGCGAGATTTAGAACACAGGAGATGACAGGAGGCAGAAGAATCTTGATAAATGACTCTGACATAAATACAACAGCCAAACCCCCTTTCAGAAGCATCCGAAAAACCATGTAATTCAACTGTACTTGCCTCACGCTTGCAACGAATAGACCGTGGGACCACGATTTTGCTAATCAGACCCAATTTGTCGCACAAAGAATGCCAATCCGAACGTGATTGGCCGGAGATCGGTTCATCCCAACCAAGCTTGCAAAGCCAAAGTCGCTGCATAAAATGTTTGTACAAAAAGACAACGGGACCGATTAGTCCAAGAGGATCGTATATTCCTGCAATAATCGAAAGAATTTTTCTCTTGGAAATGCTTGAGTCAACTGGGAATGATTTGATGTCGAACAGAAATGAATCGGCAGTATTATTCCAGAGAATGCCTAGGGTACGCACATTGTCCTGTTTGTTTAGGGGGCGTGAAAAATTGTCATGATTTGCGACCGCTGTGGGTTCATTTGATGCCCATTTATGCAACGTGAAACCATATTGACTTAATAATGCACCTAGATCAGATTTCAGCTTGGTGAGATCAGAGATGGTGTCCGAACCGGTAAGCAGATCGTCAACATAGAAATCGTTCGTTATAGCTAACGCCGCTTCAGGAAAGGAAGCTTGATGGTCCCTACCAATTTGTACAAGACAGCGAGTGGCCAAAAACGAAGCACTAGCCGTGCCGTAGGTTACCGTTCGCAATGCAAAATGTTTAAATGGTTCGAGAGGAGAATCACGCCACAGAATGCGTTGATAGTGACAATCCCCTTCAGCTACGCCAATTTGTCGATACATCTTCTCGATGTCGGCGATGAGAACATATTTATGAATGCGGAAACGCAAAAGAATGGAAAAAAGGTCTTGTTGAACATTCGGGCCTACCAACAATATGTCATTTAGAGAAAGGCCATTGGTAGTCTTAGACGAACCATCAAAAACGACGCGCAGTTTTGTGGTCAAGCTAGACTGTTTAAATACGGCATGGTGAGGCAGGTAGTAAGTATTTGACGCTCCTGAATCGATAGCGCCATCATCGATAAGCGTCATGTGCCCAAGATCCTTATATTCTTTAATAAATTCTGCGTAGTCACGCGCGAGCTTAGCATCTCGCCTAAATCGACGCTCTAAGTTTAAGAATCTTGCCTTAGCATTGGTGTAAGATTCCCCCAACTGGAGATTATCAGGCTTAAATGGAAGTGAAACCACGAATCTACCCTCGTGGTTGCGCTGGGTAGAGCGCACGAAATGCTCTTCACAGGCTGACTCGTTATCAGGGGTGTTGTCAGGGATAGTTTCTGCTTCCCAAAATCTTTCGAGGGACTGCAGAATTTGACTGTCGTTGTTCCTAGCTAGGAACGAAACAGCAGGACCCTCGTTGCGGCAGTGTTTGGGCAAGTTGCCAGCCAAAATGTAGCCTAGCTTTGTTTCCTGAATGATGGGAAAATTAGGGCCACATATGTATTTATTAGCTAAGATCAAGTCCAGGTAAAATTGTGCCCCTAAGAGTATGTCGATTTGCGACGATATGTTAAAATCTGGGTCAGCCAGAAAAATGTTGCTCGGAATGTGGAATTGATTTATGTTAAACGAATTTGCAGGCAGATTGTGGGTTAACGTAGATAAGATAGCACATTTCGCCTCGAAGCTATATCTCTGATAACGAGAAATAATGCGTATAGACGCAAGATCAGTTGCGTAACACGCTGTATTGTTTATGCCCGTAATTGGTATGTTGGATTTAGTTAAATTAAGCTGTAATTTCCTTGCAAATGATTTTGTGCAAAAATTTATTTGTGACCCGGCTTCTAGAAGAACTCTTGCCCTATGTCTGTTGCCATCCTGGTCAATGACAAATACAACTGCTGTTGATAAGAGAACATTGTTCGTGCATTGTAATTTGAGCGAGCAATAATTACTGCTGGCAGCTATTGAGTTCGGCACGTTGTTCGCGTGCAACAATGTGTGGTGTCGTTTTGAACAGATTTTACACACCTGCTTATTCTTACAGCTAGATACAAGATGATCTGATCTAAGACAATTGCTACAACATTTATGACTTGATACAAATTGTCCCCGCTCAGCGGTGCTTAATGTACGAAATTTATCACATGAATAAAGCGGGTGATTAGATTTACAACACAAACATGAATAATTGTTTGCCGCTGAGTGATAACTCTTAAATGTAGTACTGCCAGCAGTGTTTCTTGATTTATATTTATCATATTTATTGTCAAGTCTTACATTAGGTTTGTTGAGTTGCTGTCCGGGTTCGATAGGCAGTGTATTTTCTAACAGCTGTCTACGTGAGTTTAAAAAATGCGTGAAATCTTGAAAGTTAGGCAAATTGTTAGGGTCTATTGACTCCTTCCATAGTTTAAAAGTAATAGGGTCGAGTTTAGTTGATAGTAATTGTATAATAATAAATTCAAATGAATTCACTGACAGTTGCATTGCTGCCAGTGAATTAAGGGAAGACGTTATTGTGTTTGTGAATTCTACCAAACTTTGGACAGAGTCCTTAATTGTCGACTTGACTTGAAGTAAGTTTTGAACATAGTATTTGGCTAGTATGAGCTTGTTGTCATACCTTTCGGACAGCAAACTCAACGCTATTGAATAATTTTCCTTACAGATGGGTAGTGACTTAATTAAATCTAAAGGTTCATTTTTTAAAGAAGAATGTAGATAATGTAACTTCTGCACTGGCGTTAAATCGGATCTTGTATGCACTAAGTCCGTAAAAATTGAAATAAAATGCTGCCATTCCAATATGTTGCCTGAGAAGCAGGGCAAACTTATTGGTTTTAATTGCATGTGCGTCGATAATACGGGAGGTACAGTCTGAACATTAAATGCATCAAGTAATTGCAAAATATTTGCTTCAGTCGAATATAGCATTTCTTCGACCTCAACTCGGTCTTCTTGAGCCGCGCTCATGTCTTTACTAATAAGTTCTATTTCAGACTGCACCTCGTCGTACTTCGACGCCAAGCTTTTCAGACTTTCTAGCCTTACCGTTAAAAAATGTTTTGTGTTTGAAGTTATATCAAAGTTATTTATGGCAGATTGTATTCGCACTATTACGGACTTTAAGCCGCCTCTCTTTCTGGTTAACACTTTGAGGCCTTCTTCAGCCATTGTACGCACCTTGTTACGCTGTTATTGAGGTGATACCTTGTAGGTGATGTCCTGCAGCGTCGACGCCTTGGTGAAGATGGCAAACACAGCTCGGAGAGATGACCGCCTTGTTTGAAGCACTGTAGCTAGCAGGCTCTTCCGAAGATGTTATCAGGAGGCTCAAAGGTGACGAGCGAAATGCTGATGGAAATCACGCCACGGTCGTATCAGCGGATATGCTGTTTCGCCCGTGATGGCCAGAAATAGTGGCAGAAAAGTATTAAATAGTAATGATGCATCGAAAATCCAGGTCCGGAGTGACCAAAAAATGTACAGAATCCGGTCCGCTTGGACCAAAAATGTTGAGTAAAGACTGTAGCTTGTGTAAATTCGTTCTTAGTTGAACCACCAGGAAGCAGAAATGATGAAGAGTGTGGACTGTATTTAATTCATTTATTTGAAGTACAAAATTACATTAAATATGTAGTTAGCAGTTATTTTTGAATGAAAGGTTGCTAATGAGCATGACGTATACGTAAGACATATAGTTTGACGTATACGTATCAAAAAGTTTTAAATTACGATGAAGGGGCCTAATGGGCCATATGAAGTGTGGCCTAAGGCTTTCGATAAAGGTCGTAAAGAATACGACCCGCGATAGTACGCGGAAATAAAATACTTTAGTACAAGTATTTAAAGGACAGTAAGGCTGCAGGCGAGCCGACCGCCGCTACGAGCGTTTTAGACGTACTGAGCAATCAGATTAGAACAAAAAGTAAGAAGCAGATTAGCCAACCTATAAAGTAAAATTATCGTGCTACTGCACATCTACAGACCCAAGTAATTCAGTTGTAATAATATAATTGGATTTCAAGTATCCGTGTTAGTCAAGATATCCTCATAGGGAGACCTACCGACCGCGGTAGATCTGGTGACGCGAGGACACTTGAAGACGAGCCGGAAGGTGTGCGCCTATACACCGCTTTTCATTAAACACCCACATTACACCTTGAGATATGTAAATAAGTAAAACAATATTAAAACATTTTTAAAAACCTTTGACAATCTATAATCAGTGTTATCGCAGCGAGGCAGTGTTGCAGTTCGACGAGCAAGTTCAGCATGTTTATCATCAGGACACCAGCCCAGCAGAATCCATGACGGAAGGACACGCGAGATATATGCATCGCATTCAGCCATCTCGCCGCATCAAATTGGAACATCTTCACTCAAGTAACAATTTCAGATCTGAACTTTATATAAACTTGTTTCCAACAATATTTCAAAATTCATAACATTTGTGTATGTTTAAAAATATATCGTATGGACTATTATTCAATTGGTGTGCAATAAATAATTATAATACCTCCAATATAGACTTGTTGATTTATAAAACACACACACTTTAATCCTATGTACAAAAATTAATTCATTTGTGTTGTCGCATAGTATTAAATGGTGCTAGCCAACTAGGGGCACGATTAATTTAGTAATTTAAGTAATATTTCTAAATTTTGTATAGACTAATTTTGTTAACTTTTATTTGTGTGTGTTGTTCATTTCTTTATCAGAGAATATATATCTTATGTTTGGGTATTCTCGGGTATAAGTTATGTGAACAGTTTATCAGTAGTGTATTGGAGGTTGAATTATTATTTGTTTATGTTAGAATACGTTTGTTTACATTTGATGATATTGGACTGCATACTTTAAACCGTATAATCTGAACATTCTTAACCACAATAATTCTGTGATAATAATAGTTGACGTTCCGATAAATAAGGAAATTTTAATATTTGTAAGCTTTATAATATAAATTGTCAAAATGACCGAATCTCAAACTCCAGCAATGGATATACAAACAACATTGGCCGCGATTATGACTAATATGCAAACGATGTGCGCGGAAAATAAGGCTAATATGCAAATGATGCGCAAGGAAAATAAGGTTAATATTGTAACGATGCGATCTTTACAATGCTTAGAGCCACACGTTGAGATCGTCAATTTGTAACGATGAGACTCTTATCGTCTCTGAAAATGTGTGTATCTTCGTTTGTTCGCCTCATACGTTATAGCCATTACTTTATATTTACGCTGACGATGTCCGTAGCGATCTCTCGAATTACCAGTACACGCGAGTGGGAACCTTACCTGTTCTTTACTATGTGGTTATATTTCACGGGTGGCGCCAAATTGTTTAATCTGAAAACAATTAAAAAGAATAGGACGATTGAGCGTTCGTTCTATGACGGTATTGTGAATTCAAATTACTCCCGCCCTGTGCGAATTTCTTAATCTCGCTGGTAGTTTGCCGAGTTTCCAACGTGAGCGCTTATCGTCACTTTTGCTCGTCTCTATAATACACAAATCATATAATGCACTTTCCTATGAAATAAAGAACAGTGGTTACAACTCTGTACTAGTTTATTAAATGGTGATTAGTAGTTATTCAGTATTATACAAAATTATATTTTGTTATTAAACAAATTTGCTCCGACAGTAAAAGACAATTATATCTCAAGGTTCGGCGAATGTAACTGAATGATTTAGTTAGTCAGACATGGCGTTTACTGAATGTTTATTTTTTCAATTTCGTTCATGAATCTGGATTCTTTTGGTTTACGAAAAAATATCAATTTGATTACAATAAAGTACACTACCTTACATTACTGGTACTTATATACTATAAGGTGTAATTACAATTTGTTCCTGAAGTGTTAAAAAGTGTATTTCAAAAGTTCGTAATTTCTATACAGGTTATTTTCTAGTTTCATATAAGTTTAGTGTTTTATTTTTAATTAATCTTTGAAAGAAATTATATCATCAGTTTATAGTGAGAGTTAAAAGTGTTGTGAGAAAGATTAAAGAGAATTTATTTCATAAATTCGGGTAACTCAGCAATACTTATCAAATCAGTTGAATTAAGGTGTAATGTCATTCAGTTGAAATAGATTGGGTCATCGTTAGTCATCAATCTTCCATCATTTGGGAATGTAATTACGCCTTGCGTCTTTTTCGTATAAGTTGCTCGAAATTTATTAATTTGGAATATATTAATCTGGTCGGTGGCCTCGGTTGAATGTATTAGTTCTCCATCAGAGTGTTTGGTTCTTCATTTTAGTAAATTTGGTTACTTTTTCTTGTTTTAAATTAAAATTTGTGTCATTTACGGCTTGGCGTCTATTCGTCTTGAGCTTCAATAATGGACTAACTGTTTCTAACGGAATAATAATAAATAACGTTCCGTTGTTATGGTAACTGGCTGACTCTCATTGGCTATTATGACTTAAGCCCATTGTTATAATATTTGAATTTTTATTCAAAATGACCAAATATCTTCTGATTGCTATTATTCTTCGGTCTTCTTCTCTATGTATGAGATATTATCACAACTGTTCGTATTTTCTTTCAAAGATCATTTTGACATCCCTCAAAGCTGGGTTTGCTTATGTATTAATATTTTGACAATAACGTTCATATTATGTAATTACATTTCTTTCTTATTTTATGTCCTTAATTTAACTTTTACGTCTTAATATGATCCACTAATTATCATTAACTAGTTACTTGCCTTGGATTTGCTAATATAATAGTAATTTCTTACAATTTGTTGTTATTGGTTTTATACAGTTAGGCATTTCATAGGCCTAGGTAGTAATTGGCTATATTTTCTTATTTTATACAAATTACATATTATTTTACCTTTATACATGTTTTGTTTTGTGTTACAAATGATTTGTTTACTTTTTGAATTGATTTGGGTCTGTTTTATAATAATTGTATGTTTTCATTATTTTACAAAATCATGGTTTGTCTATTACCTTCTAACTGGCTTGTCCAGTATTATTAAGTTCGTAAGAATTTATCTCTTTTCTTATCTATATTGCCATTGTTTATTATTTGTCTATTATTTTCTATTCTCTATAAAATATAACACAACATATAGGCTTATGGTCTGTAGGGTATGGTGGTCCACAGTGAGACATGGTCTACACTGAGAGATTCAATTTTTTTTAATTTGAATTGTCCGCCATAAGTGTTGCTAAGGTGGGAAATTTAAGATTCAAAAATAGTGTTGGCTATCGTGTTTGTGGATAGCTTCCTTTTTATGTGTACAGAAAATCTGAAGCTGAGTGTTTTGAGGTGAGTAAAGTAAAATAATCTATTCACGTTTCGATGTCTTTGGCATTTTAAATTTTAATATGAAATAAATTATTTATATTATATTGTATTTTGCTGTGAATGAGAATTAAAATGAAGTGATTCACTTGCAAATGCACAAATAATTAAGATTATGACAAATAATTTTTGTGATTAAGTGCACGTGGGTCACAGTGAGACATTAATAGGTGGGGTACTGTTGTTTGTGGTATTTTAACCCTAACAACTGATATTGTACAGGTTATAAGGCACACAATATGTTTTATTTGGTTATGCCATTGAGTAATTTTTTGATTATTTGTTTTAAGATGGCTAGAAATCGTAAAAGGAAAACAAACATGGGATCTTTTTCTCATGAAAGCAGTTGAACTTGTTATTAAGGAAGGCTATAGTATTCGCCATGCTGCTGTTCAGAAAAATCTTTCCTTTCAAACATTAGCAAGGTAAGAAGATATATCGGGCTTATTTTCATATCAGCTTGGTTAGAAACTGGTTATTTCCTTTCAATTTCTATGGTATCACTACTTGAATAATGTTCATAGAAATTCTCACCACAGATCTTAATTGCTACCTTGTTGTTTTTCTTCAGGTATGTTCAAAAACAATTAGCTGAACCTGATAGAGAAGTTAGAATGATTCCAAATTATGCCTGCCGGAAGGTTATGTCAGATGAGCAAGAGACCGTCTTAGCTGATTATATTCTCACGTGTTCCAAAATGAATTATCCACTGACTACAAAAGATTCTTGCCGACTGGCATATGAGACAGCTGTGAAGAATAATGTTATTATTCCAGAACGGTGGGAAAATGAAAAAATGGCCGGATTAGAATGGCTCCATAATTTTATGAAAAGACATTCTTTTCTTAGCATAAGACATTCCGAAGCTTGTAGCATTGCAAGGTCGTCTTCTTTCAATAGACATAATGTTGAAACGTTCATGGACAAATTGAAAGAGGTCTTAGAAAGAAACCCTTCCTTTTCAGATGGTTCTCGTTTATGGAACTTAGATGAAACAGGCACAACAACTGTACAAAAACCCAGAACAGTCATAGCAGGGAAAGGTGTAAAATCTGTAGCAGGGGCAACCAGCGGTGAAAAGGGGTCTTTAGTAACAACTTGTTGTTTTATTAATGCATTAGGCAATACTCTACCACCGGCAATGGTATTTCCTCGAACTCATTTTAAGTCTCATATGATACGGGATGGCCCTTCTGGTACACTAGGTCTCGTGACACCTTCTGGTTGGATGAATGCAGATCTGTTTGTTGATGTAATGAAACATTTCATCAAACATACCTGTTCGTCTAAAGAAAATCTGACACTACTGCTGCTTGACAACCATGAAAGTCGTCTTTCCATAGAATGTTTGGATCTTGCGAAAGAAAATAGTGTAACTATTCTCACTTTTCCACCACACTGTTCGCATAAGTTACAGCCCTTAGATGTAGGTGTATATTTCTCTTTTAAGTCGCATTATAATTCAGCTGTCAGTTCCTGGCTCGTAAACCACCCAGGAACCCCTTTCACGATCTATGACATTGCTGGGTGTGTTAATGTTGCTTTTCAGCGATCAATGACAAAATCTAACATTGGGTCAGGGTTTAGGAAGACAAGAATATTCCCATATGATAAAAATGTCTTTACAGATGATGACTATCTTCCTAGTAGTGTAACAGATAGACCCTGCGAAGAAACTTTACAAACCGAAAGAAATGGTGAAAATTCTAGAACAGAATCTTCACAGGCTGATGACAACAAAAATTCTCAGTTAACTGGAATTTCATTAGAGCTTCCACTGGAAATTGATAAGGAATGTAATGAGAATTCGCAGAGAGATGGACAGAAAGTCATCAGCCCTTACGCATTTCGTGCGCTACCGAAGGCTCAGCCTCAAAAAACAAATAGGAGAAAGAAAGGTAGGAGTATGATTGTTATGGACATTCCAGAGAAAAAAAAATAACAGAACTTGCTCTCAAGCGAAGATCAACAAAACAAGCAATTAATGAAGGGAAGAGTAGCAAAAGAAGATTATTTGACAGTTCCCTTACTTCTCAAAATGAAGGTAAGAGAGATTTTGCCTGCCTTTCATCATCATCATCAGATCGTGAGGAAGACATAATGGAATTCAGTCCACTTACGAAGGAACCATCTCTTGGAGATTATGTATTGATTGAATTTCATGGGGAAACAAAATTAATGTATTATGTCAGTGTGTAATGGGGCGAAAAGGGGTATTATATTTTGTTGTAATTTTATTCTGTTTTATTCAATTTATACGGGCCCAAACAGCGAGTCACCTACATAAAACGGTTCAGTGCGTTGGAATGCGGCGTGGTCAACAACAGTTTAATTCACAGAATTCCAGTGTGCACATGCCTGTGTTTTCCGTTGGGGAGAAGAGTAAAAACTTTGTAGCTAACAACCAGCTACAATGGGATGCGGCCTGTATGCGACAACGCAATTGAATTCGCAGAACCTAAGGGCTGTGTTACACACACCAACGCGCAACAACAACCAGGCGCGCGGATGGGACGCTTAGACAAAAAACCAATATGGCCCGAAGTAACTAATTTTGTCAGCAACGTTGTCCCATGCTGACGGAAGTTTGACAAGTCACACCCATTCGCGTGACGTAACCAGTGGCAGTGTAATTTCGTCAACGCCTGACACACGAAAATAACACGTGTTAAATTAACAGTGACGAAGGCTTTAACATATAAGGCATTGTAATTTCCGTCATGCCTAACTTCTGGTGGGAGAAATTTTGGTAGCCTGCTGCCGCAGTTGAATAAAACTCTCAGCCCGGCCGGGTGTGAATAAAAAAAAATGTGTGCACACAAAATTCTAAATTTATCATGTGAAAAGTGAACCAAAATTAAAAAATGATTTAACATAAATAAACAGAATCAGTGAAGTGAGCGGGCTAAATAAAAGGTGAATCGTAAACTTTTGGACGCTTAAAACACGAGGCACATGGCAGCGAGAGGAGTGACGCCGTTGGGTAACCCATCAGAATAATTTCATTTTTTTACAAAGGGTTCTTCAAATCAATTAACATAAAAGGGGTTTTATAATGGAATGAAAGTGTGTGTGCAGCAAACTGGGTCATTTTATACAAAATTTAGAATAAGTTAGTTGAAGTTTAAAGTTTTTTTATATATAAATAATGTATACGTTTGATACTAGAAGAAAAGAGACAAGTAAAACGCTATAAGATTATTAAACAAGAATATAGAAATGAAATAAAATCTGAGTTATGTTACCAAAACGAGAGTTGAGTACTTGAATAGTATAACCCTAAGTCACGCTTAACATTCACAGGTTCGTGCAATGTAACCCTGGGCTCAAGTCAAGGTAGGTGAAAATGAATTATTATTATAATATTGTGTATTAAATATAATATCACAAATGGCGCCCGAACAGGGACATGTTTATAAAAAATAAATTTTAATAAACCGCACCTACAGTAAATGTGAGCGTGATTTGGAGGTTGGGTAACATACGTACTAACGATGTATAAAAAATTAAGAAGTTAGAGCCATACTATGTTACTTGTGTCATATTATATAAATAATACTGTGTATATGTAAAATTGAATTTTATATCAAGGAAAACATAATAAGTTATATACAAAATGAATACTAATGAAAATAATAAGGAAGACGTCAGCTTAAATGACATTGAAACAGAAAACTCAGTAAATGTTAACGCTAACGATTCAGGAATGGAGACAACTTCAAGCCTGATAAACGAATCTGTAATTAGTGAGCCGGGAGTGATTTCCACTCTAGTAGCAACTAAAATAAAAGAAAAAGAATATTCAATAAATTATATATTCAATTTTATGAGGGCAATGTCTGATGATATTAAGCAGAGTGTGAATGGTCGTTTTGACGTTCAAAATAGCAATTTTAATATAAAGTTTGATGAACAAAACAGTAAATTCGATGAGTTGAAAAACCATATGAATGAAATTAATAAGCATTTAAACCAAACTAATGAAATAATAGAAACTAACTTTAACAGTAAAGTAAAGCAGATAATAAACAAGAAGTTAGGTGACAATGTTACAGTTGTGACCAATAATAATAATAATAAAATATTGGAAGAGGTAGTGTTAGATAATAAAATATTGAATAGTGATGATAATGATGTTAATTACAATTCTGAGAGTATAGTGGGGGTAAAGAATAGTGGAGAAACAGATAAATTAGACGAAAATAAAAACAATCAGACAGCAAATAATGAGGTAAGTAGGGGTAAGCATTATGAGAATATAATGAAAAATAGTGCTGATGAAGTTTTAGTGGAAGTAGGATGTAATAATGGAATGTTAGTGTGGGTTGATGGGTTAAAGAGAGTGGGTGAAGAGAGTTATATTGTGGGTATGAAGCAGAGGGTAAATTTTCCCCAGGTTTATTGTAAACCAAGGTGTTTACAAATGTTGTTGTTGAAGGGCAAGAGTCCCTTGTTATTGGAAGACATGAGGTCTTTGAGTTGTTCCCCGAATTTTTATGAGTTAGTACCCTCTGTGTGGAGTGAGAGAGAAAATGTGATAGGGTGTTATGGTGAGAGAGATTTATGTAGAGAGTTGTGTATTGATAGAGAGATATAATTATTTCAATTAAAGAGAAATTATAAAGAGTTGAAAGAGAGGTTAGAATTGAAGGAAATAGATGATATAAAATACTTACCTTGTAAAATAGAGATGGATAATTATTTTGATGATGATGATAAAATAACTGACTTTATAGTGAATAAAAATACTTACGGAGACAGAATTGAAATTACCAATGTAGACTGGTTATATGAATTAATAGATAATAATGGTGTCAAATATTATGTTGATAAGGGTCATTATAATAATAATAATAATAATTTGAGTGTGAGTAAGAATGAGAAGTGTTATAAAAAAGTAAGGCTATTATACAACGATGGTGGTTAGATAATAAATCAATAAATGGACATTTAAATATATTAAATATTTTAATTTATGGTTATGACTGGCTGAATTAGGAAATGAAGTGTGGTAAATAGAAAAATAATGACAAAGATTTGTAAATAAATTTTAGTGAAATTAATTGTATCTGTATTGTAAAATGTTTTATGTAAACAATATGTATGTAGCAGAATTTGTTTAATAATAATAATAATATTTTGTCAGGTTAAATAAATGATTACAAAGGTGGTAATTAATGAATGATAAATTGTTTTGGAAGTAATGTAATTAAAATGTTGTGTTTTCAATACTTGATGGAATGCAAATAATTTGAGATGCTTAAATATTTTGATTGATTTAAAATGTTATATAGGTATTTGAATTTTGATGATGAATTTAAATTATTTTATGAGGTTCAATTTTGATAATAATTAATAAATAAATAAGTGTTAAATTGTGTAGTTTGTGGAATAACAGGGTTGTTAAAATGTTTCAGAAGGTACATGGAGTTATTGGTGTTTGGTGTTGATATTTTGTGTTTATGACAGTATGTGAGTGATGTACTGTAAGCAGGGCCGTATTTAGGCATGTGCAACATGTGCAGGTGCACTGGGCGGCAAAATTTTGAGGGCGGCAAAATATAGCTGGTTAAAAAAAAACATCGCTTTATATCATTATAAAGCCCGAAGTAGATTAGCGTTCTGGCTCTGGCATTAACCCTTTGAACAGTAATCACGTATATACACGTTTTTTGTCAGACGGGCCAAAATCAGTAATCACGTATATTTACGTTTTCAACTTTTGCTTCATTAGTATTGCCGTCATACGTCGTTTATTGGAATGATATTCGTGCTGCCCTCTAGCGGATAGTTTCTGAAACATTTGGTATTCATTCCTTCTTAGGCTGATGTAATTTATGTGACTGTGGTGAATAATTTTATACGTGCTCTGCAGCTTTGTGTTTGAAGGTTACGTTCTGCGTTGTGTAAGAAAGTGTAAAGGTGTGAGCAGTGTTTTCGTTTATAAATAATGTTTATTATTCGTATTATTTAAATTATAGGACGTAAAATTTGGATTTAGTGTTGAGTATAGAGTTAGTAATCTGATAAACTATCTTTGCAAAATGTCTAAATGTGTGCATATTCTTTGGTGTGTCTGTTGTTATTAATTCAGAGTTAAGTTGGCGTTTCATCGTTCCACGTGGTTCCAACTTGTTATTAACTTTCAAAATCAAGGCATTTTATACGATACGCCGAGTATTTTAACTGTTGACAGTGAATTATTCAGTTTTAAATGTTCTACAAAACAGTATTTCTATAGGTTTTTTGGTTAAGATATAATAGCTTAGGGACGGTATGGATGGGCGATCTAGGTTAAGTGGTGCTGCATATCGCTAGAAAGCTGAGGAAAAAAGACAGAGGGAGAGTAAAATTTTGCAGAAAATACCTCGACTGGACTCATATTTCAGTGGTGAAACAAAAGTGAAAAGTGTAGGCCTGAAAATTCGGGTGAAATTATAGTGGAAAACAGTAAAGACAATGTGGAAGTCAAAAATCTCGAAGTACAGGAACAAGCTACACTCTCTACAGAAGTGGATTTTGCAGTGTCTATTCCTAGTAATGATCCATTCTATTGGGAAAACACTGATCACACTCAGGATTATTTGATAAAAAATGGTATTAATCAAAACAAAGACGCTGACTTTCACAGTCCTCGCAGCGATATGTTGATGGAACACAACGGTTTTGCAGCAAGAAACTATTCCATAGGATTTTAGTAAATGGGGAAATTATGAACCGTGAATATCTTGTTTATTCTCCCAGCCAAGGATCACTGTTCTGTGCCCCATGCAAATTATTCGGTGGTACATCTCAGTTTGCAACATCTGGTTTCAATGATTGGAGCCATGCTGGCATAAGAATAGCCGAACATGAAAATTCTGCTTCTCACAGAGACTGCTTGTTAAAATTGAAAAGTAGAGGAAATGAGATGAACAGAATTGACAAAAGATTGCTCAGCCAGATGAACATGAAGTTACATATTGGAGAAATGTATTAAAAGAGTTGTTTCTGTAGTTAAAAAAACTAGCTTCTAGGGGTTTAGCATTTCGTGGAGACGAAGAGAAGTTTGGCTCTGTGAAAAATGGAAATCTCATGATGTGTTTGGAATTAATTGCAGAGTACGATTCTTTTCTGGCTGACCATATTGCATGGTTCGGTAATCCTGGAAAAGGATCTACATCATACTTGTCACCAGCAATTTATGAAGAATTAATATATCTTATGGGAAAGTCAGTGAGTGAAAAAATAGGCAATGAAGTTATTTCTTCTAAATATTTTTCAGTCATAGTAGATTCTACGCCAGATTTATCTCATAATGACCAGTTAAGTGTAGTTGTTAGATATGTAACTGATTGTGGGCTCTCAGTTGAAAGATTTCTGTGTTTTATGAAAAATACAGGCCATACTGGAGAAAAGCTTTTTGAAGCACTAATGAATTCTTTAGAACAACATGGTCTGAAAGTTGATAACTGTAGAGGTCAATCATATGACAATGTGGCCAACATGTCTGGAATATATTCTGGCTTGCAAGCAAGACTCAAGGAAAGAAATCCTCTTGTTTTCTTCATTCCATGTGCAGCTCACTCACTGAATCTAGTTGGTTCACAAGCAGTGAAATGCTGCATTGCTGCAGTACGGTTTTTTGAGTTATTGCAAAGTTTATATAATTACTTCGCAGATTCTACAGGGAGATGGAATATCTTGGAAACATTTTTTGATTCTGTAACCATGACATTGAAATCACTGTCAACAACTCGATGGTGTGCACGTGAGGATGCTTGCAAGAGCTTGGATGCAGATTGGAAAGCAGTGGTTTCTGCGTTAAGAACTATTTCAGAAAATGAAACGGGTAAAGGTAGATGTCAAGTTGATGGTCTTCTTAGGAAATTAAATAGCATTGAGGTAGCATTCATGACATCAGTGTGGGGTTCTATTCTTCAACAATTTGGCAAAGTCATGAAAAAATTGCAAGCTCAGGAAATGGACATTTCCACTGTTATTGAAATGTACGACTCTCTTACAGTGTATTTAACTGAGCTTCAGACCTTGTTTCCCCAATCACAGAGATTCAGCTGAAAAGAAACTTAATCATATCAGGAGTCTGGAATCAGTTCCTTCTTCTTCAGCTGTTGAGATTTCAAGACCAAAACGTCAAATTAAACGTAGGTGATTTTTTGATGAATCATCTGAATCAGAAGCGGAACCAGAAAGTCCTGAAGAAGAACTAGGATCAGATGACTTGGAACATGACAAGATCTGGAGACGAATGGAAATTTCATATTCCAAGATCATACAAACTCTCCAGACTGAGTTACAGAAGAGAGTTAATGTGTACAAAGAATATAATTTAATATTTTCATTTCTCTCAAATATCACCAAACTAGAAGCTCCTCAAATTTATGATGCTGCAGAGAAACTTCGAGCCATTTATGATTCCGACATAGAAAGCAGCTTTGGTGAAGAATGCATCCATTTGAAAAGCTATCTGTTATCTATGAAGACAGAAGATGGTAACAAATTATCGTCTCTTCCATTTCTCTGCAGAATGTTGGCTTCGAAGAAAATTAGTGATGTCTACCCAAATGTGTACACTGCACTCAAGATCTACAACTGTACTCCAGCAACAAACTGTTCTGCTGAAAGGTCATTTTCAGCTTTAAAACGAATCAAGAACTATCTACGGACAGCACAGAATCAAGAACGACTGGTCAGTCTTGGAGTGCTCGCCATAGAATCAGACATCACTGTCAGTCTGGATTTTGAGGAAGTGATAAATGCATTTGCAAATGCAAAAGTCAGAAGAAAGTCATTTCTCTAAGTTTGGTAAGTTTCACAGAATGGTTAGTATCAAATTGCGGTATTTCTACCATATACGTTTGACTGACCAAATTGGATGTTTCAGTGATATTTTTAACTGAGGTTATTAAACTGTAGTGATTATTTTCTATGTGTTTACCATATATCGTCTTCAGAATAATGTATAAATGTTTAACTTGCACCTTTGTTTCATATATTGTGTATTCAGTTAAGTTTAAATACTGTCTATAATACAGTTTAAAATTGAAGTAAGTAATTAAACAATTTATTGTCCATAGTCTGTAAACGAATAGCGACACTGAAGTTTAGCTCAGGGAATAGGGGGCGTAAAATTAATGACTGCACAGGGGCGTTATACATCCAAAATATGGGCCTGACTGTAAGTATGAATTTTATAATGCAATTTATATAAATCAAAATGTTCAATGTTTAAATAGCAAATTTTAATTAATGAAATGTTATAAAGAAAATTTTTGGAAAAGTTAATGATATAGTAAATGATAAAGAATTGATAATTAATTAATAGAAGTTCAATTGGAATTAAAATATAATGTTTATAATTTTATATGCAAAAATAAGGGTGTAAGGTGTAATTTCTAATCAACCTCAAATGTGAATTGTTTGTTTTAATGGAATAATCGCAACGTTAATTATGAGTATATTGTATTTATTAGGTTAAGAATGAAAAATTAATAAATATACCCAAACATATAAGAGTTGACATTCCGTGAATTGCAGTAGCGGTGTCAGCGTTGGCCTTATATGTCTTTTGGTAGTTTCCCCACATTTCGGGCGGTCACGGTTTCACCAGGCCCTGGCCGTGGAATTATGTAAGTACAGTAGAGTCTCGGTAACTCGAGCCCCGGTATTTCGAGGTTCCGTGTAATTCGAGCTGGAAAAAAATAATAAATACAGTCAGTAAATGTAAACAACATTCCCGCCATATCGTGACTCATGCCAGACCAAGTGTCTACAGCACGCTAAAAATAAATATGTAAATAAATCAGTAGCGGACTGACCGCCTCAGCTGATACAAGTGTTGTACCTGTGCGTTACTACTAAGCTTCGTTACTAGTGTTTGCTTGTTGTTTTAGTTATTTTACTGTACAGTATATTCAACGTTTAGTTTTTCACTACAGTAAATTGTTATTTATACTGTATATAATGAGTTACAAGAGTAGGCCTAAGAAGAAGTTTGTGCCGCTAAGTGTTAAATTGGAAGCCTTAAAAAGATTAGACAGAGGTGAAATGCTAAAAAAACTTGCTGCTGATTATGGAGTCGGCGAAGTGACTGTTGGTGACTGGCGTAGGAACAGAGACAAGATTGAAAACTATTCTTCTAAAAAGTGTATGGGGATTTTAACCTGTGAACGCAAATCGATGAAGAAATCTGATTATGAAAAAACGAGTGCAGCTTTGTTCACTTGGTTTAGTCAACAGAGGCAAAAAGGAAGTCCTATTTCAGGTCCAATGTTGCAAGAAAAAGCAATGCTTTTCAGGAACCAGTTTAAGGAAGGCGAGGATGATTTTACAGCAAGTTCAGGATGGAAAAAACGATACGGCGTAAGGCAGCTTGAAATGTGTGGTGAAAAGCTATCTGCGGATTCTGAGGTTGTCACACAGTTCTGTGAGAGATTTAAAAAAATTATAGAAGAGGAAAAACTTACTCTCAATCAGTTGTACAACTGTGATGAGACAGGACTAAATTTTAAAATGCTGCCTACTAAAACTTTAGCTTCAAGGGAAGAAAATGCTGCGCCAGGCCACACAAAATCTAAAGAAAGGGTGACAGTTCTTGCTGCATCGAATGCAAGTGGAGAACATAAACTGAAGCTAATGTTAATAGGCAAGTCTGCAAAGCCTAGAGCTTTAAAAAACATCACTCCGTCTACGCTTCCTGTTACATACATTAACCAGAAATCTGCTTGGATGGATAAAAATATTTTTAAGAAGTGGTTTTTTGAAAGTTTTGTTCCTGAGACCAAAAAGTACCTAAAGGAAAAGAACTTGCCTCCCAAAGCAATATTAACCCTTGACAACGCTGGATCACACCCTGACGAAGAAGAACTGAAATGTGGCAAAATTAGAGCATTGTTCTTACCCCCAAACGTGACGAGTTTAATACAGCCGATGGACCAAGGCGTTTTTGAGTGCTTGAAAAAGAAATATCGTCGTCGTCTGCTGCAGAGGCTCCTACAAACTACAGAAGGCGAGGGAACCATAGTGGAATTTCTAAAGAATACTACAATGAAAGACGTAGTTTACTGGGTGGCGGAATCATGGGATGACATAAAGACAGAAACACTAAGGAAGTCTTGGAACAAGATTTTAAAAGAAGAAAATAACAGTTGTAACACCACAGACGAACATGACTTGGTCTTAGCACGACTGATAAAAAAACTTCCTGGTTGTGAACAGTCAAATGAAAATGATGTTTCAGAATGGTTGAATAGTGATGAACAGTTTGAAGTGACCGATGATTCAATCGTTGAAATGCTGAATGAAGCGGCAGAAGAAAATAGTGATGAAGACGTGACTGCAGAGACTGTACCCGTGATGACTCACGCCGAGGGGTTGGCAGCGCTAGACACTGCATCGCGTTATGTCGAACAGCAAGCAGAAGCTACACCGACCGACACGATGCTGCTTAGAAGATGGCGTGACATTGCTGCTAAAAAACGAGGCTCTATTTTAAAACAAAAGACTCTGGACAATTTCTTTAAAAACTAAATTTGTGTGCCTTTTATCTTTTGAGTTTAAACTAGTTCAGGTATGTACTACATTGTTTGTGTTTTCTTATCCGTAAGCAATAAATGTTTGTTTATACATTACTCTTTGTTTTTTTCTTCATCCGTATAATCCGAGTTTTTCCAAATTCGAGGTTGCCTCAGCCCCAATTAACTCGAATTAGCGAGACTCTACTGTAGTTACAAAATTGGTGAATGTTGAAGTTGAACCAGGGGGGAACAGGGGAAACTACATAACTATGGAACAGCGGCTATCGTCGAAGGTGTCGATAGTGCCGTCTTTAAGGGTGTGTGAAACATTTTAGTAGGATTACTGGTGTCCTCGGACATCAGTAATACCGAATTTTTATATAACGCTGAACCAAGAACGGTATGGGCAGCGTCCATACCTTATATATGTAACTTCAGTTTTTGGGAATGCAAATGGGCGCAACAGTCCAACATCAATAAACAATAGTGTGTGTGGTAAAGGAGCTGGCAGTTACAAGCCAGGGGCACAGATAACGCATCTGTGCATAAGGCAAACGCTCGATCCGGTCCATCCGGCGGGTGGTTACCTAATTGTAACTGGGAAAAGGGGGGAATTTAAGTAATGATGTAGTGGGAGTGTAGCTGTAAATGCAGTGAGAGGGTGACGACCTCTGTAAACAGCGGGCGGTCAACCTATAATACAACTCTATAGAGAGAGTTGGGGGTTGACAATCCATAGAGCTGTTCAGTAACTGTTGCTATGACTATGTCTCAATGAGTAGCGATGTATGTCCCTATGAGAGCAACCAATTTTAAGTGATAGAGTCAATTATAATGTTTCATTTTGATTCAAAAATACTATTGTAATAGATAGGTCGTTTAGGAGTAAGTGATTTAAATGTGATGTGCTTTGTGTAATGATTTCAGAAAAGACTGTGCTAACACTCAAAAGACTTTCAAGTATATAAGATGTTTCTGTTATCTGATTCTGTTTAGTATGTTTTATTGTGTCATTATTGTTAATATGTTAGTGGTAAGAATTATGAACATGTGTACTTTATATAATTTTGAAATATATCTGTAGTAAGGTCAATCACCTTGCCAAGAAAATCAGCTGATCAGCTGTAATATATCACTTATAGTGATTTGCAAATTTTTCAAGGTAGTTAAATGTTTGAATATAATGATTTCAATGTGGTGAAAAGATTTTGATTTAAATGAGGAAATGTATTGGAGATAGTTTTGAATTTTGAAGAGTTAAAATGTGAAATATGGTAAATGTTAGAATTTCGGTGATTATTATTTTGTTAGGACAATTAGATCAGTCCAAGTTAAGTTTAGAAGGAGAGTTGAATAAAGTAAGATGGTTGTGAATAAATGTAATGTAGAAGTTGAGTATTAATAGTGACACAGTAGCTATGGGGAAAATATGTAGAGTAATGATTGATATATTGAGGTAATAAATAAGTGGAGATATTTTGTAGATGAAAGTGATGCATTGGGAGAGTAAATAGTTGATGAGTAATTTTGTAAGGGGGGTGGTGTGATAAGGAGTCCTCAACGAAAAGCGTTGTGGCAGGAAGGGACCGATTAGCGCCAGAAAGGGTTATTTAGGGGGAGTCCAGGAACCAACATAAGGGAATGAGCAGTGGGACGGGAACACACATCCTGAGTACAAAGGGGTAGAGAGTATTTTTTGTTATAAGGGTAGAATGATGCGATATGAGTTGAGTAGTAAGTTGGGGTTAGAGAATGATTGGTAGATGTTTTGATAAAGGGGTGTCATACTAGGTAAAATCTGTTAGTGATGTTAGAGTCAGAAGGGGGTAAGAGTATATATAAATGCCAAGTTGATAAAGTGAGTTATTATGAATAATTAAGTCACCCAAAATAATTGAGTAGGAAAATATTAAGGAAACAAAGTCATAGTCAAAATATAAAAATAATTGAAACGAGTGACAGATTTTGATAGGATTTAAAAATAATGTAAAGCTATAAAACGTGTGATTTTTGGTCAATTTAAAGATCAATTTTATTGTTTATTGTAATAGTAACCATGTTAATTTTAAATGTTTTATTTTATTATGTTGTACTACGTGTGATGATAAGAAATTTTAAAAATGTTTCATGTATTTTATGATGTAGCTCTGTGTAAAATATGTATGTCAAGGTCGTTGACTTGACCCAGAAAGATCAGCTGATGGTTGATGTTATAGACAAGACCTGTTTCCAGTAATTGATTGATGCAATTTTGCCGTTTAATTGAATTAAATGATTTTAAATGTTTCTAAATACTGAAAAAAGTATATTTTGATAAGTTAAAATTTTTTTGAAAAAATAAAATTTTATTTTCCGCCTGCCATATAGATGATGTTTGAGTTTCAAGTATATTGTTGTTTATGTGTGTTACTAGTGTTTATTGAATTATATTGTTTAGAATATATGTATAAACAAATGTTAGAGTAAGTGAATTCATGTTTTAATAAGGTGTTCAATTTGTTTTCTTTAGGATTGTTATTAATATTGTAATAAACCTTTTTTATGAGGTGTTCTGAATTTTATGATTGTCACCCGTTCTAGTATTCGTATCGTAAATGTGTGTGTGATGAGCGTTTTTAATTCGCTCGTTGCATTCGTGATATAGTATAGGTGTATAATTGAGGGTATTAATCAGTTCACTTACTTCTGTGAATGTTATTCGTATATAGCGAGTCAGGTTGTACTTTTTCTTAATACTTACGGGCAAACCGTATCTCTCGGTGTTCAATTTGAATCTTACCGCCTCGTCACCTGATTGGCTCACGCCGTCTTGCAGTGTCGACTTCGCTAACTGTGGTGTTTTGGTGTTTTCACTTTAATAATTCTCTATATATTACTTTATTTTATACGAATCAAACATACAGCGTTGCAGAACAATAAGATTTATTAAACCCTTTCAAATTTTCAGTTATTCAATAGTACATTAATTTATATTGATGCCGGCTTCTACAATTGCTCAGTTGGTTGCTCAGTCGTTTGTATCATGAAGACGCCTGCTTGGCGAATAATGTTTGTTTACAATAATTATTTTTCACAAGGCGTGTTAAAGTCCTTTTGACTACAGAAGTTTTGGATTATCAGCTAAAATGCACAAAATTATAATATTTCTTAAAACTAGGTACACAATATTTAATACACTAATACATACAAGTAAGTTATCAGCAATGAGAATTAGAATAGTGTTTGGTTAGAATTCTGACAACAAGTTATGATCATTAATAATTTATTATAAATCAGTTTCAACGGTTGTTAATTGATTAAGTTTCATTAATAGTAATATTTTAATTACCTTTAGTTCTTGTTCAAAATAGTGATCAGTGAAGTGAAAATTGTAACTCGTTATTATGGATAAAAGGGGAATTCGTTTTTAAGTGAAATTATTAGTTTATACTCATCGGGTTCTCGTTGAGGCTTCCTCGATGTTCGTCTACTTCTTCCAGATGGGTCTAGTCGACTTCTCCTCCTCGGATGTTCATCAATTCCCGTTCAGATGGTTTTCACATAAAGTTCGGCTTCCCTCTTGTTTCGCAGTCGTTTGTATTCTCAGGTTGAAGTAGGTCGATCCTTTTCTTCCTTCGGGATGAGTCGTCTGTTACGTTTCTTCGAAGTCTTCTTATTTTTCACTGATATTTTTATGTTGTGAGTAATTTAATAATGGTTAATTCATCAGGTGTTCTATAGAATGCTTTTACTATACTTCTTCCTTCTGGTTTTTGTTAAAATTTACGTTTTTATAGTTAAATTTGGGTTGAGAGCTGCATACATCCGCCCTCCGCGTTGGTCAATAATGGATTAATAAGAATTCCAACGGTTTTTTGGTAATAAATTTCAGTTGCTATGGTTACCTATTAAATTATGCTAATTCTCATTGGTCGTTAATTTATGTCATTGTTATATTCTAACGTTTTATTTTAGTTTAAATCTATAAAATATCTTCAAATTAAGATTTCTTTCTTATTTTAGTAGCTATGTTTATTACATGAATACCATTGTTCATAATTTTTGATAAGGATCATTTTGATACCCCTCATGGTTACTTTTGAGTAGTTAATCACATTTTCGTTAATTTTCTTATTTACATTTCATATATATTTAATCTAAAACTGGATGTTATTTATACATTTTTGTATTAGGTATACCTACTTAACTTGTTTAAACATTTGGTATATTCTGATTTGATACTGGGCTATTGTTTGTTTTTAAATTTACAAAGTTTCTTCATTAACTGTTAGGCCTGAGCCTAGATTTTCCTATACTACTATCTAACATTCTTTGTAACTCCTTACCTTTATATATGGTACATTAAAACAATTTTTTAATAGAAACAAATAATAAACATTGGTGATTCTAACTACACCTCTTATTATAACAATAAACATTTTCTTGCCAGGTTCAAGCCTGAAATTAAACTTCTAACTACTTTTCTGTTTCTTACTACTATCTGTTTTAACTTATAATTTATTACATTATATGGGTTTTTTAAACCATAACAAAACTCTTATTATACTACTGTTAAACTGTACTTTACACAATATACTCTACTCCCTCATTCCTTCACTAGAATACAGTGTCTATCTTTCTTGTTTACCATTCATTCTAATGACTTAATTTTTATCTTATTTTATAATTCTTACTAACTATTGCTTAAATTAATCACAGTACAATTAGTTCATCTTACTTGCTAGCATAAAGTTTATCACAGGTTGTTTAGATATTCTATTACAGTCTACTTACTAAAATACCTTTTTATGTTCACCCACTACACTTTTTTCCTTCATAGAAGGTTTTTTTTATTTATTCACTTTCACTTTTTTATGTAACATGCTATACCTGCATGTCACCACTTATTTGTATTGATACACTCTTTATTCCACTCACTTGATATTATTCACTATGTTGTCTAATTATTTTAACATCATCGTGTGGTTATTGGTTATGAGTAACTAATTTATTTTCCATTCACTAATGATCACTTTTGATTATTAACTATGGCCTTTATTTGCCTCAGGGTATGGTTTACTGGTTTTGATTATGTTTATCACTATTCATTTGGGTATGTTTATTTTTAACTCCCTATCTTATATTTATAAGTACATTTCTTCATTCATATAATATGCATAATATTACTATCTTATTTGTTATTATTAATATAGGTACATCTCATTTATGCTCTAACTATATTAGTGCATTTGTTTACATGCATTTTGTGGTCATAATTTGGGGATTACAATGTTCGTTATCAATTTCTTGATTACATTTGGTTCCTGATTCCTTCTTCCTTGTTCCATTGTTTTTTCTTGTGTTTATCCAATCTAATGAGTCAAGTCATCGTCAGTTTATTAGTCATTTGTCATTTTGTCATTTGGTTATTAATCTCTGAGTTATAAGTTCTTGACCTTTCTTCTTGTCTTCAGCTTCTTTGTTTTATAATTAATTATCAATGTATTTTCACTATCTTATGTCATGTTACATAATGCATCGCCACCAAAATTTATTATTTCAAAAAAAGATCATTATGTTTTTTCTGAAATCATCAATATAGCTCATTTAATCAAGTTGTTATTATTCAGGAATTCATCAATCGCTACTTTCTTCTTTATTTATTTTTATTAAGTCATGGTTCATGATATGGTATTTGGTATTATTTTCTTTCTTTATCCTTTCATTACGAGTGTTATCCCTTGTATGTTCTATTTCCCTAAAATTTTCTTCTCTCCCATTCATATAAATTGGTACTAGCCAGAGGGCACGTGTGGCTCTATTACTCTGCTATCCATTTATACACATTTTGAGTTCAGAGGTCATGCCTATCTGCTCAATAACATAAATAATTGTTGGACGTATCTCAACATAAAATCATCACATAATAATATTCATAATAATCATAATGATAGTTGTCTGTTTTCGACTCATATAATATCAATACAATAAAACACCTTTGGGATTAATTATTCTCTCTTTTATACCTCTCATGACCTTTTCTTCTCAGTGACTTATTTGGATTCCTTTTTCTATGCTTGTGGCGATATTTAATAGATATTTTGCTTTGTTTCGTCAACTTACTTCATATGATAGTGATTTTATTTGTTATCACTTTATTTCTCATTTATATTCAACATTAACATTGTAGCTGGTTTCTGGCTCACTTATACTTTTTCAGCATTGATTGTCCAGTTAATATGTCATTGTCATTTTTTATTTGATTGTCTTGTCTTTTCTTTTGTGAAACGTTAATTCTTTATTATTCCCTTTTGTAATAGGGTCAGTTAATGATGTTATGTAGCATCATCATTATTTGTTTAACATTTTATTATTTTATGTCAATTTTTTATGATATTTCATCATATATATATATTTTTATATATATATTTTTTTTTTCTCAAAATTACATGGGTTTACACATTTCGTTTCACACTTGGTGGTAAGTTGTACTTACTTTGTTTTGAATTAAGCTAATCTTTCTTCTAAATTCTTTTTCATTCATATATTAATTTCAATCAAATACTTATTTGTAAGTTGTGCTCACTTTAATTTTTGAATTTAGATAATGTTTACTCTCCAAATTCTTTTAACTCTCTGACACTGCCTCATAATATTTTTTCAAAGAAGACTGGTTGTAAGTCCCTTTGATTCTCTTGGTCGTTATCTCACTTACGACATAGGTGTTGTTGTGGTTATTCTTTGACAATGAAATAGGGGTATATATTGTACTATACAATGGCCCTTGTTATTTATAACTTTTTTTGTAAGTTAATCTTCTCCTTTTCTTTCCTCTTTCATCAATGCTGTGTCGGTTATCTCTAATATCAGTCCCATTTTGCAGCAATGTTCGCCTTTGGTTTAGCCATGGTCCATGATTATATTAGTTACCCCTGTTGTTAGGATTGCTGTCGTTTTCAGAATGACTTCTGTTCTTGTCCATTTTCTTGCTACTATCGTGTATTTAAATGTTTCTGTCATAAAATTTTCACTTGTTTCCATTCCTATCTCAATCATTTCATTATTTTGTTTAAACAACGAATAGGTCAATGCTATTTCCATCATAGATGCTATCGTTGATATTGGATTATGCATGTCTATTAAGTGTCTTCTCCTTCTTATTCTGTTACACACTGTTTTGTAGTGATTCCTTTCTAAAGTTTCTAGTAAGTTCCTTCTGTTATTTTTAAAATTCATTATTTCATTCTGGTCGTTAATTGGTACATTAAACACCTCAAGTAGTCCATTCTTCATCATCTCCAACTCTTCTCTTGTATTTATGAGTTTCCTTGGATGCCTCTTCTTAGCCTTCACCTCCATGGTTGGGATATCCTCCTTGTGGCTGTTATTTTTATTTGTAGATAACAGTATGCTTTTGTCTTCTTTTAATTCTGTTTCTTCCCTACCATCTTCTATTTTCTTATTTCCCGGTTTCCCGTTCTCATTCAATGTTTCTTTAATACCTTCAGAAACTTTTTCTAGTGTTTCATTCACCTTCTTGAAACCATTATTTAATGTTTCCTTGATCTGATCGGTTTTGTAATTTGTTTCTTCCCATCTCTGATTCATCTCCATTTTTGTCTGCTTTACTTCTTTACGATACGCTATTAATTGTCGTTGTATAGTTTCATTGTTACTATCGATTTTGTGGTTCAGTGTTTCTATATCTTTTTTCATTTGTCTCAAGGTTTCCCTGGTTTTCTCGTTACTTCTCTCTATCTTTTCACTGATCAGTTTATTCTCCTCCTTCATTTTCTGTGTTAAGGTTTCGTTTAATGACTCAAATTTCTTGTCTAATTTCTTCTCCATCTTCTCATTATTTATGTCCATTCTCTCATCCTGTTTCTTGAAATTGTCATTTAATTCTTCCTTCATTAATTCCCATAATCGCATTAAGTCCATTCCTCCTCTGTTTTCCTCCTGCTGTGTGGGTTTATCTGGTTCCACGGGAGTTAATAATTCTTCTACATCTTCCACTGAAGTTATCTCCTTTTCTTTTATTTGACACCCTTCTCGATCTCCTTTTCTAATCTCTTTGCTTCCTCTTCTGCCTCCTTCTTGCGTAGCTTAGTCAGTCTTGTGCCGATTTTTCCCAACTCCATTTTCTGCAGTCGCCGCTAGAATCTGTAAGGTTTAATGGTGTAATTTCTTAATTATTCTAGCCCTACTAGTTGGCACGCCACTTTGTAATAAACCTATTTTACGGGGTGTTCTGAATTTTATGATTGTCACCCGTTCTAGTATTCGTATCATAAATGTGCGTGTGATGAGCGTTTTTAATTCGCTCGTTGCATTTGTGATATAGTATAGGTGTATAATTGAGGGTATTAATCAGTTCAGTTACTTCTGTGAATGTAATTCGTATATAGCGAGTCGGGTTGTACTTTTTCTTAATACTTACGGGCAAACCGTATCTCTCGGCGTTCAATTTGAATCTTACCGCCTCGTCACCTGATTGGCTCACGCCGTCTTGCAGTGTCGACTTCGCTAACTGTGGTGTTTTGTTGTTTCCACTTTAATAATTCTCTATATATTACTTTATTTTATACGAATCAAACATACAGCGTTGCAGAACAATAAGATTTATTAAACCCTTTCAAATTTTCAGTTATTCAATAGTACATTAATTTATATTGATGCCGGCTTTTACAATTGCTCAGTTGGTATGCTCAGTCGTTTGTATCATGAAGACGCCTGCTTGGAGAATAATGTTTGTTTACAATAATTATTTTTCACAAGGCGTGTTAAAGTCCTTTTGACTACAGAAGTTTTGGATTATCGGCTAAAATGCACAAAATTATAATATTTCTTAAAACTAGGTACACAATATTTAATACACTAATACATACAAGTAAGTTATCAGCAATGAGAATTAGATAGTGTTTGGTTAGAATTCTGACAACAAGTTATGATCATTAATAATTTATTATAAATCAGTTTCAACGGTTGTTAATTGATTAAGTTTCATTAATAGTGATATTTTAATTTCCTTTAGTTCTTGTTCAAAATAGTGATCAGTGAAGTGAAAATTGTAACTCATTATTATGGATAAAAGGGGAATTCGTTTTTAAGTGAAATTATTAGTTTATACTCATCGGGTTCTCGTTGGGGCTTCCTCGATGTTCGTCTACTTCTTCCAGATGGGTCTAGTCGTCTTCTCCTCCTCGGATGTTCATCAATTCCCGTTCAGATGGTTTTCACATAAAGTTCGGCTTCCCTCATGTTCCGCAGTCGTTCGTATTCTCAGGTTGAAGTAGGTCGATCCTTTTCTTCCTTCGGGATGAGTCGTCTGTTACGTTTCTTCGAAGTCTTCTTATTTTTCACTGATATTTTTATGTTGTGAGTAATTTAATAATGGTTAATTCATCAGGTGTTCTATAGAATGCTTTTACTATACTTCTTCCTTCTGGTTTTTGTTAAAATTTACGTTTTTATAGTTAAATTTGGGTTGAGAGCTGCATACATCCGCCCTCCGCGTTGGTCAATAATGGATTAATAAGAATTCCAACGGTTTTTTGGTAATAAATTTCAGTTGCTATGGTTACCTATTAAATTATGCTAATTCTCATTGGTCGTTAATTTATGTCATTGTTATATTCTAACGTTTTATTTTAGTTTAAATCTATAAAATATCTTCAAATTAAGATTTCTTTCTTATTTTAGTAGCTATGTTTATTACATGAATACCATTGTTCATAATTTTTGATAAGGATCATTTTGATACCCCTCATGGTTACTTTTGAGTAGTTAATCACATTTTCGTTAATTTTCTTATTTATATTTCATATATATTTAATCTAAAACTGGATGTTATTTATACATTTTTGTATTAGGTATACCTACTTAACTTGTTTAAACATTTGGTATATTCTGATTTGATACTGGGCTATTGTTTGTTTTTAAATTTACAAAGTTTCTTCATTAACTGTTAGGCCTGAGCCTAGATTTTCCTATACTACTATCTAACATTCTTTGTAACTCCTTACCTTTATATATGGTACATTAAAACAATTTTTTAATAGAAACAAATAATAAACATTGGTGATTCTAACTACACCTCTTATTATAACAATAAACATTTTCTTGCCAGGTTCAAGCCTGAAATTAAACTTCTAACTACTTTTCTGTTTCTTACTACTATCTGTTTTAACTTATAATTTATTACATTATATGGGTTTTTTAAACCACAACAAAACTCTTATTATACTACTGTTAAACTGTACTTTACACAATATACTCTACTCCCTCATTCCTTCACTAGAATACAGTGTCTATATATCACTATAATATTGACGACTCGGAACACTAAGTTTTTTATAAGTAAAAACGTAAAGTTTTACCTTACAGCCTAAACCGGCTTTCACCTATAGAAGGCTTCATCAGAGGCTTCATCTGAGCCTCTGATGAAGCCTTCTATAGGTGAAAGCCGGTTTAGGCTGTAAGGTAACACTTTACGTTTTTACTTATAAAAAACTTAGTGTTCAGAGTCGTCAATATTATAGTGATATTTAGTTAAGTAACGGACACGTCATGGACAACGAAATCCAAGAACAGTGTCTATCTTTCTTGTTTACCATTCATTCTAATGACTTAATTTTTATCTTATTTTATAATTCTTACTAACTATTGCTTAAATTAATCACAGTACAATTAGTTCATCTTACTTGCTAGCATAAAGTTTATCACAGGTTGTTTAGATATTCTATTACAGTCTACTTACTAAAATACCTTTTTATGTTCACCCACTACACTTTTTTCCTTCATAGAAGGTTTTTTTTATTTATTCACTTTCACTTTTTTATGTAACATGCTATACCTGCATGTCACCACTTATTTGTATTGATACACTCTTTATTCCACTCACTTGATATTATTCACTATGTTGTCTAATTATTTTAACATCATCGTGTGGTTATTGGTTATAAGTAATTAATTTATTTTCCATTCACTAATGATCACTTTTGATTATTAACTATGGCCTTTATTTGCCTCAGGGTATGGTTTACTGGTTTTGATTATGTTTATCACTATTCATTTGGGTATGTTTATTTTTAACTCCCTATCTTATATTTATAAGTACATTTCTTCATTCATACAATGTGCATAATATTACTATCTTATTTGTTATTATTAATATAGGTACATCTCATTTATGCTCTAACTATATTAGTGCATTTGTTTACATGCATTTTGTGGTCATAATTTGGGGATTACAATGTTCGTTATCAATTTCTTGATTACATTTGGTTCCTGGTTCCTTCTTCCTTGTTCCATTGTTTTTTCTTGTGTTTATCCAATCTATTGAGTCAAGTCATCGTCAGTTTATTAGTCATTTGTCATTTTGTTATTTGGTTATTAATCTCTGAGTTATAAGTTCTTGACCTTTGTTCTTGTCTTCAGCTTCTTTGTTTTATAACTAATTATCAATGTATTTTCACTATCTTATGTCATGTTACAATATTGAAGAGAATTAATAGAGTTGATGGATTCATGCAAACGATTTTTATTTTTATTACTTGAGAAAGTAATGGAGATATAACAATTTGATTTCAATTTAAATGAACTTTTTGAATTTAAAAATAAATTTTTTTGTTAGGATGTATTAATAAGTATATGTATGCACCCAGTATTGCTGAAGGCGACCCAGTATGGATGATGAGGGGGAACATATCGGTGGAGGATCTGGCATGGTATGAGACCAAGGGTTTGGATTCTGGGGGGGTGGCATGTTAGAAGGTTAGGTGCGCTGTGGTGCATGTCTGTTCGATTTTATGGTGTTGGGATCTCGAATAGAGAAGTCCAGTAATATCGCTCAGGTGCGGCCATAGTCTCCAAACTAGGGGGGTAGTTTACCCATGATGTGTAAGAACTAATGGGGGGTTGTTGGCACCATATCCTCACCGATCCTCTTAGGGGTTTAGCAATGAGATTTCTTCTGTTTCGGCAGAAGATCTCTCATTGGGGGGGGATTGTAATGGGGCGAAAAGGGGTATTATATTTTGTTATAATTTTATTCTGTTTTATTCAATTTATACGGGCCCAAACAGCGAGTCACCTACATAAAATGGTTCAGTGCGTTGGAATGCGGCGTGGTCAACAACAGTTTAATTCACAGAATTCCAGTGCGCACATGCCTGTGTTTTCCATTGGGGAGAAGAGTAAAAACTTTGTAGCTAACAACCAGCTACAATGGGATGCAGCCTGTATGCGACAACGCAATTGAATTCGCAGAACTTAAGGGCTGTGTTACACACACCAATGCGCAACAACAACCAGGCGCGCGAATGGGATGCTAAGACAACATGTTTATGTTGTGTCGGGTGGTTTGATCGTGCAGCCTTCAACCATATGCTCCAGAGACTAACTAAAATACCCTTAAATAAACAAGATTACACCGACGAACTCAACACAATAAAATACATAGCAATCAAAAACGGTTACAACCCTAATTTAATAAACACACTACACAAACGCATCAAAAACAAAAACAACAAAACACAAAATACCATCAACACACAACACAATAAATACATCACACTCACATACCACAACTCCTACACACACAAAATCGCCAACACATTCAGAAAACACAAATACAAAATAGCATACAGAACAACCAATACCATCAAAAAACACATCAATAATACAAACACAGACATAGACAAATATAACAAAACAGGTGTTTACAAATTAAATTGTAATGACTGCAATAGTTTCTACATAGGCCAGACAGGAACATCTTTTTCATCCCGTTATTCTGAACACTTAAAAGCTTTAACCAAAAACAATATACACTCCGCATTTGCCACACACATACACACAGAAAACCACAGTTACACCAACATAGACACTAATCTTGAAATTTTACATTACTTACCCAAAGGTCGAAAACTCAACACAACTGAACAATATGAAATATATAAACACCACACAACACAACCAAACAACATACTTAACAATCAATTACAATATAAATCACATATACTTTTTGACACAATTATACAAAAAACAAACATTAAGTTGAATCCCCGCGCCATCCCCTTCCTCCACACATCACCCCCACCACCTTCCACACAACAACCGTTACTAAATGATGGCAGTCTGGCTCAAAGCTGAAGAAGGCGGATACGTATGCCGAAACGCGTTCAACGAAAAACAGTAAGTTTCACAAGAAAAGGTTCATTTTTAGATAAGTGTTAGTGCTGTGAAAGAAGAGATGAATAATCAAGACAACTATAATACTGCAGATAAAGCGTATTTCATCAATAAGTACAGAAACGCCAAACAACAAGTAACAAAAACTTCCTTACACATAGCATTCAATAAAACTTGTCGACAACACAACATCATACCAACACACGCACAAGTTACAATAAAACAAAACACACATACAGCACTTCAAACCAAACAGAAATTAGAACAAATAAACCTAAATAACATAATCAATTATTTATACCATAAAAAAGACACACTCAATAGACAGGCATATAACTTACACATGAAACTCACACAAATATTACACCACACAGAACTTGAAAATGAAATACAACACACACAAGACAACAGAAAAACTCAAATTGACAATACAAGATCGACACAATAAAAAAAAATAACTAACCTCACAACACGCACAATTTAATCAATCCCTGAACCGGCACACAAATTCCACACACGCGTAGTTAATACAACAAACATTAATTTCACAAAGGATGAAATGGTTTTATTAAACAAAGGACTGAAACATAATTTGAATAACAATACAACTAACATCAAAAATCACAATAGACACATACGCGACATAATCATAGACGCAGAAACAGCTGTACAAAACACGCACTTTAACGACCAAGACCCGATACGTCACGACATAAAACGAAAACTTTAAAACACACATACAAAACCAAAAATACACAACAATGAAATAAAAACACTTAACAATGTAAAACATAAGTTACTTGAACACAACATAACAATCCTAAAAGCTGACAAAGGTAACATTAGCGTCATAATGGACAAACACCAATTAAACACTAAAATCGAAAATTTCTTCAACGAAAATAATATAACGGAAATAAATAAAGACCCCACACTAAAATTTCATAAACAGATTAACAAATTTATAAACAACACAAAACATATAATCAATCCAGAAAGCGCCAAATACCTTAAACAAATAAAACCTAACCCCCCTAAACTAAATGCATTACCAAAAATACATAAAACTAACATTCCCATCAGACCATTAATAAACAACACACAGGCCCCCTCCCACAAAATCGCAAAACAACTAGACAAAATAATCAGAGAAAACATTAATCTCAGTAACAAGACATCTATCAAAAACAACATCGACCTAGTCAGGAAAACGGAACACATCCACATCCCACATAACTCAACTCTGGCATCTTTTGATATAACCAATCTATACACTAATGTCCCCATCAAAAAAACCATCCAAACACTAGAACAACTACTCAGACAAAACAACACGCCTGAAACGCACATACAAGAAATCATCACACTTACCAAAATAATAACTGAACAAAATTACTTCACATACAATAACAAAATATACACACAAACAGAAGGTCTCCCGATGGGATCCCCCATATCAGGAATACTAGCAGAAATATATATACACAACATAGAACAGAACCACATAATAAACAACAACAAAAACACTAACAAAATTATATACTGGCACAGGTATGTAGATGATATATTACTTTTATTCAAAGGCAACACAAGACAAGTTGAAAACTTTCACAAATACATAAACACTATACACCACAAATTAAAATTTACACTGGAAATTGAACAAAACAATAGTATAAATTTTCTAGACCTAACAATTAACAAAACTAACAATACACACACGTACAAAATATACAGGAAACCAACCACAACTGACATGGTTATACACAACACATCAAACCACCCAACACAACATAAACATACAGCCTTCAACCATATGCTCCATAGACTAACTAAAATACCCTTAAATAAACAAGATTACACCGACGAACTCAACACAATAAAATACATAGCAATCAAAAACGGTTACAACCCTAATTTAATAAACACACTACACAAACGCATCAAAAACAAAAACAACAAAACACAAAATACCATCAACACACAACACAATAAATACATCACACTCACATACCACAACTCCTACACACACAAAATCGCCAACACATTCAGAAAACACAAATACAAAATAGCATACAGAACAACCAATACCATCAAAAAACACATCAATAATACAAACACAGACATAGACAAATATAACAAAACAGGTGTTTACAAATTAAATTGTAATGACTGCAATAGTTTCTACATAGGCCAGATGGGAAGATTTTTTCATCCCGTTATTCTGAACACTTGAAAGCTTTAACCAACAACAATATACACTCCGCATTTGCCACACACATACACACAGAAAACCACAGTTACACCAACATAGACACTAATCTTGAAATTTTACATTACTTACCCAAAGGTCGAAAACTCAACACAACTGAACAATACGAAATATATAAACACCACACAACACAACCAAACAACATACTTAACGATCAATTACAATATAAATCACAAACACTTTTTAACACAATTATACAAAAAACAAACGTTAAGTTGAATCCCCGCGCCAATCCCCTTCCTCCACACACCACCCCCACTACACCTTCCACACAACAACCGTTACTAAATGATGGCAGTCTGGCTCAAAGCTGAAGAAGGCGGATACGTACGCCGAAACGCGTTCAACGAAAAACAGTAAGTTTCACAAGAAAAAGTTCATTTTTAGATAAGTGTTGTTTATTTAGTTTGGGTTTCAATTATTAAGGTAATGTTTTATTATTTTATTATTAGGACTTGGACATTGTATTATTATATAAAAAAAAGGGTTTAAAATTTTTTTTTTATGTGGTGGGGGTTAATCCTGCGATAGAACAGAGGATCATGATAAACAATGAACTAAGCAATATCTTATGCATGGATGACGGACATTCTCCTGTTTAAATTTGTCTCTTGTTCAAATTGGTTTTTTAGCTATAGTTTTTGTATTATATTACCGATAAGAAATTAGAATAGGTCAAACTCTTAAAAATGTTATTCGCCATTTTTCTATGTAATGTGTTTGTGAAAGTGTGTGCGGGTGCGTGAGTTATTAACGTTTTTCTATAGTGTCCGTTATAATTATCCGATTTACATGAGACTTGAACAAGACATAAAATATAATATTAGCTACAATTTCCCTATATTCTGTGATCTTCAAATAACTGTTAAATGTGAATTTTTGTTATATGAAATCTTTAGTTGAAACTCACTCAAGTGTGAAGTAATAAAATCCCAGATAATTATCTGTGCAGGCTCTACCAATTCCATGCAAAATGTTGCATGAAGAAATATTCGTGCCGTGTGCATAGTATCATGTGACCGGTAATTGGCCTATTAGAAAGAAGTAAAATCATTGAAAATTGTCGGTTGCCATGAGCAGATCAGGGGCAGTTCATCTTGAGCATTCGTCTAGTAAACATGCGGTTCGTGTTCAAGAAGTTTCTCTTGCGTGAACACGTAAACTGTGCGAAAGGTGTACTAATACTTGGAACTCTGTGTGAGTTATTCTACAGACCCAAGTAATTCAGTTGTATAATATAATTGGATTTCAAGTATCCGTGTTACTCAAGATATCCTCATAGGGAGATCTACCGACCCCGGTAGATCTGGTGATGCGAGGACACTTGAAGACGAGCCAGAAGGTGTGTGCCTATACACCGCTTTCCATTAAACACCCACATTACACCTTGAGATACGTAAATAAGTAAAACAATATTAAAACATTTTTAAAAACCTTTGACAATCTATAATCAGTGTTATCGCAGCGAGGCAGTGTTGCAGTTCGACGAGCAAGTTCAGCGTGTTTATCATCAGGACACCAGCTCAGCAGAATCCATGAGGGAAGGACACGCGAGATATACGCATCGCCTTCAGCCATCTCGCCGCACCAAACTGGAACATCTTCACTCAAGTAACAATTTCGGATCTGAACTTTATATAAACTTGTTTCCAACAGTATTTCAAAATTCATAACATTTGTGTATGTTTAAAAATATATCGTATGAACTATTATTCAATTGGTGTGCAATAAATAATTATAATACCTCCAATATAGACTTGTTGACTTATAAAACACACACACTTTAATCCTATGCGCAAAAATTAATTCATTTGTGTTGTTGCAATATATACATCTTAACGGACAACCACTAAAAAAATTTTTCAACTTGAATTTTCATTATGAAAAATAATGTTAATTAATAATATTGTATGGCCATCTTAAAGCTTAGAGTCTCCTCTTTCCAAATATGTATAATTTATTATATTTTGTTGAAACAGATGAGTAGAAATCATCACTTTATCCTTGCAAAACATTGTTTTTTTTTTAAGCGAGAATAGAGCACTCCCCGCGCTGCGCGTTTGGGGCGTGCAAAAAAATATGTTTCGACTGACGCTCTTGACTTCACTGGTGACTTTTTGACTTGTGTGTGTTGATGTTGACTCTGTGTTCAAAGCGTTCAAAGTGTTGTATTTCTTTCTATTTATTAAATAAATTGTGAAAATCCAAAGCCGTGTTCCTTCTTCCTTACGTAATAAGTTAAAAGTGAAACTTCTACGTTAGATATGTTAGTTTATTGTTATTGTGGTCTGTAAGTTTTGTTCTGTATTAATTGTGTTTTATTCAGCTGTAACTGCGTCTGTAACTTTTAAAGTCACGTCATGCATGAGTACATAAAAAAGGAATGAATATGTGTTTTCTTATTAACAACGTTTTGTTATAATTTTAGGTTATGCACTCCTGCTCATGCTAAATGTGCTTGAATGCGCCTGCCTTACCAACTGCTGTGTTTGTTGGTGACTGCTATCGTATATTCTACTTCAACTCTAAATAAATACAAAGGTACCAAATATTTTATTCTTTCTATAAAATGAATATTGTATATGCAACAAGTTCTGTACAAATATTACAATTCAATTAGATTTTTTCAGTTCTACATGATTCTTGACTACATGTTCGCAAGATAAGTTTCGACAAGATGAGCGCCATTTGGAAATACTTTGAAAGAATAAGTAAGGACACTGCATGATGTAATTGTGTTTTAAAAATTTTAAATCATCGGGGAATACTACTAATTAAACAAACACTTAAGAAGTTGTCATCAAAATTTATCGGAAATAATTGGTAAATTATCCAATTATTATCCAAGCCTTCAAGGAGGTAATAAATGCAGTTAAATACTTTATTTTTTATTCGAATGCATGTCTTTAGTGCAACTGATTACTTATAAATTTGCAGGAGACTGCATTATATTCAAATAGTTTATTTTAGAATTACAGCATTAGTTTGATCAAAACTTTAAGGCACTTACCCATATTATATCGTATTTTGTTGTAGATGAATTGGCAATATTATAACATAAATAGTTATTAGTACAATTAATTTGCTATATTTTAAAAATAATATGTACTTATTTGCACATTTGTTTCCAGTGACTCCGAATCAACAGTAACACCAGCAAAAAAGAAAAGGTCTGAGGATGCTGAGGTCAAATCAAAACAAATGAAGCTTATTTCACACAAAGTAGATAAAAGAAGCTGTACCAAGTTCGAAAACAACTTGCAGTCAGGAAATCTATGAGGACTCTATTAAGGCACCCCAAGTTCCATCAAATTTAGTGAATCCTATCAAGCAGGCATGATACAGTATTAAACAAACTGATATTTGATAAACCTAAGGGATTTGGTTATTTAATTCAATTATTTACTAAATAGCTCCTTCGAGCGCCATCTTGTTACCAACTGTAATAAGAAAATTACCAAGGTTCGTTTCAGCGAACTAGGAGAACAGAAGGTGGTTGCTGAAATAATAACAATCATTTATGTTCATCAATAATTAAACGTTATTATTACTTTATTATTATTCATATTTCATGTTAATAAAATCATACAGACAAAATTTGAATTAATAATTGACAAAGCGTGAATAATAGTTGTTGATTACCTTGAATCTCTTTTAATTTATAGTATTTAATACATTTTTGAGAATTATAACGGGAACGCAAACCAGCCTTCTTATTACTATAAACTATAATAATACCCTATTCTCACATACACACACAACACACACAAAGCTACTTTAGAGATCTCATTTTTAAATATTTTATACTTTCTTCAAAATTTATTTCCCCATTTTATTTAATTTTTTAAATAAAGAAAAAACCAGCATTTTTAATTATTATTTTGAATGTCTACTTTCCTGTTTACGAGTAGAAGTTCGACTCCTGGAGTGTCTCCTCATGGCGTGCACTGTTTTCCTGTTTTATAGTTCGCACTATCACATTTTACTGCCGAACTGTTAATTTTGGATGAATATTGTTTGTATTTTAGATGTACATATAAAGATTCACATTTTTTATTGTATGCGGGCCCGCACTTACGTTTCGAAACTTTGTATCGGTGTTGCTCGCGCGAGCATGGAATTTTGACTGGGGCGAACTACTTGCGCTAATTTGTGAAGCGGCTGTTGTTCGCTAACTCTTATTGGTTTTCAGTTTGTATCCGTTCGCCAGTGGACTGCTTTTTGGCTTGTTGACAAAACTGGTGACACACATCGTTATATAATTTGCTGACGCAACACATCGCCTGACACGATTATGTCATTTGTTGTTACATAACGTGTTTATGTTTTTCGTGTTCGTCATTGTCCTTGAACTGACTTTGGTACAGTTTGCCGGTTATTAAAACTGTTTATATGAATATTGTCTAATAACTTTGTTTTCAACGCCTCAAGCAGTGTTGCCGTTGTTGGGATCGCTTCCACCTAACAAATTTACCTCTCGGTCATAACATTTTTCTATCACTCAACAAGTTAATTATTATTTATGAAAAAATACAAATTCTGTTATTACCCCAGGTATGCCCAAAAATGCCCCGCTACAATACCCCCTCAATGAGATATTTTATGCCGAAGCATAAAAAATCTCATTGACACATTCATATTTGCTAAAGGGATCAGCCAGGATATGTCGCCACAACCCCCTGTATGGTTTACAAAAAAGAATAATCAACTCACCCTTGGTCCGGTGACTGTGACCGCATCTGCATGACAATACTGGACTTCTCTCTCGAGATCCCAACACCGTAGAGTCAGACAGATACTCAACGCCCCTGCCCTGATGCGCAGGCCAGCTCAGGTCCGCCGCCACAGCATCACCAAACACTGAAACAACAAATCAAAATATCAAATAGTGGCCTTATACCACACCATATCCCCAACTGATCTGTTCCCCCCTAGCGGTGCTGGTTTGCGCTAAGAAGCACTGGTTTGGTTTTTACTCACTTATTACTAACATGTATATATCAGAATACCTAACATAACTTCACATAAGAAAACACAGTACATTAATAATTCATTTCAAAATAAACAACTTACAATTAACTGTTACACACTTTATATCATTAAATTGGCATATAAAATCAAAAAATTACTTTTAAACTTGATTTACTCTTATTAATGCGTTTCTCAAAATTACAAAAATTTATTTATTTATTTATTTATTTTTTTTATTTTTTTTTTCAATTATGGCCATCATTATTCCATTTCATTACTTTGGGTGATTCCACGTTATTTATTATAATTTACTTTATCCACTTGGCATTCACTCATAATCTTACCCCTTTTATTACTCTAATGCTCCCTTACAAAATCTTTAACTAGTATGACACCCCTCTATCAAAAATTTACTAACCCTTCTCTACCTCTAACTACTTACTACTTTAACTCCAATCGCCACCTTCTACTCTTATAAAAAAAAAAAATACTCTCTAACCCTTTGTACATAGGATACGTGTTCCCCCCCCCAAAAAGCTCAATTCCCGTTCTCTGGCCCCTGGATTTTTACCTAAGGCGGCCCCTTCCCACTAAAACTATACCAAATCCCGTCCCAACCCTTATGTTGCGGACTCCCACATTACACTACCACTACTACAAAATTGCCATCCCCAAAAAATCTCACTCTCATAACTTCACTACAATTACAACAAATTAACATCAACAACTAAACAACAATATATCACTCAAATCTCTACATAAATTCTCCATAACTACTGTGTCTCCACTTATACTTCTCAAAATTCTATAACATATACTAACTCAAAACAACATTGCATTATTTTCATCTCTCATTCTCTTTAACTTTTACTTCGATTTGAACAGATCTATATGTCCCACAAAATTCAACTTGAATTGACTCAAACATTTTATTCAAACAATTACTATCACCCACTTCTATCTTTTACAACCTATTGAAAATTTTACTTATTACAACTATTTTTCATTTTATTTTAAAATCTATAAACACATTGAAAACATAATATTATATTTTTATCATACTTATTCCTAACATACTAATGCAATCAACACAATAAGACATAATAACACAATATAAGAAGTATTTAGTGCATCTATTTTTTAAATTCAAACAAAATTATTGAGTAGCAAAGCATCATTATTAATTAAAATATATCAAATTTTTAATACGTTATCCCCTTGGATAACCTCCCAGCCACACACACTTGTACAATACATTACATAACATAATACACAAATATACATTGAACAAACAATTCTCTTTTAACTAATTTAGATAAAATTTATAAACATTATTATTTAAAATTTTTCATTAACTCTTTTTATTTATCATCATTATTTATTTATCCTGTGTTGCAATCAGCTTTCCAAAAATTCTAAATTTATTATTAACACATATTTTTAATCATTATGTTCCACAAAATAGACCAGTTAACATTTATTTACTTATTAATTATTATTAAATCAAAATCTCACCAAACAATTTAAATTCCTTATAAAATTCAAACACATAACATTCAATCACAATATCTAAAGATCTCATATTTATTTAATTCACTTGATTATTAAAATACCATATTTCAATTATTATCAACATTCTATAAATCATTGCTTATTGTCTTCATAATTATTTTATTATCTAATTATAATGCAAAATATTAATAATATTATTATTATTAACACAACATTTTCTAAAACATATACACATTGCTTTTCTAACATTTCACAATACACACAAATGAATTCAATATTATTTACAAAATATACGTCAAAACTGTTCAAGTGTATCTCACTTCAAATGTCCAAATCAGCAAGGTCATTACCAAAAATTTACAATATTTAAAAATGTCCCAACACTGATCTTTTAGCTCATCCTCCATCGTCATATATATATCTAGTGTATTTGTAACATTCATCATTTTTATCAACATACAATTTGTTATCATTACTATCATAATAATCCATCCATTTTATTTCATCCATTATACCACTAGAAATCTTGTTACCATAGGTTAGGATTGTCCCGTCTATATCAGTGTTATTTGTTAATGTCAGGTAAATTATTTTCTCATCTTTGTATTCCTCAACTACTACGTCAGGTAAGTCATTATAGTCAGGTAAGATATTATCAAAATTATTTTCTGTCTCTCTTTCAACAGGTACGTATTTCACATGATTCATCGTCACCCCTTCTAGTAATTTTCTCAATTCATCATACTTTCTTTCTAACTTATATATTTCTATTTCATTCTCAACATATAACTCTCTTTCTTCATAGCACCACATCACACTCTCACAATTATTTCGGACAGAGGGTACAACATTATACAACATTACTTCATTTAACAATAAGGGTCTCTTGCCCTGAAAAAACAACATTAAATCATCATCATCATTATAAACAATAAGGGGAAAATTTGCCCTCTGTCCCCATTTAATTACTACATTATTCTTCCACTCTCTCTCTATTTCATAAACACTCATTAACATTTCATTATCGCATTCTAAAACTTCATCAGTACTATTTGTTATTATATTTTCATCATTTGCTTCTACATTATTCTTCACCCCCACTATACTCTCAAAATTGTCTACTATTTCGTCATTTTTACATTTTGTCTTACTTAAAACATTATCACCTAATTTCTCGAACTTCTGTTCTAACTTATTTACACTGTTTCTTATTATTTCGTTAGTGCTTTCTAAATGTTTACTCATTTCTTGTATCTCACTTTTTAATTCATCATATTTCTCATTCTGTATATCTAATTTCTTATTTATACTACTTTTGAACTCTTGCATCTCGTTTTTGTGTTCGTCTAACTTTACATCAAATTTATTGAGCATTTCGTTTTTTTGTTCATCTAATTTGTTATTGAAATCACTAGTGTTCATGTCAAATTTATTCAACAATAACTGCATCATACTCATCATTTCACTATTACTTTCTCTCTTAATTAAGGCCGGCGTTGACTGACTCGTCACACCTTCCATTATTTTCGATTCGGTCAGCTGACTTTCTAAATTATTATCACTCGTTTGAACTCCCGAATCGCTACTAAACTGACTGTCAGATAAGCTGACAGTACTATTATCTGCCATTTTTCTTAAAAATTTTATATATATATTTCTTTATATACTCTTATTATACGTAACACATACTTATTGAAAACATTCTACTCACCAATCTCAAACATAACCTTTAACGTCCATCTTACGTATATGCGTAAATACAAACTCCAAACAACCATTCTGTTCTCCCCGTAGGCTTAAATTTATATAATTATATTATATAAATCGTCCCTACGTTCGGAAGCCACTGATACAGTATTAAACAAACTGATATTTGATAAACCTAAGGGATTTGGTTATTTAATTCAATTATTTACTAAATAGCTCCTTCGAGCGCCATCTTGTTACCAACTGTAATAAGAAAATTACCAAGGTTCGTTTCAGCGAACTAGGAGAACAGAAGGTGGTTGCTGAAATAATAACAATCATTTATGTTCATCAATAATTAAACGTTATTATTACTTTATTATTATTCATATTTCATGTTAATAAAATCATACAGACAAAATTTGAATTAATAATTGACAAAGCGTGAATAATAGTTGTTGATTACCTTGAATCTCTTTTAATTTATAGTATTTAATACATTTTTGAGAATTATAACGGGAACGCAAACCAGCCTTCTTATTACTATAAACTATAATAATACCCTATTCTCACATACACACACAACACACACAAAGCTACTTTAGAGATCTCATTTTTAAATATTTTATACTTTCTTCAAAATTTATTTCCCCATTTTATTTAATTTTTTAAATAAAGAAAAAACCAGCATTTTTAATTATTATTTTGAATGTCTACTTTCCTGTTTACGAGTAGAAGTTCGACTCCTGGAGTGTCTCCTCATGGCGTGCACTGTTTTCCTGTTTTATAGTTCGCACTATCACATTTTACTGCCGAACTGTTAATTTTGGATGAATATTGTTTGTATTTTAGATGTACATATAAAGATTCACATTTTTTATTGTATGCGGGCCCGCACTTACGTTTCGAAACTTTGTATCGGTGTTGCTCGCGCGAGCATGGAATTTTGACTGGGGCGAACTACTTGCGCTAATTTGTGAAGCGGCTGTTGTTCGCTAACTCTTATTGGTTTTCAGTTTGTATCCGTTCGCCAGTGGACTGCTTTTTGGCTTGTTGACAAAACTGGTGACACACATCGTTATATAATTTGCTGACGCAACACATCGCCTGACACGATTATGTCATTTGTTGTTACATAACGTGTTTATGTTTTTCGTGTTCGTCATTGTCCTTGAACTGACTTTGGTACAGTTTGCCGGTTATTAAAACTGTTTATATGAATATTGTCTAATAACTTTGTTTTCAACGCCTCAAGCAGTGTTGCCGTTGTTGGGATCGCTTCCACCTAACAAATTTACCTCTCGGTCATAACATTTTTCTATCACTCAACAAGTTAATTATTATTTATGAAAAAATACAAATTCTGTTATTACCCCAGGTATGCCCAAAAATGCCCCGCTACAGGCATTCGAATGTCAATCATCAAATAGCGAAGGTGGATCACGACATGCTGCTATAACCAATGCAATTCTGTATTATATTTGTGTTGATTACAAACCTTTCTATACTGTTAAAACAAAGGGCTTTTTAAAATTGATGAAAACAATAGCTCTACATTATAAAGTTCCATCAGACACGTACATGAAAAAATTGATGTTTGATAAATATGAGTATAATGTCTTAAAAAACCTATTGAAGGAGAAACTTAAGAATCAGGATGGATATATGGATATAATAAACTTGTGATATATGGATGGAAACTATGACAATGACAAGCTTTCTGGAAATAACATTACATTATCTTGAAGGTACAAGCCTAAAGACCGCATATATTGCTACCATTCCTCTGCATGAGCGACACACGGCAGAATATATTTCAGAAAAGCTGTCAGAGGTATTCAACGACTGGAATATAGAGAAAACTAATATAATGGCTATTCTCACTGATAATGATGCAAACATGGTAGCAGCTGTCAGAAACCTTTTTGAGAGTTCTGGGAAACATCTACCATGTTTCGCGCACACCATTAATCTAATTGTTGACAAAATGTTGTCTGAGGGGGATACACGAAACTTTGTTGACAAAGTAAGAGAAATTGTGAAATATTTCAAAAAAAGTGTTATAGCCACAGATGAGTTGAAAAAAGCGCAGTGTCCACCAGGAAATGAGACAACTGCACCTAAAAAGCTGATAATGGATGTTAAGACTAGATGGAATTCGACTTTCTATATGATTGACCGATTTATTGAATTAGCTCCCATTATTTTGCCGCTTTTGTTAAAAGATCAAGCTCCGCCCATGCTTTCAGCAACAGAATTAAAAGACCTCCAAGGATTAATGCTGCTTTTAAAACCATTCGAATATGTAACCCGAAAAGTGTCCGGAGAGAACTATGTCACAATTTCTAAAGTGATACCTTTTATCAATTGTTTGCCTGCACAGGTGACATCACTGCAGCTCAATTCAACTTTTTGTCTGGAAGCAAAAAGGGTTCTTCTGGAACAAATTCACTGACGTTTTGGTGCAATTGAAAAAATTCATTTATTGGCTGTGAGTACAATCCTTGACCCAAGGTTTAAAAATTTACATTTTAAGACTGGAGAAGCATGTGCCAGTGCTATGAGCCTTCTTCGTAGGACAATTTCAGAGAGTTCTACCTCCCAAAATATCTCTTCCGAATCTGATACAGATAGTGTTACCGGGGAATACGATTTTTGGAAGGAGCATAAAGAACTAGCTCATAAAAAAGGGAGAAAGGCTAAAGGGGGTCTACATGACGAACTTTCGCTTTATATTAAAAATCCTGTCACTCCTTTAAAATCAAATCCTCTCGAAACGTGGGAAGATATATTCCCTGGATTATATCGACAATTCCATCGGCATGCCATGATTGTTGCCTCATCCGTACCAGCAGAACGGTTATTTTCCAAAGCTTGGTGCTACAACTATACAGGAGAGGAATCATCTCAAACCTAAGAGACTGAATGAATTACTATTCTTATCAGGCCGGCCAGAAGAAGAATGGTTTTAAGTTTAATGGAGTAATACAATAATTTGTAATAAAACAGTATTCATTCTTGAAGTTACGTTTGTGATTTTGATTCTCAATGGTATGTTTTGTTTTTGCTTAACAATTTCTAATAAAACGATATTGATTCTCGATATGATGTGTTTTTCTGTTTGTTCTTCTACATGCTATATACAATGTGCGGAATCGATACCCAAAAAGTATCGACCCCAAACTCTCGAGAATCGAGTACTTTTTTTTTTGTTTCAAGTAAAGTATAACTTATTTCTAAAAAGAAAAAAGTACTCGATACCGTGGTGTCCGATACCATATGAGTACTCGGTATCGATACCCAAGGCCGATACTTCTAACACTAACTTATTCACGCAGCAACGGATCGAGTAAAGTTACAAACAGCTGATGCGCGGCTGCCCAGATTTTGTTGTCATAGATCGTAGTAGTGCGGCCTGCTCGATTACATCGACAATCAAGGTCACAGCGACTGACTAAATAACGCTGTCGCTGGCGGCTTGCCTAACTTGAAACGTTAACGTATCAAGCGGAGTGGTTTTCATTTAAAACAACTGGCCATGGAATTTTAAATTTAAAAATTAATATTGTAATAAAACCTTTTATTGGGTATTGGGGTGTATTTATTTGTAGAATGCGTGTTATTCTGCCACACGTTGGATGCATCACTTTGTAATAAAACTTATGTGCGGGGTTATGGGGTTAAAACTTTGTTATGGGGTGTTTTTAAATTGTGTTTTTCTGTAATTCGTTCTATTAACGTTTTTTAATTCGCTCGTTGCATTCGTGGTATAGTATGGGTGTATAATTGATGTTATTAATCAATTCAGTTACTTCTGTCAATGTTATTTGCATGTAGCGAGTCGAGTTGTACCTTTTCTTACCATTTACAGGCAAACCGTATCTCTTGGCGTTTGGTTTGAATATTGCCGCCTCGCCACCTGATTGGCGCACACCGTCTTTCAGTGTCGACTTCGCTAACTGTGATGTTTTGTTGTTTTCACTTTAATAATTTTCTATGTATTAGCTTATTTTGTACGAATCAAACATACAGCGTTGCAGAACAATAATATTTATTAACCCTTCAATAATTTTCAGTTATTTAGTAGTACATTATTTTATCTTAGCACCAGCTTTTACAATTGCTCAGTTGGCATGCTCAGTTGTTTGTCTTATGCATACGCCGCTTGGCGAATAACGTTTGTTTACAATAAAATTGTTTACACAGGGCGTGTTAGTAAGTCCTTTTGGCTACAGAAGTATTGGATTAACGGCTAAAATGCACAAATTTATAATAATTCTTAAAACTAGGTACACAATATTTAATACATTAATACATCCAAGTAAGTAATCATCAATGAGAGTTAGTATATTTTTTGATTATGATTTTGACAACAAGTTATGTTTATTAATTATTTATTATAGCTCAGTTTAAATGGTTATCAATTGATTAAGGTTTAATAATAGTGATATTATAAATACTTTCAGTTCTTATTCAAAATAGTGATCAGTGAAGTGAAAATTGTGATTTGTTATTCTGGATAGAAAAATTGGGAATTCGTTTTAGTGAGATTATTGTTTTATACTCATCGGTTCTCGTTGGGGCTTCCTCGATGCTCGTCTGCTTCTTCTGGATGGATCTGGTCGTCTTCTATTCTTCGGATGTTCATCAATCTCGTTCAGACGGTTTTTCCATAAAGTTCGGCTTCTCTCTCATTCCGCAGTCGTCCGTTTTCTTGGGTTGAAGTAGGTCACTCCTTGTCTTCCTTCGGGATGAGTCGTCAGCTATGATTCTTGAAGTCTTCTTAATTTCCATGGATAATTTTAGTTTGTGAATATTTTAATAATAATTATATTATTAGGTGTTCCATGGACTGCTATTACTAACTTTCTTCCTTCTGATTTCAGTCAAAATTTACTTATTTATGATAAAATTTGGGTTGAGAGCTGCATACATCCGCCCTCCGCATCGGTCAATAATGGATTAACGAAAATTCAACGGTTTTTTGGCAATAAATTTCGGTTGCTATGGTTACCTAATAAATTATGCTAATTCTCATTGGTCATTAATTTTAAGTCATTGTTATATTCTAACGTCTTATTTTAGTTTAAATCTATAAAATATCTTCAAATTAAGATTTCTTTCTTATATTAGTAGCTATATTTATTACATGAATACCATTGTTCATAATTTTTGATAAGGATCATTTTGATACCCCTCATGGTTACCTTTGAGTAGCTAATCACATTTTTGTTATTTTTCCTATTTATATTTCATATAGATTTTATCTAAAACTGAATGTTATTTATACATTTTGGTATTAGGTATACCCACTTAACTTGTTTAAACATTTGGTATATCCTGATTTGATACTGGACTATTGTTTGTCCTTAAATTTACAAAATTCTTCATCAACTGTTAGGCCTAGAGCCTAGATTTTCCTATACTACTATCTAACATTTCTTTGTAACTCCTTACCTTTATATATGGTACTTTAAAACAATTTTTTAACTAGAAACAAATAATAAACATTGGTGTTTCTAACTACACCTCTTATTATAACAATAAACATTTTCTTGACAGGTTCAAGCCTGAAATAAAACTAACTTTCTGTTCCTTTCTACTGTCGAGTTCAACTGATAATTCATTACATTATATTGGTTTTTTAAACAATAACAACATTCTTATTATACTACTATTAAACTGTACTTTACACAATATACTCTATTCCCTCATTCCTTCACTAGAAAACAGTGTCTATCTTTCTTGTTTACCTTTCACTCCAATGACTTAATTTCTATCTTATCTTATAATTCTTATTAACTATTGCTTAACTTAATCACAGTATAATGAGTTCCTCTTACTTGCTAGTACAAAGTTTATCACAGGTCCTTCAGTTATTCTAATACAGTCTACTAACTAAAATACTTTTTTATGTTCACCCACTACACTTTTTCCTTCATAGAAGGTTTTTTATTTATTCACTTTCACTTTTATATGTAACATGCTATAACTGCATGTCACCACTTTTGTATTAATACACTCTTTCTTCCACTCACTTGATATTATTCACTAGGTTGTTTATTCATGTTAACATCATCATGGGGTTACTGGTTATAAGTATTTATTTTATTTTCCCTTCACTAATGATCACTTTGGTTATTAACTGTGGCCTTTATTTGCCTCAGGGTATGATTTACTGGTTTTGATTATTTTTATCACTATTCATTTGGGTGTGTTTATTATTAACTCCCTATCTTATATTTATGAGTACATTCCTTCATTAATAAAATATACATAACATTACTATCTTTCTTATTTGTCATCATTACCCTAGGTACATCTCATCTATGTTCTAATTACATTAGTACATTTGTTAACATACATTTTATGGTCATTATTAGGGAATTACAATGTTCGTTATCAGTTTCTTGATTACATTTAGTTCTTGGTTCCTTCTTCCTTGTTCCATTGTTCTTCTTGTATTTATCCAACCTATTGAGTCAAGTCATCATCAGTTTATTGGTCATTTGTCATTGGTCATCTGATTATTAATCTCTGAGTTTATAAGTTCTTGACCCTTATTCTTGTCTTCAGCTTCTTTGTTTTATAATTAATTGTCAGTGTATCTTCACTACCTTATGTCATGTTACATAATGCATCGCCACCAAAATTGATTATTTCGAAACAAAGATCATTATGTTTTTTCTGAAATCATCAATATAGTTCATTTAATCAAGTTGTTATTATTCAGGAATACATCAATCGCTACTTTCTTCTTTATTTATTTTTTATTAAGTCATGGTTCATAATATGGTATTTGGTATTATTTTATTACGAATGTTATCCCTTGTATGTTCTATTTCCTAAAATTTTTCTTCTCTCCCATTCATATAAATTGGTACTAGCCAGAGGGCACGTGTGGCTCTATTACTCTGCTATCCATTTATACACATTTTGAGTTCAGAGGTCTTGCCTATCTGCTCAATAACATAAATAATTGTTGGACGTATCTCAACATAAAATCATCACATAATAATATTCATAATAATTATAATAATAGTTGTCTGGTTTCGACTCATATAATATCAATACAATAAAACACTTTTGGGATTAATTATTCTCTCTTTTATACATCTCATGACCTTTTCATCTCAGTGACTTATTTGGATTCCTTTTTCTAAGCTTATGGTGATATTTAATAGACATTTTGCATTGTTTCATCAGCTTACTTCATATGGTAGTGATTTTATTTGTTATCACTTTATTTTTCATTTATACTCAAAATTAACATTGTAGCTGGTTTCTGGCTCACTTATATTTTTTCATCGATTGTTCAGTTAAGATATCATTGTCATTTTTTTTTTTTTATTTGATTGTCTTGTCTTTTCTTTTGTGACACGTTAATTCTTTATTATTCCCTTTTGTGATAGGGTTAGTTAATGATGTTATGTAGCGTCATCATTATTTGTGTAACATTTTATTATTTTATATCAATTTTTTTTATGATATTTCATTATACATATATTTTTTCAAAATTACATTGGTTTACACATTTTGTTTCACACTTGGTTGTAAGTTTGTACTTACTTTGTTTTGAATTTAGCTAATCTTTCTTCTAAATTCCCTTTTCATTCATATAATAATTTCAATCAAATACTTATTGTAAGTTGTGCTTACTTTAATTTTTGAATTTAGATAATGGTTACTCTCCCAATTCTTTTTAACTTTCTGACACTGTCTCATAATATTTTTTCAAAGAAGACTGGTTGTAAGTCCCTTTGATTCTCTTGGTTGTTATCTCACTTACAACATAGGTGTTGTTTTGGTTGTCTTTTACAATGAGATAGGGTCCATTGTACAATAATAGCAATTTCTTTGTGATTCCCTCTCTGGAACTTGGTAACTCTCAGTTCTGTATTAGCACTTTTTCTCCTTCATGATATCGGATTGCTTTGGGTTGAATTCTGTGATATTTTTCCTTCTTCTTTTCTATTTGTTCCGCTATCTTGCTGTAGAATCTAGCATTATCGAATTGGTATTCCGGATTGGCGGGGAAATTGACAAGTTCTTCTATAGCTCAAGGTGGTGGTTTTCCGTACATGATGGTGTAAGGGGTATCCTTAATGGATTCGTGATAAGCGAGATTTATGAAACTTTCTGTGGCTTCGAGGTATTCACTCCACTTACGTTGCTGATCGTGGCAGTATGTTTGAAGAATCCTTCCAGCTTCACGGAGCACTCTTTCAGCTGGGTTGCTGTTCGGGTGGTAAATCGAAGTTTTGTATGTTCGGATGCCCAGATCCATCAATGTCTCTTTCCATCGTCTTCCTCGGAATTGGGTACCATGGTCAGTGATAATATTTGTTGGACTCCCCACTTCAGTAATGTACCTCTGCGTTATAATGTTCAGTACTTTGTTTGTAGTAGCACGGTTGATAGGGTATAATTTTACAAATTTGGTGTAATGGTCCATGATAATAACTATGAACTTGTACTGCTTTCTTCCTCCACTGCGTGGCATTGGTCCACATATGTCTAAGAAGACTCGTTCCAGTTTATTGGCAGAAGTTATTGGTTGCATTACTCCTTCTTTCTTGTCGTTATTGCACTTGACAAGTTGGCATATGTGACAGCTTCTTATGGTCTTCCTTACCCTCCAGTTAATGTCTTTCAGGTAGGTATGCTCTTCTAATGCTTTGGTCACCTTCAGTGCTCCCATGTGTCCGTATCTGAGGTGGTATTCCATTATAATCTCAGCTTCAGTTCCTTTAGGTATTATTAATTTCCATGTATTTTGGTTGGGCTGGGTTTTAATAAATAAAATATCTTCATGCAAACAATAGAAATGTGTGGCACTTTCTTCTTGTTGGTTCAGCCGCTCTCGGATTTGATTCAATTTATTATCCTCCTTCTGGTGTTGTTTTACTCTATTCAGTATCACTTCTAGGTCGGACCTGCTCTTCATAATATTAAATACTTTTACTATGGTCTCCTTCTCTCCATCGAAGGTTTGCTGTTCAGTGTTAATGCGGGATAGCACATTAGCTGCTGTGTTTTTACTGCCAGGGATGTACTCCCAATTGATGTGGTATTCTTGGAGAGCAAGTATCCATCTGGTTAATCGACCATGGCTGAGCTTGCAGTTCTTTAAGAAGGAAATAGACTTATGGTCGGTGCGCACTGTGATAGGATATCCAAGAATATAAGTTCAAAATTTTCCACAAGAAAAGACCACGCTCAACAGCTCTTTCTCGGTTACATGGTAATTACGTTCACACTGATTTAACGTTCTGCTGGCGAAACTTATTACTTGGTGGTTTCCATCCTTGTCCTCTTGATAGAGTACCGATCCCAAGCTAATGTCGCTTGCATCGCAGTTCATGTAAAAGGGTCTATTGAAATCGGGGTGGTTTAACATAATTGTGTCGAGGAAGTGTTTTTAATGGTGTTGAAAATCGTTTCTTGTTCTGGGCCCCACATCCACTTGGTCTTAGATGATAGCTGTGGTGACAGTTTGGTTGTCAGCTCAGAGTAATTTTGCTGAAATTTTCTGTAGTAGTTACAGATGCCCAGGAACGACTGTAACTGTTTCTTATTTTTAGGGGTAGGGAAACGTTGAATAGCATCTACTTTGTCGATTGATGGTGTTATTCCTTGTCATGACAGGTTGAATCCAAGGAATTGGACTTATTCTGCTATCAGCTTTGACTTTTCTAATTTTAAAGTTACATTGTTTATGGATAATTTCTCTAGTATCCGCTCTACACTCATACAATGCTCCTCCCAGTTGGATGAAGTGATCAGCAAATCATCGACGTACACAGTTGTATAATTCATGGTCTCGGGACCCAATATCTGGTCCATGCAGCGGACAAATATCGCTACCGAGTTTACCAGCCCAAAAGGTAGTCGTTTGAACTGGTAGTTCCTGCCTTCAAATATGAACGCTACGTATTTTCTACTGGCTGGGTGCAATTCTACTTGCCAGTACCCGCAAACTGTATCCCAGGTACTGATAAATCGAGTACCGTGAAACTTTTTGAGGATCTCTTCAATTTCACCAGGAGATGTCCTGTCGTTGATTAGGATCTTATTTATTTCTCTGGCGTCGAGACATAGGCGTACCCTTCCATCTTTCTTGGTAACAGCTACTATAGGACTGGTGTACTGCGAACAACTGTACTCAATTATGTCCTCCTCCAGCATTTTATTAATTTCCACACGTACTGCCTCCTTTGCTGTATACGCAATCGGGTAGGATTTCTTATTAAAGTTGGCCACCTCTTTGAATTTCAACTCGCACTGATACCCCCGTACCTTTCCTGGTTGGTCGGAAAATACATGGCGGTATTTGTTATAAATCATTATTAATTTTTCCACCTCTTGATCCATTAATGGATTCCCGTCTTGGGTCCCTCGAAATTGTCGGATTTCTTCTAACTTTTGATTCCATAGGAGTCACTGTTTATTTGATTGTCTGGTTTCACTTCCCACCTTCGGTCCGGTGAATCACAAATCGTTCTTATATTATATATTATACTGATTGGGATGACTCCCTTGCTCCCAGTTAATTCTGCTATCCATTCTTTGTCTTCATATTTCATAGTTACTTTGGATAGTCTCATATCGATAATTGCAGAATACTTTCTCAGGATATCACAACCAATTAAAATTTCGAATGGTAAGTTATGAGCAATTAAGAATATCATTGGCAGTGTCTCACCATTACTCATTACTTCTAGAGACACTTGTCTCTTAATGGTTTTATTCTGACTTCCAGTGGCTCCAATTAAAACAATGTTACTTACTGGCAACGTGGGTAAGCTGATCTTACTCTCTTTTTGAATTTTGTTATACATATTTGTATCAATCAAGGACACATTGGCACCCGTGTCAATCATGAATTTTACAGTTACTCCATATACCTTGGCAATAACATATGCAATTTCGTTATCAGGGTGCTTGATTAATGTGGAATTTTCTTCCATTAGCTCCTCACGGATGTTCTTCAGGTAGTGGTTCTGAATTATTGTTATTGTGTCGTCATTTGTCTGGTTAGTCAGTCTTGTTAATAACCCAATAGATCGGATCAGTGACGGGTCCTGTGGTATTCTCACTGCTGCTGCTCGTTTAAATGTTGGGTGTTGCCGTCGGCGCGGTCCTCTGATCTGATGGGGTGATTATCCTCAGTGGTTTGCATTCTTTCAACCGAGTGGTCATTGAAAGTTATTCGTTCTCGGCTCCTTCTATTTTCTTCCGCACTCCGGCTCCTTGGTCTTCTGTAACCACGTCTTCCGTCGTTTCTATTCTCGGCATTTATATAATTTACCCGTCGCCTGTATGTTTGATTCGGCCCCGGCTGGTTGTTATTGTTGTATTGATTGTTGGGCCTGTTGTAACCACCTCCGTTTTGGTTATTTCCCCTGTTATAGGAATTATTTTGATTATTACTGTTGTTGAAGTAATTCTGGTTATTATTCCTCTGATAATTATGGTTATTATTATTATTATTATTGAAATCTCCATAATTATTGGGGTTGGCTGGTGGATGATTAGCCGGTGTATGGTTTCCTTGCGGCCCACTTGGATGATTTCTATTATCATAGTTTCTGTAGTTTGGGGTTTGCCTGTTCAACACATAATGTTTTTCCCATTCATATTCACCCAATAACGTGGCCATCTCTTGAATTGTCTTTATTCTTCCACTCAACCGGCTTTTGGTGATTTCTCCGTCGTAGTGGTATGCCAATTGGGTCACCAAGCACTCTTCAGGGATGTTAGGTTCTAGGTTCCTAGCTACACTAACCTTACCTAAGAAGTAGGCGGTTGGAGATTGTCCCAGGTAAGGGTCGAATCGGGCATTGCTGATATTATTTCTGACTACATGCTGCGTCGCCTCCGACCAGTATTTGTCCTTGAACAGTTTTTTAAACTCGTTAAAATTATGTATGTCTGGTCGCACAGCTGTCCACCAATTGTCGTGAACTTCCTTGAACATTTCATCGATCATGCCCTTGATTACCGTCCACCGTGTCTCCCTGGTTCGGGCTAGCTTCTCTTCTACCCGTTCTATGAATTCAGTTGGGTTTCGTTTGTAATTTTTGAAGTTGATTGTTTCTCTATTCTCACTGCATGATATGTGTGAGCTCATCAGTGGTCGGTCCTTCAACGCATTTACCTCTTCCTGGAGGCGTAGTTCTCTTGCTCTAAATTCTGCTATTTTCCCTTCTTGGGCGGTTGTGGTGTCCTTCACCTCACTTACTGATGCATCCAATTTGCTATAATTCTCTTCGACTCTGGTCTGTATTTGTTCCAATTTGTTATTTGTTTCTTTTTGGAGTCCTTCAACCCTCCTTTTACCTTCACTTTCAACTTCATTCACCTTGATCAAAATTTCTTCTCGGACTTGCAACACTACTTCGCTGGTTTTCTCTATGTTCTCTTCCATCTCCATTACAGTCTGTTTCAATTCTTCCCTGTACTCTGTCCATTGTTGCTGTAATGTATCCTGGTTGTATTCAATTTTATCATTCAGCGTCTCGATATCTTCTTTCATTAGTCTCAAGGTTTCGCTGGTTTACTCATTACTTCTCTCTATCTTTTCACTAATCAATTTATTCTCCTCCTTCATTTCCTGTCTTAATTTCTCGTTATTTCCATTAATGGTCCGTCTTAAATCTTCCTCGGTGCTGTCCAATTTTTCATCTATTTTCTCCTCCTGCTTCTTAAAATTGTCATTAATTGACTCAAATTTCTTATCTAATTTTTCATTGTCTTCTCTTCTCCTTCTCTCACTGTCCTCGTTAATTTCTTCATTGGTTCTGTCCAGTTTTTCATCTTGTTTCTTGAAATTTTCATTTACTGACTCAAACTTCTTTATCTAGTTTTTCATTCATTAATTCCCATAATTGCATTAAGTTCAGGTCACCTCTGGTTTCCTCCTGCTGTGTGGGTTTATTTATTTCAATAGGAGTTAATAATTCTTCTACATCTTCCACCGAAGTTATTTCCCTTTCTTCCATTCCGGCGCCTTTCTTGATCTCCCTTTCTGATCTCTTTGCTCCCTTTTCCGCCTCCTTCTCTCGTATCTTAGTCTGGTATCTCGTATCGTGCTTTGCCAGTTCCATTTCTGTAGTCGCCGCTAGAATCTGTAAGGTTTAATGGTATAATTCCTTAATTATCCTAGCCCTACTAGTTGGCGCGCCACTTTTTAATAAAACCTTTTATTGGGGTGTATTTATTTGTAAAATGCGTGTTATTCTGCCACACGTTGGATGCGTCACTTTGTAATAAAACTTATGTGCGGGGTTATGGGGTTATAACTTTGTTATGGGGTGTTTTTAAATTGTGTTTTTCTGTAACTCGTTCTATTACTCGTATAGTAAATGTGTGCATGATGAGCGTTTTTTAATTCGCTCGTTGCGTTCGTGGTATAGTATGGGTGTATAATTGATGTTATTAATCAATTCAGTTACTTCTGTCAATGTTATTTGCATGTAGCGAGTCGAGTTGTACCTTTTCTTACCATTTACAGGCAAACCGTATCTCTCGGCGTTTGGTTTGAATATTGCCGCCTCGCCACCTGATTGGCGCACACCGTCTTTCAGTGTCGACTTCGCTAACTGTGATGTTTTGTTGTTTTCACTTTAATAATTTTCTATGTATTAGCTTATTTTGTACGAATCAAACATACAGCGTTGCAGAACAATAATATTTATTAACCCTTCAATAATTTTCAGTTATTTAGTAGTACATTATTTTATCTTAGCACCAGCTTTTACAATTGCTCAGTTGGCATGCTCAGTTGTTTGTCTTATGCATACGCCGCTTGGCGAATAACGTTTGTTTACAATAAAATTGTTTACACAGGGCGTGTTAGTAAGTCCTTTTGGCTACAGAAGTATTGGATTAACGGCTAAAATGCACAAATTTATAATAATTCTTAAAACTAGGTACACAATATTTAATACATTAATACATCCAAGTAAGTAATCATCAATGAGAGTTAGTATATTTTTTGATTATGATTTTGACAACAAGTTATGTTTATTAATTATTTATTATAGCTCAGTTTAAATGGTTATCAATTGATTAAGGTTTAATAATAGTGATATTATAAATACTTTCAGTTCTTATTCAAAATAGTGATCAGTGAAGTGAAAATTGTGATTTGTTATTCTGGATAGAAAAATTGGGAATTCGTTTTAGTGAGATTATTGTTTTATACTCATCGGTTCTCGTTGGGGCTTCCTCGATGCTCGTCTGCTTCTTCTGGATGGATCTGGTCGTCTTCTATTCTTCGGATGTTCATCAATCTCGTTCAGACGGTTTTTCCATAAAGTTCGGCTTCTCTCTCGTTCCGCAGTCGTCCGTTTTCTTGGGTTGAAGTAGGTCACTCCTTGTCTTCCTTCGGGATGAGTCGTCAGCTATGATTCTTGAAGTCTTCTTAATTTCCACGGATAATTTTAGTTTGTGAATATTTTAATAATAATTATATTATTAGGTGTTCCATGGACTGCTATTACTAACTTTCTTCCTTCTGATTTCAGTCAAAATTTACTTATTTATGATAAAATTTGGGTTGAGAGCTGCATACATCCGCCCTCCGCATCGGTCAATAATGGATTAACGAAAATTCAACGGTTTTTTGGCAATAAATTTCGGTTGCTATGGTTACCTAATAAATTATGCTAATTCTCATTGGTCGTTAATTTTAAGTCATTGTTATATTCTAACGTCTTATTTTAGTTTAAATCTATAAAATATCTTCAAATTAAGATTTCTTTCTTATATTAGTAGCTATATTTATTACATGAATACCATTGTTCATAATTTTTGATAAGGATCATTTTGATACCCCTCATGGTTACCTTTGAGTAGCTAATCACATTTTTGTTATTTTTCCTATTTATATTTCATATAGATTTTATCTAAAACTGAATGTTATTTATACATTTTGGTATTAGGTATACCCACTTAACTTGTTTAAACATTTGGTATATCCTGATTTGATACTGGACTATTGTTTGTCCTTAAATTTACAAAATTCTTCATCAACTGTTAGGCCTACAGCCTAGATTTTCCTATACTACTATCTAACATTTCTTTGTAACTCCTTACCTTTATATATGGTACTTTAAAACAATTTTTTAACTAGAAACAAATAATAAACATTGGTGTTTCTAACTACACCTCTTATTATAACAATAAATATTTTCTTGACAGGTTCAAGCCTGAAATAAAACTAACTTTCTGTTCCTTTCTACTGTCGGGTTCAACTGATAATTCATTACATTATATTGGTTTTTTAAACAATAACAACATTCTTATTATACTACTATTAAACTGTACTTTACACAATATACTCTATTCCCTCATTCCTTCACTAGAAAACAGTATCTATCTTTCTTGTTTACCTTTCATTCCAATGACTTAATTTCTATCTTATCTTATAATTCTTATTAACTATTGCTTAACTTAATCACAGTATAATGAGTTCCTCTTACTTGCTAGTACAAAGTTTATCACAGGTCCTTTAGTTATTCTAATACAGTCTACTAACTAAAATACTTTTTTATGTTCACCCACTACACTTTTTCCTTCATAGAAGGTTTTTTTATTTATTCACTTTCACTTTTATATGTAACATGCTATAACTGCATGTAACCACTTTTGTATTAATACACTCTTTCTTCCACTCACTTGATATTATTCACTAAGTTGTTTATTCATGTTAACATCATCATGGGGTTACTGGTTATAAGTATTTATTTTATTTTCCCTTCACTAATGATCACTTTGGTTATTAACTGTGGCCTTTATTTGCCTCAGGGTATGATTTACTGGTTTTGATTATTTTTATCACTATTCATTTGGGTGTGTTTATTATTAACTCCCTATCTTATATTTATGAGTACATTCCTTCATTAATAAAATATACATAACATTACTGTCTTTCTTATTTGTCATCATTACCCTAGGTACACCTCATCTATGTTCTAATTACATTAGTGCATTTGTTAACATACATTTTATGGTCATTATTAGGGAATTACAATGTTCGTTATCAGTTTCTTGATTACATTTAGTTCTTGGTTCCTTCTTCCTTGTTCCATTGTCCTTCTTGTATTTATCCAACCTATTGAGTCAAGTCATCGTCAGTTTATTGGTCATTTGTCATTTTGTCATCTGATTATTAATCTCTGAGTTTATAAGTTCTTGACCCTTATTCTTGTCTTCAGCTTCTTTGTTTTATAATTAATTGTCAGTGTATCTTCACTACCTTATGTCATGTTACATAATGCATCGCCACCAAAATTGATTATTTCGAAACAAAGATCATTATGTTTTTTTCTGAAATCATCAATATAATTCATTTAATCAAGTTGTTATTATTCAGGAATACATCAATCGCTACTTTCTTCTTTATTTATTTTTTATTAAGTCATGGTTCATAATATGGTATTTGGTATTATTTTATTACGAGTGTTATCCCTTGTATGTTCTATTTCCTAAAATTTTTCTTCTCTCCCATTCATATAAATTGGTACTAGCCAGAGGGCACGTGTGGCTCTATTACTCTGCTATCCATTTATACACATTTTGAGTTCAGAGGTCTTGCCTATCTGCTCAATAACATAAATAATTGTTGGACGTATCTCAACATAAAATCATCACATAATAATATTCATAATAATTATAATAATAGTTGTCTGGTTTCGACTCATATAATATCAATACAATAAAACACTTTTGGGATTAATTATTCTCTCTTTTATACATCTCATGACCTTTTCATCTCAGTGACTTATTTGGATTCCTTTTTCTAAGCTTATGGTGATATTTAATAGACATTTTGCATTGTTTCATCAGCTTACTTCATATGGTAGTGATTTTATTTGTTATCACTTTATTTTTCATTTATACTCAAAATTAACATTGTAGCTGGTTTCTGGCTCACTTATATTTTTTCATCGATTGTTCAGTTAAGATATCATTGTCATTTTTTTTTTTTTTTATTTGATTGTCTTGTCTTTTCTTTTGTGACACGTTAATTCTTTATTATTCCCTTTTGTGATAGGGTTAGTTAATGATGTTATGTAGCGTCATCATTATTTGTGTAACATTTTATTATTTTATATCAATTTTTTTTATGATATTTCATTATACATATATTTTTTCAAAATTACATTGGTTTACACATTTTGTTTCACACTTGGTTGTAAGTTTGTACTTACTTTGTTTTGAATTTAGCTAATCTTTCTTCTAAATTCCCTTTTCATTCATATAATAATTTCAATCAAATACTTATTGTAAGTTGTGCTTACTTTAATTTTTGAATTTAGATAATGGTTACTCTCCCAATTCTTTTTAACTTTCTGACACTGTCTCATAATATTTTTTCAAAGAAGACTGGTTGTAAGTCCCTTTGATTCTCTTGGTTGTTATCTCACTTACAACATAGGTGTTGTTTTGGTTGTCTTTTACAATGAGATAGGGTCCATTGTACAATAATAGCAATTTCTTTGTGATTCCCTCTCTGGAACTTGGTAACTCTCAGTTCCGTATTAGCACTTTTTCTCCTTCATGATATCGGATTGCTTTGGGTTGAATTCTGTGATATTTTTCCTTCTTCTTTTCTATTTGTTCCGCTATCTTGCTGTAGAATCTAGCATTATCGAATTGGTATTCCGGATTGGCGGGGAAATTGACAAGTTCTTCTATAGCTCAAGGTGGTGGTTTTCCGTACATGATGGTGTAAGGGGTATCCTTAATGGATTCGTGATAAGCGAGATTTATGAAACTTTCTGTGGCTTCGAGGTATTCACTCCACTTACGTTGCTGATCGTGGCAGTATGTTTGAAGAATCCTTCCAGCTTCACGGAGCACTCTTTCAGCTGGGTTGCTGTTCGGGTGGTAAATCGAAGTTTTGTATGTTCGGATGCCCAGATCCATCAATGTCTCTTTCCATCGTCTTCCTCGGAATTGGGTACCATGGTCAGTGATAATATTTGTTGGACTCCCCACTTCAGTAATGTACCTCTGCGTTATAATGTTCAGTACTTTGTTTGTAGTAGCACGGTTGATAGGGTATAATTTTACAAATTTGGTGTAATGGTCCATGATAATAACTATGAACTTGTACTGCTTTCTTCCTCCACTGCGTGGCATGGGTCCACATATGTCTAAGAAGACTCGTTCCAGTTTATTGGTAGAAGTTATTGGTTGCATTACTCCTTCTTTCTTGTCGTTATTCCACTTGACAAGTTGGCATATGTGACAGCTTCTTATGGTCTTCCTTACCCTCCAGTTAATGTCTTTCAGGTAGGTATGCTCTTCTAATGCTTTGGTCACCTTCAGTGCTCCCATGTGTCCGTATCTGAGGTGGTATTCCATTATAATCTCAGCTTCAGTTCCTTTAGGTATTATTAATTTCCATGTATTTTGGTTGGGCTGGGTTTTAATAAATAAAATATCTTCATGCAAACAATAGAAATGTGTGGCACTTTCTTCTTGTTGGTTCAGCCGCTCTCGGATTTGATTCAATTTATTATCCTCCTTCTGGTGTTGTTTTACTCTATTCAGTATCACTTCTAGGTCGGACCTGCTCTTCATAATATTAAATACTTTTACTATGGTCTCCTTCTCTCCATCGAAGGTTTGCTGTTCAGTGTTAATGCGGGATAGCACATTAGCTGCTGTGTTTTTACTGCCAGGGATGTACTCCCAATTGATGTGGTATTCTTGGAGAGCAAGTATCCATCTGGTTAATCGACCATGGCTGAGCTTGCAGTTCTTTAAGAAGGAAATAGACTTATGGTCGGTGCGCACTGTGATAGGATATCCAAGAATATAAGTTCAAAATTTTCCACAAGAAAAGACCACGCTCAACAGCTCTTTCTCGGTTACATGGTAATTACGTTCACACTGATTTAACGTTCTGCTGGCGAAACTTATTACTTGGTGGTTTCCATCCTTGTCCTCTTGATAGAGTACCGATCCCAAGCTAATGTCGCTTGCATCACAGTTCATGTAAAAGGGTCTATTGAAATCGGGGTGGTTTAACATAATTGTGTCGAGGAAGTGTTTTTAATGGTGTTGAAAATCGTTTCTTGTTCTGGGCCCCACATCCACTTGGTCTTAGATGATAGCTGTGGTGACAGTTTGGTTGTCAGCTCAGAGTAATTTTGCTGAAATTTTCTGTAGTAGTTACAGATGCCCAGGAACGACTGTAACTGTTTCTTATTTTTAGGGGTAGGGAAACGTTGAATAGCATCTACTTTGTCGATTGATGGTGTTATTCCTTGTCATGACAGGTTGAATCCAAGGAATTGGACTTATTCTGCTATCAGCTTTGACTTTTCTAATTTTAAAGTTACATTGTTTATGGATAATTTCTCTAGTATCCGCTCTACACTCATACAATGCTCCTCCCAGTTGGATGAAGTGATCAGCAAATCATCGACGTACACAGTTGTATAATTCATGGTCTCGGGACCCAATATCTGGTCCATGCAGCGGACAAATATCGCTACCGAGTTTACCAGCCCAAAAGGTAGTCGTTTGAACTGGTAGTTCCTGCCTTCAAATATGAACGCTACGTATTTTCTACTGGCTGGGTGCAATTCTACTTGCCAGTACCCGCAAACTGTATCCCAGGTACTGATAAATCGAGTACCGTGAAACTTTTTGAGGATCTCTTCAATTTCACCAGGAGATGTCCTGTCGTTGATTAGGATCTTATTTATTTCTCTGGCGTCGAGACATAGGCGTACCCTTCCATCTTTCTTGGTAACAGCTACTATAGGACTGGTGTACTGCGAACAACTATACTCAATTATGTCCTCCTCCAGCATTTTATTAATTTCCACACGTACTGCCTCCTTTGCTGCATACGCAATCGGGTAGGACTTCTTATTAAAGTTGGCCACCTCTTTGAATTTCAACTCGCACTGATACCCCCGTACCTTTCCTGGTTGGTCGGAAAATACATGGCGGTATTTGTTATAAATCATTATTAATTTTTCCACCTCTTGATCCATTAATGGATTCCCGTCTTGGGTCCCTCGAAATTGTCGGATTTCTTCTAACTTTTGATTCCATAGGATGTCACTGTTTATTTGATTGTCTGGTTTCACTTCCCACCTTCGGTCCGGTGAATCACAAATCGTTCTTATATTATATATTATACTGATTGGGATGACCCCCTTGCTCCCAGTTAATTCTGCTATCCATTCTTTGTCTTCATATTTCATAGTTACTTTGGATAGTCTCATATCGATAATTGCAGAATACTTTCTCAGGATATCACAACCAATTAAAATTTCGAATGGTAAGTTATGAGCAATTAAGAATATCATTGGCAGTATCTCACCATTACTCATTACTTCTAGAGACACTTGTCTCTTAATGGTTTTATTCTGACTTCCAGTGGCTCCAATTAAAACAATGTTACTTACTGGCAACGTGGGTAAGCTGATCTTACTCTCTTTTTGAATTTTGTTATACATATTTGTATCAATCAAGGACACATTGGCACCCGTGTCAATCATGAATTTTACAGTTACTCCATATACCTTGGCAATAACATATGCAATTTCGTTATCAGGGTGCTTGATTAATGTGGAATTTTCTTCCATTAGCTCCTCACGGATGTTCTTCAGGTAGTGGTTCTGAATTATTGTTATTGTGTCGTCATTTGTCTGGTTAGTCAGTCTTGTTAATAACCCAATAGATCGGATCAGTGACGGGTCCTGTGGTATTCTCACTGCTGCTGCTCGTTTAAATGTTGGGTGTTGCCTTCGGCGCGGTCCTCTGATCTGATGGGGTGATTATCCTCAGTGGTTTGCATTCTTTCAACCGAGTGGTCATTGAAAGTTATTCGTCTCGGCTCCTTCTATTTTCTTCGGCACTCCGGCTCCTTGGTCTTCTGTAACCACGTCTTCCGTCGTTTCTATTCTCGGCATTTATATAATTTACCCGTCGCCTGTATGTTTGATTCGGCCCCGGCTGGTTGTTATTGTTGTATTGATTGTTGGGCCTGTTGTAACCACCTCCGTTTTGGTTATTTCCCCTGTTATAGGAATTATTTTGATTATTACTGTTGTTGAAGTAATTCTGGTTATTATTCCTCTGATAATTATGGTTATTATTATTATTATTGAAATCTCTATAATTATTGGGGTTGGCTGGTGGATGATTAGCCGGTGTATGGTTTCCTTGCGGCCCACTTGGATGATTTCTATTATCATAGTTTCTGTAGTTTGGGGTTTGCCTGTTCAACACATAATGTTTTTCCCATTCATATTCACCCAATAACGTGGCCATCTCTTGAATCGTCTTTATTCTTCCACTCAACCGGCTTTTGGTGATTTCTCCGTCGTAGTGGTATGCCAATTGGGTCACCAAGCACTCTTCAGGGATGTTAGGTTCTAGGTTCCTAGCTACACTAACCTTACCTAAGAAGTAGGCGGTTGGAGATTGTCCCAGGTAAGGGTCGAATCGGGCATTGCTGATATTATTTCTGACTACATGCTGCGTCGCCTCCGACCAGTATTTGTCCTTGAACAGTTTTTTAAACTCGTTAAAATTATGTATGTCTGGTCGTACAGCTGTCCACCAATTGTCGTGAACTTCCTTGAACATTTCATCGATCATGCCCTTGATTACCGTCCACCGTGTCTCCCTGGTTCGGGCTAGGTTCTCTTCTACCCGTTCTATGAATTCAGTTGGGTTTCGTTTGTAATTTTTGAAGTTGATTGTTTCTCTATTCTCACTGCATGATATGTGTGAGCTCATCAGTGGTCGGTCCTTCAACGCATTTATCTCTTCCTGGAGGCGTAGTTCTCTTGCTCTAAATTCTGCTATTTTCCCTTCTTGGGCGGTTGTGGTGTCCTTCACCTCACTTATCGATGCATCCAATTTGCTATAATTCTCTTCGACTCTGGTCTGTATTTGTTCCAATTTGTTATTTGTTTCTTTTTGGAGTCCTTCAACCCTCCTTTTACCTTCACTTTCACCTTCATTCACCTTGATCAAAATTTCTTCTCGGACTTGCAACACTACTTCGCTGGTTTTCTCTATGTTCTCTTCCATCTCCATTACAGTCTGTTTCAATTCTTCCCTGTACTCTGTCCATTGTTGCTGTAATGTATCCTGGTTGTATTCAATTTTATCATTCAGCGTCTCGATATCTTCTTTCATTAGTCTCAAGATTTCGCTGGTTTACTCATTACTTCTCTCTATCTTTTCACTAATCAATTTATTCTCCTCCTTCATTTCCTGTCTTAATTTCTCGTTACTTCCATTAATGGTCCGTCTTAAATCTTCCTTGGTGCTGTCCAATTTTTCATCTATTTTCTCCTCCTGCTTCTTAAAATTGTCATTAATTGACTCAAATTTCTTATCTAATTTTTCATTGTCTTCTCTTCTCCTTCTCTCACTGTCCTCGTTAATTTCTTCATTGGTTCTGTCCAGTTTTTCATCTTGTTTCTTGAAATTTTCATTTACTGACTCAAACTTCTTATCTAGTTTTTCATTCATTAATTCCCATAATTGCATTAAGTTCAGGTCACCTCTGGTTTCCTCCTGCTGTGTGGGTTTATTTATTTCAATAGGAGTTAATAATTCTTCTACATCTTCCACCGAAGTTATTTCCCTTTCTTCCATTCCGGCGCGTTTCTTGATCTCCCTTTCTGATCTCTTTGCTCCCTTTTCCGCCTCCTTCTCTCGTATCTTAGTCTGGTATCTCGTATCGTGCTTTGCCAGTTCCATTTCTGTAGTCGCCGCTAGAATCTGTAAGGTTTAATGGTATAATTCCTTAATTATCCTAACCCTACTAGTTGGCGCGCCACTTTTTAATAAAACCTTTTATTGGGGTGTATTTATTTGTAAAATGCGTGTTATTCTGCCACACGTTGGATGCGTCACTTTGTAATAAAACTTATGTGCGGGGTTATGGGGTTAAAACTTTGTTATGGGGTGTTTTTAAATTGTGTTTTTCAGTAATTCGTTCTATTACTCGTATAGTAAATGTGTGCATGATGAGCGTTTTTTAATTCGCTCGTTGCGTTCGTGGTATAGTATGGGTGTATAATTGATGTTATTAATCAATTCAGTTACTTCTGTCAATGTTATTTGCATGTAGCGAGTCGAGTTGTACCTTTTCTTACCATTTACAGGCAAACCGTATCTCTCGGCGTTTGGTTTGAATATTGCCGCCTCGCCACCTGATTGGCGCACACCGTCTTTCAGTGTCGACTTCGCTAACTGTGATGTTTTGTTGTTTTCACTTTAATAATTTTCTATGTATTAGCTTATTTTGTACGAATCAAACATACAGCGTTGCAGAACAATAATATTTATTAACCCTTCAATAATTTTCAGTTATTTAGTAGTACATTATTTTATCTTAGCACCAGCTTTTACAATTGCTCAGTTGGCATGCTCAGTTGTTTGTCTTATGCATACGCCGCTTGGCGAATAACGTTTGTTTACAATAAAATTGTTTACACAGGGCGTGTTAGTAAGTCCTTTTGGCTACAGAAGTATTGGATTAACGGCTAAAATGCACAAATTTATAATAATTCTTAAAACTAGGTACACAATATTTAATACATTAATACATCCAAGTAAGTAATCATCAATGAGAGTTAGTATATTTTTTGTTTATGATTTTGACAACAAGTTATGTTTATTAATTATTTATTATAGCTCAGTTTAAATGGTTATCAATTGATTAAGGTTTAATAATAGTGATATTATAAATACTTTCAGTTCTTATTCAAAATAGTGATCAGTGAAGTGAAAATTGTGATTTGTTATTATGGATAGAAAAATTGGGAATTCGTTTTAGTGAGATTATTGTTTTATACTCATCGGTTCTCGTTGGGGCTTCCTCGATGCTCGTCTGCTTCTTCTGGATGGATCTGGTCGTCTTCTATTCTTCGGATGTTCATCAATCTCGTTCAGACGGTTTTTCCATAAAGTTCGGCTTCTCTCTCGTTCCGCAGTCGTCCGTTTTCTTGGGTTGAAGTAGGTCACTCCTTGTCTTCCTTCGGGATGAGTCGTCAGCTATGATTCTTGAAGTCTTCTTAATTTCCACGGATAATTTTAGTTTGTGAATATTTTAATAATAATTATATTATTAGGTGTTCCATGGACTGCTATTACTAACTTTCTTCCTTCTGATTTCAGTCAAAATTTACTTATTTATGATAAAATTTGGGTTGAGAGCTGCATACATCCGCCCTCCGCATCGGTCAATAATGGATTAACGAAAATTCAACGGTTTTTTGGCAATAAATTTCGGTTGCTATGGTTACCTAATAAATTATGCTAATTCTCATTGGTCGTTAATTTTAAGTCATTGTTATATTCTAACGTCTTATTTTAGTTTAAATCTATAAAATATCTTCAAATTAAGATTTCTTTCTTATATTAGTAGCTATATTTATTACATGAATACCATTGTTCATAATTTTTGATAAGGATCATTTTGATACCCCTCATGGTTACCTTTGAGTAGCTAATCACATTTTTGTTATTTTTCCTATTTATATTTCATATAGATTTTATCTAAAACTGAATGTTATTTATACATTTTGGTATTAGGTATACCCACTTAACTTGTTTAAACATTTGGTATATCCTGATTTGATACTGGACTATTGTTTGTCCTTAAATTTACAAAATTCTTCATCAACTGTTAGGCCTACAGCCTAGATTTTCCTATACTACTATCTAACATTTCTTTGTAACTCCTTACCTTTATATATGGTACTTTAAAACAATTTTTTAACTAGAAACAAATAATAAACATTGGTGTTTCTAACTACACCTCTTATTATAACAATAAACATTTTCTTGACAGGTTCAAGCCTGAAATAAAACTAACTTTCTGTTCCTTTCTACTGTCGGGTTCAACTGATAATTCATTACATTATATTGATTTTTTAAACAATAACAACATTCTTATTATACTACTATTAAACTGTACTTTACACAATATACTCTATTCCCTCATTCCTTCACTAGAAAACAGTGTCTATCTTTCTTGTTTACCTTTCATTCCAATGACTTAATTTCTATCTTATCTTATAATTCTTATTAACTATTGCTTAACTTAATCACAGTATAATGAGTTCCTCTTACTTGCTAGTACAAAGTTTATCACAGGTCCTTTAGTTATTCTAATACAGTCTACTAACTAAAATACTTTTTTATGTTCACCCACTACACTTTTTCCTTCATAGAAGGTTTTTTATTTATTCACTTTCACTTTTATATGTAACATGCTATAACTGCATGTCACCACTTTTGTATTAATACACTCTTTCTTCCACTCACTTGATATTATTCACTAAGTTGTTTATTCATGTTAACATCATCATGGGGTTACTGGTTATAAGTATTTATTTTATTTTCCCTTCACTAATGATCACTTTGGTTATTAACTGTGGCCTTTATTTGCCTCATGGTATGATTTACTGGTTTTGATTATTTTTATCACTATTCATTTGGGTGTGTTTATTATTAACTCCGTATCTTATATTTATGAGTACATTCCTTCATTAATAAAATATACATAACATTACTGTCTTTCTTATTTGTCATCATTACCCTAGGTACATCTCATCTATGTTCTAATTACATTAGTGCATTTGTTAACATACATTTTATGGTCATTATTAGGGAATTACAATGTTCGTTATCAGTTTCTTGATTACATTTAGTTCTTGGTTCCTTCTTCCTTGTTCCATTGTTCTTCTTGTATTTATCCAACCTATTGAGTCAAGTCATCGTCAGTTTATTGGTCATTTGTCATTTTGTCATCTGGTTATTAATCTCTGAGTTTATAAGTTCTTGACCCTTATTCTTGTCTTCAGCTTCTTTGTTTTATAATTAATTATCAATGTATCTTCACTACCTTGTGTCATGTTACAATATTTAAAAATATAAAAAACAAAACCATTTTAACAATACATCTGTAATGAAAACATTAGTCAGCACTTGTATGTTCATTAGAATATTTGTATAAACTGCTTTAATTTCACACTACATACAACAATGATACTGACATCTAACAACAAATGACCATTAGAGAATTCCAAAATTAATTAAACCTGTCACCACAGAAGCTTTAACATACATTACCAAAAACATTCAACTCGGTGTTCAATAATCACTTCACCGATATATATTCACTTAATTCATAAATTAATTTAAATTTATAATCTATTACATGTACCCCTTCCCACAAAATTAGTAATATTTACTAACCACAAAATGTTAAATAACTGTGTTTTGCACTTGGTTTTCATTAAATCCACAAAAGAATGACGCACTCCTAAAAAATTTGCTTTTTGCATGTAAAAAAAATATTGTACTGTCACAATTATCAACGTGTGAATAAAAAATTTAATGGGTTTATGTACGCACTTTTAGGTATATTTTGTTAATAAAATTATTTTTGGAGAGGCATAAAAAAATAATGAACTTTTTGCTAGCTCACACTATTTACTCTTGAAGTGACCTATGTTAATTTCTGGGCTAGTAGAGGATGGATGGATAGCTTACATCATGAAATAAAGTATGGTAGTCTAATGGACAATGCTACAATACTGTTACCTAAACTACATTGCTTGTAGACAGTGAAAGCTGGTCGAAATGCATAATTTATCTACAAGGCTGGTGGAACATATATTTAAAACACGAGTATAATAGGAATATAACCAGATTCTAGTTTTAACATTATAGACTTGGTTTAATATTATACAGTTACGGACTTTTGCCTAATTAATACATTTGTAATTTGAATGTATGTATAGAGAGCACACACATTTATTGACATACAAATAAATGTTACTATTCTTTACTACAATAAACTTACAGTACATTGGTTCGTAGAACAAAGCAACTTACACAAACCAACAAACTTACCAGTTCAAAGTTGTCGACCAAACTGACTCATGAAGATTGATGAAAAACAGGTATATAAGAATTGAATGCTTAACTATTATAATTGTTATTATTACGCTTAAAATTTTCGTTATTCGAAATTTAGTAGGTACTAAAAATTAATTAATTATAATTAAAGCACTACCGACTCGGAACAAATTATAGTTAGTTAATTAACGGACACGTCATGGACAACGAAATCCAAGAATGAAAATTAATAATAAATACGCCATACACTTGTAGTAATATTGAAAAATGTCAACCTTGCTTTTCACGTTTAAAAGTTTTCACCACACACTGTAGCCAGCTATGAATATTTAAATCAAACAGAGCGTAGCCAATTCCACATATAACCAACTTTACAATTTTATAATATAATTCTGACAAAGTTTATTAGGGTAAAATATTATTTATTGAGTTTATATTAATAAACTTAATATATGAAACCGAGTTGCTCAAATTAAGAAAAAACCGTATTAATTATTACGGCTACTGTAATGGTTAAACATGTTACTTCTGACAAACTTATTATGATTGTTAAGATTTAAAAGTACCGGTAGGATAAAAATTGTTAAGTATATACATCTAATAAGACCTAGTTGTAATAAATTTTTCGGTACAACGTTTACAAGCTATGTCTTGGCAACACTGACGGCTTGTGAAATTTGGTTATAACTTGTAACTTGTATTGTGTTTACCTACAAGGGGTTTACGTATTTTGTAAGAAATGGAAACAATTTTAGAACAACAGAGGAGATATCATGAAGAAAGAGAGAGATTGATGGATGGAATGGTTAAAGAAATGTTACATAAGAAGTCAAGCGTAAGTGTGTAGTGTCAGATACATTTCATGCAGTTAACCTAACAATTTCGGTTGTGAGTTATTCAGGTTCTATATTTCATATTTTGTTTTCTTAAAAAGCGTTTGAATCTCTAGTGGCACCTAAACCTGCAGAAATAGCAAGATTTATGTTTTACGATTTGCACTGATTTTAATTTTAATGTCTAATCTTGAAAGCGAACTCATTTTGAAATGTGTACGGCGTTTCTATATAAATATGGAAATAATGGAAGAATTTAGTAATAGTCGGCAGTGACAGCCTGTGCTCAGGCAGCCACAAACTTGAAAAAAAAAACGCATTTTTTGTGTTTCTACGTACACTACAGGCCAAAACTAGGTGCGGACGTGAAAAATTCGTACAAAATACAATTATGAGATCCAAATAATGTGAAACGCGGTTTTTCATTTTCTACGTCGTATCCACGTCAAATTTAGCTGCGTACGCGGTAAATAAAATAGTTTTTTGACGTAAATAAGGTAAAATTGACGTTAAGTTAATAAGCAAGAAAGGTTAGTAGTTACTAACCTTTCTTGCTTATTTGGATTCATGTAAAAAGAAAACGACTCGAGTAAGGCAGGGTGTCCCAAGGGCTCTTCCAAAGTTGCCAACGCGGCAATGTCAACACATATATATATATATATATATATATATTTCAATACTTTCTGCTAAGTATAGTATTATACGAAAAGACGTATAGTAGAAAACGAAAAGTGATATTATAGTAATATATATATATATATATAAACAACATATGTGTTAACAGGGGGCCAGAAATGTCTTCGTTAACTTTGTAGCATACAGTACACAGACCTATCATTTTTTTGTACACGTTTGTTTTATTGAAACAACAGTTTTTTCATTAAGTTGATTAAAAATCAAAATAACTAGCCAAAACAACGCATTTAACTTTTCCCATACTTGTTAATATTTTTTTTATACAACCAGTTTCATACTAATATTTATAAAATTGCATAATAAATTTCCATACCTAGCTACACTAACCAAATTTAATGTTTTTCGCTTTTCTGTATACATTTATTTTTGACATAAAAAAGAATTTTCATCATAGAAATTAACATTTAATGTGAGTATTTAGGCCTACACTGAATTAATATAATTTAATCATTTTCTTTTGTAGATTTTGTATATCAGGATAATGGATGTGTTTACAATATCTGGTAATCAGTAAATACTGTATGAACATTTGTATTACAGTTCGCAGTAGAAAGTTCTGCCAGTTTATAGGCTAGTGTCTTATTTTAAATGTGAAAGTCATTGATCCACCCACCTATTAAAAAAGGAGTCCCCTATTCCTCATAAATTACATTCTGTCCAGTTCCCATTTGTATTGGTAAAACTTCCTGTATCATGGCAATTTTTTCTTTGACTTCGATTCAAAATATCTGTGATCATCCTCAGAAACTGAGTGGCATAAGGACATACTGTTAGGTCTCAGAAACTAAGAAAGGACATAATTGTTAGGTCTTTCAACAAAGACCTTTCAACTGTCACCCGCAACTTCTGGGGAACAGATTTTGAGGATTGAAATGTCAAAGAAAATGTACTACAGTGGAGGAAGTCTGGGTAGATCATCTTCATCTTCAGCAGAATTATCACTGTTGCATACCACTATATAAAAATTATTCCGATTAGCACTTTCAAGCTTCACAGCTCATTGTCAGATCGGAGATGAAGAAATAACATAAAAACAAACCCTTCACCCCCACCCCACCCCACCATGCTCACACACAAGCTATAATTCAATGTCCCTTCCCCCTCTGAGCCCTGTCCCTCCATCTGGACAGTTGCATATTTTTCTAGCAAATTCCTTGTATTTAAGTGTGTGTGTGTTGTGTGTTGTCACCGGACAAAAGGCGCCAATTGTACACTCTAGTTATTTTGGTGGCCCTAAAAAGGACCTGGTGGTGAGAAGGCTGATGTTGGTCGTGCCGCCCTGAGATGTTTGGCGGCTCTGCCCGCTGTTCGTGGCGTACTGCAGTCCTCCTCTTCTTTCGGCACCGGTTGTAGAGTCGGCTCCCGGCCCAGCGAAATCCATCGCTGGCGCGGAACTGGAGGGCGAAGACGCAAGAATGCCGGTTCTATTCTTCGGCCGTTCCTTCCGGCTGACTCCGCACCGATGTCGTCCAAGAGAGGAGAGGAGATGAAGTGCGTCCGATGGCGTGGCGATGAAGTGCGTCCGATGGCGTGGCGATGAAGTGCGTCCGATGGCATGGCAATGAAGAGTGCTCCAAAATTTTCTGCTGGCCCGGGTTTTATGCACTAACCGGGATCGCTGATTGGCTCGCTCCGAGCACGTAGTTGGTCACGTCTCGGCTGCTGATCCCTGATTGGCTCGCTGTGTTCGCCGCTGGTAACGGAGAGCAGATGTTCGCATACCGCTGTTGTCACAACTCCCCCGGGTCTTGAATGTTCTCTGGTAGCCAGCCTACTGCTCTTCTCCGGATGTTGTAGAGGTGTCTGTTGGGCGCCATGTTGTTTTGTGTGCCGGCTGGTAGCTCACTGGCATGGCTGGATCTTGTATCCGCAAGATGATCGTCGCCCCACGTTGGGCGCCACTTGTCACCGGACAAAAGGCTTTTGTCCGGTGACAGTGTGTACATTCCTTTTAAACCTACCCGTCTTTCCATCCACACATGTGGGCCAGTCACACACCCTTATTTAAAACCATCCAATTAGTCCTCTGCTATTTAATTCTTAATCTTATCTAGCCTATCTGTCCTCTATCATTTACTTCTTAATTATGTTATAAAATATTTCTTCATTATCAAATTTATTTTAGTATTAATTAAATTGTCTAACCCTTTTTCTCTTTCTTTCAATATTTCTAACTCCTCCTAAGCTTCCTTTCAACTGTGTTAATTTCTACTTTTACAATTTCGTAGTCTTCCAAAGGATTAAAAAACTTATCATTGTCTTCTATGAAATGTCTTGCATATAACGAATTCGTTGTTCTATTACCTTCTCCACGTTTGTGGTCAGACAACCTGCATGCGAATTTTTGTCCTGTCTCCCCTAGGTACACTTTGTTGCAGTCTTTACATTTTAATTTATAAATTCCAATTTTCTGTAAAACTGGGATTTTTTCTATATTTTTATTCCTTATCTTATCAAATACCGTTTCACATTTTTTAGTAGCTATATCTACTCCGTATTTATTAAAACATTTTATAATTTTTCTAGTATGTGAACCTATGTATGTCAATGACCCTGCATAATTCTTTTGTTCTGGTTCTATTTTAGCTTTTTGTATGTTAACCATTTTCATAACTTTATCCACTATGTTGGTGTTATAGTTATTATTCCTTACAATTCCCTTTATCGTTTTTAACTCCCTATCTTTTGATTCGGTCTCTTTTAAACACTTCTGAGCTCTATAACAAAATGAATTGATTGCCGCCATGTTATATCTATAAGGGTGGTAGGACTCTCTTGGTATAATTATATCAGAATACGATTCTTTCCTAAATATCCCAAACTGTAGTTTCTCATTATCTTTAATTTCTATGTTTAAATCTAAGTAATTTATTTTCTTACCTCCTATCTCTTCTTTAAATTGTAAGTTTTTAATCTTATTATTTACCTCATTTATAAACTCATATCCACTTCTTCTATGCTTCCTTCCCAAATTACTAATACATCGTCAGCGTATCTAGTCCATAATTTTATATTGCCTTTATACTTAGTGGAACTTATTAATTGCTTTTCAAAATCATTCATATATATTTCTGCAAGAATAGGGGATAATGAAGACCCCATAGGTAATCCTTTTTTCTGTATATAAAACTTGTTATTAAACCTAAAATAGTTCTGATTTACACATTCTTTAATTATTTTAATCAATTGCTTTTTATACCTGTATTCACCCATATTATTATCGTTTATTAACTTAATAACTTTATTTACTGTGATATTGGTAAATATGTCCTTAACATCCAGTGATATCAATTTTGTATTTTCATTAATTCTAATATTTTCTAATTTTTCTATAAATTTTACATTATTCTCTATGTTGTATTTTTTCCCAAATTCATATTTCTCTTTCAGTACTCTGCTAACTTCCTTTGATAATTTATAAATAGGTGCATTAATAAAAGAAACAATCGGTCTAATTGGTTTTCCTTCTTTATGTATCTTAACCTGACTTTTAAAAGTTGGTGCTGTTGGATTACTTTCAGATAAATACTTTTTCTTATTTTCTTCTATAAATGTTATCTGTTTCATCATTTATTTTATCCTTGACTGGTACTTACTTGTATAATCATACTTTATTTCTTCATATGGTCCTTCACTTATAAATTCCTCCGTTTTCTTTATGTATTCGTCCTTTCTCAGTAGTACCATTGTATTTCCTTTGTCTGCCTTCGTAACTATAATATCATTCTTTTTTATTTTATTCTTTAGTTTAGTTACAGTTGATTTGATTTTTTGTTTATTTTTTGAATGATACAAATTTTTCTTAAATATTTTATCTACTACATTCCCTACTTCCCACCTTATTCTTTTTTTATCATTTTCATTTCCTAGTTTTTGTATTATGCTTTCGCATTCAATAATAGTTTTTTTTCTTTATTTAATTCTGGTGGTGGCGCGTATTTTAAGCCTTTTGCTAACATTTCTTTTTCTTCTGTATTGAAAGTTACCTCTGTAAGGTTTATTACTCTTTTTTCATAGTTATTCTTAAAGAGGTGTTCCTTTTTTACTCAGTTCTTTCGTATTAATTTATTTAACTTATCTACCATTTTTTTATTTTTATTTTCCAATTTCTTTTCTACATACCCCAAACCAAAATTATATAATATTTCTTCTAACTCTACATACGAGTATATTCTTAACATTCTATATGTCTGTCATACAGTTCCTTATTATGTCTATTGATTAAGCCGTAAAGTGACCTTATTTCTAATTTTATCCACAAGTTCTCGCTTTGTTCTTTTACTTTTTTAGCTACTGTGTTCTTATTTTTAATTTTAACTTGCGCATATTTTGGGATGACATTATTCTCCAGACATTGTTTATTAAACCATATTTTACTTAAAACCCTCTTCAATTTAACTTTTAACTTAAGATATTTAAAAACTTTACTTACCTTATTGTTGTCGTTTATTACCTCGTTGTTGTTGTCCATTACCTGTCATCGATTGCACATCTTAACAGCAGTTTAATGAAGAAAGTTGTGTTAGTGGTTAAAATCACAAGCAGAATTATCACTGTTGCACTTCACTATATAAAAATTATTCTGATTAGTGCTTTCAAGCTTCACAGCTCATCGTCAGATCGGAGATGAAGAAATAACATAAAAACAAACCCTTCACCCCCACCCCACCCCACCCTGCTCACACACAACAAGCTATAATTCAATGTCCCCCCCCCCTGAGCCATGTTCCTCCATCTGGACAGTTACATATTTTTCTAGCAAATTCCTTGTGTTTCAGTGCTGTGTGTGTGTGTGTGCGTGCGCGCGCGCGCGCGCGCGCGCGCATTCCTTTTAAACCTACCCCTCTTTCCATCCACACATGTGGCCCAGTCACGCACCCTTATTTAAAACCATCCAATTAGTCCTCTGCTATTTAATTCTTAATCTTATCTATCTGTCCTCTATAATTACTTCTTAATTATGTTATAAAATATTTCTTCATTATCAAATTTAATTTTAGTATTAATTAAATTGTCTAACCGGTTAGACAACACACACACACACACACACACACACACACACACACAATACTGAAACACAAGGAATTTGCTAGAAAAATATGTAACTGTCGCGATGGAGGGACAGTGCTCAGAGGGGGGGGGAAGGGACATTGAATTATAGCTTGTTGTGTATGAGCAGGGTGGGGTGGGGTGAAGGGTTGGTTTTTATGTTATTTCTTCATCTCAGATCTGACGATGAGCTGAGAAGCTTGAAAGTGCTAATCGGAATAATTTTTATATAGTGGTGTCCAACAGTGATAATTCTGCTTGTGATTTTAACCACTAACACAACTTTCTTCTTTAAACATCTTCATCTTCTTCCTTGATTATATGCTCGATACAATGACCCCACTTGTCCACCGTTGTTTCATAACTGCCTTCTCTATCAGTTGTTTTATATAAGGCAGCTTATATGGTATGTTGTGACGGGCAACATATCCTTTCAACTGGCTCCATATTAATTCAATAGGATTCAGAATACAATGGAAAGGAGGAAGTCTTAAAACGACGTGCCGCGATTTAAGTGGTAAGACAACTCTTGCATTACTATACAGACATTCTGCACATGCATGTAACACATTACTGTGTGAACAGTGTCAACACCCCTGACCAATAGAGTTTCAGATTTGCCACGTGTGTTTGTTTACATCAAGATTTAACTAAGAATGGAAATAATATACATATATTTAGTAGCCAGATGAAAACAAAATATGCAATAATTATAAATTTAACTAGAATTGTAAATACAAATATTATTTTTGTTGTAATAATAAATATTCTGTTTCAGTATCGTGAGACAATAAATTCAGATCATCGGCTGAAGATGTTATTAGATGTGAGTATATACATCATTTGGTAGTAACTCTGTAAGAAAATCAGTATCAGCAAAATGTTTTATGTACAGTATAGTATATACAATGTTTTTATTTTTTCTAATATAAGTGAATAATCACTAAACATTTTAAGCAATCACAGATTATTATATTTGTGGATTATATTTTGCGATAGAAACTGGAAAGTAAATAAAAAATAAAAAATTGTAAAATGAATGAATATTTATTATATATTAATTTATCAAATTGAGTACAATATTTAGGCCTTCCCTCAGACTACCTGTACAACGTAGAGAACTCCAGCCACTAAGCCAACATATAGTCATCCACAATGCTTTAACTTCGTGATTGCTGTAATGTGATTGTGATTGTATTGAGGTATTTATTAATTTATATTAAGTTTTGAAGGAGTTCTAACAAGCACTCAGTCTGACAATGCATTTAATCAAGTACATTTTAGTAACTCGTTAAGAAAGCAGTCCATATACATTCACATGACTCGCAGGTATATTTACTATCTTAAAACTGAATAAATGTGTATTAATAATAAAACTTTTCAAGAAAAGCTTGTTTATGAAAACGTGCATGTACTGTAGGGCAAGTGTGGGTATACAGAAGTTGTCTAGTTGCATCATTGTTATTTCAGATCTGGCGATGAGCTGTGAAGCTTGAAAGCGCTAATCGGAATAATTTTTCTATAGTGGTGTGCAACAGTGTTAATTGTGTTTGCAATTTGTAATTGAGTACAGTATAACCATACCGCAGCACATGGTTTGGTTATAATAAAATATTTGGTTGTTCTGTTAATACTTTAAGGACCAACGGCATAATATTGCGCCACCAGTGGACTTGGTATTTTGACAGATGGCGCACATATACCCCGCTCACTTTTAATTGCTTTCAAACACTTTGCGTCTTACTATTACGCCACAGAGCGAATACAGAAGTTTTATTTGACATTTTAGTTCGTGTTTCCGCCATCAGATTGCAGCACTGACTGAAGAAAATAGTTTTTAGGAAATAATTTTTACAGCTGGCAAATGTCATGACTTTGTTTACACTTTGCATGTTCAAGGCGGAAGTTGCGGTTTTTGTTTACGTGAGGTTTGCGGGTTTTCTGAGGTTATTTCATGTTTATTTTGCATATTATTGATAGTAGTGAGTGTGTTTCTTTTAATTACTATATTATTAGTTACAAAATCGATAAAGAATATTTGACCTTTTTTTTTTTTTTTTACTTGAAATGTATTTTTAAACAGCTTTAGTTGCAGTATATAAAATCAATAATAAAAATATTATGAGTATTTTCATAAGAGGAAAGTCTGGTAAAATGTGTGGTATAATTATTTTTTTAGTATTAAATTGTACTAAACAACAGTGCTTTAAAAAAAAAAAAACTGCTGGTCATAGGGGATGGTCTATGTACAAACGCCATAGGACTCAAAGTGTTAAAGGGCTAACCAGAAATGACAAATGTACTTTTTCATGAATAATAAAAATACCTTATTAACAAGTTAATTTTATATTATTTTAATTGCAAGTTCTGTATTTTTTTTCTAATTGAAGGGATAGAAAAAATTGGTTCTTGTATATTTTTCAAAACAGTATCATTCTGCCCATTAATAGTTTCCTTCTTTTAAACACTGATTCTCGTCTGTGTTAACTGTGCAGGACTTTCTGCCTGTATTCTACCTACTAAGTCATTCAAGAGGCGTTCAGTCTTTCTATGTGCTGCAATTGCGTGATTACAGTTGCACTCAATATTATATTTGAAGCAACTTAGATGTCAGCATATGCCCCACAAACTTCACAAGAGTCAGTGGTTGTTGTGAGAATAATATGTGAACTTAGCCTTTACCCAAAGTGAAGGACACATCCTCATCCTGACAGTGTGAACAGCCAGAATCCTGCTCTTGGAGGAACTTTACCAAATAAGCTCAGACCCCTCCATGCTCTGATAAAACTATGAGGCAAAAGTTAAATCCACCCATGAGCTCTCGTTATCCAAATCTGTAGCTTTTCAAATTTATTTTTTTCAGAAATAAGAAATCAGCTAGAGTTAATATAGCTTTTAAAAGTGTCATTTTGAAATGTGTGATATCACTTTATTAAAAAAAAACTCAGTTTGCAATATGTTATAACATTAATGAAATGTTGTTGTAGCAATATATGGAGAGTACAAACAACTTGAAGGAACTGTACGAAGACAAAGATGGTATGCGGAAAGATGAAGTCGCAGCACTGTCTGGCCCTAACGAGTTTGCAGAATTCTATTCTAGGCTGAAGAACATAAGAGAGTTCTATAGGAGGATGCCTAACGAGGTAAAAAAAAAACATAAATTGATTTTACAATTCTTAATTTGTGATTTTCCAAAATTTCTGTTTCTGGAGATTGTGAAACAAGAGACGGAGATAAGTAAAAAAAGAAATGAATAACTAGTAAGAGACAGGTAGATAGATAGAGAAAGAAAAAGGAGCGGGAGATTGTGTGGCAACGCTCCACCCCCACACACAGAGTTATATTTGTTTAGTAATAATGAAACTTTCTTGTAGACTCTGAGAAGTCTATTTGATAGCATTTGCAGTAAGTGAATATGGAGTTACTTTCTACTTTATTGACAGAATATAAATCTCATTGAACCTTAAAATAAATTAACAGTTCCCCAGCAGCTTTATGGTTGTCGTAATCCACACCACTGTCAAGTCTTCTGTATTTTGTGTTGATGTTATAGCACCAATTTATTTGTTACTGCTGTTTCAGATCTGTGTACCAATGTCAGTTGAATTTGAAGAGTTGGCTAAAATGAGAGAAAATCCAACAGAGGAATACGCAAGTAAGTAGCTCTATACATGAAACACTGTACAGGAATAGAGAATTATCAGATAATAGGTTACTTCAGTTCTATATGTTTTCAACTACGTGTCGCGAAATGAACGAATGGTCAATGACCAGATACATGCAAGGCACGTCTTTTGAGTGTTGTTACCTCCTCCTTCAATAGCACCACAGTCTAAATTGGGCCCTGGTCTGCTCCGATACACTCTATCCCTTGTTGTGGTTCCAGGTTCTGTATTGTGATAGTCCATCTTCTACAACACAGTCTTTCTACATTTTCCTTGTGTCTGCCTCTAGGTCTTGTCTCCTACCAGTACTTATAACACTCTTTGAGGTTTCTGCAGCTCTTCATTCTGATTATGTCAGTGTCAGTGGAGTTTTTGAAATCTTACAAACTCTGAACTTCATGTAAGTGTGATATAATTAATTATTATACCTTAGTCTCTGTGAGGCTTCTTTTTGTAGTGATCCTAATATGCGTTCAAGATTTTTCTTTTCAAATGTATTAGTGCCATTAGCTGTTTTATTCATAATACTTCAGGCTCCACAACTGTATCAAAGCAGTTGCCTAATGATGATTTTGTGAATTTTCATTTTTGTTTACCAATGCATATTTTTGGACTAATGCTTTTTTGGGTGAACCTGCTTTTGGTTCCTCTGACCCAGTTTTTGATTGGTAACTCCCAGACATGTGAAATTGTGTATCTTTTCAATATTGTTATCTTTTGTACTGATCTTCTTATATACCAGGTGTCTTCTTGCTTGATTGAGAATTTTTCTTTCATCTGTTTATTGATAACACCATTTATTAGCTTCATTTTTAGCTCTGAAAAAAATCACTTTGGTGATTGCAATTTGTTGTGATATGATATTGATATTGTATTTGTGTTGTTTTTAGAGATCAGTGAGTTACTACCGTTAGTTTTATTTTTTATTTTTTAATAGGATCCCTAATAATCTAAATTTTGTATCTCAGTTTTAGCTAGTTTGATTGATAACCTTAGAATAAATTGATTTACAACATTCTCCGATGTTTTCTGATGTTATCTCCATTTCCTTATTTTTGTATCTCCATGCATTTTTGAATTCCACCAAAGGTTCAACATACAAACAGCACGTCAGTACATAAGATATCTCCATAGATACCAGTGCTCTAGAGTACTGATAAAAAAATAAGGAAGTATTTGTAAAATAATAATAATAATAATAAAAAGTCAGTAGTTACCCATTCCAAAAGTCAGAAATGAGGGATTAAGTATCATGCTATGAAACATTTGTACCATAAAACACTTTAGCAATTAAAAAACAATGTACTAAGTGTTACCATAAAAGTGCGGTGTGTACAAAGTGCAACATAGTATGATATGTGTAAATGTTAAAAACTGAAAAAGACATCAATTACAAATAGTGAAGATGCTGGACTATAGTAATAAACTATAAGTTTAGTAATAAGTTGTAGTTTTGTTTTGTTAGGCCACCAAGGCAATATCAATGTAATAAAAATATTATTTTATTTATGTTTGAAGGATCCAGGGTTATATAAGAAATTAATAATTGCTAATTAAAATAAAGTAAAGAGATGGTGGGAAAATAAAATAGTGCCTAGAGTAATAATACATTTACAGAAGTATAAGTCAGGAATAAACCAAGTTAAAAATCACTAAATTATAAAATACAAGTATCTAAGTTTATGTAAAGATGTGAAGAAAAACATTATATAAATTAAATGTAATTATAGTTAAACATTATAAAGGAGTATTTTTCCTAAAAGAAGGGAAGAAATAATAATAATTAATACTAGCCTATTTACTAAAACTGTACCTAGGTTAGCCAACAAAAACCCATCAATTTCTTGGTTACTAAGAGTAACTAATCAACAAGAATTGTTAATTGTTAATTTGGAGTTCAAGTGAGTAGATGACCAAAAATAATGTCCAGAAAATTTTAAAAATTTAATAACTACAATTCAGAAAAAACACCATTCTAAATTAATGAAATGATTCAGCACAAGCCACTACATCTGAGACATCCGTTGAACCACAATAATTAATGCCAGAAAATCAAAGAACATAGAAAATTCACCTATCTTATCTGATGGCCAGAAAGTTTTGAACTGTAACTTCTTGGGTGAGAACGCCTACCTTAATAAACTAAAAAATTACACATCACTAACAAGTAACGAACACTAGAAACAGTACCACATCTTTCAATTTATCAGAAAACTTAGTGTGAACATTATAAACTTTATTTAATTAACCAAAAACAGTAAAAATGTGTGTTCGTTAGGAACTCTACTGCAGCCATTTTTATTTTTTCACTTTCTGTATGAATACGTAACCTGCACTCTGGCGTTTTAAAAACGAACTTGTTGAATCAGACTTTAAGAAAACAAATATTAATTATTGTAAAGTATGATACTATTAACTAAGCATTTCTGACTTTCTTATAGTTCAAAGAATCCCCAAATAACCCTGAGATACATAATTTATTAATTTTAATAGTAACTGTAATTGAATATATCTGTTGTGTTATATGAAAAAACTTATATCGAAAAATGTTGTGATTTTGAAAATAATCGATTTGTAAACTGATGATTGGGAGGTAATAATTTACAGAAAAATAAACCAAAATTCAATCAATAAATACCTTTCTTTTAGGTAATTGACTTTATATTATTTCTTGTAGATAACAGCTTGGTTACAGGAAACAGATGAATAGCAGAGAAGAGTAAGAAAGTTAGCTCCAACATCACAACGTATGAAATATGCCGGACAACATAACCTTTCAATTGGTTAGCAAATTGAAAACAGCTGATGCAATGCGCGAGAAAAAACAAACGTTTAAATCGTACTCAAAGAGAGGAATCCTCTCGCTCTCTCTCTCTCCTACCCTTTTACGAACAACTGAATAGTAATACCTGTAAGAAGATATAATACATAATAAAGAATACTGTAGTTTATTTGTCAATACTAAAGAATCTCACACCCAATTAAAAATAAATAACACTATCAGAATACAAGCTTTGTAACCATAAGAGTCGAGATAGAAACATGCGGGACGTTACAAATTACGCTAACAACGTAGGGCTAAACTTACGTAATTATTATACGGGAAAGGTCTCGATCGAATTTACTCGTGGGACGTTACAATATATAGAAACATTCCTAGAAGTGTTCAAACTTTCGGCTCCAGAGGAAGACTTGGCCATACCGTAACTCAGTCATACTTGTACAAATTCAACTTGACCCAAACTGCTACCTGCCTACTATGTCATCAGCATGAGGAGACCTTACAGTATATATTAGTGGATTGCCAGACAGACATCCCAGGAGTGGCAAGACTGAAAACAAAAATGGACGTAATATTGAACAACAACTCGTAGTGGATAGTGGCGGAGAACATCTACAGGAGACATCATGTCATCGGAGAACAATCCGGAAACACGTAATAATAAGAAGAAGAAGATTTCCTTATAAGTCATCTTCATGTGTCCGTTGTTATAGGGACATAAAATCGTAGATCTTGGAGAATATTTATATTTTCCTCCAGCTGTTAGAAAATAATTACAGTAGAGCATCAATAATTCGGATTAATTGGGACCGGACACCTTCCGGATTATCAAATTGTCCGGCTTTTCGAAATGAACCAATAAAAGCGCCGCTAGATGTCTTCAACGTAAATAACTTGCTAAAATCGTTCATAATTCACTCTGATGGTTACAGAAGTGGAGCGGATGAATAAAACCATTAATTTAGTTAAATTTTTACGTTTTTCAATCACAGAAAAAATACTGTATGTACAGTATTGCATTTACAGACTGTCTTATTTTATGTACAGTAAATCTAGACCTACAACAAAATACAGTAAAGTACAGTAATAAAAATACCTACAGTAAATCATACAGTATTTGAGCTTTTAAAAAAATCTTTTATGGACTTTTGAACAGCAGTAGTGGTTTGTTTTTTGCAGCTAAGTCCTTGATTTGTTTTAGGAGAATGAGCTGGGTTGGTCTGCTCTCAGTCTGTTTTTCAAGCTATGACATCAGTGTCTCTACTGCCATAAATGCTTCGGAATGTGTCGGCCCTGCTTCTTCAATGTCATTTTCATTCTCGTCCCCATCAGATTCTACTGTTTCTGTGTCCCCTTAAAATGAAAAAGTTCGCCTAAATAAACAAACGAAACAAATGTTTTCTTTTTCTAATTTTATAGAAAAAATGAACAAGCGCAAAGTTGGCGAAATATTTTAAAAATAGAACGTGAATTTAAAACTACTAACAGTACAGCATCAGATAATGCATACAGCTTGTTTGGCTAAAATAAAAAAAAGTTACAGTAGGCCTACTGTATGTTTAAGCAGTGCTACATACCTTCAGACACCATGTCAGCTATTTCTTGGTCGCTCAAAATCTGGTACCCAGGATCGTTGTCATCAACAGCCAACCACTCACTGGCATCATTTTCGTCACACTGTTCAAATCCCGGGATCGTGCTGCAGATTTCTGTCACGTCGTTTACAATGCAATCTTCATTTTCATTTGCATTTTCTTCAATCCTGCTTTCTTCATCAGGCCATAATTTTCTCCAGGCTCTTTGCAAATTACTTTTGGTGAAAGTTTCCCAAACATCGGCAAGCATGTAAATGCTATCTTTAACGTTCAACTTTGTTATAAACTGAACTACACTCTCTTCGTCCTTTTCTGCCAATAAAAGGCGACGCAGGAGCTGCTTTCTATAGATACTCTTAATTTTCTTGATCAGTCCCTGGTCCATTGGCTGCAGACTTGCAGTAACGTTAGGTGGGAGAAATTGCACTTCGAAATTCTGATCGATTTCGTTTAATACTTCGAGAGGGGGATGTGTGGGTGCATTATCAATGATAAGAAGAACATTCCCACTTTTCTTTTTCTGCTCATGGAATTTTGTAACACTAGGGATAAAATCATTTTTAAACTAATCAAGAAAAATGACTGAAGTCATCCAAGCACTTTTCTGAGACGTGTACGAAACAGGAAGGGTGTGCACATTTTTAAAGCAACGTGGTTTTTTTGCTCTTCCCAATCACTAACAATTTTATCTTGTGCTGCCCACTGGCATTAGCACATACCATAGCCGTTATTCTCTCTTTGCTTACTTTAAACCCGGGAGCGGATTGTTCGCGTCTTGACGCCAGCAACTTGCGTGGAAGGGCTCGCCAGTTTATCCCGTTCTCATCGGCATTGTATACGTCATCACTAGAATAACCTTTTTCAAGTGCTTCCTTAATAAACTTCTCTTTAAAAACTCTTCCAGCCACTAAATCTGAGGAAAGTTTTTCTCCTTCGATGTCTAACTCTCTAATTCCGTGCCTAGATTTGAAGTTCTTAAGCCAACCAGAACTGTCTTTGAAATGTTTCAGTCCATTAAGCTGTTCATTAAATTGTAAGGCTTTTTTACAAATCAATGGGCCTGAAATTGGCTCTCCTAAGCTTCTCCTTTGAGTGACCCACACGTACATTGCGTCTTCTAAGGCTTTGTTGTTTGCTGAATGTGCAGTTTTTCTTTTCAGTGTCCCTTCTTCAGAGTTCAGTTTTGATGCAAATTGTTCCACCTGGGCTCTTTTCGCCTTAATATCACTTATTGTGGAAGTTCCTACCCCACAAATCTTTGCAAGTGATACCCCAATTTCACCTTTTCCTAACCTTTCTAAAAAATTTTAACTTGGTTTCAACGGTAAAAAATGTGTGCTTTTTCTTCGAACTCGGCGCCATCACGGGTACAGAACGGTACTGTAATGTGTTACAAAAAACAAAACACAGACAAACTGACACACACACAAACACTCTACTGTACACAAACGATCGATTTGGTAAACAAAAACTTAGTGCATGCACAGAGAACAATACTCGAGGTCAGTGGCCTGACATGACTGACAGGGGCAGGGTAGCAGGTGTACATGTGACTGTGCGACCTTGACTCTCCCGCTTTCACTGCCCCTCCCTCCTCCACACAACACAGAGGAATTGCGTATTCACGCTCCACTTTGTAGGGCATGGCGAGTTTTACAGTTGTGTCGACACTTTTAAACAAATATTCACTTCATGCGATTTTTTTTGCCAGAATCAAATCCGGATTATCGACGGTCCGGATTTTTGACGTCTGAATTATTGACGCTCTACTGTATATTTATAAGTGTCTGTTGCAGCTGGTTCCATTGCGGAACATGGGAAAATAACAACATAATTTTTATCAATACATTTTTTTTGTTCTCTAATAGGTTGTTTTAATTTTTCTTTTTGCAGATTTAGTTGATTTTACAGATGAAGAAGGGTATGGAAAGTATTTGGATCTTCACGAGTGCTATGAAAAGTACATCAACTTGAAGGGAATTGAGGTACCATTTGTTGTCATTTTATTAGTGTGTTAGTTTCCTTTTATGTGATGAAGCTTGAAACTTGTGTGTAATCATAAAAATCCTGATGCTGTTTCACAAGTGCTGTGTTGAGCTTACACTTCTAAGTATCACGAAAGTTTTTATGAGAAAGCATGAAGGGATATCAGATGTAGATCATATGTTGAATTGTTAGGCAGCTGGAAACTAGTGTAACATGACAGTGACACTCCACTGATGTGAAGGAACAGATTTTGAAATAGCCCATGTCAGTACCGTCCTGCACTGTTTGCACCCACGTCACTGATATCGGTCGCATGTTGATTGCATTTTTATCCAAAATCATCGCAAAAACCAGAGCCCATCAAAATACATTTTCTTTACTATTTTATAATTTTATCTAATAACATTTTTCTTTTTTAGTTTCCGTTTTCTTTTCTTACATGCACATGCTCACGCGGTCACACCACACCCTGGTTAATAATTCCTCTGCCTTTTTGGTGCAGCAATTTTGAATTTATACTGATACGGGTCATGAACCATTACACTGGGTGTTTGATCTACTGATTTGGCTATGGACAAAAAGCATTTTGTACAATTCTTGTGAATGTTAACTGTAATGTCTACAGTATTGTTTAACAGAATGTGTTGATTCTATATAAACAGCTGGTATTATTTTGCATTGTTTATCGTTTTTATTTATAGGTTATATAAGTTGACAAAATTTATATAATTCTGACAAACTGTTAGGATTCACTCAGTGGAAACATATTGTTAAAGAATAAACATTAACAAATTTTTTTTTTCCATGACAGAACAATGTAAACTAAACTCTGTAACTATTTAGGCCTACCTAGGGTAATATAAAAAATATTGTGTTTTAATAAAAGCTAATGGTTCTTATGTAACGTTAATTGTGGGGAAACATAAAAATAGATAATAATTTTGGGAGACATAAACATAAATTCATAATAAGGGTAAATTTTATTGGAAACAAAAGTAGAAGGAGTAATTGTAAAATATTATAACGACGTAGCAGGCAACGAGCGAATTTGTGTCAAGGTCAACATACAGACACAAGAAAAACAGTTACATATAGCCAACGAACTTTGACCTTTGTAAACTATGCATTGAAACGAAGTCAGACCATATTACGTCAGATCATACGTCATGCTGGAATGTAGGAGTGGCAGTCCAGCACACATACTGGCGTAGTGATACAAAACAAGAACAATAAGAATTGGTAAAATAGCCGCGACCACTTCAGAAAATAGTGCCGTTCGTCTCATCCCAGTTAAACTTTGCTCCTCAAGCCGGCCGGCTGCAAACAAAAGTTCGAGAACATAAATCGCGGGCGCCCGCACCTAGAATGTGAATACAGCACGTATAAGATTTTATAAAATGTAAAACAACTATTTTAAATTTTCTCAGAGTGAATTAACAGTTTAAAACATGTAAATTCAGTGAAGATCACGAAATAATCTACGTAGTGCGCGTAGAACAATGTGACGTTTTCTGGACTCAAATGAACAGCTACGAAACAAATGGGGTAGAGTCAAAGATTAAAAAGGGCTAAACCAAAATTATAATGTTATTATTGTCTTTAAAAAAAATGAGAGCTCTAAGGGTATGGGGTAATAGTGTGTGTGCGTGTGAGGGAGAAATATGTTAAACAAAGAAGGCTGGTTTGTGTTTAAATTTAAGTTTGCGTTTAATTTTTTGTTATAGAAATAAAATAATTTCATTTGTTCAAGAGGTCTACAAAATCATATAACCAAGATATTGTTTAATGTTGAATTCATAACAGGTAATGGAGGGGAAAAGAATATTTGTTTGTGATGAACAAATAAGCAATATAATAATTAACAAATAAAACTTAATTTTAGTACGTAGGCTTTCACGGCCGGTGTCACTATAAATACAGTATTCCCTCGCCAACCGCGGGGGTTAGGTTCCTACAAAACATCGCGGTTAGTGAATCCGCGGTTGGTGAAGTTAACTTTATATGGGAAAAGTAAGGTTAGGGGAATCTGAAACAAAGCCAGAAATATAAAATACTGTACAACTCTTTATTATACAGTATACACTACATTGTTCGAATGTCTAAAACCAGTCCAATGATTTCAAATAGCTGACAGTTATTTAAATTATAAAAGTTTTCAAAATTTTTAAAATACATACTGTATTACATTATAACGAAAAAGCCGCTAAGACAAGGAAAAAATAGCGGCCAGTTTTTAGTGCTAAGTAAGTCCAGTTTTATAGCTTACTACAATTTTCGGTTAATATTTACCTGTGCTCCACCATACAATCTTGAAGTGAAATATTTTTTTTTTTATTCTTCTATGTTATATAAACACGCGAAAATTAATTTTAAACGGGGGTCGAAGCTATTTACGAAGAAAAAAAATAAAATAAATACTCCCATAAGGATGCATGCAAAAGTGAATGATCGCCATATTGACTGTGTAGACGGTGAGCCGAATTTGACTGGAAATCATGTTGATGCGTTTCCAAAACAAAATTTACATGATTCTTACATGTTCAAAATTGCGTTGAGCCCAAACGGCGGTTTAAAGCTTTGCGTTGAGCCCACCGCGAGTTTATTATTAGTAACCTCGGAGGCGCCGAAGGCGCCGTAGACTAAAGCATGTGCGGTGAGCCGGCTACCCAAAATCACTCTCAGCGGTGGATACTGTAGGAAACTGATGAGTCGGCCACCCACGAGTCTGAAATGTAATGCTTTGCGTTGTAGGCAATTGAATTACGTTAAGGCAAAATGTAGTGGTGATCCCACTAACTACTCAGTTAATATGGCGTATGGTGTAGCACAGGTAAATATTTACCATTTTCAACTTAAAATTTTAAAATAAACACAATTTTTAACACACAAACAATTTAAACGCAAAATTTTAATCAAAACAATTTTAAATCGAGGCATGGGAATCGGCACTTGTGGAAGGGTGAGAGACGTCAGTTGACTTGCCACCAGATGATTTAAAATAGCATAAAAGAGAAGTCTGCTTCATTTTATTTTGAAACTCCTTCTGAAGCTGCTTGTATGGAGATAATAAATCCTTCAAACCCCGTTTGAATTTTATAGTTGACTCGTTGACAGCCATTAACCTGGCCACAGACGCAGCACTCTCACCGCGCCCTAACCTGTTCAAAACATCGAGCTTTTTCTCCAGCGGTAGTACATTCCTAGCCCTTTTGGCTAGCTTATCACCGCCAATTATGTTTTCCGAACGTTTGGAACACATTATGACGAAAGGATAGTTTATAAAAGAGTAAATTAACACTAGATAATAAGAACAACGCACACTAAAAACTAAAGAACACGCAATACGTCACGGCAGAAGAGCAACGCGCGACTGACCGACTTCAATCCGATTTGAAGGGATATGTGTGCACGAAGTGCTGCTTAGCGGATGCTACTACAAACCGCGTATAAGCGAATTCCAGCCCCGCGGTTGGAAACTACTGCGCATTTATAAAACCGCGTATAAATGAATTCCGCGGTTGGAGAACCCGCGGTTGACGAGGGATTACTGTACTTAAAACTTCCGGGCTGAAAGGCCGTGGTCGAATGCTTGATGTTGTGTAGCTAGATGTTTCCGCCACACCACCAGTGGCCATCTTCAGTAGCAAAAATGTTCGAAATAGGTGGTATGCCGAACAAGTCGCCCAGTGAACTGGGAACAAGCAACAGTGAGAGAAGGCTACGCTGTTTCAGTGCTGCATCGGCAAGTTGCTGAGTAAACTGGGCGTCAGGACGATTTTTAAGCCAACCAAAAAGATCCAACAGTTCCTGCGACCGGTTAAAGATGCCAGGGATCCGCTCTCGTCGTGCGGGGTGTACAGTATTCCTTGTACGTGTGGCCAGGTCTACATAGGCACCACGAAGCGTAGTGTCCGGACGCGCCTCTCTGAACATCGGAGATACTGCCGCCTGGGCCAGCCGGAGAAGTCCGCAGTTGCTGAACACGCTCTTTCCCACGACAATCACCAGGTAATGTTTGATGAAGCCTGGGTGTTGTCTTCTGTCCGGGGTTACTTCACTCGCCTGCATCTGGAGTCCATCCATATTGTAGTGCAACAAAAATGATAGCATTTATGTTACATAAAAGAAGATTCACAGATTGATAAATAAATTGATACTTAATACCATAATAGAACAGAGACCCAATTATGACAATTATAGTCATAGACAAAATTAAATAAGAATGCAAGGTAGTGTTGAATAGAATAAACGAACCTGTAAAATAAATAATAGCTAATGATATATGTTTAATGAAAAACAAAACAGAAAAATGAAACAATGACTTAATTTATGGTAATAACAGATAAGAATTTTGTGTTAAAAAGTATTATATTATGACAAAAATGTTATGATAAAGTGTATGTGATGTTGTATCAAATATGTGTTGAGTTCATGAAAAATAATGAAACAAATAGTGTTATTCAATGACTGTCATAGAATGAAGTGTGAGGCAGTTAACCAATGTTCATAAGTTCGAATTTTGTTGTATGTGATCAAGAGATCAAGATAAATTTGTTATTAGATGTAGAAAAATAATTGTTTATACAAATGTTAATAATTAAGTTTTGATTGTATGTACGAATTTATATAAAAGGGACTATAGATGCCTAACAGACATAACCACAGGTAGATCAATTTACAATAAAAGGCCTAACAGCCAAAAATACTAAATAAACACTTATAACTTAAAGGTTAGATGCATCAATTAATAATAATTAATAAATGCACTATGAAGAGCTAGAAAGAAGAAAAAACATTAAGTTAATAATAATATTTAATAAAATTTATACAAATTATAATAATACCATAATGCCATAATATCGATTGGTAAAAAATAATATCGAAGGTGGATTAAATATAATAAAAAAGGAAAAAACGGAATTTTATCAAAAAACCAGTAGAAGATGTGTATAAAATAATAAACCAGCTATCGGTAAAATTACATTCCGATAGGACAGCAAATTGACAAAGAATAGACAAAAAAATATATGAAAGAAACACTATATAGGCTAGTCAAAACATGTGGAAGCGGAAATTAATATAGGTTGCTAGGGAAAAAATTAAGAAGAAGGTTGTTGATTTAAAAAATAACAAGATTTGCTTTGTAAAAACTGAACGTGAGGATTTAAAAAAACCCAAAAGAATATATTGAATCATAATATTCGAAATCAAGAGATACGATTATAAAAAAGATAAAATTCCAATGATAATACTTACATCTATCACTAACACAGATTAATAAAATAACGATACATTATGAAATAATAATCGAGAACAAATAACCGAATTCTACAAGAAGAAACTTGGACTGTCCCATGTCCGAAGGGAATTAATGAAAAATTAATCAAATATAAAGAATTAATAGTAACACAACTCATAATATTCACAACACCAGAAATTATAACCTTGCAAATACACGGAACAACACTAACTGCTTCAACCGAAGGAAGAACCTATTTGGATCCTGGCGGTGCAGAAGAAACATCAATCGTGCTGTAAAACAATTCAGAAGCTGTATTCCGAAGTGGACAGGACAAGATTTACTTTTATTAAACTGAAGAAAGAAAACTGTACTTCATAATTGACCAGAACAACGAATTTAGCGATCAACCGCCTACGTGATTGGCGTCGTTAGAGTCTGGTAAAATTATATTATATTAATCATACTAAATACACAACACATAATTTTTGTAAATATTGCATTCTTATTATGTATTTTTAGTCTTCCCCACAGTTACAAGAACCTTCACGCCCTGAAATAAATAAAATACGAATCAAATATAATATATAACCAAATATAAACAAAGGATTAAATAGTCAACAATCGATACCTGAATCTATAGTCCCAACATATATTAATTAGAATATATCCGAGTTAATGTGAATTGAATACACAAATAAAGAACCTTTATATATTTGTTACACCTTGTTATTTGGAGTATGGTTTAGTGAACTGGAACAAAAGTAACTGAATAAGTAGTATAATAAATGGTTAATATAAACATCGAATAACCTACAAGTTTCGTTGAGCCGATACTACAGCGCTTATAGCGGAATTATCTGACACCAAAGAGGGAGCGTAAAATTATAAAATTAGACAGAACTCTCTTCAAGGCATAATAGGGTTGGATGAAATTGTAGAATAAATCTTAAGTTATTTAAGTTCTAGACACACTAACACTGATAATTATTAAAGAATTAAGTTAACATTAAGTACATCCATATATCCCACAACTCCAAATATTTCCGAGAATTTATACAATTAAATTAATACAACACAATTGACAAATACAACAGTGGGAATTTAGACCGTACGTATCGGTTTACTTACAAATTGGCTTCCATCGCGGGACTTGAAAAGTACTGGACACACCGAGGTTACCTACAATATTCATAAGAATGCGTCCGTCGCTATGAACCGCCGAGGTGAAAGCGTCTCTTTAAATAGTGTCTGGCATGGTTTATTTTCCACGGCCAATCAGAGTGGAGAATGATGAACTGGCTTCTCATTGGTTCACATTATACACCTTAAGCGAGCAAAAAGTTATAAATTGAAACAGCGTAGCCTTCTCTCACTGTTGCTTGTTCCCAGTTCACTGGGCGACTTGTTCGGCATACCACCTATTTCGAACATTTTTGCTACTGAAGATGGCCACCGGTGGTGTGGCCGAAACGTCTAGCTACACAACATCAAGCATTCGACCATGGCCTTTCAGCCCGGAAGTTTTAAGTATTTATAGAATAAAACTTAATTCATGGGAACAAATTTCTTTATTCCAAACAACCATAATCTGTTCTCCTGTGTTTGCCGAAAAGAACATATCCCTGGTAAGTAACAATTTTTTCATACGTAGTTGGCAATCTTTAAAGATGCCGTCTGAAAGAAACAGACATTAACAAGTGATTATGTGCAGACAGATAGATAATAAATAATCCCATAAAAAATAGAGTTACAACTCCATATTATAATACAAAAGGATTTTGAAGTTACAGAATATTTTCATAATTGTAATAAAACTGTTAGACTTTTTTTCAAAAATAAAAACATGGTTTCGTATAAGTTACAGTAAGTAATTATTGATTATTGATTTATGTACATGTTTCAAACAGTCTAAAAGATGAAACACTGTTCATTAATTTAATGTTCAAAACATCGTCATTGACCAAAGATTATGCATTATTAATTTTCAGGAAAACGTGCCCGGATTTCTGGTATTAATAGTCTTGTAACAGGCTGGCATTGAAAGTGTTAACGCTTTTCCTCTGGCTATTCTAAATTTTAACTTCTTGTTTATAACTTGGTTCTAAGAAGTAATATGATGTTTGTGTTACAGAAAATTGACTACATCACATATTTGAGTAATTTTGACCATTTGTTTGAAATTACAAAAGAAAGGAAGAACTCCGAGTACAGAAAGTATTTACACATCTTGCTGGACTATTTGCATGAATATTTGCAGCGTGTTAAGCCACTTCTAGATTTGAATGCAGAAGTCGACAGTGTATTGAAAGAGTTTAATCTTCATTGGGAAAATGGAACATTTCCTGGTTGGCCGGTAAGTGTATTCATATGTGATATTAAGGGAAATAAAGATGAATGAAGGCCTATTTTTTTCATTTGCACATAAATGGTAAAGACACTGTACTGTTTATACTATATGCATATAATCAGTTCATGGTTGTATATAGGTATTTTATTCAGAAAAATGTCCTCATCCTCTGGTACTACAGCTCTATCTGAGCCAGGGATTTCTCTATTACACATCGCCATTGAGAATCGTTGTCACCCAGTTTCAGATCACCTAGCTTCCTCAGTTCACCTTCAATCCCATTTATCCATTGTATTTCGGGTCTGTCTGGTTTTATTTGCTTGTCTGGGTGACCCATCTTGATTTTATTTCCTGATTTGTTCTTCTAGATGCAGGTAGTGTGTCCTGTCTAGTTAAAACTCATTGATTTTATAAAGTGGGTTGCCAGTAGCTCTTTATATTACAAATTATAAGATTTCGGACATTAGCCATCGTAAACACGATGTTTCAACCTCTATAGAATCAGAGGTCATCTTCAGGCAAACAATAAATTAATACAAAGATAAATCTATCACTGACAAATAGATATAGTCAAAACTCCAAACCTTAGTTATACAAATATAGTGCTAAAATAATAATAGTAATAATAATAATAATAAAACAGTACTCACCATTCCATCAAAGAAGGATTCCTCCCGTGGTTTACATTGCAACCACGGGAATAATCCTTCTTTTATGGAATGGTGAGTACTGTTTTATTATTATTATTATTATTATTCTAACACTATATTTGAATAACTAAGGTTTGGACTTTGACGATATGTATTTGTCAGTGATAGATTTATCTTTGTATTAATTTATTGTTTGCCTGAAGACGACCTCTGATTCTATAGAGGTTGAAACGTCGTGTTCATTAATTTTAACTTACGATGGGTAATGTCCAAAATCTTATAATGTGTACTGAGTATATTGCGCCATCGATTAATAATAATTTTAAGAATTGTAGTAGTTCTTTATATGCTTCATATAGTTCGTAACTAAAATGCAGACCCCCTTCAAGGTCTTCTTTTACCTGCTTAAGGTGATCCTGTGTATCTGCTTCTCATCCTTTATTGGCTTTTTCAGGCATCAGAAGCAAGGTAATATGATTCATACTGGGGTTTATAAAAAAATAAGTTTTATATTCTTAGTTAAAAGCCTTTAATGTTACTAAAAGAAGAACACCCTGAAGCAACCCCCAAAACATACAAATCCCAAGCTCATCACCACATTTCGACAGGCAGAATGTGGAAACTGCAACCCTGTCCCTCAACAACCAGAACACTAATATACGTATTTAAGCCCTTACAGAAGAAGACAAAATCCAGATCTGTTTAGATGAGTCTGCGAGCACATGTTAGGTCAGAATGAAGTGACAAATATAAAAAGCATATACATGTCATCAGGAAAATGTATTATGATAATCACTTAACAAACATTGTTTTACTTTAATTTGTGATTTTTACTTTATATTCAATTTTAATTTGATATTTCCAATATAACTATGTTATTTATAGAACTACTTGTCTCTTATGATGAACTCATGCTCGAAGGTAATACGTTTTACTAACCCACCTACATACAATACTACACTGTTCACATTTTCTTCAGTGGTATTGTCGTCTTCATTGTTGTTCATTTCTCTTTAATTTATACATCATACAAAATATAATATATAATAAGCACCCTGTGGTTTGTATCACTTTTCTCACTTATATATACATTTTCAGCCAAGTCAACCCACGTATCGATCTACAGATCCCGCTATCGATTTGTTAGCTGGTACATCTTTTCAGAGATATGGCTTCACACTGATTGTATCATTACAAGTCTACCTTTAGACTATAGTAAGCCCTACTTTCTGCTGTAACTCTTGCTCTAATTTCCTGTGATACATTATTGTCCCGGGTAACTAAGCACCCAGGGCATGAAGCAGGTAAATTTTCCACTCTGTAAAAGCTGTCAGTACTCACAGAAAATGTCACATCTGGTCTTCAAGCTTTCCTGCTCTCATGTTTTTGTTTTAGACTGGTTTACATGAAGCCCTATTTTTTAGAAGCTGTATTTATTGCCTGAACTGATTCCTCCATAGCTAAATAGCGTGCCTCTACCTGCAACAGAGAGATTAACATAAGTGCAGTTGTATTTAAAAACAGGGGCCTAAAACTAAATTTTTACAATTTACAAGACCGTTTTTTAAGATGAAAAATTATACTTTGTGTAGGTTCAGAAATGTATGCTTGTGAGATGATTTGTGGAATCTTACTATATTTCTGTTGTTGCAGAAAGAAACTGGCAGTGTGTTGACTAATGTGGGTGCACATTTGGACTTGTCTGCATTTTCATCGTGGGAAGAACTCGCATCATTGGGATTGGACAGACTTAAATCAGCATTGATGGCACTTGGATTAAAATGTGGAGGGTATGTTTTCAATGTAATAATACATTTCACTATTTTATAAGATGTAAACCTTCAAGCAGAACATAAGGGTTCCCATTGAGGTTTGAAAGGATCCTAGTTTTAGTCTTATTATTATCTTCTTATTATCCAAGGGGCCAAATCTGTCTTCTTAGTTAAGAAGAATGTCTTATGACTGGGATCTATCTGATTAAACTTGAGTTAAAAAAGGAATCAAAATCCAATGCTTTCCTTAAAGGTGTGACTTTATTATGCCTATGGGTAGACAGACATAATTTTGGTATTTTTGTTGTGAAGTACAAAATTAATTGTTGTAACTATCGAATCATGGTGCGGGCCAGCACAGCTCACAGTTGTAATGGGATTGAAGTCAAGGTCAAGTTCTGCCTGCCCACATGCATATTTGGGGATAATACAGCTGTCTTATTTGGCATTCGTGGGGGTAGATAAGTAACAGAGCCCTATGCAAACACGATTCCTGTCCACCATATGTGGTTACTAAGTGCATGATTTCTCTCTGACTTGGTGTAATGTGAGTTATACCATGGTCAGGACATACCCACTGCTTGTACCGTGATTACCATGCCATATGACATAGACTGTGTGTCCAGTGCATGAAGGGAGAAGAATAATTTAATCTAATTGTTCAGTTAAAAAACAATATTCTAAATTATGTGAATAAATATTTGACTTTTAGGTCACTGTAAGTGCTGTAGAATATTTTTAATTTCTCTTAAAAAGCTGTAGGTAAAAAATATACAGAAACACTTATGTCCATAAATAAATAAAAAAATTATAAACAGACTCTTTTATTTTGATTAATGACATGCACACATCTCAAGAACTCAGTTTTTTAATGTTATGAAAACTGTAGATTATGAATCTTCAGTTGTAATGAATACAACTTTTCATGGTGTCCCAATAACCGTACCCACACTCATTTTCGATATTTTGATTATGTGATTTATGGCGTCGATATGTAGTGAATATCGCATATAATTTTAGTTGGATGAAAGACTTCATTAAAATGTATGTGTGTACGTTATAAAATAGTTTGTTGATGATTGCAATTGTGTTGTATTGTCCAATATGTGCCTGTGACACCAAAAGTCGATGTTAGATTAACACGTAAATTGAAATTACACAAGTAAACCAGTATGCCTTTAATGTAATACTTGCTTTTTTTATGAAAATCGCGCAAATATACAACTCGAAGTAACTTGTCTGTTGCTCTTACTTGCCTCCCTTTTTGTGACAGAAGCCATTTTCCACTAGTGCTCATTTTTCACTAATGCTCAGTTTTTGTACATGCCTACCATTGTTTTTGTGTTTCGCACAAAATTTGCTTCCAGTGAAGTTTTTGAGATTTTAATGAATAACATAAAAGAATATTGCCCACCTAACAAATAAAAAATCCTTTTTTTTAGTATGGAGAAACAATTGTACTTTTTTAACTTTACATTTTCTGTTTTTGTTTTTGTTAAAAAATGCTATGTTCTTTATTTTAAATGTTACTCGGTTATAAGAATTGCATGAACACATGAAACATCATGTTTTATCCAAACCAGGACTTTTTATTTTTTTTACAGTTAACTAAAACCAAAAAAAGAACGTTATTGCCTAACCTCACGAACCAAAACATTATGTACTTTCACTTTACATTAAGAAATAGAATAATTTACAATTAGTATACATCTTCACATTGTGGTATATCAACACAGTAGCATAATCAGAATATCGAAAATGCAGTGCGGGTACTGTGAGAGTACTCAAGTTTTTATACTGTCACTGTATTTTAGTTTACTATGGAACATGGGAAAAAAAGGATCAGACCAGCAATGTTTATGATAAACTGGCACTAAGTATTTTGTATTTGTGAACCATGTGACCTAAGCATGTATTGTTTTTCTATAAGGACACTGGAAGAAAGAGCGCAGCGATTGTTTAGCACGAAGGGTAAGAAATCATTGGACCCAGCATTAGTAGCAAAAAGTAAGCCAGGAAAGTCGAGCAGATCTAGAGACAATGAAAGGCAGAGGGACATTGCATCTCTTGAAGCACAGGTGTATAGGTAAGTATATCTCATGATCATCATCATCGTCATACTGATCAACAGCAGTTAAACATTTTGATTCTGAATATCTAACATTCCTAAGTCGTATCAACATACCGAAAATGCTGAGGTATTTTTTTAAGGGAGCTGACAATCTGAATGGTATTTGTCACTCATTTCTCATTGAATTTATAAAACCAACACGCACAAGATTACGGGATAATTATGTACAGTACAGTCATACCCCGCTTAACGCGAGTGATACGTTCCTCGGCGATTCGCATAAAACGAAAATCACGCTAAGCTGGGTTTCCTATTTTTTACCGACGAATACCTCGTTGTTTTAGTTTTTATTGCTTTTATATGATTTTCCTTGTCAAAATGTGTTATTTTCGACATTTTATCAGCGCACATTGTTAATTCGTTCTAATTGAATTTTCGAACTAAACTGAAAGGAAAACATATTCCCAATGTTTAGAAACAATAACGGGGGGGGGGAGTGAATGGTTTTCCAGGAAATTGGCCGAGACTTAAGTTCAACAAGGGGCCCCTAAAAAGGATGGATTAACCCGAACTACCATTCCAAGAATGTAAATTAGTACGTATACAGTACAGTAATGTTTATTTGGCTGAGACAAGATAAACAAGAAACGTGAATACATTTCTGGCGGGAATGGAAGATGCATTTTGCAAACTAACGCCTACGTCACACACGTCCGCCTTTTCTACAAACATTGTGCACAGTTTAATCTGAGTTGTGGCATCGGGAACTCGGAAATGGTTAATAAACATCAGCACTGCTGTGTGTATGTAGTGAAAATGTGTTGTGTCTATTCAGCGTCACCACGGGTCTCCAGCACAGAGATACGATTTCTCATTCGTCAGAATCCCGCCAACGAGAGTATTCAAGGTCAAATAACATTTATAATGTGTAATGGCATAGCCATGTACAGTATGTTTACAAAACGTACTACTGTTTTGGCTTACACTTATTACAGATCTACGTCTGACCTAATGCAACCTCTTATTTATCTGTACAAATCAGCTGTCTGTTTTTACGTTTCCACCAAACGTGTTGGTAGGATGACGTGTTCGTACTCCTTAAAAATAATACAGTGTTGCAAACTGGTCAGTAAAGTCAGTAATAGTCAGTATTTTTGAGCAAGTCAGTAAAAAGCCAGTATTTTTCAAATTGGTCAGTAAAGTCAGTTTTTTAAAGCAGAATTTAGTGGTTCTTAAGAAAGGGTTTTTACTCAATACCGGCAATTCATTTTTTTTATTTCCTTACTTTCTAACATGATAATTAAAAATTTGTTTGTCAGAAATAAATAATTAAATTAGGTATGAAAAGCAGATTGTGAGATTGCATTCCAGTATAAAAAGCAGTCTGGAATGTACTGTTTGCCCAATGATGTTTAACTGAGGGCGCAATATTGGTGCTATAAATTCCTGTTGCACTAACAGATTTTTATAGCACCGTAATATTTTTAACAGTACATTTCATCTGTGTTTTTGTTTCACGTGCTGGTTTACTGGTATAATTTATAAGGCCGATAATATCCATGAAAGATCACTGAAAAAATTGTTAGAGCTTCCATAGACTTACTACACTGGCTCAAAGTTAAGAAAGAAGAATACAACCGGAACTGAAGAGAAGAAAGCGACCACCCAAAGTTTTTTAATCCGTTGTTTCGTACCGGCCTTATAATTTTTTGAAATCAAATAATTTGTTGGGACTCTTAAGTGTTTAAAAACAATTTCTTACTGTGTAACGTATTTGAAATGGGCAGGTGTAAATTTAAAAGTGACTGGCTGAGAAAGTCTGACTGTAATGGATATATTGTTGCTGAGTGGGGACGTAAAGCCAGTGACCATGAGATGTTCTGTACCCTTTGTGTAAAAACTTTCAATATTTCGTGGGGATATGAAGCCGTGGAACAGCATGCATCTTCTCGGAAGCATAAAGAAGAATGTAAACAAAAACTTTCCTCTTCACAACTTCACCTGACTTCAGTTCGCCAATGCACAGCTGGTTCACAAGACTGTGCGCCATCTACTAGTGTTGGTGAAACAATCAAGCAAACGGTTCAGTTGTACAACATTAGAGATAGTGCAGCCAAAGCGGAACTTATTTGGGTAATGAAGACAGTTGCAGCGGACTTTCCTTTGCTTCCATCCTGTGAAGACATTCGGGAGACTTTTAAAGCGATGTTTCCATCAAGTGTTCCTACAGATTTTTCACTTTCAAGAACAAAGGCACAATACTTGATAACTGATGCTCTGGCACCATTCTTTAAAAAGCAAATGTTGAATGAAATGGATGGTGCTCTTTTCACATTATGTTTTGACGAAACTGTTAATGCTGGCTCATCAAAAGAACTTCAAACAGTTGTTAAGTATTGGTCTCCATCTAAAGAAATGATTGTTACAAGGCATTTGCAGACTTTTTTTATGGGGTCAGCTACCGCTGATGAATTGTATAATAAGCTGTGTGAAGCTATAGATAACACAACCTTACTGCGAACCAACTTACTGATGCTCAGTAATGATGGGCCCAATGTCAATAAAGCAGTTACAAACCTGATGAATGAATCTCTTATTTTATTAAGAAAAAAACGAATGGTTGACATTGGTACATGCAACATTCACATACTTCACAATGCTTTTAGGCGCGGTATGAAAGAACTTGGTGATAACGCTTCAAATTTGATATTCCTTATTCATGACTTTTTTTATGGTTGGCCTTCGAGATGGGAAGATTTTGAAAAAATTCAGAATGATCTGAAGCTACCTAAGCACAGGTTCATCAAACATGTTTCTTCAAGGTGGTTGTCTTTGGAGTCAGCAGGTTTAAGACTCCTAGAACAGTGGCCAGCAGTCACGAAGTATTTCATGGTATTTGTGCCAAAATATAAAAGTGATTTAATGATATCATCCAAATACAAGAACATTGTTAGTCTTGTGAAAGTTAACACAATGAAAGTGGAAATAAACTTTGCTTGCTCCAGTGCTCACATATTTTCACAGTTTACTGGTCACTTTCAGAAAGAAGAACCTTTGATTCACCTTCTGTATGATCACCTCAAAACTCTAACAAGCAGACTAATGACTCGTATATGTCATTCTGAGGTTATCTTCTCGTTAGATTCCTTGAATGATGAGAAAAGTTTTCTTCCTCTTAAAGAAGTAAACTGTGGATTAGATGTAAAAGAATTACAAATGTTACCAGAAAAGGACAAACTTGCATTTCTGCTCCAAGCAAAAAAGCATTTCATTGCTAGTTGTAAACACATTTTTACCAAGTCTTCGTTGACGTCAAAACCTTTATTGAAGCATTTTGAATGTTTGATCCCATCCGAAAGAACAAAAGACAATAGTTGGAAGTCCATCGTTGAAGTGGCAAAAGCATTGCCTATTGATCTGAACATAGCCTCCCTTATTGATGAATGGAAGTTACTGAGTTTGGAAGAAGATGAGCTCCATAGCAAGAGCAATCGCACTGATGTTTACTGGAACCAGTTTTTTAAGAAAACTGATAAGGCAGGTGAGATTAAGTACCCACTTGTTTCTAAGGTTGTCAAAGCAGCTTTATCTCTTTCTCATGGTTCAGCAGATGTGGAAAGAGGCTTCTCAAGCTCACAGAGAGTTATGACCTCTGATCGGGCAAGTATGTCTGAAAGAACTCTGGATGCCTATCTTCACGTTAAGTTGCATAAACTCTATGATGGAAAAGTACATTTGGTTCATATAAACAAAGAGCTCTTGAATCTCGCTCAGTCAGCCTATATACATCATAGGCATAACCTAGAAGAACAACGTTTAAAGAAAGAACAGGAAAAGAAAGAAGAAGAAGCTAAGGAGAAAGAGCGTATTGCCAAAAACGAATTAGAGAAAAAACTCTCAGCTGAGAGGAAAGGTATTGATGAAAAAGAAGTAGTATTAAAACAACTGAAAAGTGATGAAGAAGAGAAAAGAAAAGTAGCTGATACTCTTTTAAAAGATGCAAATGAAAGATTAAAGCAGGCTATTAAAAATAAGGATCTTGTTGCGGCTAATGTTGCACAGGCAATCCTGGAAAGTGCTCAGAAAGTTAAAGAAGAAGCTGACATAAAAAGACATGATGCGGAAAAAATTCAGAAAAATGTTGAGAAAAGAAAATCTTCACTAATTACTTCATTTTTCAATAAAAAACCCAAGCAATGAGTTTCAATTACAATTCTTAAGCAGACTGATCATAGAGTACCAAGGATATTTAACGTTCTCTTGGTATGTACATTATATTATTCTAGGAATATTTAAGATGGGTAATTATGTTACAGTTTTATTAGATATAAGATGTAAGTTAAGCGCTGAATAATATGTCAATAAAATAAATATACAAAATTAACTTATAATGGTGGCAAGGGAAATTGGCCTGAGTAGCTGTAAACCAGTTAACAATATGCCTGCTGATTTTACTTGAACAATGTTTAGTTTTTAATGTTTTTTAATAAGTCTCAAACTAAAATAATGCTGTTGTACATTAGATTTTGTTTTACAGCTGTTCAGTGGGGAGAAGGGTGGCCAATTATAAAAAATATGTTTTAAACTGTCTCTAATTACTTGTAAATTAATATTAATATGGTCGATGGAGGTCAGTAATTAAGGTCAGTTATTTTATCTTAGGTCAGTAAGAAGTCAGTATTTCAGTGATTTTAGTCAGTAAAATCAGTAATTTAGACCTCAAAACCAGTTTGCAGCCCTGAATAATACAGTAATGTAATTACAGTACTGTATGTGTTTATTTGTCATTTTCAAAATAAAATACGCAAACTTTAGATGTTAAATTCAAAATTTACATATTCATTACATTTACGATGATACGTATATATACAATATTATTGGTACTGTGTATGTAATTGTTAATATGTATAATAAATATTTTATTAGAAAAAAAACGCGTTATAGCGAATTCGCGTTATGTGGGGTTGCGCAAAGCGGGGTATGACTGTATACAGTACAGAACATACTTTACAATACAATACAGCTTTTTTTGTGGAAAGCTGTTTCTTCATCTAGTTTTCTTTCGAGCACAGGATGTTGGATTCCTTCACACCAGGATTTCAGAGAACATCCATTCTTCCTTCTTCCTTTCAGCAACTATGACAGTAAATGTTTTGGCTATCTTGAATCCAGAATTCTTAATAGCCAAGTAAGACTATCGAAAAAAGGGCAAAAAAGGAAAATTTCCAGAAACAGCATCTTTTGAGCTGATTTTTTTTTAAACGATAGGTTTTAGTGTTTACCTAAAAGTTTATACAAGTTCCAGACTTTGGACCCCCCATTTTCCCAGACTTTCACTTCCGGCAAACAGCGGAGCGCGAGTCACTAAGTTTTCTTCAATTCGGGCTGAATCAAGTATACATATGCGCCGCCAAGCAGCAGTACTACGTACTTACCAGAGCATCAGCTGCTCTTAACGACATTCGCTGTGTACAAGCGCAAAAAAAGGTAAAAATTATTATTTGGGAAGCTATAAATGAACAATCTTTTTTCACTAGCTGATAGACCATGAAAATACGAGTATTAAAAAAACCCCTTGTTCTGTGATGTCAGAGTGATGACTGGACCCAATTTTGAAAAATTTTTCTTTTCAACTTGAAAAATTTATTGTGGCTTAATGACAAAATATTTCGGGATAAAAATTAATATGGAAATTCGTCTATTAGAATACTACATTCTACATTTTTTTTTGTGAAGAAAAAATCATTATTTCACTCATTATTAACGGAAATCTGAAAATGCACATTTTTTCAAGTTTCAATTTTTTTGTAGGTTATGTTGCCTTTACAAAAATGCACAACTAACACAGATCGATAGGGAATTTTCCGGGGAACACGCTGGTATTTTTATTTTTCTGATTTGGTGAAGTTATCAGAAAAATTGAGGAAAACTTCAATGACTCGCGCTCCGCTGTTTCCCGGAAGTGAAAAGTCGGGGAAAATGGGGGGTCCGAAGTCTAGAACTTGGATAAACTTTTAGGTAAACACTAAACCTATCGTTAAAACAAATTCATCTCAAAATATGCTGTTTCTGGAAATTTGCTATTTTTAAATTAGTCTTACTCGGTTATAATAGATGATCAAACTATTGACCTCTGTTCTTTTTGATGAGTCAGTGGGAACCTATTCCAGTCTAGACACTTGGGCAGTCCATCTCACCAGCCAGTGGTTTCCCACTGTGGTTTCACACTTAATTTCTACTGTGGTACCATCAGCTTTTCTATGTTCCTTTTATTCCTGAAAGATATATTTCTTTCCTGCCAAGTAGGACTAAGTGACCAACAGTTTTCCTTGTAATTTATATTCTGTGCTTTATTTTACACATTCTTTGTCCGTCATACTAAATATTTAAATACCTTCACCTATTTCATATAACACATTTGGGATAATTGTGTTAGTACTATGGAGGCCTTCTTTTAGTAGTAGGGCTACTTCAAAATATGTTGTTGAATTTATCACCAGATATAATCACTCTTCTGCAAGCTAACTTGTAGTCCTCAACTCTCGTACTCTGTATACAACTTCTTCAACATAAATACCAAAACAACTACATCTCGAGCCAAGACTACCTTATCATTGGTAAAACTCAAGATACACAAATGAAGGTCTCCATTTGGTGTTCCCATCCCTGTACAGCTGTCCTTCCAGTTAGTTATGTTGTTATATAAAAATGGGAGTACAAATTTTAAGAAAACAAAGTATGTGGGGCATCAGGTTACGAAGAATCTTATTCATGTACAAATTTGGTATCTTCAGTAATTTGACAAATTTAATATCTATTAACATCCCTTGCAAATTTTGGACCACCTTGAAAACGTTTGCAAGCTATAATTGTAATAAAGTTTACATAGTGTTATCACTTAGGTATATTTATGAAAAGTATTAGATATTGCCATACCCCCATAGATATCAATGAAAAAGTACATAAACATGAAAGTAGGACTAAATTACTTGCATCAGATATTGTGATTATAAATTTTAACTTAAAAAAAATTAAATAGTTTGGTATTTTGAGTGTTTATTGTATAATTGTCTGCTTTACAGTTGTTATTTATTAAATATATATATTACAACGATACATATCATATATAATTTATTTTGTGGAGCCCCTTTGTTCGTGGGGTGCAACAATTATACTACGTTACAACTTTATGTGTTATATAACGATACCTTTTATGTATGCAGGTTGTATAGTGATACCAGGTGTTACTATAATAAGAGTAGTAGATTTATGAGTAGTTAAATTTCATGTTTATTGTTTTAACAAGCATTATAAATAATAAACATTGTTAATAATCTTCGATCAAGATGTCACTCATTATTAAGTGTTTATCTCTTAAGCTATACGGTGTTACACACATTTAAAACACTCTTACATCTAGACATGTTAATAATCTTAATCTAGACATTTATTCAATGTGATTTACTAAAACAAAATAAAATTTAAATGTAATTTTAATTGAATTCATTTACTCAGATCTGACCTCAGCTTGCTCAGTGTATACCAATGTTTTTTAAAAATTAAATTCAAAATTATATTATTTACTCTTAGACTGGCATTTGTTTCATATTAAAAATTTTAAATTATTCTCTTCTACAAAATGCAAATATCAAAGCATTTCAATTATTTTACTTTGATAAAAAAAAATATACTATCTCAAAATTAAACTCTCTTTTTTTTCTATATTTCTCTATATGCGATCGCTCATTCTTACAACTAAAACATTTACCTAAGACTCTATTACATTATTTCTAATTATAAACCCTTTTTGTTTTAATTCATTGTCTCTTTATATAGTCTTTATGAGCTCTTTTAAAAGAATCATTTAAAAATGCATTATGCATGTCACCTCGAGTTTTGATGACCTTACGACTTATTGACGGGTTCCAGCGTTGTCCAGAGTTGGGTTTCCGTTACTCCTGGCTTGGCATGGTCCTGGATATGTCCAGAGTCCAGTGTCGTTCTCCAGTAGTGTGTGGTCCATCCCCGAGAATTACTATCTGCTGCGAGGTGGATCTCTTACGGCTGTTAGGTGTTTCAAAAGCATCTCCTAACGTCTAGCATCTCGTGTTGCTCTTGTAGCTTCTCTGTTGATACTCTAGCTGACTTAAACGGTCCCGGTACTCTACGTTTCCCGTAATATTGTAAACATAATTACTGAACATCTTTATTCGTTCATAGATGAGACTTATAACAAAATAAACTGTTCTGCCGACGGACAACGTGTCCAACTGCAACTGTGTTTTGAAAAGAAGAGAAGGGTTTCCAGTCGAACCCTTAATTTATACCCTCTCGAGATTCCGCACCTGTTGGTTCCGAAATTGTCCTGTCAAGACCTGCAAATTACATGCTAGCCCCCACTCCCGAACCTTTTCATATATTTGCAATTTTTTACAAATGGCAATGTTTTGTATGGAATCGAGATAGCACAAATCATAGCTAATTTGATTAAGCACTCACTGTATTAATTTGAGCATCTTAGTGTAATTTGTGTATTTTTGGCACATTTATTTCGCACTGACTTCGCGTAGTGTGTCCTATTAACGTCATTTTCTTACTGTGGATAAATATAAAATTTACACACACTTTGGTGCCTTTTGTTTGTTTATACACTAATTAGTTTTCACACAGTGAATTAAAATAATTATTTTAGTAATTACTTCGGGAGGTAGCTGAGATTCCTGTCTGTACATGCATCACTAACACACACAAGATACACGCGTAACACACATACAGTACAATCAAGCAGGTGTTCTTTGCCTGTTGGAACAGGTTAATTTCTCCCCTAGTATAACAATGAAACATTTTTACAATCCCAGACCTGTCCATTTACCCCAAACTTATATAATTTACAAATTTTATATTTATTTAAATCAATGCTTAATACAGCATATGGCTGTATCGTTGCAATATATATATATATATATATATATATATATATATATTATAACGTACAAAATCCCATAGATTTGGGGTTATATGTAGAAAGTTTTAAAAACCAAGTATAAAATAAATTTAAATCGATAGAACCATATCTCGCGCTGTAGCAGGCATTCCAAACAATTGTAAACGCCCGGCGGATATGTTCCGTTGGCGTTATGTAACCACGCACACGCACCGTTATAATTAGGGACACGCCCTAACTTTAAAACATTAATATTTCAGAAACGAATAAATATAGGCAAAATCCAAAATAGCCAAAATGTTTAGCGAAATATTAAGAATATGGTGTGCGAATTTCATTAAATATAATTAAAGAGTTAATGAGCTAATTCATTTTATTTAAATAACTTCTATAGTAAGTGAGCTAGGGAGTTCAAATTTGGATATGTTATAATTGTAAAAATTACGAATCAAATGTATATGTTAGATTAAGCATAACTTGGCTTGCAGCCAAGATAATCGCAATACAAATTGCAACCGGACATCCGACCGACAATTGGTTCCGGTATATTCCAGAATATTAAAAATAATAATAATTCTCGGACTGTGGGAATTATTTTTCGTTCTCACGGAATGAGGTGACTAAGTTTTAAGTAGAAGGGAGAATGTTTCAGCCAATCAGATCATTCTAAAAATTTTGAACAACCGTTGGTTTCGGGCTGAACTCTCTTCACTCTTCTGTTAACATTCAACCAGTAAACACTCACTCTTCTGTTGGCGATCAAGCTGTCTACACACACACTCTCTTCTGTTAACATTCACGCAGTCAACACATACTCTTCAATCAGGACTTAAACAGTGAACACACACACACACTTCTGTAAAGTATCAACTTGAGAACAACATAGACACTCTTCTACAACGACTGGACCGTGACGATGTATACGTGCGATAGTCTTATTCATCAACAAATAAGCGTACAGCGCAATACACCCAAACTGTTGGCGTACGCATATAATAGATCGACAATATACTACGAGAAGTCACGTCCAGACTACAACAGAGCGAGGCCGTCTAAATCGTGGTACGAGCTGAAGAACTGACGACGCAGAGCTACAACCGAGACGAGGTACACACACACACAGTGCAGAGTATCCATATCGAGGGCCTGAAGCAGTTGCAGCAGTTAAACCACTGACGTTAAATCCATCAACAGTTGCTGAAGGAACCGAGTTGCTGATCCCTGAACTCTTCGTTGGAACCCAGGATGCAGCGGAAATCATCGCCACTAGCTGATTGGACTAGGACATCGAGGGACCCCAGAGGACATCATCCAGAACTTCAGTACCAGGAAAGTCAAAATCATTTATACATTTTTATATAAAAAAACCATTTTTCTTTCTTTTGTTAAATCAATTGTAAAGTCAATTTCATTCAGATGCCTATAAAAACAGAGACTCTAAGTTAATAAGAACTTCAAGATTGTGATAATCTGTAGAACAAGTATAAGTTAATTAAGAAGAAATAGATAAGAAGTAGAGTAGATAAAAAGCGCTATACAAATCTTAATATTAAATCACTTAAGAAACTTATACTGCAGTATACGTGAAACCATTCACAAAGTAAATAAAAAGCACGTAGAACAAGATTCACGGCTAATTTATTTAAGAGTATTTTAAAAGCATTCTGAAATAGTAAAATCAATATTAAAATCTTGAAAAATCATTAATTAAATTATTTAAATAATTAACTTTGAAGGTAATAATAAACAAGTTCGAATAAATTCATATTTATAAGCTTTCCTTCTGAAAGCTAATATTCATTCTAAAAACATTGATCAAATTACTCATTACTCTTTAGTACGTAAAAATTACATTAGGTATAAGTTTTTCATTTTATGTGCTATTAGAATAATAAACCCCAATTTTATACCCGACACTGTTTTGTTATTGCTGTACTCCAAAATCTACCAACATCACAAAACTATTCACAATAATTATAACGATTCACTTTGTGCTTGTACTTTTGAATTAATCTACTTGCAAATTTAAATCACAAATTCCTACGGCCCTAGTCGGAAGAAGAAGACGCAAGAACGCACAGCAGGTAGGTCAGTTCACACACACCATAACAGTAAAGTTATAAATGTCTCCCTGAACTTGGGGCTTCCCGAAGTTAATGAAGTTTGATTAGTTATAATATATATATATTGTAACGTTACATAACCCCCTGCCCAAATATGATAACATAATCACCAGAGTTAAAACCAGTAATCACCCATTTTTAAAAGTCAGAAATGGGGATTAGGTACCAAGCTATGAGACCTTTGTACTCTAAAAACACTGTAAACAATAATAATAATAAAAGTGCAGTGTACAAAGTGGAACATAGTGTACTCGGTGAAAGTGTAAACCTTTAAAAAGAGCATCTCACAGATTTGTGCTGGAGATGAAAAACAATCAATATTGTAGCAGTGGACTATATTGCTGTTGACAAGCTTTGTATTTTTTGTAATTTTATATTGTGTAGGCCACAAAGGTCTTGTACCTAGGAATAATATTTGTGTTTAATATAATTATTTTGTTTAAATATAAGATAACCCAGGGTTATATATATAAAATAATAATAATATATCAAATAATACTATGTTAGCAAGATGGCATGTAAAAAATAGTTTAGAGTAAGGATACATTAAGTGAATTATAAATCAAAATAAAAGGAATTAAAATATAAAATACCAGTGTACAAGTTTAAAGAAAAATATAAAGAAAAACCTTAAATAAATTAAATTTGATTATAAATAAAATCTATAAAGGATTATTTTTCTAAAAAGAAGAAATGAAATTATAATAATTATTAATAGCCTATATACTAAAAGGTATATAGATTAGCCAATAAAAAACCATAAAAATTCTTGGTTACTAAGAGTAACTAACTAACAAGAATTGGAATTAATTGTTCAGATATATTGGAAGTGAGCAGTTTAAAAAAAGTGTAATGTCTAGAAAAAATTAAGAAATTTATAAATACCATTCGGAAATAATTAGTGACAAATAATAAAATTAATGTGTGATATCCACTACATCTTAGACATCTTTCGAACAGAATAATTCACGCCCACAAATTGATGAAAACTTGAAAAAATCAGCCTTCTATTTCCAAGCCTAGCCTGCCGAAATTCGACATTGTTGGTGAGATCGTTACCTATTAAAATTTAACTAAATTATACCTCAATTATAAACTTATAACACTAGAAACAGCATAATCCCTTTAAATACTTCTAGAAAAAAGGTGAATATAAACTTTATTTTTTATTAACCAAAAAACAGCAAAACGTTGTTTGGTTAGTAACATTACTGAAGCCATTAAATAGTGTTTATTTTTCGTCAGTGAAGGAAAGCGACCTACGCTCTAGCGGTCAACAAATCAACTGCATAATATAGATTATACTAAATTTTAAAATAATTCATGTAAAGCTTGGTACTGACCTGTATACATTTCTGACTTTCTCATAGTACAAAGAACTCTAAAATAACCCTGGGAAATTAATTAATTATTTCTTTCTTGTTATTAAGCTGAAAAAATAAAAAATATTTGTTATATGATATATGTTTGTAAAAGCAAGATCGAACTAACTCGGTGTTTTATGTAAGAATCGATTATCCATTTTTGTTTTGGGAGACCATAAAAAACATTAAATAAATTCAAGGAATGCATTGTGGTTTAAATAATAAAATGTGTATTATTTCCAGTAGATGGTAGTTAGTTACAGATTGTAAGAAGATCGAGAGGAGAACAGACATCCAGAATTTATTACGTACCATTTGGAGTCACTTTAACCTTAAATGGGTTCGTAAAAGTAGCAGTCAGCTACTCAATTGTATAATAAGAGAGTAATTCTCTTTGCACTCTCTCTCCTAACTACTGTCAAACAACTGTATTGATTTAACATAAATAAAATTTAAGAAAATCTTTGCATAATCACACATCTTCGATTTTTGAAAGCATATAACATAAAAATAACAAATTCGGTGACTCTTAATTAAGCGAGCGTTCTGAAAAATAACAAATAGACGTAGATTACTCGAGACTTAAGCTCAGCGAGAGACGTTACAAGATGACGTACAAATGTTGGGCCTAACTACTAAGAGAGTTTATTTGGGGGAGCTCAGCGAGAGACGTTACAATATATATATATTGTAAGCAGACCCTGTATGCCGGTCCTTACAAAAATAAAATAGTAGATGGAAAATTTTATAAAAAATAAAATTTTCAATAAAAAAAAATTTTGTTTATGTTAATCAATGTTTGTAATTAAGAAATAATGCTGTTTTAAATGTTCTGTAAAAATTTTAAGAATTAGGAAGGTATTTATTAACTATTGAGCACTTTTGGAAGATCTGAACCAAGTCTGGAGTTAACTAGATTAACTCCAGTCAGCAATCGATTGATGATTTTCCTTGCTGGTCCAATATCTCACTGAAAAAAAAAATATTTTCTTCTTCTTGAAGTCTCTTTGACTTAATAAATAACCTTAAATTAGCCTGTGAAATAATAACAGATAAATACAATTGAAATAAATGGATTTATTAAACAATTTAATAAATAATCGATTTTTTTATCGATTGAGAACAATTATCGACTCCGTCTCAGGGAATTATCGATTGTGCATACAGTAGAAAAATTATTATAAGTATTATAAAAAGGACAGGTTCTTTGAGCGATTATATTAATAGTCAGAGAAGGGTAACGAGAAAGTATAACATTAACAATTAAAATAAATTCTATAATTATTATTTAACAGTATTTAAATAATTCTGATATATAATGTTTAAGAAAGTTGTAGTCAAACCATATGTAGACTGACGTCACCGGATAAGGTAGGCAGGGCTTCGTAAAATTCAAAGATGGCCGCTATTAGATCTGGCGAGATTACTGCGATGTCATCGTGTCAAAAAATCACAGCAAAATTACCTTCACGAATGTTTGAAATGTTCCCGCACTGGTGTAATCTGTCTATTAGGTTGTTTGGTGTGTTCTGAAGAAGTGTTCCGTGTAAACTTGTGTTAATTAGGTTATTTTGTATGTGTTCACTTCTGTGGGTTAAGTTTCTCAAAAAAGTGGTTATGATTTGTAGCATGAATTAGATCAAATATATTGTTTTACTGTTTTAGATCACTCGTATAATGAAGTTAGGTGTTAGTTTTCACTATTGTCGTTAATGTTTTGGTAGATTTAGTTAAAAAAAGTGTCTAATTCATCTAACTCTCGATTCACTTATATGACTGGCGAACTGTAGTACCATTTTTCTACTCGGTTATAAGGAACGTTTTTTCACACAACTATTCAGCTTGATATTCAACAAAAGACTATATTAACTTGGTCAAAATCTGGCCCAGTTAATCTTTGAAAAAGTATTGTTAACATATTTCGATTACCCATACACATGATATAAAATTACATTATATATGGAATTTATTTATTTTATTCATCACTTTCATGAATTATGAACCTTATCATTGGTTTAATCATCTCATTCCTTTTAAATTGATATATTATAGTCCATATCTGTGGACATTTTGTGGAAATTAACAAATTTCTTTCCTTTTTTAAAATCTAGGCTCAAAATCTGATTTCCGTCTTCATACAATTTTTCTTCCATTTTAATTGTTATTAATACTATTATAATAAATTTTAATTAGTCATATTTCTCTTCCTTTCCTTAAATACATATAAATTAAACCTTTGAACTGGTTTTTTGTGTTGGTCTCTGAATTTGACATTGCTCTTTAAAATTAATTAATTTATATATTTTGAAAATTTACAATATTTTAAGGTCTATTTCCTTATTATCATTTTAACTCATAGGATCATTCCCAGTAGTGGTTAACTGATTTACCTTATCTAAATCTTGCTAGTTTACAGGATGTATAAGTGAATTATACTGGTTTATATGGTTTCTGTGAATTCACCAAATGGCCTAGAGTTTAGAATTTTACATTTCTGTCTTTCTCAAATAAATTTAATCCCACCACTCCTCTGACTTCACATAGTTATTATTACATGAAAATAAAATGGTTTATAACTTATTGTGAGGTGTAGTATTTAATTAACACTACTGTGATAAAAAAATAATTATGAACATTATTTAGCAATCTGTACAATTGAACATATTGCTGACATGGTTTGGACATATACTTTTAACTCTTTTTGAATTAACACAGCATACCTACTGAAACATTATTAATGGTATGTATGCTGTTATTTAGCAAACATAATTCATTTTAAACACATAATATAAATCTTATTTTCTAATAACTCTTACAAATACATTGATTTTATGGCTGTGAACAGACAGTCTATTTAAACATTTTAAACCTATGAATACTAAATTAATGCCAGTCCTTTCTGGTCTAAACCATTATTATTTATGATCCCCTTCATCAGTAAACATGACCACCCATACTCTAGTTATTAGCATTTTTTACAAATGTCTTGTAAATAAAGAGTTACATTAAAATAATAAAATACTGGAAATCTTCCATTCTATTATTTTATTATGCTGTTTATTATTGGATATTAAAGTTGTTATATAGCATATTGATAAGTCATAGTATCACTAACTTTAAGTTTATTGCATTTCCAAAAAACACTTAAACAAATTCACTTTCACTGGTGGTTCTGATATTTTGAGTCTCACTATCTCAGACCAGACCTTTAGTAATCATGGACTGTTAAGATTTGTTTATTTTCTTTATCACACAATCGCTTTAGTAGGTTCACTTCTTATAATACTATACAACACTTTAGGTTTCTAAATAATTACATTTTTATAGGATTTTGGTATGTTATCTTTCTTTTTAATCGTTTTGGTAGGTTTGGGGTTGATGGTAGTTAATAATAATAATAGGTTTTACAACGGTGTTTCTTTCATACTATTTATTCCTCTCCTCCTGTCTTCTTTCTTATCTTTCTTCTTATCTTCTTTCTTGTCCTTCTTCTTATCTTCTTTCTTGTCTTCATTCTTGTCCTTCTTCTAGTCTTCATTCTTCTGGTCTTCTTGTCTTCCTTCTTCATTCTTGAGTAAACCAAGGTACTTTGTGTTATCTCGACTGATGTTTAGTTTGGAGCATCTAAGTTATTTACTGACACGGACCTTGTTCTTCTCTAAAGGTTTCAGGGTATTTTTTTCTTCCTGATCACAAACTTTATTCTTCCTTCTTCTTGTCTTTGGGGTATTTTGGTGTTCCCCACTCTTAAACTGATTCTCTTTCTTCTTGATATGGTGTTATTTAATTTGTTTACTGCTCCTAACTTCCTGGGTAAATTACTGATCTTATAATATGAGTTGCTTTCAATACTTTCTTTGATATTTAAACAGTGGTTTTTATATAATGTAATGAGGATTTTTATTTTATCGTGGTTCATTCCTTTGATTTCATTAAATCTCATTCAATATTATTTTAACATTTGTGGTGTAATTAATTTTTATGATTTTATATGACTTAATAAGTAGTGGATTTTCTGTGACGCTACAGAATGCCCTTCTCCAGAAGTAATTTTTTCAGACTATACTTGCTTTGTCTGAAACAATTGCTTATGATAATTATTCTAGGTTTGTTATTATTCTGGACTTCCTTCCATTTTAAAAATTCTCTAATTTATATTTGAGTTTATTTCCTTCTCATTCTCACTTGATCTTCCTTGATAGTAATAGTCATCTGTGTTTCATATTTATTATTTCATTTTCATATTTCTTCTTAGTATTTTCCCCTTGGGATATTTCCTCCCTATCGTTCCCTACTTTGTGAGCTGGTTCAGTTCAGAGAGCCACTGTACGCTACTTCCTCTGCTGTCCAATACTTCACACATATTTGAGTACAGAGGCAAATCATCTCTGCTCAAAAAACATATTAATACTGCTGGAATTATCTACAGACAGATTAAAAAATTATTCAGAATAGTACACATTTGTTACTATTTAAAAAAAAATATCTTTGGGATACTTCACTTATTACTTATTATATTTCTCAGAGATTTTAATATTCCTATCTCAGTTGTTCTTCTGACTCGTTAACTGGATATTTCTTTCATTTGATATTATGGTAGGAAGCTCTTCTATTATTACCTTTTTTAACTTTTCTTATCATATAAAGCTTTTGGTGATAAATTCTTTATTACCTTCTGGTTTTTTTATTATAATCTGCATTGTTTATTGTAGCATATCTTTATGACATTTTTAGACTGTTTCTTTGTTCTTATTATTTCCACTTGTTCTATTTTCTAGAACTTTTTATAACTGTCATTATCACAATTGACATTTAATTCATAAATCATTTTATATTAATTCGTTTAATTACATATGTCTTTGATATTATTCTCGCATTATTCCTGTCATGGTTATTATACTTTCGAATGAATGTTTTTTATTAATTTTATAATGAGGTCATAATTTCTCCTCATACCACTTCAAAGTTTCATTATCTCATAATTCCATATAAGTTTTTGTATTTTATTATATTCAATCACTCAAATCGTATTAACTCAAATCGTATCAACTCAAATTGTATCACATTTTTTTTATTTCCTTTGGCATCATTTTATGGAAAGGTTTTTACTCGTTATATTGAAATTAGACATGATCATACTTTCCAGAATTATTTGTTTTAATTCTAAAGTCTGTTTCCTTTATTCATCCCATTATGATCCTTTATAAACATGGTAAATATATTTTATGCTTACCATAAATATGGTATTAAATCTCTTCTGTTTATCTCACCAAAGTGTTTTATTAATAATTGGTCGGTAAGTTGTACTTACTCTTGGTTTGGAAACTTGATTTATACACAATTCAAAATTCACTCTTCTTAGATTTCCATAAAGTTTTCAAATAATTGTATGTAATTTGGTATTACATTATTTTTTAAATTTATTCATTAAAATAAATTCTTTTTCTTTAACTTCAAAATTGTCTTCCTAAATACTTGGTTGTAAGATGTGCTTACTATGTTTTTGAATTTCGTTGTTTTTATTCTAAATTCCTGTTTTATATTTTTGTCATAAAGTTTTTCTTCAAATAGTTTTTATGTAAGGTGGGCTTACATGTGTTTTAGAATTTAGATGGTTTATTCATAAAATTTCTTCATGGATGCCTGGTTAAAGACACCCTTAACTTTATTTGAATTCATCTCCTTATTTCGTATGTGTTGTTATTGTTCTTAGAGACAATATAGGGACTAGTGTACAGAAGCAATAATTTGTTTGTTATCCCCTCCAAGGAACTGGGTAATTCCCTATTCTTCAACAACACCTTCTTTCCAACGGTATAATTAATAACCTTACCCATGCTTTTATCGTACTTATTCCGCCGCTTCTCCTGATCTTCGGCCACCTTATTATGAAATTGAACTCTATTAAATATATATTTATGCTCTCTGGGGAACTCCAATATATCCTCGATCTCCCTAGGGGGTTGTCTTTCGTACATGGCGGAGTATGGGGTTATTCCTATGGCTGGATGGTATGCCAGGTTGAGGAATTCTTCAGTGACCTCCAAGTATTATTGCCACCTCCTCTGCTGATCGTGGCAATACGTTCTTAATAGGCGCCCCACCTCTCGCAAGACTCTTTCGGCCGGGTTACTGCTCGGGTGGTATACTGATGTCTTGTATGTATGAACCCCCATTGACAGCAGTGTATCCCGCCATTTCCTCCCCTTGAATTGTGTTCCGTGGTCGGTTATGATCGATACCGGTTTTCCGATGGTTGGGAAGTACTGGTTGATCAGGATTTCAAGAACCTTTTTCGTAGTCGCCCGATTCACTGGGTATAGCTTAACGAACTTGGTATAATGGTCCATTATGATGACGAGATATTTGTATCGGTGGCGGCCTCCACTGCGGGGAAATGGCCCACAGATATCCAGGAATACCTTCTCAAGTTTCGACTGAGAGGTTATCGGAATCATTTGCCCCTCTCTTTTCTCGTTGTTGGTTTTTACGAGTTGGCAAATGCGACAGTTTCTTATGTACTTTCGTACTTTCCGATTTATGTCTTTGATATGGCAGCTCTCTTCCAGGGCCTTTACCACCTTTAAGGCGCCCATATGCCCATATCGAACATGATAATTAAACACTATTTCCTTCTCGATATGGGTCGGAATAATAACCTTCCATTCCTCCTTATATAAAGATGGTCTTGAAAACAGGATTCCATTATGGATTTTATAATATTGGGAGATTGTCTCATCCCCTGCTTCCAATCTTGTGATAATAGAGATTAACTTCGGGTCAGCTTGTTGGTGTGTGCTCAGGTGTTCCAAAATTGATTGTAGACCGGCGCTACTGCTGAGAATATGGTATACTTTAAGAATACTCTCCTTCTCCCCCTCGAACGTCTGTTTGTCAATGTCTACTCTAGACAATACGTCCGCGACGACATTCTTCCTTCCGGGGATATACTCCCACTTAAGGTCGTATTCTTGCAGCAATAGTATCCACCGCGTTAACCTTCCATGGCTCAACTTACATCTTTTAAGGAACGAGATAGACTTATGGTCTGTCCGGACGGTAACGGAATAACCAAGGATATAAGTGCGGAACTTTCCGCACGCGAACACGACACTCAATAATTCCTTTTCTGTAACGTGGTAGTTTTTCTCACATTGATTCAATGCTCTGCTGGCAAAGCAGATCACCAGATGTTCGCCCTCCTCATCCTCTTGATATAAGGTAGTGCCGAGGCTGATGTCACTGGCGTCACAATTAAGAAAGAAAGGCTTGTTAAAATCTGGATGGCGAAGTATGATAGGTTCAAGGAATTTTTGTTTTATTAAAGATAATAGATTCTGTTGTTCATTACCCCAGATCCATTTATTTTTGGATGACAGTTGCGGCTGAAATTTGGCAATCAGTTCGGAGTACTTTTCCTGGAACTTGCGGTAATAATTACAGAGTCCCAGGAACGACTGTAACTGACTTCGATTCTTAGGTGTAGGAAAGTTCTGAATCGCCTCGACCTTTTCAGCCGACGGTGAGATTCCCTGATCATTTAAGATGAAGCCTAAGAATTGTATTTCCTTAGCAATGAAATGAGATTTTGCTAATTTTAGCGTAATATTATTTGTCGCTAGCTTCTGTAATACGTGTTCCACACGGTAGCAGTGTTCCTCCCAAGTTTCTGAGGACACTAGCAAGTCATCGACATATACGGTGGTGAATTGTAGTGCTTCTTGGCCAAGTATCTGGTCCATGCAGTGCACAAAGACTGCGACTGAGTTTACCAGTCCGAAGGGCAACCTCTTAAACTGGTAGTTCCGCCCTTCGAATATAAAGGCCAGATACTGGCGACTCTGTGGATGTAATTCCACCTGCCAGTATGCGCACACCGTATCCCAGGTACTGAAGTATTTGGTACCGTGGAACCGTTTTAAAATCTCCTCAATCTCACCGGGCGAAGTCCTGTAATTAATGATCATTTTATTTATTTCGCGCGCATCTAAACACAAACGGACTTGTCCGTTTTTCTTAGGAATAGCCACGATAGGACTTGTATATGGGGAATGGCTACTCTCTATAATGTCACGGTTAATCATTTGCTCTATTTCAGCTCTTACTGCTTGCTTTCGTGATTGCGCAATGGGGTATGACTTCCGGTTAAAGTCCACTGTGTCTCGGAACTGTAGAGTACACTGGAAGTCTTTCACTTTACCGGGCTCATCAGAAAAGACTGATTTATATTTGTTATAGATGTTTATTAATTTGTTCGCTTGGTTTACTGTTAACTTTTCGCCAGTTATACCGCTCCGGAAATCCCTGATCTCCTGGATTTTTTGTGACCATAAATCTTCATTGGAGGTGTCGTCTATCCTTTGTTCAATTATAGATGTTGGATGGATGTAGTTAATTTTGCGGATTTGCTGGTGGATACTATCGGGAACGACTTGGTCACTACCCACCAAGTTCGCCGTCCAAGTATGTCCGTTAGTAAACAGCGATAATGTTTCAGTTCTCAGATCAATGATGGCGGAATTCCTCCTGAGCACATCGCACCCGACCAGTATATTAAATGGCAGACCGCTCGCCACCAAGAATTCCATATCAATTGCTATACCACAGCTCATCACACTGGCGGAGACTTGCCTACGTATTGTTTTATTTTGTCGGCCGGTTGCTCCCAACAAAATAATATTATTCAACGGCAACGTTGGTAAAGTTCTCCCGCACTCTTGCTGTATCCTCTCCAACTCCGTCGTACTTATGATTGACACGTTCGAACCAGTATCGATCATTAACTTGGCTGGGATGCCTTCTACCTCGGCGTCGACATGAATTATTTCATTATTGAAGTTATTGGTGGGATTCCTGTTATCCTCTTCCAATAACTCATGTCTGATGTCTTTTAGGTAGTTGCACCCTATGACTGTGATACGATTGTTATTATCCTTATGATTACACTCATTATTATGATTATACCCAGTATTTAGGAGCAGTAACGGGTTCTGGCGATTTATTACTGCCTGTGCCCGTTTAAAGGCTCGGCATCATTGTTCCTTGGAGCCATACTAGTTGATGCCTCATTTGGGATGCTTAGAGTGGTTCCCTGTCGATCTGTCCTATGGTCTTCCGGTCTTTCGTGGTTAGACCTCCGTTCAGCATCGTCTAAACTATTACTCCTTCTTGCCGGATAGTACCTTGGTTGGTCCCGTTCTAGGCTCCTCCGCCTTTCTTCATATCCGCGGTAGCTGTTTCTTCGATTGTTATTGTATCTTCGCTGTCGTCCATCTGTGGCTCGTATGAAATTCACTCGAGGGCGAGGAAACCTATTATTAACGGGATTACCATTATTTGGACCCGCACGATTATTATTATGGTAACGATCATTACCATAATTGGGGCTTCTCTGACTATTTGTGTTATTAGGGTACGGATTGCGGTTACCCTGATAACCATTAGAGGGTCGACTCGGATTTGGATGGTTTGGACCCGTATTATTATTATTATTGTAACTAGAATTATTAACGTTATTATTGCTATTATTAAAACTGTTATTTTGCGGGTATGCCCGGCCTCCTTGGTACCCAGTGTTTATGTTGTTCGTACCCTGGTTGTTGTTCTGATACGTCCTTGGTTCGGGCCCATCACTTCTTCTACGACTCTGTCGGTAGTAGTCTTCATTTTCATAGTTTTCGAGGAGTTCGGTCATTGCCTGGATGGTTTTTATTTGGCTGCCCCTCCTCGCATGAATTACTTCTTCATCATAATGATATGACAACTTATTTATTAGGCACTCCTCAGATATGGCCGGTTCTAAGTGCTTGGCCATACATACCTTGCCGAGGAAATAAGCTGTCATCGAACTACCGACTTGTGGCTTGTAGTGGCCGTGGCAGATATTGTCTCTTATCAAATTTTGAGTTGTCTCCGACCAGTACTTGGCCTTGAAAAGGCTCTTAAATTGTTGATAATTGTCGATGTCGCTCCGGTTGGCCATCCACCAATGGTCATTCACCTCCCGAAACGACTCGTCAAGGATTTCCCTGTTCTGGACCCATCGGTTCCCTCTGTGTTTTTCTAAGTATTCCTCTATGTGTGCCAAGAACTCCATAGGCTTCCGTTTATATTGCTGGAAATTGAGCCATTCTCTGTTTTCTGACATGGGGAAATTATGATATCCAGATGGTCTGTTCCTTATCAATTCTATCTCCTCCTGGCTCTGACGCACCTGTCCCGTGATGTTCGTCACAGCGGCTTCTACGCCGTCGCATCTTTCGGTTACCTGTGTCCGCACTTTATTCACTTCTTCCAAGGTAAATTTCTTGTTTTCTTCCAGTTTCGTTTCCTGTTGTTCCTTGACATGTGTAATCTCTTTATGTATTACTTCCCGGACTTCCATCACTTCGTTTTCGGTCTGACGACATCTTTCGTCTACCTCTCTGATCTGCTGGTTAACAACCACGACTTCCTGTTCTAACTTCTTTACGATGGATTTCTTCGTCTCGGTTATCTTTTTATTTAACTCTTCCTTCGCCAATTCAATCCTCTCGTCTAATTTATTCATGTTCTCTTGGTTAACTTCCCGTAGTTCTTCTCTCAGCAGTTGATTGTCCTCTCTCAATTCTTCCAATCTTTCCCCATCGTCTCTTCCATTTTCCTGTTATTTTCCCTTAATTCGTCTTTTAATTGTTGGTTGTCACTCTCTATTTTCTTACTGGTTTCTTCCATTTTCTCTTCCAAATTCTTATTATTTTCTTCCATTTTCCTTTCCATCTTCTTACTGGTTTCCTCAATCCTTTTGTTGGTATTTTCCATCTTACGGCCCAATTCTTCCTTTGTGGATCGGTTGTCTTCCTTCAATTCCTCTATGTTTTTGTTTATTCCACCCAAATCTTCCTTAGTGGACTGGTTGTTGTCATCCATCTTCTTGTTAGTGGAATCCATTTTATTCTCCATCTTTTTACTAGTTTCTTCCATTTTATTATTCAGATCTTCACTCAATTTCCTACTATTTTCATCCATGTCCTTTCTCAAATCTTGACCCATTTGTAGGAACATTTCCATCAATTTGTCCATTTTACTTTCTTCGGTGGTCTTAGGCCTTTCTGTTTCCTTTTCTGGGACAGTGACTTCCCCTGTCTGTGTTGGTACTTCGGGTTGTTCCTCTGGTGGTGCGGGTTGTTTCGGTCCCACCGGGTTTACCAACACTTCCGGATCTTCCACGGGTGTTGCCTCCTTATCCCCCATGTCAGCTTCTTTTTCGGCCTCAGCCGCCCTCTTTTTCGAAGTAGCTCTTCTTTGCATTTTTCTTCTATTCTATTAAATAATCGCTGCCAGGCTTATCTTATCAAGCCCTCTAAGTTGAACGCCACTTTGTAAGCAGACCCTGTATGCCGGTCCTTACAAAAATAAAATAGTAGATGGAAAATTTTATAAAAAATAAAATTTTCAATAAAAAAAAATTTTGTTTATGTTAATCAATGTTTGTAATTAAGAAATAATGCTGTTTTAAATGTTCTGTAAAAATTTTAAGAATTAGGAAGGTATTTATTAACTATTGAGCACTTTTGGAAGATCTGAACCAAGTCTGGAGTTAACTAGATTAACTCCAGTCAGCAATCGATTGATGATTTTCCTTGCTGGTCCAATATCTCACTGAAAAAAAAAATATTTTCTTCTTCTTGAAGTCTCTTTGACTTAATAAATAACCTTAAATTAGCCTGTGAAATAATAACAGATAAATACAATTGAAATAAATGGATTTATTAAACAATTTAATAAATAATCGATTTTTTTATCGATTGAGAACAATTATCGACTCCGTCTCAGGGAATTATCGATTGTGCATACAGTAGAAAAATTATTATAAGTATTATAAAAAGGACAGGTTCTTTGAGCGATTATATTAATAGTCAGAGAAGGGTAACGAGAAAGTATAACATTAACAATTAAAATAAATTCTATAATTATTATTTAACAGTATTTAAATAATTCTGATATATAATGTTTAAGAAAGTTGTAGTCAAACCATATGTAGACTGACGTCACCGGATAAGGTAGGCAGGGCTTCGTAAAATTCAAAGATGGCCGCTATTAGATCTGGCGAGATTACTGCGATGTCATCGTGTCAAAAAATCACAGCAAAATTACCTTCACGAATGTTTGAAATGTTCCCGCACTGGTGTAATCTGTCTATTAGGTTGTTTGGTGTGTTCTGAAGAAGTGTTCCGTGTAAACTTGTGTTAATTAGGTTATTTTGTATGTGTTCACTTCTGTGGGTTAAGTTTCTCAAAAAAGTGGTTATGATTTGTAGCATGAATTAGATCAAATATATTGTTTTACTGTTTTAGATCACTCGTATAATGAAGTTAGGTGTTAGTTTTCACTATTGTCGTTAATGTTTTGGTAGATTTAGTTAAAAAAAGTGTCTAATTCATCTAACTCTCGATTCACTTATATGACTGGCGAACTGTAGTACCATTTTTCTACTCGGTTATAAGGAACGTTTTTTCACACAACTATTCAGCTTGATATTCAACAAAAGACTATATTAACTTGGTCAAAATCTGGCCCAGTTAATCTTTGAAAAAGTATTGTTAACATATTTCGATTACCCATACACATGATATAAAATTACATTATATATGGAATTTATTTATTTTATTCATCACTTTCATGAATTATGAACCTTATCATTGGTTTAATCATCTCATTCCTTTTAAATTGATATATTATAGTCCATATCTGTGGACATTTTGTGGAAATTAACAAATTTCTTTCCTTTTTTAAAATCTAGGCTCAAAATCTGATTTCCGTCTTCATACAATTTTTCTTCCATTTTAATTGTTATTAATACTATTATAATAAATTTTAATTAGTCATATTTCTCTTCCTTTCCTTAAATACATATAAGTTAAACCTTTGAACTGGTTTTTTGTGTTGGTCTCTGAATTTGACATTGCTCTTTAAAATTAATTAATTTATATATTTTGAAAATTTACAATATTTTAAGGTCTATTTCCTTATTATCATTTTAACTCATAGGATCATTCCCAGTAGTGGTTAACTGATTTACCTTATCTAAATCTTGCTAGTTTACAGGATGTATAAGTGAATTATACTGGTTTATATGGTTTCTGTGAATTCACCAAATGGCCTAGAGTTTAGAATTTTACATTTCTGTCTTTCTCAAATAAATTTAATCCCACCACTCCTCTGACTTCACATAGTTATTATTACATGAAAATAAAATGGTTTATAACTTATTGTGAGGTGTAGTATTTAATTAACACTACTGTTATAAAAAAATAATTATGAACATTATTTAGCAATCTGTACAATTGAACATATTGCTGACATGGTTTGGACATATACTTTTAACTCTTTTTGAATTAACACAGCATACCTACTGAAACATTATTAATGGTATGTATGCTGTTATTTAGCAAACATAATTCATTTTAAACACATAATATAAATCTTATTTTCTAATAACTCTTACAAATACATTGATTTTATGGCTGTGAACAGATAGTCTATTTAAACATTTTAAACCTATGAATATTAAATTAATGCCAGTCCTTTCTGGTCTAAACCATTATTATTTATGATCCCCTTCATCAGTAAACATGACCACCCATACTCTAGTTATTAGCATTTTTTACAAATGTCTTGTAAATAAAGAGTTACATTAAAATAATAAAATACTGGAAATCTTCCATTCTATTATTTTATTATGCTGTTTATTATTGGATATTAAAGTTGTTATATAGCATATTGATAAGTCATAGTATCACTAACTTTAAGTTTATTGCATTTCCAAAAAACACTTAAACAAATTCACTTTCACTGGTGGTTCTGATATTTTGAGTCTCACTATCTCAGACCAGACCTTTAGTAATCATGGACTGTTAAGATTTGTTTATTTTCTTTATCACACAATCGCTTTAGTAGGTTCACTTCTTATAATACTATACAACACTTTAGGTTTCTAAATAATTACATTTTTATAGGATTTTGGTATGTTATACGTTCTTTTTAATCGTTTTGGTAGGTTTGGGGTTGATGGTAGTTAATAATAATAGGTTTTACAACGGTGTTTCTTTCATACTATTTATTCCTCTCCTCCTGTCTTCTTTCTTGTCTTTCTTCTTATCTTCTTTCTTGTCCTTCTTCTTATTTTCTTTCTTGTCTTCATTCTTGTCCTTCTTCTAGTCTTCATTCTTCTGGTCTTCTTGTCTTCCTTCTTCATTCTTGAGTAAACCAAGGTACTTTGTGTTATCTCGACTGATGTTTAGTTTGGAGCATCTAAGTTATTTACTGACACGGACCTTGTTCTTCTCTAAAGTTTTCAGGGTATTGTTTTCTTCCTGATCACAAACTTTATTCTTCCTTCTTCTTGTCTTTGGGGTATTTTGGTGTTCCCCACTCTTAAACTGATTCTCTTTCTTCTTGATATGGTGTTATTTAATTTGTTTACTGCTCCTAACTTCCTGGGTAAATTACTGATCTTATAATATGAGTTGCTTTCAATACTTTCTTTGATATTTAAACAGTGGTTTTTATATAATGTAATGAGGATTTTTATTTTATCGTGGTTCATTCCTTTGATTTCATTAAATCTCATTCAATATTATTTTAACATTTGTGGTGTAATTAATTTTTATGATTTTATATGACGTAATAAGTAGTGGATTTTCTGTCACGCTACAATATATATTGTAAGTATCCGCGGTGTGTCCGCTACTTTTCAAGTCCCGCGATGGAAGCCAATTTGTAAGTAAACCGATACGTACGGTCTAAATTCCCACTGTTGTATTTGTCAATAGTGTTATATTAATTTAATTGTATAAATTCTCGGAAATATTTGGAGTTGTGGAATATATGGATGTACTCAATTAATGTTAACTTAACTCTTTAATAATTATCAGTGTTAGTGTGCCTAGAACTTAAATAACTTAAGATTTATTCTACAATTTCATACAACCCTATTATGCCTTGAAGAGAGTTCTGTCTAATTTTATATTTTTACGCTCCCTCTTTGGTGTCAGATGATTCCGCTATAAGCGCTGTAGTATCGGCTCAACGAAACTTATAGGTTAATCGATGTGTATATTAACTATTTATTCTCTACTTATTCAGTTACTTTTGTTCCAGTTCACTAAACCATACTCCAAATAACAAGGTGTGACAAATATATAAAGGTTCTTTATTTGTTTATCAATTCACATTAACTAAGATATATTCCAATTAATATATGTTGGGACTATAGATTCAGGTATCGATTGTTGATTATTTAATCCTTTGTTTATATTTGGTTATATATTATATTTGATTCGTATTTATTTATTTCAGGGTGTGAAGGTTCTTGTAACTGTGGGGAAGACTAAAAATACATAATAAGAATGCAAGATTTACAAAAATTATGTGTTGTGTATTTAGTATTATTAATATAATATAATTTTACCAGACTCTAACGACGCCAATCACGTAGGCTGTTGATCGCTAAATTCGTTGTTCTGGTCAATTATGAAGTACAGTTTTCTTTCTTCAGTTTAATAAAAGTAAATCTTGTCCTGTCCACTTCGGAATACAGCTTCTGACTTGTTTTACAGCCCGATGGATGTTTCTTCTACACCGCCAGGATCCAAATAGGTTCTTCCTTCGGTTGAAGCAGTTAGTGTTGTTCCGTGTATTTGCAAGGTTATAATTTCTGGTGTTGTGAATATTATGAGTTGTGTTATTGTTAACTCTTTATATTTGATTACTATTTCATCAATTCCCTTCGGACATGGGACAGTCCAAGTTTCTTCTTGTAGAATTCGGTTATTTGTTCTCGATTATTATTTCATAATGTATTGTTATTTTATTAATCTGTGTTAGTGATAGATGTAAGTATTGTCATTGGAGTTTTATCTTTTTTATAATCGTATCTCTTGATTTCGAATATTACAATTCAATATATTCTTCTTGGGTTTTTTAAATCATCACGTTCAGTTTTTTTCCAAAGCAATTCTTGTTATTTTTTAAATCAACAACCTTCTTCTTAATTTTTTCCCTAGCAACCTATATTAATTTCCGCTTCCACATGTTTTGACTATATAGTGTTTCTTTCATATATTTTTTTGTCTATTCTTTGTCAATTTGCTGTCCTATCGGAATGTAATTTTACCGATAGCTGGTTTATTATTTTATACACATCTTCTACTGGTTTTTTGATATAATTCCGTTTTTTCCTTTTTTATTATATTTAATCCACCTTCGATATTATTTTTTACCAATCGATATTATGGCATTATGGTATTATTATAATTTGTATAATTTTTATTAAATATTATTATTAACTTAATGTTTTTTCTTCTTTCTAGCTCTTCATAGTGTATTTATTAATTATTATTAATTGATGCATCTAACCTTTAAGTTATAAGTGTTTATTTAGTATTTTTGGCTGTTAGGCCTTTTATTGTAAATTGATCTACCTGTGGTTATGTCTGTTAGGCATCTATAGTCCCTTTTATATAAATTCGTACATACAATCAAAACTTAATTATTAACATTTGTATAAACAATCATTTTTCTACATCTAATAACAAATTTATCTTGATCTCTTGATCACATACAACAAAATTCGAACTTATGAACATTGGTTAACTGCCTCACCCTTCATTTTATGACAGTCATTGAATAACACTATTTGTTTCATTATTTTTCATGAACTCAACACATATTTGATATAACATCACATAAACTTTATCATAACATTTTTGTCATAATATAATACTTTTTTAACACAAAATTCTTATCTGTTATTACCATAAATTAAGTCATTGTTCATTTTTCTGTTTTGTTTTTTATTAAACATATATCATTAGCTATTATTTATTTTACAGGTTCGTTTATTCTATTCAACACTACCTTGCATTCTTATTTAATTTTGTCTGTGACTATAATTGTCATAATTGGGTCTCTGTGCTATTATGGGATTAAGTATCAATTTATTTATCAATCTGTGAATCTTCTTTTATGTAACAGAAATGCGATCATTTTTGTTGCGCTACATATGCTTCCCCTCCTAAAAAAGTTTAGTTTAACTGAATGAAGTTTAGGTCAAATAAACTTGCCTTTTTCACATGCCTTTTCTTAATTTCATTGTTAATGGTTGACGATGGTCTTCTCAATGTAACTTCATTAGACTAGTACTAGTACCTTTTTTATTTAATAACATTTCATCATTTTATTTAACATTCTTGATCATTTTTATTTCTGTACACATTATTTGTTGGTAATTGGCTACACTATTCACTGATACATTAGTTTTACATCTCTCCTATTTATAATTACTATAATTACTGCATTTTTCAATTATTCTTCTGTCAACTCGCTTCTTTCTGTTTTCTTCGTCCTATTCCTTTGGAAACTGAATTTATTTTTTCAACTATTCTAATATTCCTTAAATATTTAATTTCCCTAACAATCCCTAACACATGCGTTGGTACAGTTCACAGAGGCACTGTTTGGCTTCATACTCTGCTGCCCACACCACATCTTAATATAGTACTGCTGGAATTCATCTACAGTCAGCTATAAAATATAATAATAATCTCCTAATAATCTCTTTAATCATTTAATAATAAATATTTGGGAAAAGATTTTTTCTTTGTTGCATTTATATTTCTTCATCACTATTCTTCATATTTCGCAGTTCCATTTTAATTCCTTAAACATTCGTTAATATTGACTTTGACAGTTATCAATTGTAATCATTTTTGTTTTCATTTTTGTTGAGATTGTAATGTTAAGTATCTTCTTCGTTTGTTTTTTTCCTCTGATCTCAATATTTTTTAATCAGTTGTTGTGTGTTGATCATTATAATTGTATTTCTTACTAAATATATTCCTTATACTTAATTATTCTTCTTCTTATCGTATTTCACTATTTTGGCTGTTTATTTTTTAATGAATTATGTTCATAAATACTCTTTCCTTCTTGTCTCCCTTAACATTATCTTAGTTACATTCACTCGTTTACTGAGATTGTTCCATCATGTGGCAATGTAGTATATATTTTATGTCATATGATTTTTTTTTCTTTCTTTATTTTGGATAAGTAGGTTTGAGGTAATAACTTTTTATCTTGGGGTTCATTCTTCATTATTCACACTATTTCTTTATACACATTTGATAATAATTCTCATTTTCTTCTGTAATCTTGGGGTTTGTTATTCATTATACACATTATTTCTTTATACACATAATAATAATAATTATCGTTTTCTTCTGTAATCTTGGGGTTTGTTATTCATTATACACATTATTTCTTTATACACTGTAATATAAAAATATTACAAATAAAAATTAATATAAAAATAGTTAAAATATAATGAATTATGTATGTTTAGGTTTGTGATAACAAGGTATTGTGCTCTCCTTTTAGCCCCACTAGTTGGGCTTGCCAATTTGTAATATAAATTACAAATTATAAAATATAAAAATAAAATACAAAGATATAGATAATCAGAATTGTGTATGTTGTCTGGATCTCGGTATTGAACTCCCCGATGATACAGCTCCACTTTGAATTCACCAAATACAAAGAATAGATTTAATATGAATATGTTATAACTCGGTGTGATTGATTGATAAATAACAAATAAATCAAACTTTATAAATTGTGAAAATATTTTTTCTTTTTTCTTGTATTGAGTTTTGATTTAATTATTTAATTTAATTAATTAATAATTAATTAATTAATTGAGTTTGTAATTTCCTTATATATCTATTCTCTCACTGTAAATTATGTTTTTGTTTAATAAAAAATAATAGTAACATTAATTATAGAAATAAAAACAATGCTGGTAACTGAGTAATGATTTGCGTTTATTAACATTCAAAATTATGCGCCAGTCAAATTGCGCATGTCCCAGGCACTGGCTAATATTTGCTCTAGTCGGTAGCGAAAAAATCAACAAATATATTTTTACAAGGTTAAATTTGTGGTTCTTTTAACGAGTCGAAATGGTCAGAGGGCAAGGAACAAGATACATTCTTAACAGGTATTCTTAAACTAAATGGTAATAGCTGAAATAGAACAAAATTATTACTACAATTGTCAATTAAATAAAATGAATTTTGCGAACCGAGTCGAAGAAATGACGTCACTCCATTCAAGTAGGCACTGCACCGTCTTTGTGAGAAATCCAGTAATGGCCGCCGTCTACTCGATTTTAACTGCGATGCTGTTGGAATTGAGTGATCTTCTCCCACAGAAATAAAACGATGTTCCCTTTTCTGCGAAGTGGTGTTGGTCCAGGAATATAGTGTATAATGTCCTCTCATCGTCTGCGATGTCGATTTCTTGATGGATTTCTTGTGTTGTGTCCGGTGTTCAAATATGTGTGTTGGTTTTCTGTGAATTCGGTCCAAAATTTGTTCAAAATGGCTGTCGATTTCTTGTGTTGAGTTTTATGGTGTTATTACTGTGTTTTGGAAGTTTGTGAAGTGTTAGAAATTGATAGTTAAGGTTATTTCACCTTTTAGATCATCTCCGTTACACGCCACATAACCACACTTGGTTTTATACAAATTATTTTGTTTTCAGTACTCCGCTAACACATTTCCAACTATTCCGCTTTACGATTAACAATGGACTAATAGACGCAACGTCGTCGTTTTAGGGCAATTTGTGCTATGTCTTTTTCCTCTTTATATTGTTTAACTATAAAAATATCTGTCTAAGACTTGTTTCACCATCTAACTATACATAATAAGTTTTCTTATTTTTTACTGTATTTCAAATATTTCTTAATTTTACATGAATCTAACTATTCAGTAATATTGATTAGTTAATTTTACATCTTTTGATATGTAGCTGGGTTTGTTTCAAGCTCGTTTAAGCCCAAAAATTACAATTTTATATGATGATTGTATGCCTCATATTTTGTACAAATTCAGTGTTTTAAAGGTTTTTATTTGTTTTTTCGGTATAATATTTCCATGGAATATACTTAATAATTCCGTGATTACTTGGTTGTTAATAATTTGGTTGTTAAAACATTTCAATATTGATTAATTTACTGTTTAGTCTGATTTGATTACCATTATAGGCCAAGTATCATTTGTTTCCAAAAGAAGTTAATTTCCTTTCCTTTGTCATTCTATTTGCTATTATCTGTATCTGCATTAATTATATTTTCAATTTCTGTATTGTATGTATTGAATTCCATTCCTATTACATAGATTGATTCTCTGATAGATAATTTTTTGGTTTATATGCCAGTCTGTGTTTACTAAAATGGTGTCTTAGCTGGTCTGTTTGTACATTATACATGGTTTACTGTTTTGAATAAAATTATTACATTTTTATGTCCTACTTGCCTCTCTGCCTTACACAATGGAAAATTAAATGACATGATTTTAAAATACAATAGAATATCTTGTATCTACTAAACTTTCTTTATACTAATAACATCATTGAACCATAACATAAACATCTTATGCCTAATTTTCTCTATACTTAGAATTATAATGAGAACATATTATTATCAGTCTTTGGCTGTCCTTTGTTTTTATGTTTCATTTTGTCACAACCTTATTCTATTAAAATACCTTATTCCTAGTAACAATTTCAGTTATTCACTGTCTCTTTTTATTTACTATAACTATTTTGCTAAAATATTAACATAAAAACACCTTATCATATTGTTATTATGCTTAAACACTAAAACACTTTTATTATTTAAATTACACTCAGTCCTTAGACTGTCTCTTTAGTTTTTATCTAGTATTTCCTACACTAATGGTAGTCTGTTATAATATATTTTTTATATCACATTTTATTATAAGGTGTCCTTCATCTTGGCTACACTACTAGTAGTCTGGTTTAATAGTTTTTTGACACATTATTCTTACAACTAGTATACAATTTGGTTTTCTGGGATTGTATCTTGTAACTTGTTCTGGGTCTACATATATCGGTTTTAATTTTATTTCATGGTAAGTATTACATGACTATCATTTTGTTTTGGCATATCTCTTCCTGTTTCTGGTCTCTTTGTGGGAATCTAGATATATTTTGTCCCTTTTTCAAAGTCACATTAGTAGTTTCTGGTCTTGTGGTTTCTCTGCATCTTGACCTTATTATTATTTTTCCCTTATTAATATGGTTTCATCCTTTTATATGGTCCTTCCCTTTTTACTGCTTCCCCAATCTACTGGGTATACTGCTGGTTTAACTGGTTTTTACATAGTAAGTTATTTTAATCAATGGTTTTCTTTGTTATCTTTCATTTTTATTAACATTTTATTGAATTAAAATACAGTTTCTAGTGTAATCCTTAAAACAATTTATTCTTCTCACTCACTATGGAACTTTTTCCTTTATTTATGTTGCATTAAGTCAAATGTTCAGCGTGATAATTTTTGTTATGTTACATATGCTCTCCTGTAAAAGTGATTAGTTCAGATCATACTCTTAGTATGGATGAAATAATTACTACTAATTCTTTTGTATTTACTACATTTCCTTCGTGATTACATGTTTTCACTTTATATACCTTCTTTTTCCACCGTTGCTTCCTCTCAAATGATGTGTATCTCCTTCATTAGTTTCTTTCTTCATTAATAAGTGATTTTCAATCTTGTGTATAACATTATCATTTTATATTCTTTCTTATTTGGTGCTTCCTCACCAGTATGTTTACTCCCTAACATTCCCTAACAAATTAATTGGAACAGTTCAGAGTGGCACTTTTGGCTTCAATCCCTGCTGTCCAATACTTCAATTGAGTCCAGAGGTATTATCATCTCTGCTCAACACATAAGACTGATGGCATTTTCTACATCCAGTCATAAGAATAAATAAACAGTAAAAGTAGTCATTTTTTACTAAAATAAACATTTTTAGATTCTTCACTTCATAATACGTTATATTAATTAATACTTTTATACACTTGACTCTTCTTCTCTCTTAAAGCTTATTCCATATTAGGTGGTTTAGGTATGTGGTATAATATACATTTCATCATGTTTACATAGTAAGTAGTATTTATATTTACTCTTTCTACCATCTGGTATCCATTGAGTTATTTTTATTGCTCATGGTGTAACATGAATTAATTCTTTATCACTTTCACTATAACAGTGGTTATTGCAACAACATTATCATTATTAGTATCAGGTTTTTTTTTTTTTTTTTTCTGGTCTCACTATTTGGTCTTTACTGAGTTGGTCCTTCTTCATTGTTCCATTTTTATTAAATTATTTTCTTTGTGAGTTTGGTTAAGTTGTTTCGATTAAGTCATATGATATTTTGGTTTCCTTTCTCCTTTAGAATTTTGTATCTCTTTCTTACAAAATCTTTTTTCATATTCCAGAGTTATTTCTCATCATTGGTATGAGTAATGATATGAGCTTAATATTTTTTAATTTTAGATATTTTTATTCAACTACATTCTTTCTTATTCATAGTTGTTTTTCAAATATTTTGGTGTAAGTTGTACTTATTATTGTTTTGAATTTTGAAAATCTTTATTCATCAAAATTCTTTTCTCATTCATAATAGTCTTTGAATGTTTGGTGTAAGTGGTACTTACTAATTTTTTGAATTTGGAAAATTATTATCTCCATCCAAATTCTTTTTTTCGTTCATAATAGTCTTTCAAATGTTTTGTGTAAGTTGTACTTACTGATTTTTTGAATTTGGAAAATTATTATCTCCATCCAAATTCTTTTTTTCGTTCATAATAGTCTTTCAAATGTTTTGTGTAAGTTGTACTTACTGATTTTTGGAATTTTGAAATTATTATTTCTCAAAATTCTTATTATTTTCACAATAATCTTTCAAATATTTTGTGTAAGTTGTACTTACTAATGTTTTTGAATTTTGAAGTTTTCTTTCTCAAAATTCTTTTTATTCTCGTTCATAATAATCTTTGAATATTTGTGTAAGTTGTACTTACGGATTTTTGAATTTTGATATTTTATTTCTCCTCCAAATATTTTTTAATGGATAACTGATTATAAGTTCCTTTTACTTTATTTGAAATGATATCCTTTAGTACATACGTATTGTTATTATTGTTTTTAATAATCAGGTATGGGCCGGTATACAGCAGTAACAACTTTTTGGTAATGCCTTCCAAAGTACTGGGTAATTCCCTGTTTTTTAGTAGTACCTTTTCTCCGACTTCATAGCTTATTATTTTCTTAACAGCCTTTTGATATTTGTTCTTGCGCCTTTCCTGGTCTTCGGCCAATTTATTGTAGAATCTGATTCGATTGAATTTGTATTCTTGACTCCTGGGGAACTCTATTATGTCTTGTATTTCTCTCGGAGGCGGTTTTTCATACATTGCCGTGTATGGCGTGGTACCTATAGCGGGGTGATATGACAAATTAAGGAATTCTTCAGTAGCTAATAAATATTCTTGCCACTTCTTTTGTTGGTTATAGCAATAAGTCCGTAATATTCTTCCGACTTCTCGCAGTACCCTCTCCGCTGGATTGCTGCTGGGGTGGTAGACAGATGTCTTGTAAGTCTTAATGCCCAATGTATTCAGAGTGTTTCTCCACCTCCAACCCTTAAATTGCGTTCCATGGTCTGTGATTATGGATGTCGGGCTTCCTACTTCTGGAATGTAATGATTTGTTATTATTCCTAGGGTCTTCAGAGTGGTGGCTCTGTTCACAGGGTATAGTTTTGTGAATTTTGTAAAATGATCCATCATAATAATAATATACTTGTATCGATGGCGTCTGCCACTGCGGGGAAATGGACCACATATGTCCAGAAAGACCTTTTCCAGTTTGGCTTGTGAGGTAATTGGTATCATCATACCTTCCTTTCTCTCATTGTTGGTTTTCACCAATTGACATATCAGACAGGTTTTGAGGTAGTTTCTCGTTTTTCTATTGATACTTTTTATATGACAATTCTCTTCTATTGCCTTGATCACCTTCATGGTTCCCATGTGACCGTATCGTAGATGATAGTCCAGGATGATATCCTTTTCGATTGTAGTAGGGATCATGATCTTCCATATCTCTTCATCAAGGGATGTCTTGATGAATAAAATTCCATTATGTATACAATAAAATTTGTTTATTGTGTCATCTTGGTTGGAGAGACGAAGTTTAATATGGTTTAACTTCGGATCGGACTGCTGGTGTTTGCTGATGCCCTGCACTATCTTCTCTAAATCGGATCTGTCCTTAATAATATTATAGATTTTCAAGATGCTCTCCTTTTCGCCTTCGAACGTTTGTTCTTCCAGATTCACTCTCGACAATACGTCGGCTACTACATTTTTACTTCCAGGAACATACTCCCACTGTATATCGTATTCCTGCAGGGCGAGTACCCATCTGGTCAATCTACCATGGCTTAATTTGCATCTTCTTAGAAATGATATTGACTTGTGAACGGTTCGAACGGTCACTGGATATCCGAGGATATACGTCCAAAACTTCCCGCAGGCAAAGACTACACTTAGCAGTTCTTTTTCCGTCACATTATAGTTCTTTTCACACTGGTTAAGGGTTCTGCTAGCAAAGCTCACTACTAGATGGTTTCCACTTTCATCTTCTTGGTACAGTGTTGATCCCAAGCTAATGTTACTAGCGTCACAGTTTAGAAAGAAGGGTCGGTTAAAATCTGGATGGTTGAGCATTACTGCAACTAAGAACTTCTCCTTAATTGATTTGAAGGTTTCGTCTTGTTCTTGACCCCATCGCCATTTATTCTTGGACGATAACTGGTACTGAAACTGGACTGTTAGTTCGGAATAATTATTCTGGAACTTCCTATAATAGTTACACAGGCCCAAAAATGATTGTAGTTGCCTTCTGTTTTTTTTGGTGTAGGTAATCGTTGTATGGCGTCTACCTTTTCTGTTGACGGTGTTATTCCTTGACTGTTTAGCTGGAAACCCAGGAATTGTACTTCTTTAGCTATAAGCTTGGACTTGTCTAGTTTAAGGGTGACATTATTTTCAGCAAGCTTCTTCAAGACATACTCCACACGGTAACAGTGTTCTTCCCAGTTGGTTGATGTTATTAGGAGATCATCAACATCAACGTCAAGTCGTGAATTGGAGCGCTTCTGGTCCTAGTATATGATCCATACAGGCGACAAAAACAGCTACTGAATTCACCAATCCGAAGGGCAACCTCTTAAACTGATAATTGCGCCCTTCGAAGATGAACGCCATGTATTGCCGGCTTGCTGGGTGCAACTCCACTTGCCAATAGCCGCATACCGTATCCCAAGTGGTAATGAATCGTGTTCCGTGGAACCTCTTCAAAATTTCATCAATTTCGCCAGGTGAGGTACGATCGTTAATTATCATTTTATTTATCTCACGTGCGTCAAGGCAAAGCTTTACCTTCCCATTTTTCTTTTGTATGGCCACAATTGGGCTAGTGTATGGCGATTGACTGCTCTCGATGATATCTCTACTGATCATATTCCGGATCTCTGTGCGTACGGCTTCTTTCAAAGATTGTGCTATTGGATACGACTTTCGGTTAAATTCTACCGGTTCTCTGAATCGTATGGAACATTGGTAGTTCCGGATCTTTCCAGGTTCGTCCGAAAATACAGCTCGATATTTCTCATATATTTCGATCAATTGATTCAGCTGGTTTTCCTTTAATTGCTCGCTAGTATTGTGGCACTGGAAGTTACGTATCTCCTGAATCTTTTGTTGCCATAGGTCATCCTCCGAATCCTGATGTACTGGCTTGTTGTTTGTTGAGTGGTTGGACAAGTAATTCACCTTATTTTGGTGGTCGAGAAGTTGTCTGGAGTCTAACGTCTTGTTATTCGTTAAATTGGCTACCCAGGTCGAACCTTCAGCAAAGAGTGATACCTTTCCTCGGCACAAGTCGATAACTGCTGAGTTTCTGCGCAATATGTCACATCCTATCATGATGTTGAAAGGTAATCCGGCTGCAACAAGAAATATCATATCCACACTAATGCCCTGACTGTTGACACTTAGGGATACCTGCTTTCTTATGGTCTTGTTCTGTCGGCCGGTAGCTCCCACAAGTACAATATTATTAATAGGTAGTACCGGTAAGTTTTTGTGGCATTCCTGCTGTATCCGGTCCAACTCATTTCGATTTATGATGGAGACATTGGCTCCAGTGTCTATCATTATAGGAACAGAAATACCCTCAATTTCTGCCATTATGTATATTATTTCATTATCATTATTATTAATATTAATCTCGCTTTCTTCGAGTAGGTCCTTACGGATATCTTTCAAATAATTGCTGTATATTATGGTAAAATTTTTTCTGTTTTTCTTCGAATTCATTCCTTCTTGGTTAAACCCAGCAGATTGGAGCAGTAAAGGGTTATTGGAGTTTATTACTGCCTCCGTTCGTTTAAATGTTCCGCTTCATTACGGATTAGGCCGTTGGAAGCATCAGCTTGGAGTCCTGAGACTGCTTCGTTTGGTTCTGCTCGATCGTCCTGTTGGGCTTCTGTTACAGGTAGTCTTCGATGATTGTCCAGGCTGGAACTACGTCTGGGCTCGTACTCTCTGTACCTATTACTTCCCTGACTTCCTTGGAAGGTCTCGTACTCGTAGTATCGGCTCCTTCGTTGCGGCTGGTACCTCCTCTGTCCACTGCCTTCCGCTCTGATGTAGTTAATATTGGGTCGATATGTCCTGTAATTATTGTTATTACCTCCATTCGGGTAATTCCGGTTATAACCACCATGATAATTATTATTAGAAAAGTTGGGGTTCCTCTGACCATTTGGAACATAGTTACGATTATTATTATAATAACCGTTGTTATTTTGTGGACGGTTATTATTATTATTATTATTATTATTATTGTGGTGGTTGTTGTCATTATTATTAATGCGAAGAATATTACTATTATTATTATTGTTGTTAAATCTAGGCAAATTATTGTTATTTCGGGTGTTATAATTGTATTCGGCATTATTCCGATTTGCGGAATTATAATTATTATTGTTACCCACATTCTGCCGATTATTATTATTCAAATTATTGTTGTTACTTCTTGGTTCCGGCTTTTCATATCTCCTGCGACTTTGACGGTAATAGTCTTCATGCTCATACATTTCTAAAAGCTCGGTCATGGCTTGCACCGTCTTTATTTGACTGTTTCGTCTGGCTCTGATAATATCCTCCTCATAATGGTATGAGAGTTTGCTGACCAGGCATTCTTCCGGTATTCTGGGCTCTAGATGTTTGGCCACGCACACCTTTCCCAAAAAGTACGCCGTTAAAGTTTGGTTTCCATACGGGTTGTACCTTCCATGACAGATCCCGTCTCTGGCGATATTTTGTGTTGATTCAGACCAATATTTGGCTTTGAATAGCCTTCTGAATTGTTGATAGTCGGTCACTTCATCTCTTATCGCCATCCACCAATTATCTGCTATCTCCTTGAACGATTCGTCAAGCACCTCCTTATTCTCCCTCCAGCGATTACCTCTGTGTTTGGTGAAGTACTCTTCGATTCTGGCTAGGAACTCCATTGGTTTGTTTTTATAAAACCTGAAGTTAATTCCTTCACTATTCTCGCTGTTAGGACAACTGGTAATGCTTGTCGGTCGACTATGGAATAGGTCTATATCTGTCTGGTTCTGTCGCACCTGACTGTTGATACTGGTTACAGTAGCTTCAATGCCGTCACATTTTTCTGTGAATCGGTCCTGCACTCGCTCCCAGTCTTCCCGTGTTTCCTTTAGTCTTTCCTCCAATGTCTTCCTAGTCGTTTCTTCAATGTTGTTAACCTTCGTATTTATTTCTGTCTTGATACTCTGTACTTCTCGTTCGGTTTGACTCCATTTTTCGTCAGCTCTGGTAACCCTTTGTTCGATTACCGTTATTTCCTCTTCTACCTTCTTGCTGATCGTTTCATTATTTTCAGCTATCTTCTGGCTCAATTCTTCCTTCAATATTTCCATTCTTCCGTCTAACCGGTTCATGTTCTCTTGGTTCGTCTCCTTCAATTCTTCTCTCAATTGCTGACTATTATTCTCCATCTTTTTATTGGTTTCTTCCAGTTTCTGGCTTATCTGGGTCAATTCCTCCTTCGATTGTTTATTGTCAGTTTTTATTTCCTCCATTTTCTCCTCCATCTTCTGGATATTTTCCTCCATCTTCTCCTCGATCTTCTTAATATTTTCCTTCATTAATAATTTATTTTCGTTTTTTATTTCGTCCACCTTCTCCTCCATCTTCTTACTGTTTTCTTCCATTTTCTCCTCCATCTTCTTACTGTTTGCTTCCATCTTCTCCTCCATCTTCTTGCTAGTATCTCCAATTTTATTGCCCAACTCTTCCTTCAATCGTTGATTATCATTCTTCATTTCCTCCTCCATCTTCTTACTGTTTTCTCTTAATTCCTCCTTCGTTGTTTTAAATTCTCTGAGTAACATCTCCATCATTTGATCAAATTTTGTATCTTCCTTTGCGGTGGATTTCTCCGGCTGTTCCTTCTGTGGTGCAGGCTTATTTGGTTCTGCTGGCGGTAACATTAACTCCACATCTTCCACTGGTGTCGCTTCTTTATCCTCCATGTCTATCTCCTGCTCGGCCTCCATAGCCCTTTTTCTTGATGTAGCTCTCCTGTGCATCTCGCTCCCTCTTCCGACCTATTGACCGCTGCCAAGCTAAAAATAGGAAATTGGACAATCGTCCTTATTTTATAACACTATTACCTCCTATTTAAAGCCCCTTAAGTTGGACGCCAATTTGTAATATAAAAATATTACAAATAAAAATTAATATAAAAATAGTTAAAATATAATGAATTATGTATGTTTAGGTTTGTGATAACAAGGTATTGTGCTCTCCTTTTAGCCCCACTAGTTGGGCTTGCCAATTTGTAATATAAATTACAAATTATAAAATATAAAAATAAAATACAAAGATATAGATAATCAGAATTGTGTATGTTGTCTGGATCTCGGTATTGAACTCCCCGATGATACAGCTCCACTTTGAATTCACCAAATACAAAGAATAGATTTAATATGAATATGTTATAACTCGGTGTGATTGATTGATAAATAACAAATAAATCAAACTTTATAAATTGTGAAAATATAATTTCTTTTTTCTTGTATTGAGTTTTGATTTAATTATTTAATTTAATTAATTAATAATTAATTAATTAATTGAGTTTGTAATTTCCTTATATATCTATTCTCTCACTGTAAATTATGTTTTTGTTTAATAAAAAATAATAGTAACATTAATTATAGAAATAAAAACAATGCTGGTAACTGAGTAATGATTATTACTCAAAACAAATGAAGAAAAGAAATATAAAGGAGCAATAACATACATAGGATATCAAACAAAAATGTTACAAAAATGTTTCGAAAAATATGAAATACAGATAGGAATAAAGAAAACGAAAAATGTATTCGAATATATAAAAAATGATAAAACAGAAGAAATTCCATTAACAGAAAAAAGCGGCGTATACAAATTAAAATGTGGGGAATGTAATAAGATATATCTGGGCGAAACTGGAAGAAAATTTAAAATTAGAATGAATGAACACGCAAAAGGAGAAGGGGTTAGAGTAACGAACTCACTATATGCAAGACATTTCAACGAATCAGGCCATAAATTCATAAATCCCAATGAAAATATGGAAATAATCAAAATAGAAAACAATCCGCTAAAAAGAAAATTAATAGAAGAACTAGAAATACTTAAAGTTAAAAAAGAAGATAAAAATAAATTAATGAATATAAAAGTGGATTTTACAAATGAAGAAATATTTTATTATATATTAAACAATAAACAAAAATAAATTAAAATAATAAGAATAACACACTAAAAAATGACGAAATGTAAAAGGTTACAAAAAATTATAAGTCAAGAATGAAGAAATTAACGGGAGATTCTTAAAACAATTTGATGGACGTTAGAAAAATGCCTAACGGAAAAAGGTAGACAAAGTTCCCGTGAAGAGCGGTAGCAGCTAGAACCAATAGGAGGGGCGATGACATAAGGGCAACATTCAAAATTATGCGCCAGTCAAATTGCGCATGTCCCAGGCACTGGCTAATATTTGCTCTAGTCGGTAGCGAAAAAATCAACAAATATATTTTTACAAGGTTAAATTTGTGGTTCTTTTAACGAGTCGAAATGGTCAGAGGGCAAAGAACAAGATACATTCTTAACAGGTATTCTTAAACTAAATGGTAATAGCTGAAATAGAACAAAATTATTACTACAATTGTCAATTAAATAAAATGAATTTTGCGAACCGAGTCGAAGAAATGACGTCACTCCATTCAAGTAGGCACTGCACCGTCTTTGTGAGAAATCCAGTAATGGCCGCCGTCTACTCGATTTTAACTGCGATGCTGTTGGAATTGAGTGATCTTCTCCCACAGAAATAAAACGATGTTCCCTTTTCTGCGAAGTGGTGTTGGTCCAGGAATATAGTGTATAATGTCCTCTCGTCGTCTGCGATGTCGATTTCTTGATGGATTTCTTGTGTTGTGTCCGGTGTTCAAATATGTGTGTTGGTTTTCTGTGAATTCGGTCCAAAATTTGTTCAAAATGGCTGTCGATTTCTTGTGTTGAGTTTTATGGTGTTATTACTGTGTTTTGGAAGTTTGTGAAGTGTTAGAAATTGATAGTTAAGGTTATTTCACCTTTTAGATCATCTCCGTTACACGCCACATAACCACACTTGGTTTTATACAAATTATTTTGTTTTCAGTACTCCGCTAACACATTTCCAACTATTCCGCTTTACGATTAACAATAGACTAATAGACGCAACGTCGTCGTTTTAGGGCAATTTGTGCTATGTCTTTTTCCTCTTTATATTGTTTAACTATAAAAATATCTGTCTAAGACTTGTTTCACCATCTAACTATACATAATAAGTTTTCTTATTTTTTACTGTATTTCAAATATTTCTTAATTTTACATGAATCTAACTATTCAGTAATATTGATTAGTTAATTTTACATCTTTTGATATGTAGCTGGGTTTGTTTCAAGCTCATTTAAGCCCAAAAATTACAATTTTATATGATGATTGTATGCCTCATATTTTGTACAAATTCAGTGTTTTAAAGGTTTTTATTTGTTTTTTCGGTATAATATTTCCATGGAATATACTTAATAATTCCGTGATTACTTGGTTGTTAATAATTTGGTTGTTAAAACATTTCAATATTGATTAATTTACTGTTTAGTCTGATTTGATTACCATTATAGGCCAAGTATCATTTGTTTCCAAAAGAAGTTAATTTCCTTTCCTGTGTCATTCTATTTGCTATTATCTGTATCTGCATTAATTATATTTTCAATTTCTGTATTGTATGTATTGAATTCCATTCCTATTACATAGATTGATTCTCTGATAGATAATTTTTTGGTTTATATGCCAGTCTGTGTTTACTAAAATGGTGTCTTAGCTGGTCTGTTTGTACATTATACATGGTTTACTGTTTTGAATAAAATTATTACATTTTTATGTCCTACTTGCCTCTCTGCCTTACACAATGGAAAATTAAATGACATGATTTTAAAATACAATAGAATATCTTGTATCTACTAAACTTTCTTTATACTAATAACATCATTGAACCATAACATAAACATCTTATGCCTAATTTTCTCTATACTTAGAATTATAATGAGAACATATTATTATCAGTCTTTGGCTGTCCTTTGTTTTTATGTTTCATTTTGTCACAACCTTATTCTATTAAAATACCTTATTCCTAGTAACAATTTCAGTTATTCACTGTCTCTTTTTATTTACTATAAGTATTTTGCTAAAATATTAACATAAAAACACCTTAGAACTACTAACACTTGCAGTTATTGACTGTCTTTCGTGTTCCCTATACTTAAATTGTTCATACAATAAAATAAAAATATCTTATACCTATCATATTGTTATTATGCTTAAACAGTAAAACACTTTTATTATTTAAATTACACTCAGTCCTTAGACTGTCTCTTTAGTTTTTATCTAGTATTTCCTACACTAATGGTAGTCTGTTATAATATATTTTTTATATCACATTTTATTATAAGGTGTCCTTCATCTTGGCTACACTACTAGTAGTCTGGTTTAATAGTTTTTTGACACATTATTCTTACAACTAGTATACAATTTGGTTTTCTGGGATTGTATCTTGTAACTTGTTCTGGGTCTACATATATCGGTTTTAATTTTGTTTCATGGTAAGTATTACATGACTATCATTTTGTTTTGGCATATCTCTTCCTGTTTCTGGTCTCTTTGTGGGAATCTTGATATATTTTGTCCCTTTTTCAAAGTCACATTAGTAGTTTCTGGTCTTGTGGTTTCTCTGCATCTTGACCTTATTATTATTTTTCCCTTATTAATATGGTTTCATCCTTTTATATGGTCCTTCCCTTTTTACTGCTTCCCCAATCTACTGGGTATACTGCTGGTTTAACTGGTTTTTACATAGTAAGTTATTTTAATCAATGGTTTTCTTTGTTATCTTTCATTTTTATTAACATTTTATTGAATTAAAATACAGTTTCTAGTGTAATCCTTAAAACAATTTATTCTTCTCACTCACTATGGAACTTTTTCCTTTATTTATGTTGCATTAAGTCAAATGTTCAGCGTGATAATTTTTGTTATGTTACAACACATAATAATAATAATTATCGTTTTCTTCTGTAATCTTGTGGTTTGTTATTCATTATACACATTATTTCTTTATACACATAATAATAATAATTATCATTTTCTTCTGTAATCTTGGGGTTTGTTATTCTTATTGTATTTTAGAATTTAGTGGTAGTATTCAACTCAAATTATTTTTAAATTCCAAGTATTTTTCTTCAAGATTGGTAATAAGTTGTTCTTATTATTTTTTTTTTAGAATTTATTCATTTATATAAATTCTTTTTCTTTTTTTTTTTTGTTAATCCAGAAGTTGTTCAAATATAAGGTAGTAAGTTGTCCTTACTTCATTTTAGAATTTATTCATTATATTTCTTTATGGACTCTTGGTTGTACGTTCCCTTAATCCTTTTCGTGATAGGGTTCATTATTTCATACGTATTGTTATTATTATTTTTTGTTATCACATAGGGCCCAGTATATAATAATAATAATTTTTTAGTTATTCCTTCTAGAGTACTTGGTAGCTCCCTGTTTCTTATTAATATTTTCTCACCCACTTGGTACTTAATTGGTTTTGGGTTATTCTTTTCATATTTTCTTCTCTTCATTTCCGTATTTTCCATAACTCGGTTATAAAATTTAATTGTTTCAAATTGATATTCTGGATTATTTGGAAAGTTTATAATATCTTGGATTTCTCTAGGTGGAAGCCTTTCAAACATAACAGTATATGGGGTATTTTCAATAGACTGGTGGTATGATATATTTAAAAATTCTTCGGTTACCGCAAGTATTCGTACCACCTTCTGTGTTGGTCATGACAGTAAGTTCGTAGTATTCTGCCAACTTCCCTCAATACACGCTCTGCCGGATTACTGCTGGGGTGATAAACTGAAGTCTTATATGTTCTAATGTTGTGTTTTAACAGATTATTTCTCCATTTATAGCCCTTAAATTGCGTACCATGATCAGTGATAATAGATGACGGTTTGCCAACCTCTGTTATGTACCGTCCGATGACTATTTCCAGAATTTTCTTGGTAGTGGCTCTGCTAATAGCATAAAGTTTAGTGTATTTGGAAAAATGATCAAAAATAATTATTATGAATTTGTATCTGTGATTTCCTCCACTGCGTGGGAAAGGCCCACATATATCTAGAAATACCTTCTCCAGCTTATATTTGGATGTTATTGGGATCATGACTCCCTCCTTCTTCTCATTATTATGTTTAACCATCTGGCAGATGTGACATATTTGTATAGATTTTTGTACCTTTCTGGTCAAATTTTTTATGTACATTTGTTCTTCTAGGGCTTTGACGATTTTCATGGCTCCCATGTGTCCATATCGTTCATGGTAATCCAATATTAATTTGTTTTCCACAGCTGTGGGAATTACTAGTTTCCAGTTTATTTGTTTAGGAGTAACCTTAATAAATAATCGGTCATCATGTATACAGTAATATTTAGTAATAACTTCATCAGCATTTTGTATCTTCTGGCGTATGTTTATTAATTTGGGATCCGATTTTTGGTGTTGACTAATTTCATTGACAATCAGCTCCAGATCCTTCCGACTCTTAATGACATGGTACACCTTCGCGATCTCTTCCTTTTCTCCTTCAAATGATTGATCTTGTATGTTTATTCGGGACAAGATATCGGCTGCTATATTCTTTCTTCCAGGTATATATTCCCAATCAATGCAATACTCTTGCAAGGCAAGGACCCATCTAGTTAGCCGGCCGTGACTAAGTTTACATCTTTTTAGAAAGGAAATTGATTTATGGTCACTTCTTACGGTCACTGGGTATCCGAGTATATAGGTTCTAAATTTATTGCATGCGTACACTACGCTTAGCAGCTCTTTCTCGGTAACGTTGTAATTGCGTTCGCAGCTGTTAAGCGCTCTGCTGGCGAAGCTGATTACCATATGATGTCCTTCTTTATCTTCTTGATATAGGGTAGCCCCTAAGCTAACATTGCTTGCATCACAATTTAAATAAAAGCGTTTGTTAAAATCAGGGTGGTACAACATAACTGTTTCTAAAAATTTCTTCTTGATCAAATGCAGAATTTTATCTTGTTCTGGTCCCCATGCCCACTTGTCTTTAGATGATAATTGTTTCTGAAACTTGGCAGTCACTTCTGAATAGTTATCTTGGAATTTACAGTAATAGTTGCAAATTTCAAGAAAAGATTGTAGCTGTTTTCTATTTTTTGGAGTAGGGAACATTTGGATTGCTTCTACTTTTTCTGTTGAAGGTGTGATACCCTCCTCAGACAAATTGAAACCTAAAAACTTTACTTGATTGGCGATAAATTTAGATTTATTAAGCTTAAGTGTTATGTTGTTCTCAGATAATTTTCTTAGTACCTGTTCCACCCGCTCGCAATGTTCATCCCAATGTGAAGAAGTTATAAGTAAATCATCTACATAGACCGTAGTGAACTGCAGTGTTTCTTGTCCCAATACCTTGTCCATACATTTCACAAATATTGCAACCGAATTAATTAGTCCGAAAAGTAGCCTTTTAAATTGATAGTTCCTTCCGTCAAAAAGGAACGCCATGTATTTTCTACTGTCTGGGTGTAGTTCGACCTGCCAGTACCCACATACCGTATCCCAAGTGCTAATGTATTTAATACCGTGGAATTTCTTTAAAATTTCTTCTATTTCGCCTGGTGAAGTCCTATCATTGACGATCATTTTATTTATTTCCCTAGCGTCCAGGCAAATTCTCACCCTTCCGTTCTTTTTCGGGACTGCTACTATTGGACTGGTATATGGTGATTGACTATATTCTATTATGTCATCTTGCATCATACGGTTAATCTCATTCCGGACCTCGTTTTTTATAGAGTAAGCAATTGGGTATGACTTTCTGCGAAAGTTCACCGGTTCTTTAAAATTTATTATACATTGATATCCTTTTACTTTACCTGGAGCATTGGAGAACACATGTCTGTATTTATTATATATTTGAATTAAATTTTCGGCCTGTACCTTACTTATTTGTTTATAAGTTTTTTTCCTTTGGAATTCTCGAATCTCTTCCAACTTACTCTGCCATAGGTTAGGATCATCGTCTTCATATTGAATGATCTCTGGTAATTTATGTTTCTTACAGAAATAGCTTTTTATGGCTCCACATTTGGTGTTAACTGGACCGGTTTGATTAGTGTTGATTAACTCGGCTGTCCATAATCCTCCTTCGGATGTTAAAGATATCGTACCTTTATGCAAGTCAATTATTGCGGAATGCTGGCGCAACACATCGCATCCAATCAATACATTAAATGGTAGTCCCGTTGCGACCAAGAATCCTGTTGGTAGGGTCATATTGTTATTGGTAAGATCGAGTGATACTTGTTTTTTGACTGTTTTATTTTGTCTCCCAGTGGCTCCGATAATTATCACATTATTGACAGGTAAAGTCGGTATGGGTGACTGGACTTCTCGCTGGATTCTTTCAAGTTCAATATTGTCTATCAATGATATGTTAGATCCAGTGTCTATCATTATGGTAGATTTTACCCCATTCAAATTTGCTGATATATATATGATTTCGTTATTACTATTACTGTTTACATGTTTCTGATCCTCTTCTAACAAATCTTCCCTGATATTCTTTAAATAGTGGTTATTAATTATGGTTATTTTATGATTACACTTAATTTTATTTATTAATCGTTGTTCCCCAAGATTACGGTTCAGTGACGGGTATTCATTAATTTTCACTGCCTCTATTAGTTTAAATGAGGGCTTACTCCCTCTTCTCTATTTTCATTCTGATTACTGTGTTGGTTTTGTACTGTTTCCGTGCGATCCTCCGTATTATGTTCTGCTATCCTATAATTTCCATCATGTGGGTAGTTGTCTTCATGCCGAGATTGGTCATAATGGTTGTCATATCGGTGACTCCTTGGGTAGTATCGTCGCTGATTACCTTGAGGTCTGGAGTAAATATAATTGACGTTGTGTCTATAATTATTGGGTCGTCTGTCCCCATCTCCTCTATTATTGCGACTATCACGATAATTGTAATTGTTATTGCCGCGATAATTATAGTTTCTGGAATTATTATTCGTGTTTTCATTTTGTGTTCTATTAGTATTAACGTTATGCGCAGGTCGATTGCGATCGTTATTATGAGAATTGGCTGGTGGCGCGTTATTATCATACCTCTGATATTTATGATTTAGCATTCTATTTCTCTGGTATTGGTTCTCGTGTTCATAATTCTCCAAGAATTTGGCCATGGCTGGAATCGTTTTGATTTGACTACACATACGCGCATTTTTTATCCCTTCCTCGTAATGATAGGATAGTTGTATTACCAAACATTCTTCGGGAATTCGGGGCTCTTAAGTTCCGCGCCATACATACTTTTCCTAAAAAGTATGAAGTAGGGGACTGGCCTACATTTGTTTCGTATCGACCGTTACTCAAATTATTCCTAATCATATTCTGGGTCGATTCCGACCAATACTTCTCCTTAAATTGTTTTTTGAACTCAGTCATGTCCAGTATATCCGGACGCACCGCTGTCCACCAATTATCATAAGTATCTTTAAACGTTTCATCAATCATGCTTCGTATAATACTCCAGCGACTCTCTCTATTTCTTATGATCACCTCTTCCAATCTCTTTAAAAATTCCATAGGATTGCGCTTATAATTACGAAAATTAATCGATTCTCTGTTCTCATGGTTATTTGTATGACTATTTTGGCATGTCCTATCCCGCCATGAATCTACTTCCTCCTGTAATTGTAATTCACGCCTACTAATCTCTTCTATTTTATTTTTATTGGTATTGATTTGACCTCCCATATTATTTAAATTGCCATAGACCCTTTCGAGTCGTTCCCCCATGTCTGTCTGTACTTGCTTAATACCTTCCTTATTCTCTTCCCGTACCTGATGTACTTCGTTTTTAATTTGCTCACATTTTTCGACAGTTTCCTGTTGGATTTCTTCGACCAATGTTTTATTCTCAATTTTTGTGTCATTAATTTTATTCTGTAATTCTTCACGAACCTGTACTATTGTTTCGTTAGTTTTTTCTAACCCTTCATTTGTTTTGGCTATTTCTAATTTTCTTTCCTCATTATTTTGGTCCACCTTCTGGTTAATTGTCACGTGAAGATTTTCAATTTTTTCATTAATTTGCCTTAAATTTTCTTCATGTATTTGTAACATGTCTTCCTTCATTTGTTTTAAACCCTCATCATTCCTATCTAACCTTTCGTGAATTTGTTTTGAGGTTTCTTTAATTTCCTCATTTGTTTTCCTGGAGTTTTCCTCCTGTTTCCTAAAATTCTCCTTGTTTTCTTCATTTGTTTTATCGTATTTTTCCTCCAGTCTCTTTGAGTTTTCATTAATTTCCTCTTTCTGTTTATTAAATTGTTCTGCCATAAATTTCATCATCTCCTGCCAACTTGGTATTTCTCTGGCTCCCGTTTTATCTATTTGGTCCCCTTGGGCATCTTTTTCCACTGGTTCCCTTTCCTTGTCCACAATAATTTCAGTTTCCGCTATTTCATCTCTCTGTTGTTCCATTTCACTGTCTGTTATTAGTTCTATTTCCTGTTCTTGTTCGTCTATTTCCTTCTCCGTTTCTCCTGCCCTAATCCTTGATCTACCTCTGGTATGCATGTTTACTCTCCCACAGTTGCCTGCTCTGGTTAAGTAATGTTATTATACTTATAGTTACTTAACTTAAGCCCTACACGAGTTGAGCGCCAATTTGTAAGTATCCGCGGTGTGTCCGCTACTTTTCAAGTCCCGCGATGGAAGCCAATTTGTAAGTAAACCGATACGTACGGTCTAAATTCCCACTGTTGTATTTGTCAATTGTGTTATATTAATTTAATTGTATAAATTCTCGGAAATATTTGGAGTTGTGGAATATATGGATGTACTCAATTAATGTTAACTTAACTCTTTAATAATTATCAGTGTTAGTGTGCCTAGAACTTAAATAACTTAAGATTTATTCTACATTTTCATACAACCCTATTATGCCTTGAAGAGAGTTCTGTCTAATTTTATATTTTTACGCTCCCTCTTTGGTGTCAGATGATTCCGCTATAAGCGCTGTAGTATCGGCTCAACGAAACTTATAGGTTATTCGATGTTTATATTAACTATTTATTCTCTACTTATTCAGTTACTTTTGTTCCAGTTCACTAAACCATACTCCAAATAACAAGGTGTGACAAATATATAAAGGTTCTTTATTTGTTTATCAATTCACATTAACTAAGATATATTCCAATTAATATATGTTGGGACTATAGATTCAGGTATCGATTGTTGATTATTTAATCCTTTGTTTATATTTGGTTATATATTATATTTGATTCGTATTTATTTATTTCAGGGTGTGAAGGTTCTTGTAACTGTGGGGAAGACTAAAAATACATAATAAGAATGCAAGATTTACAAAAATTATGTGTTGTGTATTTAGTATTATTAATATAATATAATTTTACCAGACTCTAACGACGCCAATCACGTAGGCGGTTGATCGCTAAATTCGTTGTTCTGGTCAATTATGAAGTACAGTTTTCTTTCTTCAGTTTAATAAAAGTAAATCTTGTCCTGTCCACTTCGGAATACAGCTTCTGACTTGTTTTACAGCCCGATGGATGTTTCTTCTACACCGCCAGGATCCAAATAGGTTCTTCCTTCGGTTGAAGCAGTTAGTGTTGTTCCGTGTATTTGCAAGGTTATAATTTCTGGTGTTGTGAATATTATGAGTTGTGTTATTGTTAACTCTTTATATTTGATTACTATTTCATCAATTCCCTTCGGACATGGGACAGTCCAAGTTTCTTCTTGTAGAATTCGGTTATTTGTTCTCGATTATTATTTCATAATGTATCGTTATTTTATTAATCTGTGTTAGTGATAGATGTAAGTATTGTCATTGGAGTTTTATCTTTTTTATAATCGTATCTCTTGATTTCGAATATTACAATTCAATATATTCTTCTTGGGTTTTTTAAATCATCACGTTCAGTTTTTTTCCAAAGCAATTCTTGTTATTTTTTAAATCAACAACCTTCTTCTTAATTTTTTCCCTAGCAACCTATATTAATTTCCGCTTCCACATGTTTTGACTATATAGTGTTTCTTTCATATATTTTTTTGTCTATTCTTTGTCAATTTGCTGTCCTATCGGAATGTAATTTTACCGATAGCTGGTTTATTATTTTATACACATCTTCTACTGGTTTTTTGATATAATTCCGTTTTTTCCTTTTTTATTATATTTAATCCACCTTCGATATTATTTTTTACCAATCGATATTATGGCATTATGGTATTATTATAATTTGTATAATTTTTATTAAATATTATTATTAACTTAATGTTTTTTCTTCTTTCTAGCTCTTCATAGTGTATTTATTAATTATTATTAATTGATGCATCTAACCTTTAAGTTATAAGTGTTTATTTAGTATTTTTGGCTGTTAGGCCTTTTATTGTAAATTGATCTACCTGTGGTTATGTCTGTTAGGCATCTATAGTCCCTTTTATATAAATTCGTACATACAATCAAAACTTAATTATTAACATTTGTATAAACAATTATTTTTCTACATCTAATAACAAATTTATCTTGATCTCTTGATCACATACAACAAAATTCGAACTTATGAACATTGGTTAACTGCCTCACCCTTCATTTTATGACAGTCATTGAATAACACTATTTGTTTCATTATTTTTCATGAACTCAACACATATTTGATATAACATCACATAAACTTTATCATAACATTTTTGTCATAATATAATACTTTTTTAACACAAAATTCTTATCTGTTATTACCATAAATTAAGTCATTGTTTCATTTTTCTGTTTTGTTTTTTATTAAACATATATCATTAGCTATTATTTATTTTACAGGTTCGTTTATTCTATTCAACACTACCTTGCATTCTTATTTAATTTTGTCTATGACTATAATTGTCATAATTGGGTCTCTGTGCTATTATGGGATTAAGTATCAATTTATTTATCAATCTATGAATCTTCTTTTATGTAACAGAAATGCGATCATTTTTGTTGCGCTACAATATATATATATAATAATTATAATCACTTTACCTCAAGATGTTTCTTCTTATTTGGAACATGTTTTGGGAAGCCTTGTGTTCCCATCTTCAGCCTTCTCGAAACATGTTCCAAATAAGGAGAAAACATCTTGAGGTAAAGTCATTATAAATATTAAATATATATTGTAATATAACTAAATAGAGAATGTGCTCTTCCAATCCTTATCCACGTTGTGGTGCCAATATGTAATGGATTAATAATTTAATTTAGCCTCACGTTGTAAGCGTCAATTGGTAATATAAATAAAAGATGAATGTGTTACATTTTCACTGTGTATAGGGTTTATTTATAAAAAGTCGTTAAAAAAAGGGTGTTCAGAGAGATTTTCGGAGATACGAGTTTAATTCTTCCAAAACAATTTGATTAGTGATGTATTATTATGTTGCAAAAGTCTAGCGTTGTTGAAGTTATCTCTAATATATTATAACAAGTAAATCAGCCCTGAACGAGTAGCGTGTAATATTAGTTTATTATATTTGGTGGTTAGATCGTTCACATTAAGGCCTAGACGGTACAACAACGTTAAGAGAGAGGAGTATAAGCCGTGACTTGCTTTTCTCTTCTCTTGCAGTTCGACTACCGTATGAGTGCTTGTGCTGTGGTTTATTGTCAGCCAATTATTTGAGGTTAAGTTTTTCCAATCGCAGTATATCTCTGGTTTCTCTCTCTGTAAACTACAAATTATCTAAAACGCACTAAATAGTCAGCAAATAATAAGTCATAATTTTCATGAAGGATTCTTTATTTTTTACTTTTACAAAACAGACGTTCTCTCTTCGCTTGGTTTCAACAGATCGACCACACTTAAGTGACTTGACTATGTTACAGCATTCGATTCTCAGATATTAAATTTTAACTATATTATTATTTTTTCTTAATCTCAGGGTTCGAAAGGTTCTTGTGACTATTAGGAAGGTCAGAAAATGCCAAATAAAAGTACAAGGTATTACAAATTTAAATATAAAATCTTCTTAACTAATATCTTTAAACGTAAGTTGGTTTTACCGTCTAACGACGAGGTTCACTCGTAATGGCAGAGTACCGATATTTCTGTGATGGCCGCTTAACCAGTCTACAGATGTCTGTGTCGTATTGCCGCCAATCTCCAGTTCCGAAAATAAAAGTTTGGTGTATTTGTCCCTGGATGGAGTAGAATTTCCAATTCTCCTTCACTAATGTTGAAGTTTCTCGTGGTTATGGATTACCATGGATTTTGTGTAGCAGTAGTTTTTTTTTTCACTTGGTTGTAAGAAAGTGAGGTTTAGCATTCGATTTTAATGTTCTTTTTACTTTAATTTATTGCATTAATTTCTTTATGTCATTCGTCCTCTTCATTTTATTTATAATTTAGTACTTTCATTTTGAATCAATAGTTATTTGAATTATCTTGAAAATTAGTTCTTTTAGATTTTTTTTCTCTACTCATAAAGCTGGACTATTCTCTTTCACCATTAACAATGGAATCCACAAACTTTCTTGCCTTTATGTGGTCCTTGACAACCAATCTCTGTTCTGTTATTGGTTAATATTTGTAATCCTTGAGCCATCTAATACCGGCCATAATTAAAAAATGTTCTTGCACTTACTTAATAAAATACTCCTTTACAAAAGTCACGTTATATCATATTGAATTTTCACAGATTCTTTGTTATAAAATTACATAGGCTACATTTTGCTACCTTTCTCATCTTAATCTTATCATTCTAACAAGTACTATCTCTCCTCATTACTAAATACTAATTTTGGGACCTATTCTCCTATTACATATATTATGTTTTTATTGTAATTCATGGCATTTATCTGCTATTAATAACTACTATTACTTTCTTCTAATTTATTATATAAAATTTAGTGTCTTTACATTGGTTGGTTGGTTGCCTAACTTTTCTGACATGGCTTCCTGTACAATTTGTCACTGGCTTAGGGCCAATAATTAAATTTTTACTCCATTCTGGTTTTTAATTTATCATTACACAGTTTTTTAGTATAGAAGCCTTCATATGTCCACATCATAGTTACAGTAAAACCCTTTGGCATATTATCACCAATTATTGCCTTCCTGGCCAAGTTTACAATTATAATCTAACAACACAACCATTTATCTATTCAATGTAGTTATAAAATATTTACTCTATATAAATTTTAACATAAATTCCATGGTGACATGTTCAATTTTATAAATTAACTAAACATCAATTAACTAATACACTCTTAATATAGTTATTTAACACCTCCTACATACAAAACTCCAACATAAATGCCATGATGACATGTTCATTTTTATAAATTAACTAAACATCAATTATTTAAAACTGCACTTATCACTCATTCTTTGCACTGACCCCTTCATAGTTTGTATTTCTATACATTTATCTTTGGCTTTACTACCTTGTATTTTTATTTAATATCATTTATTTTTACTCTATAAGCGTTTACACTTACCTGACCTTTGTTACAATGAAGAACTCTAGTGTTTTTTTATTATAATTTTTATGTAACGTAGGGGACCTTGGTTTTGATACGTTACATATACTCCCCTTCCCAAATAAGTTTATTTTATCTGACTGTGGTTTGGGTAAAATAAACTTATAATCTTCATGCTTTGGTTTATTTGTAAAACTTTTTCTTCTTTATTTTTTTTTTATTTTTTTTTCCTTATGGTTTCAGGGATTGGGTTGTGATGAATTTTCTTGAGTTGGGTTATTTTATAACAATTCGCAAATAACTTCCTTTTCTTCTCTGGGCAAATCTAAAAAATATATTATTTTTTCCTCATATTTCTTATACAGGTGGTTACCAACTGATTTTTCCTTTCCTCTGGGGTTTCTTTTCTTTCTTCCTCTGCTTTATCTCCTGTTCAGGTTGATTCCTTGGTTGGGGTTATTAATTCCTCCCTAACTTTAAATGGCACAGTGAATGCATATCGGCTGTGAGTGGCACTATTCTGACCTATTCCTCACCCGACCATTCACCCGTGCATGGTACAGTGCTCGTTGGCCCCTGCCCATAATAATAATTTTTTGAGTGGCGCCGTAGCTTTCTACACTCTGTAAAAATGGTGACTATTGCGTTACTGTAAATACCCTCGGAATCCTGTTGCCTTCTTAATACTTCTCATTTATTATAATTTGCATCCCAGCAGCTCCCCTTACTTTTTATATTATTTATTATCAGTTTTGGTAAAATCCTTGGTATATTTCTCCTCTTCTATTTAATTTCATTTCGTAGTTAATTGACTCATTTGCCACAGTGTTATTCATCTCCTTTTTCAATACCCCTTTTTAGCAGTAGTTACAACTATGGTTTGTGTTATTCTATTTATTTCCAGACATCGATTCTTCTTCTGCAAGTTCACTTTCATTTATTTGTTTTAAGTGCTTACTCTCTTCACTCATTATGATTCCCTTATTATAGTTCTTAACCATCCTATTCTCTTCCAAAACCTGTATTGGTGGGCTATTTGTTTATGTTTTCTTAAATCTTCATTTGTCGTTTGTTTTCTTAATTATCATTAATTTTTCTGAAGTCTCTATGTTGTTTATTTATTCTTTATTTATTTTATTTGTGTTTCAATTATCATTATTATTTCTTCTTCATTTCTCAAATGGTTTGCCTTGTCGGTAATCCAAAACATCAGTCCCTTTTCTCAATAGTGCATGGTATTTAGTTTATCCATAGTCCATAATTTCATCTGCACTTGTCGTTCGGATCACTCTGGTGTGCAGAACTATTTCCGTTCTTGTGATATAGGTCCCTGCTACCTTGTACAGCAACTCTTCTAATACCACATGTTCATTAGCATCAATGACCGACTACATTAATCCCTTTACCGTTTAGTTTATTGAACAGGTATGTTAATGGTATATCCATCATTAATGCTATCATTGATTTTTTGTTATGTATTCCTCCTTCGGGTGTCTTGAATTGGAACATAGACTCTTTTAAGTCTTCACCCACTGTTTGGTTGTGAGTTCCTTTGAAAAGTTTTATTAAGTTCCTTCTGGACTTCTTAACATGAATTATTCCTTTATGGTTGGTAATGGGTAGATTAAGTACATTACCTAGTCCATTCTTGATCATCTCCAATTCTTCCCATGTATTTATTAGTTTCTGCTGGTGCATCTGTCCCATTTTCTTCGTCTTCATTTCCATGCGCCTAACATTCTCTTTGTTTCTGTTATCTTTGGTTCCCGACAACAATGCTCTGTTGTCTTCTTTATTTTCTATTTTCTTATTTACTGGTTCCATGTTCTTATTTGATGCTTCTTTAATACTTTCGGAAGTGTTGTCTAGTGTTTCATTTATTTGTCTGAAATCTGCTTTCATTTGTTCCTTTGACTGGTTCCTGTCATTATTTAATCTTTCTCTCCATCGTTTATTATCTTCTATTATACTGTCTATTTTTCCACTCAGTGTTTCCATGTTCTTTTGGTTATCTTCTTTTGTGGATTTATTAGTATCCTCTATTTTCTTACTTAATTCTTCCTTTAACGTTCTTATATTTTTCTGGTTATATTCTTTTAATTTGTTGTTATTGTCATCTATTTTCTTATTTATCTTCATCATTAGCCTTATCATTTCTTGCATGCCTACGTTCTCCGTCTGTTTTTCTTCAACTGGTTGATTTTCTGGTTGATCGCCGACTATTACTTCTACTTCAGGTGCTGGTTGAACCTCCTTGTCACCCGCCTGTTGTTCCATCTCAGTGTCCTGGATCGTTTCTGTTTCTCGTTCCTGCTTACCTTCTTCTGTCTCCGGGTCCTGTAGCCTCTTCTTCGAACGACCTCTTGTGTGCATCCCTGTGCCTCTAATAGTCGCCTGCTCAAGTTAAGTAATAGTGTTGGAGTCTATGTTTTACTTAACTCAAGCCCTGCAAGTTGAGTGCCAATATGTAATGGATTAATAATTTAATTTAGCCTCACGTTGTAAGCGTCAATTGGTAATATAAATAAAAGATGAATGTGTTATATTTTCACTGTCTATAGGGTTTATTTATAAAAAGTCGTTAAAAAAGGGTGTTCTGAGAGATTTTCGGAGATACGAGTTTAATTCTTCCAAAACAATTTGATTAGTGATGTATTATTATGTTGCAAAAGTCTAGCGTTGTTGAAGTTAATCTCTAATATATTATAACAAGTAAATCAGCCCTGAACGAGTAGCGTGTAATATTAGTTTAGTATATTTGGTGGTTAGATCGTTCACATTAAGGCCTAGACGGTACAACAACGTTAAGAGAGGGGAGTATAAGCCATGACTTGCTTTTCTCTTCTCTCGCAGTTCGACTACCGTATGAGTGCTTGTTCTGTGGTTTATTGTCAGCCAATTATTTGAGGTTAAGTTTTTCGAATCGCAGTATATCTCTTGTTTCTCTCTCTGTAAACTACAAATTATCTAAAACGCACTAAATAGTCAGCAAATAATAAGTCATAATTTTCATGAAGGATTCTTTTTAGTCTTTACTTTTACAACACAGACGTTCTCTCTTCGCTTGATTTCAGCAGATCGTGATAAGCTACAACTTAATAGCCCTAATAATTATTTAAATATAAAATACAACTCTTACCTTGTTCGGGTCCCCAGGTCCTTCGCACGAATTCGTGAAGAATAAGCGTGACTTAGGTTAACACTCTTCAATAAATTATACTCTCAATTTCGGGATTATAATTATATTTATTTCGCAATTCTTTGACATTAAATTTTACTTTCTTTTCCTTTATTTATATTCCCAAAACTATTATTGACATTTACGTAATTTCTTTCCAAAATAAAATCAAACGAACATATTAATTTATTTATTCTGATTTATAATAAATATTCTTTGTCATTCTTGCGATGTTTTTTTCTCTCTCGCCTGGAGTTATACTCCCAACAATAGAAACCAGGTATGTATACATATTATTAAAATCATTTCTTACAAAAAAGAAAATATAATGTTCTTAAAGTATTACCTTAAATTCTAACTTCGAGGCGACCCAGATTGCCCACACTCAACTCACATACCAATTTACATTCCCATTCTTTTAGGTTTAGCGCTTTCGAAAAGTTAATACACTTAGAAAAGTTAAGAAAAGGTTGCCCTGCTACTTCTCTGTTCCCTTGTTCGCCCACGTGTTGCACTCTGGAAATTCATTCAAAGCCCGCGATTCTGTTCTCACTACTGGTACGGTTGGTTTGCCTGTTTTTTCAGTTATACTCATCTTAATAAACACTTGAAATGGTCGGGTTGTCACTTATTACATTTAAAAGATTACTTCTGGCCCACGAGTCTTAGCACGCGTCTGGCCAACGCCGCGGCTGTATGTCGACTGCCTTTTCATGCGGGCGGACATCACTGCCTTCTGGTGTTAACAAATTTCTTCGCTGTTCACAGCCTTTGCTGCTAAAGTCTGAGGAGTTGCACCCACAACACATGTTATTTGTGGGTGTTGGCAGTAGACGAAATCTAGTGTCCACTGGGTTCGTCACAAAGGTAGGCGGGACTTCGTCACGACTTCTGCCTTGTCGAAAGCACATGGTGAAAAAACATCGTCTCCGGGCCATATTGTTTTACCAAATTGGTGTCGGTTGCGCACCTGCTGGTGTTTGCGCGTGTTACGCAACACTACAGTTCCGAGAATGGTATTGCGCCGTTGCACCTTGACGCATTCCATCACACAGCTACACCTCACAACTTCTTTGATTGAACAAAGCTTTTGTTTAACACGTGGCTGGCCATACAGATGGAAAATGAATTTAAAATATTTTAATAAAATAAAAACCCCTCCCTTTTAGCCCCGTTACAATATCCCCCCCCCAATGAGAGATCTTCTGTCGAAACAGAAGAAATCTCATTGCTAAACCCCTAAGAGGATCGGTGAGGATATGGTGCCAACAACATTAGTTCTTAACACATCATGGGTAAACTACCCCCCTGGCTTGGCGACTATGGCCGCACCTGAACGAGATTACTGGACTTCTCTATTCGAGATCCCAACACCATAAAATCGAACAGACACGCACCACAGTGCACCTAACCTTCTAACATGCCACCCCCCAAAATCCAAACCATTGGTCTTATACCATGCCAGATCCTCGACCGATATGTTCCCCCATGCATACTGGGTCGCCTTTGGCAAATACTGGGCGCGTACACATTCATTAATATATATCCTAACCAATTCCTTAAACATTTTAAAATAATTTTCAAATTACGATATAGTAAACAAATTAAATTCCAATCATTAAATTTGGTTAAAAATTCATCTAAGTTCCAAATCAATCTGTTCTATTACCATTTCTTTCTTCAAACCCAAAAAACTAAAAAGCTTTTATCTGAATCTATCAAATCTATCAATTTTCTTCATTATTACTAATAATCAGAAAAACAAATAAATTGAACCTCTCATTAAAACATGAACTCGTTTATCCTATGTAACTTGCTACATATATATTCGTATGTGTTTAAAATGTGTTATATAACTGTGTTATAAACTATTGTTTAGTATTTGACTTTAAAAATTAAAAGTGTGTTTACAATCGAAAATCAAAGTTACAAGTTATGGTGAATCGAAATAATTATAATTGTCTTAAAACAGCTCCTTTAGATGAAAATAAAATAATTGCAGTAATGTTGTTTGAACAATAACGTTGCTTAATTCAATAAATAAAGCGTACTAGCTGGTTACTTGATGAAGGTAGCCGTCGTGTTGATTCTGGCAGCGAAACTCCTCCTCCAGGTTGACAGTTGTCTAAGTACGTAAAGTCTAGTCACGTCTGGACAATAAAATTAATAAAATACACTCCCACGTACCTGGTCGTGATTCTGGAAGTTCAGAAGTTCACTTTTTCAATAAATTAATAAGCTGCCAAGACGGTTTACAAAACCAGCTTACTTTATTTACAAGGTTAGGTTACCTTGTTTAATAATGGGCGCCACACAGGTTTATTTCAGGAAAATCCCGTGTAAAACTCATTAATAGAATCAAATAATAATTTAAAAAACTGAAATTGTGTTTATTGCCCTTATGGCAATTCAATTCAACAATATATATTGCAACGAAAAGTTATTTTGATTATTCTGAATGAATTATTTATTTAATTTTGAGAAATAAATTAAGTCAAGTTATGCTGCTAATAACTGGGTTTTATTTGTACCCTTGATAATGAATTCAAACAAACATAATTAAGAAAATACATTGATATACAATTGAAAATATTTCGTTCACATACCCTATTCTACTAGCTCATAGCATGAACCACAGTTCTGGTTATGTCCAGATAAACTTTACTTTGAATATTAATATTATTTATATCTCGGGCGTAAATTCTTTGAAACACAAGAAAGAATGCTCATGCCTACACAAAAGTTAATTATTTATAATACAATATTGACTGGTAATGCCGTGTTGTTTACTAACAAAAAAATCTAACCTATTTAGGTTAGGCGTTCGTCACGCTTGCTTAATTATTCACAAAGTTATATAGTGAGACCACTTAAGACTAACATCATTCTTAACCAGGATTGACAAATCCACTAAATAAATTCAGACATTGTGTAATACAGAAAATGTTTTTGTGTTATGCGTCAGTACAAATTTTGTTTACAAAATATATAGGTTAGTGCACTCAGAGTAATGGAATAAATTGTCACGCTGTTACCTCTGTATTTTAATCTTTCGATTAAAATTTGATTACACACTCCAGGTCGGATTATAATGACCTGGCTTTACACTACACACGCACGTGAACAGAGAATAATGGTCCGCTTCTTACTAAAAAGGACCTTTTAAAATATTATTTAATTATTTTCTCCTGTTCGATGTATCCCGCACTAAATAAAATAATACTTCACTTCGATGCACTGATTCTATGTAGATTATATTGTAGTTACTTTTTGTTGCCGAAATAATTCAATGGACGCACTATTATATGAAGCTATCAGTTAATAAAAATTTTGATGAGACGAGCGGCACCTTCCGCTCTTGATGATTGTCAAAAAGTGTCTAACGGTAATTAGCCGCATTCCTTTATATACCCTCTGTTTTGATAGGGCTTAGGCAATTGTTTTATTTAGTAAGCTATTTTCTGATTGGCTTAGCCAGGCGTTACGAAAGTGACGCATTGTTTTTCCAACGGTCATTAACCGACTTTTCGCCAGAATGATTGACAGCCGTCGTTGTTGTTAGTTTTAATAAACAGATTTTTTACTTTCTATTTACAAATGATGCTAACGCATGTCACGCACTTATTATAGTTGCGATCGGGGTTGTATCGCTATCAAATTAAAGGATATTTTTTACTCTTCAATTTGATATAGTTTGACAGTGGTTTATTTACACTGTCACTGACATTTTTTAATAAACAATGTTCAGGTATATGGCTTCGCGCTGGCGTCTGCTAAAGAAGCCGATTATGATTCTCTCTTATCAATACATTATTTGTGTTCCACATCGCATTTTCACTTAAACGTCTGTGTTGGAATACTAATATAACCGTCTTTGTACTTATTTAACGAATATAATGATTAAATCTTAACTTATTGATGTACTACATAGCTGTGAACTATTCTTACTTCCTAATGACATTTTGGTTTACACTATTTTGCTCTATGTTATTCATTAATAATTGAGTTATTACTTGTATAATATATTAACAATGCTTACTGCTACCTTTGGTATAAATATTGTTCAGTGTATGTGATTTACACTCGTAGTACTTTCTACTTATCACCTTACTGATAATTGTTCGTTTTAGGCGTTGCCTAGGCATACCGTTTGCATCGGATTTATGCCTTAATAATGTTTATTATTTTACATTTCGGTACCTTGGTGAGGTAGCTTACTTATATAAGGTTCCCTCTTACAATTATTTTTACTTATTATGATTACATTTGAGACTGTAATACAGCTTCAATCTTATATTGCGGCCATAGCTAATCTTAGTCCTAGGCATTAATAGTTGCTAGTCATAGTTGATTTATTCTCAGCCAGATACTGTTGCTGATATCATATTATTCGGGTCGTTACTTAATTATTTTTATTAACATGTCAACTTACATTCAAGTTATTCACTGACTCGCTTGACAGCTTAAAGTGAATTTAATTTGTCCATTAGTTTGTGTCAGTTATAGTATTGGTTGTAGTGTCAAGCAGTGTCTTGTTTACTGCTTCTTGTGGCACTTCTTCTTCTTTCCTCTTCATTGGTCCCTCTCTTCTTCGCTACTTTCATCATTATATTATTTAGTTACATTACCTTCATGTATTTATTCATTCTATGGGCATATGTCTAGGTTATGTAACACCTGGTCATGTTACATATACTCCCCTCTCAAAATTGATAATTTGAGAGAAAATTTTATTTTAGATAAAATTATCATTTCAGTTTAAGTTTAGTACATTATTACTGCTTTTTGGTCTTGTACTCGTTGCATTGACCTTTAACATACTATTAGTGTGTTACACTAGTTTGAGTTCTTGGCTAGTGATATAATTCTTAGCTTACTAGTATTTTTTCAAGTTTCTCATATTTTAAGTTACTTCATTACAATAGGTTTCACTTCTTAAATCAACAATTTCCTGTCTTATAACAATACATTTTTCTTTCTCATTACATATCTTTATTTTTTGTGATAAATTCTATGGTTCTTTCATTTTTTCCCTCAGTTTTTTTTTTTTTTTTTTTTTATTTATTCATAATCCTTGATATATTACTATATAATTTCCTAACATTTGTAGTGGGTTTGGAGTCAGAGGGGCTCTTATTTGGCATCCATTCTCCGCCGTTCCTCAGCTACACGTCCTCAGAATCAGAGGCATCCTCATCTCTGTCTGAGACAAAATAAAAATTGCATGTAGCAACAGTTGCACTATCACAACACATAAAATATAACATACCATTCATTTTTCAATAATGTAACATATCCAATATAACATTCAAGGTATTAGAGGTTTCCTTTGTATCACATTTCATTCCTTTATACTTTCTAACATACTTCTTTCACAGGTAATCATTCCTTTTCAGACTTGACATATTGGCTATGTTCTTTATTAGCCTTGTTGTTACCTTTCTATACTAGTTGACAGTTTGTTTTAGTTCATCTGAGTATTCTTAAAATTACACACTTATGTTGATCATCATACAATTATGCAGTTGTTTCTTACATATAGAGTTTACAACATTTCACTTTTGCAACAGTTTACAAGTTTTTACTCTCATCGATAGTTTACAATTATCCTGAATTATCAGGGTTTACAGTATTCATATACTAAATGTTTTTGTTAGATATTCTCTGACATATCTTGTTACATACAATATTTGATAATTCAATAACATTTTTCTTTCTCTTCATTCCATAATAATAATAGCCATCTTCATAATTAACTCTCTTTGGTATTCTGCCTCTCTACTCCTTCAAAGGTCAGTTGTTTAAACCTTTATTCTGGACGGTTTTTATAACATATTTGTTTGGTTTGTTTAATTTAACATAGGAGTATTAGAGTAATTTTATGTCACTATCTTAGGTATATTTTTGTGATATGCTACTTTTTTGTTCTATATGATATAATAGATATCTTTCTTCTCATTAAATTATTTGGTTTACAATACACATTTTTTCTATTACTTAATATGATAAATCTGGTTCTTATTTAATATGTAACAAATAGTTTTGGCATATACACTAATACTACACACTTTTTATAACACAATATGGTAAATCGGCTTGCTATAGGCAATTTGACACCTTCAATACCTTGGGTATAATACATGATCCTCCTGATCACTAATTGAATCCTTTTATGGTAGATACTTTTAATATCTCCTATCCACTAAACACTCTTGTGGTAATCATCGTACACCACTATAATTAGTCCTTTTATCATAATGATTACATTTATATATTTGGGGGTTATATTGGGCTTTTCCATTCTATTGGGTTCATTGTGTGGGACAATTACGTTTCACAGGTACCCTTTTCCATAGCTGTCTCTAGTACAACATGTTTGTGGTATTTGGCACCCTATAATAACATCTCATAACAAATTTCCTTACATATAGTATTTCTTCAACGATGTTTGGTTGTAGGTACCTTTGACCTTTTTATTTATTATGTCGGTAAGTTCATACGTATTATTTTTATGGTCCTTTGTTATGGTATAAGGGCCTATGTATAGTACTATTAGTTTTGGAGATACCTTCCTATCATGCGGTTCTTCCACTTTGCGGCTACCAGATAGTCATCGGCTCCCCGTTTTCTCGCCTTCTTCTTCTCCTCATCTTCGATATCCATGTGTCCCGTGTACTCCAGGTCTTTGTTATTATTGACTCCCAGTATCCCTTCTAATTCGGGTTGACCGTCATTAGTTTCCTGGTTGGATTTTTCCATTGATTGGTCCCTCTTCTTCCGTAATTCTTTTATTTCTTGGGCATACCCTTCAATGATCCGGTCCAGTTGTTCTTGATACCCTTTCCTTTTCTTAGAATGCCTTATTCTCCCTTTGGAAATATCTGCTTTAAGTATTTTATTGGTTATAGTCTTCTTTGTTGTAGCACATTTCTTCTCTTCGTCCATCTTCATGAAGCTCCTTCGATACTCCTTCCTATATATTCCTTCTTCACGTTGATGACTGGGAAATAAATCATATTAATTAGACCACTTCGAGTCATTTCGATTAATTCTTTTGTTACTATAGTCTTCTTTGGGCGCATTATTCTTCTTTCTTCTTTAATCACCTGAGTCTTCTTTATACCTTCGGCATCGGTCTCCTTGTATTGGATATCTTCCTCGTTTCTGTCAAGCTCATTTTCAGATGATGATGTATTTACGTCTTGTTGCTTTTTGGCTGGTTCCTCATTATTTTTCATTTCTTCATGACCTTCAGGCTTTGGGCTCACTTGTCCCATGTTTTTATCTTCGGGTACCTTCCATTTTTCTCTCCACTTCCGGTTATTCTCCTCCAATACTTCCTCCATCATTGCCCTCATCTTCTCCAGGAATTCCATGGGGTCCATACCTCCTGGTAATATCAGTTTTTCAGGTCTGCTCATTTCCTGTTGATTTTCCGCGGTGTCACTTATTCGTGTGCCAGGCATGGTTGTTCTTTTGTGTCTGCCGGGCTGATTATAAATATAACAAATATTTTTATCTAATATTTTTTCAGCCTCACGTTGCTGGTCGCCAATTTGTAAATAACCTCAAGATACTCTCCTTAAAGCCCCACTGTTGGGCTAGCCAATTTGTAACTTAACTAAATCCGTTGTGTTTAAAATGTGTTATAAACTATTGTTTAGTATTTGACTTTAAAAATTAAAAGTGTGTTTACAATCGAAAATCAAAGTTACAAGTTATGGTGAATCGAAATAATTATAATTGTCTTAAAACAACTCCTTTAGATGAAAATAAAATAATTGCAGTAATGTTGTTTGAACAATAACGTTGCTTAATTCAATAAATAAAGCGTACTAGCTGGTTACTTGATGAAGGTAGCCGTCGTGTTGATTCTGGCAGCGAAACTCCTCCTCCAGGTTGACAGTTGTCTAAGTACGTAAAGTCTAGTCACGTCTGGACAATAAAATTAATAAAATACACTCCCACGTACCTGGTCGTGATTCTGGAAGTTCAGAAGTTCACTTTTTCAATAAATTAATAAGCTGCCAAGACGGTTTACAAAACCAGCTTACTTTATTTACAAGGTTAGGTTACCTTGTTTAATAATGGGCGCCACACAGGTTTATTTCAGGAAAATCCCGTGTAAAACCCATTAATAGAATCAAATAATAATTTAAAAAACTGAAATTGTGTTTATTGCCCTTATGGCAATTCAATTCAACAATATATGATTGCAACGAAAAGTTATTTTGATTATTCTGAATGAATTATTTATTTAATTTTGAGAAATAAATTAAGTCAAGTTATGCTGCTAATAACTGGGTTTTATTTGTACCCTTGATAATGAATTCAAACAAACATAATTAAGAAAATACATTGATATACAATTGAAAATATTTCGTTCACATACCCTATTCTACTAGCTCATAGCATGAACCACAGTTCTGGTTATGTCCAGATAAACTTTACTTTGAATATTAATATTATTTATATCTCGGGCGTAAATTCTTTGAAACACAAGAAAGAATGCTCATGCCTACACAAAAGTTAATTATTTATAATACAATATTGACTGGTAATGCCGTGTTGTTTACTAACAAAAAAATCTAACCTATTTAGGTTAGGCGTTCGTCACGCTTGCTTAATTATTCACAAAGTTATATAGTGAGACCACTTAAGACTAACATCATTCTTAACCAGGATTGACAAATCCACTAAATAAATTCAGACATTGTGTAATACAGAAAATGTTTTTGTGTTATGCGTCAGTACAAATTTTGTTTACAAAATATATAGGTTAGTGCACTCAGAGTAATGGAATAAATTGTCACGCTGTTACCTCTGTATTTTAATCTTTCGATTAAAATTTGATTACACACTCCAGGTCGGATTATAATGACCTGGCTTTACACTACACACGCACGTGAACAGAGAATAATGGTCCGCTTCTTACTAAAAAGGACCTTTTAAAATATTATTTAATTATTTTCTCCTGTTCGATGTATCCCGCACTAAATAAAATAATACTTCACTTCGATGCACTGATTCTATGTAGATTATATTGTAGTTACTTTTTGTTGCCGAAATAATTCAATGGACGCACTATTATATGAAGCTATCAGTTAATAAAAATTTTGATGAGACGAGCGGCACCTTCCGCTCTTGATGATTGTCAAAAAGTGTCTAACGGTAATTAGCCGCATTCCTTTATATACCCTCTGTTTTGATAGGGCTTAGGCAATTGTTTTATTTAGTAAGCTATTTTCTGATTGGCTTAGCCAGGCGTTACGAAAGTGACGCATTGTTTTTCCAACGGTCATTAACCGACTTTTCGCCAGAATGATTGACAGCCGTCGTTGTTGTTAGTTTTAATAAACAGATTTTTTACTTTCTATTTACAAATGATGCTAACGCATGTCACGCACTTATTATAGTTGCGATCGGGGTTGTATCGCTATCAAATTAAAGGATATTTTTTACTCTTCAATTTGATATAGTTTGACAGTGGTTTATTTACACTGTCACTGACATTTTTTAATAAACAATGTTCAGGTATATGGCTTCGCGCTGGCGTCTGCTAAAGAAGCCGATTATGATTCTCTCTTATCAATACATTATTTGTGTTCCACATCGCATTTTCACTTAAACGTCTGTGTTGGAATACTAATATAACCGTCTTTGTACTTATTTAACGAATATAATGATTAAATCTTAACTTATTGATGTACTACATAGCTATGAACTATTCTTACTTCCTAATGACATTTTGGTTTACACTATTTTGCTCTATGTTATTCATTAATAATTGAGTTATTACTTGTATAATATATTAACAATGCTTACTGCTACCTTTGGTATAAATATTGTTCAGTGTATGTGATTTACACTCGTAGTACTTTCTACTTATCACCTTACTGATAATTGTTCGTTTTAGGCGTTGCCTAGGCATACCGTTTGCATCGGATTTATGCCTTAATAATGTTTATTATTTTACATTTCGGTACCTTGGTGAGGTAGCTTACTTATATAAGGTTCCCTCTTACAATTATTTTTACTTATTATGATTACATTTGAGACTGTAATACAGCTTCAATCTTATATTGTGGCCATAGCTAATCTTAGTCCTAGGCATTAATAGTTACTAGTCATAGTTGATTTATTCTCAGCCAGATACTGTTGCTGATATCATATTATTCGGGTCGTTACTTAATTATTTTTATTAACATGTCAACTTACATTCAAGTTATTCACTGACTCGCTTGACAGCTTAAAGTGAATTTAATTTGTCCATTAGTTTGTGTCAGTTATAGTATTGGTTGTAGTGTCAACCAGTGTCTTGTTTACTGCTTCTTGTGGCACTTCTTCTTCTTTCCTCTTCATTGGTCCCTCTCTTCTTCGCTACTTTCATCATTATATTATTTAGTTACATTACCTTCATGTATTTATTCATTCTATGGGCATATGTCTAGGTTATGTAACACCTGGTCATGTTACACCTAACATTTGATTATACAAACATACTAAACAATACAATTCAATAAAAACACTAGCAATACATGTAAACAATAACATACTTAAAATTCAAACATCCTATATGGCAGGCATAAAATCAAAAAAAAATTTTTTTTTTTTTTTCAAAAAAATTTATATTTATCAAAATATTAATTTTTATCAATTTCGGAAAAATCAAAATCATTTAATTCAATTAAGCAACCAGATGGCATCAATCAATTGCCAGAAACAGGTCTTGCCTATAACATCAACCATCAGCTGATCAAACTGGGTCAAGCCAACGACCTTGACCTACATATGTTACACATAGATCTACATCATGAAGTACATAAAACATCTTTAAAATTTCTTATCTTCAAACATGATACAACATAATAAAATAAAACATTTAAACTTACCATGGTTATTATTACAATAAACAATAAAATTTACATTTAGATTAATCAAAATTACACATTTTATAGCTTTAATTATTTTCAAATTCTATTTAAAATCTGTCACTGGTTTTAATTAACTTTATATTTTTACTGTGACTTTCTTTCTTTCATTTTCTCAATCTCCATTATTTTGGGTGACTTGATTATTCATAATAATTTGATCTACAACTTGGCATGCATACATACTCTTAATCCCCTCTGACTCTAACATCACTAACAGCTTTAACAAATATGACACCCCTCTATCAAAAACATCTATCCACCATTTCTAAACCCAACTTACTACTCTAACTCATATCGCATCATTCTACCCTTATATATAAAAAATACTCTCTACCCATTTGTACTCAGGATGTGTGTTCCCTCGACTCACCACCGTCTCCACCTCTTGCCCATCCTATTTACCCGGCAATCACTCACTGAAAACCCACTGCTACCCGCCACAACGCCTGTCGTTGCGGACTCCTTACCACACCACCCCCCCTTTTACAAAATCACCCTCAACTAATTGCTCTCCCATTACATCACCTTCAACTACTACAAAATATCCCCACTTATTTATTAACTCAATATATCAATCATTACTCTACATATTTTCCCCCTAGCTACTGTGTCACTATCCATACTCAACTTCTACATTACATTAATTCACAACAATAATATTATTCTATTCAACTCCACTTCTAAACTTAACTGGGACTGATCTAAATGTCCTAACGAAATATTAATCACCCAAAATCAACTTTACCACCTTTTACAAACCATTTAAAATTCTTAACTATCTCAAATTATTTTACCATCATTTAAATCAAAATCTTTTAACACCATTGAAATCATTATTTTCAAACACTTAACTACCTTGAAAAATTTACAAATCATTTATAAGTGATATTCTACAGCTGATCAGCTGATTTTCTTAGCAAGGTGAATGACCTTACTACTGACATATTTCAAAATTATACAAAGTTTTACTTTACATAAATTGTATTAGAAAATTTATACTTACAGTATATCAAACATACTCTGTCATAAATACACAAATATAAACACCAAACACCCTGTATCTTCTGAAACAATAATGATAATATGATTCCACAACTAAATGCAATTTAACATTTATTTATTAATTATTATCGAAGTTTGATCTCATAAAATAATTCAAAATCATTAGAAAAATTCAACCATATAACATTTTAAATCAATCAAATTTATTTAAACAATTCAAATTATTTACTTCAATTAATTATTAAAACGCAACATATTTTAATTACCTTACTTCAACACAATTCATTAATTACCAACTCATTATTTATTTAGTCTACTGAAATAATCTTATTATTATTAAAACAATTACCTACACACATTGTTTACATTATACACTTGTTACAATACACACAATTAATTTCACTAAATTTTTATTTACAAACTTTTGTCATTATTATTCAATTTACCACACTTCATTTTCCAAGTCAGCAAGGTCAGAACCATAAATCAAAATATTTAAAATGTCCATTTATTAAGTTTATGTTCAGCCTCCATCATCGAATAATAATCTAATATATTTATAATATAAATCGTTCTTGTCCACACTCAATTTATTAATTTTAATATAATAATTCTCTAATACTTCAAGTTGTTCCACTATCATCAAATCATAAAACCTGTCAATATCATTAGTGATTTTAGTTTGGTCTCCATCAGTAGTTTTATTCAATCTAAAGTCAGTTATTTTCTCGTCATATTCTTCTACTACACTCATTATAACATAAGGTATGTGTTTATCATTTACAGTGGTATTATCAAAATATTCATTTATCTCTCTTTCAACAGGTAAGCATTTCATATCATCTATTTCCTTCCATTCTAACCTCTCTTTCAGCTCTTTATAATTTCTCTTTAACTTATATAATTCTATCTCTCTATCAATACACAACTCTATCTAAATCTCTCTCACCATACCACCATATCACATTTTCAACACCATCCCACACAGAGGGCACTAACTCATAAAATTTCGGGGAACAACTCAAAGACCTCATGTCTTCCAATAATAAGGGACTCTTGCCCTTTGACAACAACATCTGTAAACACCTTTGTTTACAATAAACCTGGGGAAACTTTGCCCTTTGCCCATCTACATTTTCATTACACTCTCTCTCACTTTCATCAGCACTCGCTAACAACACTTAGTTACTACATTCTACTTCAACATCTTCCTTAATCATCTTACTCTCTAATACCACGTTTTTACACATATCATTATAATTTTCACTTGTTTTACTCTTACCTGTATTTATCACATCCACTCCCATTCTCTCAATATTCTGGTCTAATTTATTCAAGTTATTTTTAAATATTTCATGGGTATTTTCTACATGCTTATTGGTCTCATTGATAAGGTATTTTAACTCACTGAAATTGCTTTCGCATTTTACTTTTTGTTCATGTATTTCGCTTTTCAACTCATCAAAACGATTATCAAATTTTTTATCATTACTATCGAAACGTTTATTTAACTCATTAAATTGATTCAGTATAATACTCATCATATCATTATCAACCTTATTGTATTTTGTTGAGGTCGGGGTTACTTGAATCCCTGAATCCTCTGTACTATCTGTTTCATTCGTACTACTTGTATTCATAGTTTTGTCGTCTTGACCTACATTCGGAGTTGAATGTACTTCAAGACTACTCATAACAGCTGATTCATCGAATTCATCCCTCTCACTTACAGTACTTTCATTATTTTCTGACATTTTAAATTGTAAATTTATCACCTTTATTTTATTATACTATACTTTAACACTTCTTATTTTACATACCTTAGGCATTCATTATCTTAGTTACATATAACCTAACTTTTTCGTACTTTTTTACGTACTCCCAACTCACACTTATGCTCACATTTAGGTGCGGTTTATTAAAATTGATTTTTATAAACTTGTCACAGTTCGTGGCGCCATTGATAAGCTACAACTTAATAGCCCTAATAATTATTTAAATATAAAATACAACTCTTACCTTGTTCGGGTCCCCAGGTCCTTCGCACGAATTCATGAAGAATAAGCGTGACTTAGGTTAACACTCTTCAGTAAATTATACTCTCAATTTCGGGATTATAATTATATTTATTATGCAATTCTTTGACATTAAATTTTACTTTCTTTTCCTTTATTTATATCCCAAAACTATTATTGACATTTACGTAATTTCTTTCCAAAATAAAATCAAACGAACATATTAATTTATTTATTCTGATTTATAATAAATATTCTTTGTCATTCTTGCGATGTTTTTTTCTCTCTTGCCCGGAGTTATACTCCCAACAATAGAAACCAGGTACATATTATTAAAATCATTTCTTACAAAAAAGAAAATATTAATGTTCTTAAAGTATTACCTTAAATTCTAACTTCGAGGCGACCCAGATTGCCCACACTCAACTCACATACCAATTTACATCCCCATTCTTTTAGGTTTAGCGCTTTTGAAAAGTTAATACACTTAGAAAAGTTAAGAAAAGGTTGCCCTGCTACTTCTCTGTTCCCTTGTTCGCCCACGTGTTGCACTCTGGAAATTCATTCAAAGCCCGCGATTCTGTTCTCACTACGATTCTGTTCTCACTACTGGTACGGTTGGTTTGCCTGTTTTTTCGGTTATACTCATCTTAATAAACACTTGAAACGGTTGGGTTGTCACTTATTACATTTAAAAGATTACTTCTGGCCCACGAGTCTTAGCGTGCGTCTGGCCGACGCTGCGGCTGTATGTCGACTGCCTTTTCATGCGGGCGGACATCACTACCTTCTGGTGTTAACAAATTTCTTCGCTGTTCACAGCCTTTGCTGCTAAAGTCTGAGGAGTTGCACCCACAACACATGTTATTTGTGGGTGTTGGCAATAGACGAAATCTAGTGTCCACTGACTTCGTCACAAAGGTAGGCGGGACTTCGTCACGACTTCCGCCTTGTCGAAAGCACATGGTGAAAAAACATCGTCTCCGGGCCATATTGTTTTACCAAATCGGCGTCGGTTGCGCACCTGCTGGTGTTTGCGCGTGTTACTCAACACTACAGTTCCGAGAATGGTATTGCGCCGTTGCACCTTGTCGCATTCCATCACACAGCTACACCTCACAACTTCTTTGATTGAACAAAGCTTTTGTTTAACACGTGGCTGGCCATACAGATGAAAATGAATTTAAAATATTTTAATAAAATAAAAACCCCTCCCTTTTAGCCCCGTTACAATCGACCACACTTAAGTGACTCGACTATGTTACAGCATTCGATTCTCAGATATTAAATTTTAACTATATTATTATTTTTTCTTAATCTCAGGGTTCGAAAGGTTCTTGTGACTATTAGGAAGGTCAGAAAATGCCAAATAAAAGTACAAGGTATTACAAATTTAAATATAAAATCTTCTTAACTAATATCTTTAAATGTAAGTTGGTTTTACCGTCTAACGATGAGGTTCACTCGTAATGGCAGAGTACCGATATTTCCGTGATGGCCGCTTAACCAGTCTACAGATGTCTGTGTTGTATTGTCGCCAATCTCCAGTTCCGAAAATAAAAGTTTGGTGTATTTGTCCCTGGATGGAGTAGAATTTCCAATTCTCCTTCACTAATGTTGAAGTTTCTCGTGGTTATGGATTACCATGGATTTTGTGTAGCAGTGTTTTTTTTTCACTTGGTTGTAAGAAAGTGAGGTTAGCATTTGATTTTAATTTTTCTCTTTACTTTAATTTATTGCATTAATTTCTTTATGTCATTCGTCCTCTTCATTTTATTTATAATTTAGTACTTTCATTTTGAATCAATAGTTATTTGAATTATCTTGAAAATTAGTTCTTTTAGATTTTTTTCTCTACTCATAAAGCTGGACTATTCTCTTTCACCATTAACAATGGAATCCACAAACTTTCTTGCCTTTATGTGGTCCTTGACAACCAATCTCTGTTCTGTTATTGGTTAATATTTGTAATCCTTGAGCCATCTAATACCGGCCATAATTAAAAAATGTTCTTACACTTACTTAATAAAATACTCCTTTACAAAAGTCACGTTATATCATATTGAATTTTCACAGATTCTTTGTTATAAAATTACATAGGCTACATTTTGCTACCTTTCTCATCTTAATCTTATCATTCTAACACGTACTATCTCCTCATTACTAAATACTAATTTTGGGACCTATTCTCCTATTACATATATTATGTTTTTATTATAATTCATGGCATTTATCTGCTATTAATAACTACTATTACTTTCTTCTAATTTATTATATAAAATTTAGTGTCTTTACATTGGTTGGTTGGTTGCCTAACTTTTCTGACATGGCTTCCTGTACAATTTGTCACTGGCTTAGGGCCAATAATTCAATTTTTACTCCATTCTGGTTTTTAATTTATCATTACACAGTTTTTTAGTATAGAACCCTTCATATGTCCACAACATAGTTACAGTAAAACCCTTTGGCATATTATCACCAATTATTGCCTTCCTGGCCAAGTTTACAATTATAATCTAACAACACAACCATTTATCTATTCAATGTAGTTATAAAATATTTACTCTATATAAATTTTAACATAAATTCCATGGTGACATGTTCATTTTTATAAATTAACTAAACATCAATTAACTAATACATTCTTAATGTAGTTATTTAACACCTCCTACATACAAAACTCCAACATAAATGCCATGATGACATGTTCATTTTTATAAATTAACTAAACATCAATTATTAAATGATGTTTAATCAATGTTAATCAATTATTAACATATCTAACTTACAAATACACATATCGCGATCTCCAATACATTATAAAAAATACAAAATTGGATAAACATAAATATAAATATGCATACAAACCAAATAAAAGTATATACAATATAATAATAAATAAAAAAGAATGTGATATATACAGGTTGCATGGAATATACAGAATAAAGTGTAATGACTGTGACTACATACATATACGAGGCATGTCCGGAAAGTAAAGATACAAAGGTCGTAATTTGTCTAAACATATTTATTTACAAATCATAAACTGACAAATATGTAAATACATATATCTTTATTTCTCTACATAATTACCGCCATTATCCAAGCACCTATTAAGTCTGGGAACCAGCTTTTGTATCCCCGTGTCATAGAAGTCTGCCCCCAACCCTTTGAACCATGTCATGACCTCTTCTTTTACCTCATCATCGTCATCGAACTTTTTTCCGGCAAGATATTGTTTCAGGTGAAGGAACAAGTGAAAATCACTGGGCGCGAGGTCCGGGCTATGCGGCGGGTGATCCAAAACATCCCATTTTCAACTGCATGCGTGACCTCTGCTCTGCTCGGCAGTTGGAAATTGGATGTTTTGGATCACCCGCCGCATAGCCCGGACCTCCCGCCCAGTGATTTTCACTTGTTCCTTCACCTGAAACAATATCTGGCCAGAAAAAAGTTCGATGACGATGACGATGACGAGGTAAAAGAAGAGGTCATGACATGGTTCAAAGGGTTGGGGGCAGACTTCTATGACACGGGGATACAAAAGCTGGTTCCCAGACTTAATAGGTGCTTGGATAATGGCGGTAATTATGTAGAGAAATAAAGATTGTAACGTGACAGATACAAGCATAATATTGAATGGCAATTCATTAGAATAATAAAGTTATAATATTTAAATTTGGAAGAAAGCATTAAGTTTAATATAAATAGATTAATTCATAGCAACTGTGGAAAGAAATCATGATTATTTAAAAAAAAATACAAGTTCAAATAAAAGGAGTTACTAGTGATGAGTCATCCAAAACCAGTCTCATAACCAAAGGTTTTCAAGGTATAACCCAGGAAGGTAAAAAAGTAAATAACAAAGCAGTACTGAATATGACCAAACCCACAACGAGGAAGAATAAATAGAATAGAAACCCTAAAATAAGCCAAGATCAAACAACACAGGTGGTGTATTTCTAAAATAAAGAAGAAGATGGAGAAAATCCCAAGAAACCTGATGGCATCAAGAAGAAGATGGAGAAGATACCAATCCCAGAAGGCAGGAGAAAAGAAGACTGATGAAAGAAGAAGAAGGCAGCATCCTGAAGAAGATGTCATGCTCTTATAAAAGACACCCAAATCCCTATATCCCCAAAATAAATATTTAAAAATAAAAGTATAACGAAATGAAAACCACATGTATATAAATTTAAGAGAGAGAAGTGTATAAAGTAAAAGTTGCCTGTGAACTAAGATGAAACAATAATATAGTACCCATGGAACAAATCTCCATTGAAAAACGCTAACCAATTTATTATGTTAATAAGACTATACGACCATTTAGCAATAACATAATATAAAAGTGCAAAGTGAACCTGTGATAGTTTTGGGTATTATAAAAAATGAACCTTGTGTTTCATTCTTGGCAATCACAAACATTGAATGCAATGAAATATGCAATTTTCAATGACTTGAAATGTGTACTGTGACAATATGTTGTTTATAAGACATAAATCTGTTTAAAATAACATTTTGTTTTATATGCAAAAAGAAAAACAGATTTCATAATACTTTTCGAACAATTTATACTATTTATTTATTAATGACAGGGTACAATTCCCCAAAGACAATGTGTAAAAGACGGTATGAAAACTGTAGAATCCTACTTATAATAATAGTTAGAAATAAGAATATAAATATAAGGTTTTTATGTATATAGTATAAGAATGTTTAAAAATGTGTTAGATATAAGACCATTTGTTTGGGTCTGATACAACTAACATCAGAACTATAAAAATAATTACTACTTGTAAATAGTAGGAAGTAATTAAGATGTTAGTTAGTAAAAAACCTTTTTTTTTGTAAACCATATTTCCATGTTAGAAATAAGGATTTTGTTGTAAAGTGTCTGACTTGAAGACAACCATTTATTTAAAAATATTCTTTATTTGTTTAACTGTTATTTGTATTGTAACCAATACTAATTGTTATTGTGTAATTTGGAAAACATGTTTAATTTATAATACTATATGTAAAAGTCAGAGAGGGTATCACACATCATATATTGTTTGTAAAGTTTTTGTAAGGAAAAAATGTTAAAAAACCTAGGCCAAAAGAATGGAAACCAAACTTCATCAAAACAGAGAAATTGCTCATTTAAATGCAAATAAACAAAAGGGGTTTAGACAAAATAAACTTGAGATCAAGCCATATAATTGCACATACCATTTAGAGAGATTTTAATAAATTATATTCAGAATTATAAATAAAAATGAAAATGACTAAACTCAGAAATTTGGACATGGGAGTCATATATTTCAGAATAATGTTTCAGAATACAACTAATTCAATTAATTACTAGAAAATAAAGGAATATGGGCCTTTTAATACAATATAGGATTATTAATATTAAATATAACTGATAAAATGGCTGAATTTACATTATAACAGGAAGTAAATTTTGGAAATGTTTCGACTTATCAGAGAATACCAAACTGAAAGTAAAATTACTATTTTTGGACAGAAAACACTATAAAACGGCATTATTTAATCTGAAAATAAGTCGAATGAACTGAAAGATTAATTTAAATAACATCTAGTAAATAAAATTGATAAATAACCAAAGTTTAGGCATTTATATAGTGAATTTTAAAGTGTGCACAGGATGTGAAATTTTATTTGAACAATGTTAAGAATAATATTATATGGGCTAAGAGTTTAATTGAAACTGAAGGAAATAGTTAGTTGATTATTGGTTTTTGAACGGTTAACATGACAAACGTTTTGTGACGATCTAACCTAACTTACAATGGTAAAGTTGAGCGGTGAATAGTACGTTATTGTGAAATCGCGAGTGACTTATAAAATACATCTAGAACTCTCACATTATAACAGAAACAATCAAGAAACAATAAATAACACTGAACAATACACATCTACTCCGAAAAACACCACAAAACACCAGAAAACTGAATAATACATTAAGCAAATTAGTGTCGGAATAGGGAAAAGTGTTTTGACTTATAATTACACGGATACACTAAATACAACCCAGAAACATTACACCAGGCACTACACAACATTTAACAAGAGATTTGCAGACACCAGAACAGGAATACTGCCAGAAAATACATTATTTGGAACGTAGCAGGAACGAGCGACATTTTGATCAACTTGATGGCCGCCATTTGCTTTTGACGATCCCAATGCCTCTTCCATGATCAACGTCAGCTGTTGGTGAAAACAATTATATGATTGTTAAATTTATTATTCAATGTCTGTATTTAGTAATAATTATTAATTTGTTGTAACGTTATACTTTTTAAATATTAGCCCGATTTCTCTGACTTTGATAATAATTGGCTGTTTAAAGAACCCAGTATGAATTTTATATAATATACTTTATAACTTTTTCGATATCCTGAGAGTCGATATTAATCGATAAGAGTCAATATTGCTATTAACTAATAAAACATTAATATTTTTCAACACTAAATAGTTCTTTATTTCATAAATATTACTAGTTATCACTAATATAGTTCTAATTAATAATCTACCAGGACTTTACAACCTATAAGTGAAGATAACCTAAAAAAAAAAAATAAAAAGGTAAACAAGTATCGATTGGTTTGAAGACAATCTTATGAGTGGTGATAGATTATTTAAAATATACCAAAACTTCAATAAAATTTTTCAGAAGAGCATTACACTTTTTAAAACTTCACAGCGCTCTATTAATTAATTGATTATAATTAATTAATTAATAAAATTATAATTTTTTTTTAATTATAATTTTTTTTTAATTATAATTTTTTTTTTAAACACATATTTTTTTTATTTCTTCAAAACAACAATTTTTGTTTTGAAACTTTTGGTGGAGCTGAACATATATTTCTTCATCAACATTACGCTACTCGACCGGTCTTGCTACTATTGGGACTCGACCAGCTGGGAAACTTAAGGAAGTGTTTCAGGCCAGTAAGACGTCGAGAGCCACACCAATTAAACACACACCAATTTAAGAACACACACATCAATCTTTTATTTTTATTACAAATTGGCTAGCCCAAACAGTGGGGCTTGATTACATCAGAGTCAACATCACCACTACTACTTATATTTGTAAATTATTACAAGATATATGTATTTACGTAACTGTCAGTTAATGATTTGTAAATAAATATTTTTAGACCAATTACGACCTTTGTATCTTTACTTTCCGGACACGCCTCGTACATCGGAAGAACATATAGAAATTTCAAACAGAGATTTATGGAATATTTCAAAGCTTTTACTAATAAAAAAAACGGGAATCTCCAACATAGCAGATCACCTTATTAATATGAATCATAGCATAACAAATATAACCAACAATATGGAAATAGTGGAAGTAAACAATAATAAAAACGACATTATACAGTTGGAAAAATTATATATATACCTTCATAAAAAATATGACAAATTGATGAATCAACAAACAATATTTGAGAATGATCAATTATTTCAATACATGACTAGCTTGCTTTCACCCAATAATGATGGCAGTAGAAAATTCAATATGGATTACAGAAAGATGTAATGGACACAGATAACAACAACAGATAGATGCATATAAAGGATGACATTGCAACAAGAACATTAACACAGAAGAGGAAAGTGTAGTAATAGTGTGTGATGAAATTTAAATAATTTCGAAAAGGCCTTCATTACCTTAACAAGGTGAAATTTTACTGATTTTGGTGGTTATGTATAAAATAATATTATAACAAGTCAGTGGCATAATGTTTAGCAAAATAAACATCAATTATTTAAAACTGCACTTATCACTCACTCTTTGCACTGACCCCTTCATAGTTTGTATTTCTATACATTTATCTTTGGCTCTACTACCTTGTATTTTTAAAATTTATTTTTACTCAATAAGGGTTTACACTTACCTGACCTTCGTTACAATGAATAACTCTAGTGTTTTTTTTTATTATAATTTTTATGTAACGTAGGGGACCTTGGTTTTGATACGTTACAGTATATATAAGCAAAATACCACTGACTTATTTATACACTCACTCATCACGAAATCTCCATAACTATAAAGCCTACAAACTAGAAATTCGGCACGTATGTTCCTCTTGGCTTCTAGGTACTCGCTAAGAAAGGGTTTTGAAAACTTTAACACCAAACCGTGAAAAACCGCTAAAAACCATGACACCGATAATGCAGATTTTTTTCAACTGTACGCTTCCTGGAAGTCTAATGTTTATTTTTTTACTTTGTTTTAGGCTTTTGGGGAGTTACAAAACAGTATTTTTTTCATCTAACCTATAACCACGAGGAGGCGCGAAAATAATCACGACAGTTCAACCTGTCCCTCTATTCCTTGCTATGTGGTGTTGAGGGTTTATTTTTGCATTCTAAGTTCAGCACATATATTCTGAACAGGGTATGGAGACACTCTGTGGCCAGTTGCATATGAAAAACGTTCAAGCAAACCAAATAAATCCTGTTTCGATATATAAAAGCGAAATACCACTGACTTATTCATACACTCACTCATCATGAAATCTCCATAACTATAAAGCCTACACACTTGAAATTTGGCACGTGTGTTCCTCTTGGCTTCTAGGTACTTGCTAAGAAAGGGTTTTGGAAACTTTAACGCCTAACCACTAAAAACTGTGACACCGATAATGCACCTTTTTTTCAACTGTACGCTTCCTGGAAGTGTTATGTTTATTCTTTTACTTTGCTTTAGGCTTTTGGGGAGTTTCTAAACAGTATTTTTTTCATCTATTCTATAACCATGAGGAGGTGCGAAAATAATCGCGACAGTACAACCTGTCCCTATATTCCCAGCCAAGTGGTATTGAGGGTTTATTTTCCGTACTACAGTCGGCACATATATTCCGAACAGGGTGCGGAGACACTCTTTGGCCAGTTGGATATGAAATATGTTCAAGCAAACCAAATAAATCCTGTTTCGATTGTACTACAAATGGTTCAATGCTGGTGAAACACAGCACTCATATGTAGGCCTATCTATGTATATATAAGCGAAATACCACTGACTTATTCATACACTCACTCATCATGAAATCTGCATAACTATAAAGACTACAAACTTGAAATTCGGCACGTATGTTCCTCTTGGCTTCTAGTGCTCGTTAAGAAAGGGTTCTGAAAACTTTTAACGCCTAACTGCGAAAAACCGCTAAAAACCGTGACACCGATAATGCAATTTTTTTTCAACTGTACGCTTCCTGGAAGTCTAATGTTTATTTTTTTTACTTTGTTTTAGGCTTTTGGGGAGTTACTAAAGAGTGTTTTTTTTCATCTAACCTATAACCACGAGGATCATCTTGAAACCTATTTCAAGCTTGATCATCTTCAAATTGATAAAGCTTAAATAGTTTCTATTAATTTCAAAATACCGGTATGTAAGCTTCACAAATAACCTATTTCTTTTTTCTGATTTCACATTCTGTTTTTTTCACATTCGTGTAGCGAAGCACGGGTATCCAGCTAGGATATAATATACATCAAGAAACAGACTGTACCAAAAAGTGTTTGACTTTGTGTGTGTGTGCAGAGGAGAGAGTTGTAATGGGTCTAAATTTACCTAAATATTATTGTGTAATTTCATAAATTCTATAACATGCAAAGATGAGGCCCCTTTGAGGTGACGCGATAGCCAGTAAATAATTTCCATGGCCATATATGGTTATGAGATTATTTCGAAAGTCTATTTTTAGCCAGTGACAAATACATAAAGTATTTTGTTGATGAAAAACATTTCGTGACGAAGTTAAAAAGGTGATGTTAGGATCAGCGAAACTCTTCAATGCTGAGGACAAGACGGATAGTGGGGAGCGGGGTGAAGCAGTTTGAAGACGAAACAAATGAAAATTTGTAACACTGACCGCCAGTCGACTACCATCTTTTGCTGTCTGCAGCAGCAATCGCGGGTGCCCGCATAAACAGCATAAGACGTAAATTGAGCAATGTGAAATTTCAACCAGTTTTAGACTTTTCAAAAAGTATAAATAATGTATTAACCAGTGATAAATAAAATAAATTGACAGTTCGGCCGTAAGATATAAAAGTGCAAACAACGGACATTGTACACAACGGGAGACGCCCCAGGTGGCGAACTTCTATGCATCAACAGGAAAGTAGACATTTCAAAAAATAATTAAATACTGTAAATACTGGCTTTTACTTAAATTTTAAAGTTGAGCTCAACAAAAAACCTAAAAGTATGTAAAGGTGTATGATTGTGTGTGTGTGTGTGTGTGTGTGTGTGTGTGTGTGTGTGTGTGTGTGTGTGTGTGTGTGTGTGTGTGTGAAGCATATGCATATAGGCCTAACAAGAAGTGTTGAGTTGTGTAATTTTGATATACGTAGTAGTATTTTAATGTCGTAGTTTGTTGATAATCAGTTTTACGCCTTAAGGCGGAATAAGTGTGTTCATGATCTTTTTTATGTTCCCAGAAGAGAACATAACTAATGTTCTATTTTACTTGAAACACGCATTGTGTTAATTGTATTTGCATATTTTTCTCTGCCACTTTGATGCCCTCACAGGGACAAATTTAATTACTACTTACTGAGTAACACTTCAGTTTGTTACGTTTAAAACAATTATATTTAGGTGTTGTAATTGTATGTTTTGGTGTTTACCTTTCATTACCATAATTATTGTGTACTTCATACTGGTTCGGCGGCCATCTTGTAGTGCCAACTTCGTGATTCAAAATTTTTATGTTCGGGTCCCAGGATTCGATTAAGCGATTGTCAGAGACAGGACTATTGTGCGGAATAATGAAATCAGACAGCGCATATATGTATATATATAGTTGTCTTTTAATAACATAGAAAATCAAAATAGACATCAACAGCAATAAAACAAAATGGAATCCTTATACTCAACTAACAAAATGGCGGACACATTCCGCTATATTACAGTTCTGTTACTTTCTATTATTCAGGTATTAATCTTGTTATGGAATTTATAATGAATTTATATTTTACTGCAACTGTCCATATTACCTTATAATTGATCAATTCTTATTTTTTAACAGAACACAAACCAACGTCTCATAGAAACATTATTTATATGTACTAGTACGGCCCATACACACACACACACGCACACACTCTCATTTCGCTAAGATTGATTTTACACATACATTTGAATTTTAATAATTTTGAGCTCAACTTTAAGAATAAAGATTGGAATAGAGAAATAGTTGGACTTTCCTGTATCTGTGTTGTAAAGTCTCCGCTGTCCTTATATTGCAATCATGGTCAGGCAGCTGTTCGGCCGATCGTCCCAGAGGTCTCCTTGGTTGCACTGATTCTAATTTACATTGTGACTAGTTACTTTGAGACTTCTGATAAAGAGTTATCATTATAAGTTACCACATTGTTAGTTTGATCAAGAAAAACACTTTCGCTGGCAAAAACTGCCGGCGATTTTCACAGCGTGTTGATGCCTTGATGGTCTGATGCTGACTGGGGGGAGGCAAACACATATTTTGCGTATGTGTTTGCGCATCCACGTCATTGTCTTTTGTTTAAAATTGGCTCACGCCCTGTTGTCATGTCATTGTTTGTTAAGTCATCACTGATTTTAATGACGTCCCGTCTTCTGGACCAATGAGAGTGGCTATTTACAATCTGTTTCCACTTGGATGGCCATTTTGTATGCTCGTCTCTGCACGTCCGCTCCTGACCTTGGAATCGTTTTGATCTGTTGAAATCTGCGTCGTCTCTTTACAAAGGGAAATCGTTCTCTCCATGTATGTGTGTGTGTAATACAATAAAATATGATAATTTGTTACCACTCATACCATAATTCTGACATCAAGATTTTCGTACTGTCACAAAACCCCCTCAATGAAAGATTTTATATCGAAACATAAAAACTTTCATTGACTCATTCACACTTTTCTAAAAGGATCAGCCCAGATATGTCGCCACAACCCCCTTAATCATTGATATAAAAGAAATACAATCACTTACCCTTGGTCTGATGATGATGATCGCACCCTCTGACCTTACTGGACTTCTCAGGAGAGATCCCAACACCATAAGGCCATGAGGCACTTAACGCTCCTGTTCTGACGCACCGGCCAGCTCAGGATCGCGGTCACAACACCATCAAACTCTGAAACATGCAATACAAATTTTAATATAGTGGCCTTATCTATTTCCATATCCACAACTGATATGCCTCCCCTTAGATGCATTGGTTTGTGTTTTGAGACGTTGGTTTTCTTAATTCATAGGTTTTCAAATAACAAGGACAAGATTTAAGACAGAAAAACCCTCTCCATTTTTCAACATTCCTGCATTTATAGAAGCTCTCTGACTCCAGTCAACCATAATTACTCTCTTTACCACACGAAAATATATTATTATACTAAACATAAAACAAATTTTAACTTCTCTAAGCAATAACCACTAATTCTACTATTTTACTTCATATAACATTGAAACATATACCTATCATGGCAAACAACTTCAAAACTCTTTATTTTCTTTACTCGTTTTCTTTATTCTTATTTTCTTTGCAACAGAACAAATTCATTTTTCTTTGTTCAAAACCACTGTTATCTTTATATTTTTAACACCTTAGTATTTTACCGTCGCTACCCCCGTAACGACCTCCTAACCACACACACTATTGTACCATCAACATAATAAAACATTGTACATCATAAAACATTAAACACTAACATTGAACAATTCACATGTAAATAACTTGTATAAAATTTGATAAGACATTATTATTTTTATCAACTCTCTATTCAACTTTTATTATATCATTAGATTCTACAAAACAATTTCAAATTTATCATTTACCTTTCTGTTACATTACCTTCCTACTATGAATTTTCTTTTCTAACCTTTCCTCAATCCTTATCTAGTTTGGGTGACTCTCTATTATTCATTATTCTCTCTATCTTATTTTGGCATTTGTCAATCTAACCTTACTACCCCTCTTTTTTCTACTAACAACCGTTTCTAACAACCATTAACATATTATGACACCAATATTTCAATAATAACCCCCTTCACTAATCCCATTTAAATCCTCTGGCACCGCTCATTATTGTACAAGGATGTGTGTTCCCTACCTGGCCATACCCATTCCTAACCATTTGCCCTCCACCAAATATCGGCAAACACTCTAACCCAAAATTGCTCCGCCTGCCACAACGCTGCACGCTGGTCCCTTGCCACGTCGCACGCTGATCACTCCTTACACCGGATCCTTACTACAAAATATCATCATCAACAAATATATTTAACCATTCACATTACTCACCTCTACATATAATCACTAACTACTGTGTCCCTAAAATATCTAACACCTCTTTATATATTATCTGTATCTCAACATTCTATTTTCTCTAACTCCCATTAACTCTATTTAACTAACTCCCATGCGTCTATTTATCACTATTACCCAAACCTCTTTACATTTCACATTAATATACCACTAGAAAATTAATCATTTATCTACTAACAACAATACCTCTCAATATCCAAATATATCATATGCGTAATCATTTATTATCCCTTAGAATCTAAATTCCATAATATCATTTAAAATCATTATCAAACTTTTCTACAGTACATGGTTACACAAAAAAAATACATAAAATACACAACAGCAAAAATACACAAATACACTGACATTAATATACACAAAAATATACAATCCAAATTACCAATTAATCGTTTACCATAAATCAGTCATAAACAGTCCATTTTGCAAAACACTGTCCACATAATTAAATGTTCATAACACGATAAAATAATTAACCTCCATCGTCAAATAATAATCTTATCTTACGTATACATAACTCATTTTTAATTAAGTACATTATATCATCTTTTGTAATATAATAACTATTTAAATTTATTTCGTCCATTATACCATAGTAATACTCTGCAGGATTACTCCACATTACTATATCATAAAACTTGTCAACATTCGGTATGGTCCTGTCACCTTCGGTACAATTAGCCATAATTAAGTAATTTATAAAATCATTATTTCCCTTATCTCCTACTCCTTTAGTTTCGTTTCAAGGTAAGTACTTACTATATTTATTATATATCATCCCTACTCCTAACCCTTCCATAAATTCTTCATAGTCTGTACTTATCTTAAAAATTTCTATTTCTCTTTTTCTCTCAATATATCTCTCACTTTCAAAACATCTCTCTCTTTTAATATATCTCTCTCTACCACACCAAGCTACACTCTCTCTTTCTACATTTGCAGGGGACACTAATTCACAACTATTGCACAACCTGTGAAGTGCACTAATAAAACCAAGGACAACTTTATTTGTAGACCATATGTCTCCCAAATATACATCGAAGGCACTCTCGTCCTTCCTCAACACATGTACATCACCCCCTACTTCATCATTAAGGGAAAAATCTAACCCATGTAACTCTTTTACAATTATACTCTCTTTACACACTCTCTTTAACCCTTCAACACACACTATCATTCCATTATTATCATATTCTATTCCCCATAACATTTCATTATCACTACCCCTGTTTACATAGTCATTTTCTAATATCATACTTTTATTTATATTGTTACAATTCTCTCCCCTACTTACCTTGTCATCTTTGTTCAATTCTAATTTGTCTATTCCTCTCTTATTTTCTAATTCTATCTCTTCTAACCGTGTCTGTATATCATTTAATCTTTTATCATAATTACAGCTTTGTTTCTTAATCTCTTTTTTCACTTCATCGAATTTTACATCAAACTTAATGTTTTGTTCTCTTAATTCATTATTTTGTGTCTTCATTAATAGAAAAAGGTCTTCCAGTGATACTTTATTATTTATAATAGGCGTTGAGTTCGCTTGTGGTTCATTCAATAATAGTGATTCAGTTGCTGTATTATCTATATTAGTGTTTTCGTTATCTGCCATTTTGCTCATATTAATAATGAATTTTATTTTTTTTATTAGTAATTCTATATTTTACTTAAACAATAATATAACCTATTATCATGGTATAACCTATTATCTACGTACCAGGTATATCTTACGTATTCCTTCCTTTCTTCCGACAAGCCTCCGGCTTATTGTATAAACTTTTATTTATATCACGTCACCAGTTCGGGCGGCATTTGTTACGTTTAAAACAATTATATTTAGGTGTTGTAATTGTATGTTTTGGTGTTTACCTTTCATTACCATAATTATTGTGTACTTCATACTGGTTCGGCGGCCATCTTGTAGTGCCAACTTCGTGATTCAAAATTTTTATGTTCGGGTCCCAGGATTCGATTAAGCGATTGTCAGAGACAGGACTATTGTGCGGAATAATGAAATCAGACAGCGCATATATGTATATATATAGTTGTCTTTTAATAACATAGAAAATCAAAATAGACATCAACAGCAATAAAACAAAATGGAATCCTTATACTCAACTAACAAAATGACGGACACATTCCGCTATATTACAGTTCTGTTACTTTCTATTATTCAGGTATTAATCTTGTTATGGAATTTATAATGAATTTATATTTTACTGCAACTGCCCATATTACCTTATAATTGATCAATTCTTATTTTTTAACAGAACACAAACCAACGTCTCATAGAAACATTATTTATATGTACTAGTACGGCCCATACACACACACACACACACGCACACTCTCATTTCGCTAAGATTGATTTTACACATACATTTGAATTTTAATAATTTTGAGCTCAACTTTAAGAATAAAGATTGGAATAGAGAAATAGTTGGACTTTCCTGTATCTGTGTTGTAAAGTCTCCGCTGTCCTTATATTGCAATCATGGTCAGGCAGCTGTTCGGCCGATCGTCCCAGAGGTCTCCTTGGTTGCACTGATTCTAATTTACATTGTGACTAGTTACTTTGAGACTTCTGATAAAGAGTTATCATTATAAGTTACCACATTGTTAGTTTGATCAAGAAAAACACTTTCGCTGGCAAAAACTGCCGGCGATTTTCACAGCGTGTTGACGCCTTGATGGTCTGATGCTGACTGGGGGGAGGCAAACACATATTTTGCGTATGTGTCTGCGCATCCACGTCATTGTCTTTTGTTTAAAATTGGCTCACGCCCTGTTGTCATGTCATTGTTTGTTAAGTCATCACTGATTTTAATGACGTCCCGTCTTCTGGACCAATGAGAGTGGCTATTTACAATCTGTTTCCACTTGGATGGCCATTTTGTATGCTCGTCTCTGCACGTCCGCTCCTGACCTTGGAATCGTTTTGATCTGTTGAAATCTGCGTCGTCTCTTTACAAAGGGAAATCGTTCTCTCCATGTATGTGTGTGTGTAATACAATAAAATACGATAATTTGGTACCACTCATACCATAATTCTGACATCAAGATTTTCGTACTGTCACAAGTTGGCGCCCGAGTAACAGTGACATTGTAAATTAACAGTGAAATTTACATTATTTACGTTAAAATTGATTTACAATTTAGTCGAAAAATGGCAGAGAAAGACGAAAATACAAATTTAGATGAAAGTGTAGATGTGGGAGCAGTGTTTAATGTTACACAAGATAGTATGATAACCACGCATGAAAATGTCGAGAGCGTAGGCGAAATAGTGAATGTAAATGTCGAAGCTGAATGTAGTGGAAATAACGAGGTAAATATGTTCAACCAATTAGCGTTGATGATAGAAATGATAAATAATAAGTTTCAACAACAAAATAAGAATAATGATAATTTAAACACCAGTTTAAATGAATTTAAAACTGAAATGATGTCAGAAAATAATAATTTAAACACGAGTTTAAATGAGTTTAAAATTGAAATCAAGTCCGAGATAAATGAAGTAAATAATAAACTTGACAAACAAGACGAGAAATTAAGAGAAATAAATAACGTATTTGTAAACATAAGAAGTGAAATAGAAATGAGTAAATTAAGTATGAATAACCAATTTAAAAGTGTAAGTGAGAATTTTAATGGAGTGAGTGAGGAGTTTGTTGAGATAAATAATAAACTCGAGAATATCGAAGTTGAATTAAAACAAATAAGTGGGTGTAGTGGTGTCAAAACTAACGACATGGTGAGTGACGAAAATGAAAATGACGAAATAACAGACGACCAGGGTGTCAATAATAAAACAACGAAAAATTACGAAGAAATAATTAACGAGGTAGGTGTTAGTTACGAAAATGAATTAACAAGTAACAGTGGTAAGATAGTTGAAAATGAGATATATAAGAGTAATACAGTGAAAATAAATATTGATGATGATAATATAGGAACAGTGGGAGAGAGTGAGAGAGTAGAAATCAGTATTTGTAAATTAGAGAGAGAATATGAAGAGAATTATTTTGTAGATATAGGGCAGAGGGTAGATTTTCCCCAGGTTTATTGTAAACCAAGATGGTTACAAATGTTTTTGAAGGGCAAGAGTTCCTTAGAGGAAATCAATGTGTTTTCAAGTAATCCCTTAATTTTTAGTAGGCATTTTTATGATTTAATACCCTCTGTATGGAACGGTAGAAAAAGTATGAAATGGTGTTATGATAAAAGGTATTTTGATAGGAAGATAGAGACGTTTAAGGTTAGTAGAGGTTATAACGAATTAGTAGAGAGGTTAGATATTGAAAGATTTAGTGATAATAAGTACTTACCTTGTGAAATAGTTAGTGCAGCAAATCATGATAAGATTGATGATATTGATTACTTACCTTGTGTCGAAACTGGTACAGCAGCAGATGATAATAATGATGAAATTATAATTGACCTAATTGTGACAGATCATACTAAAGGTGACTTGACTATACTCGATGGTGACAAATTATGGAATAATCCTTTTAATTGTTATGGTATTGTGGAAGGGTATAAGAATTTGAATAGTCTTTATATTGATAGAAATAATATAACGAATTTAATAAAAAATGAACTGTGTAGACGTAAGACCAGGTTATTATACGATGATGGGGGGTAAACAATTAATGTTTATGAACGTTTAACTATGTAAGTAGTGGTTTTGAAATGGACTGTTTTATGAAATGATTTGTGGTAAACGATAACATAATAATTTGGATTGTATATACTTTTGTGTTAATGTTAAATGTAATGATGTAACAAGGTGAAGTATACTCAATTTTGTGAATTTTGTTAAAGTAATGAAATGTGTTTGACAAAATAATTGAATTAATTTGAAAGGAGATAGTAAATGAAATATTGTACAAGATGAATGTTGATAACAAATTTAAAAAAAATTTTTGGAGAATCTAATGTTATAAGAAGTGGTAAATATTTAAAGGTTGAGTATTAACAGGTTCAATTGAAATTAAAGTTGTGGAATGTTTGGAAATTTTATTCGGAGGCAACTGGGCACTACAGTCCAGGGGGGATAATAGTGTGTGTGGAAGGAGGAATTTAAAATAAGTTCAGAATTTAATAAATTATAATAAGTTATGTGATGATGGAGAAGGTGGTTACTAGGTAGTAACGAAATATTAAATATTAAAATGAGTTACATCAATAATGTAGCGTATGTAATTAATTTTCTGATGTAAATGAATGATGTTGTGTTGGCGAGGAGTATATTATTTCAATGTATTAAAAAGTAATATGAAGATACTTAACGATTGTTAAGTAAGTAATTTGTTCTAATGTAGTTGATTTAATATGTTTTACTCTAAATAAAATAAGGAGTTTGTCAATTTTGAAATGTGAATGGAATATTTGTAATGGAAGGTGTTTATGCGCTGTAATGGAAATGTTTATTTAAATTTTGATGGGAATCAGAGCGATCATTTTGAATTTTGGGGTAAGAGTTGACTAGAGGAGGTTATACAGAATGTGATATGTAATTCTTATAATGTATTAGACTTGGACTAAGTATTCATCCATATGTAGGATAAAGAAAAAAAAAACCTCAGTACTTCTTAACGCAAACCAACACAGCTAAGGGGAACCAGATCAGTTAGGGATATGTTATTGTACCAGACCACCATTTGATATTTTTTTATTTCATGTTTCAGTGTCTGGTGATGCTGTGGCAGCGGTCCTGTGCTGGCCTGCATGTCAGAGCAGGAGCGTCAAGTGCCGGTCTGGCCTTGCGGTGTTGGGATCTCGAAAGAGAAGTCCAGTAAGGTCATTCAGGTATGGTCGCAGTCACTGGACCAGGGGTAAGTTAACCACAATTTTGAATAAAACGTAAGGGGGTTGTGGCGATATATCTTGGCTGATCCCTTTAGAAAGTATGAGAGTGTCAATGAGAGCTTTTATGCTTCGGCATAAATGCTCTCATGGGGGGGGGTATTGTAATGGGTCTAAATTTACCTAAATATTATTGGGTAATTTCATAAATTCTATAACATGCAAAGATGAGGCCCCTTTGAGGTGACGCAATAGCCAGTAAATAATTTCCATAGCCATATGTGGTTATGAGATTATTTCGAAAGTCTATTTTTAGCCAGTGACCAACACATCAAGTATTTTGTTGATGAAAAACATTTCGCGACGAAGTTAAAAAGGTGATGTTAGGATCAGTGAAACTCTTCAATGCTGAGGACGAGACGAATAGTGGGGAGTGGGGTGAAGCAGTTTGAAGACGCAACAAACGAAAATTTGTAACACTGAACGCCAGTCGACTACCATCTTTTGCTGTCTGCAGCAGCAATCGTGGGCACCCGCATAAACAGCATAAGACATAAATTGAACAGTGTGAGATTTCAACCAGTTTTAGACTTTTCAAAAGGTATAAATAATGTATTAACCAGTGATAAATAAAATAAATTGACAGTTCGGCCGGAAGATATAAAAGTGCAAACAACAGACAGTGTACACAACGGGAGATGCCCCAGGTGGCGAACTTCTACGCATCAACAGGAAAGTAGACATTTCAAAAAATAATTAAATACTGTAAATACTGGCTTTTACTTAAATTTTAAAGTTGAGCTCAACAAAAAACCTAAAAGTATGTAAAGGTGTATGATTGTGTGTGTGTGAAGCATATGCATATAGGCCTAACAAGAAGTGTTGAGTTGCATAATTTTGATATACGTAGTAGTATTTTGATGTCATAGTTTGTTGATAATCAGTTTTACGCCTTAAGGCAGAATAAGTGTGTTCATGATCTTTTTTATGTTCCCAAAGGAAAATAAATAATGTTATATTTTACTTGATTTGCGCATTGTTATTTGTATTTGCCAACTGTTCTCTGCCTAAGTACACTAAACGATTCCCTGGACCAAAGATTACATATAATCATATTCATTTTAATAAACAATTACTGAGTAACACTTCAGAGTTGAGTAATTGAGGTGAACAAGTTTTGCGTCTTATGGAGCTTAATATTTATCTATTTTAGGTATTTTACTTCTGACATGTAAAATATCACAACCATTTGTAATGTAGCTGAGGGCAACTGAAAATCTCCATGCCAATATTCACTTTTCTGTTAGTATTTGTATATGGTAACGCATGTAGTTTGGCTGGAGCTGTTGAACATCTGCTGTATGTAAACAAAATTTGTTATATTCTAACATGTAGTTTTATGTGTAGATTTGCAGAGTTAGTAAGTGAACAGAGGGCAGCTACAAAAGAGAATGTACAGAGAAAACAGGCCAGAACAGAAGGTGAACGTGATGATTCAGACGCTGAAGCCAGTGCTACTGAATCAGAAGACGAAGATGAAGATTCAGTTCCATACAATCCGAAAAACCTTCCTCTGGGATGGGATGGAAAGGTATTTTTGTAAATATAAATTATTTACTGTAGCTTGACCTGTCTCATGGTGTAGAGTGTCACTGAAGTCTGAAACATATTTCTGTTGGAAACTTGCTATGGGACTTGTAGTCTGTATATAAAAGAATTGCATTCACTCTGTAACCATGCGGATATAAGTCTGTGAAATGTGCACATTTGATAAAATATTTAATTTCATATTTTCAGAAAAATTTAATATTATATTCATGGTAGTGTACCTAAGAAAAATGTCAGACAAGATACTCCTATGAATCAGTGGCGGCTCGTGAGTCATGGAGGAGGGGAGGCCTGGACTGTCCCAAGAATGTTATCAGTTCGACGAACAGAAGCGTCCTCCCCCTCCTCCTTGTCCTCTCACCTTGAAATACGCACGCGCTGCCCAATTTCTTGGAAGCTTACTTTTCCTAGCAGAGTTATTGGTTTTGTATTGTTGATCTGATGTTAAAGTTGGTTTAAAATGAAATGGTATTAATTTTAGGTATAATTAAATAAACAAAGAATCGAGTAGTTTTTGTTTGAAAATTTCAAACCAATTTTAAACTTTCAAAATAATGATGTGAAGCTGAATGTTTTGTTCGGGGAAAGTATCTACAGTGAGAGTCAAAGCATAGAGACCTTCAGGCATAGAGGCGAGAGACAACAAATTACGCGATACCCCAAGGCACACATCGATGTTGACGCAAATTTGAGAAATCCCTGCACAAAGAAAATATCAACAGAATGCGCGATGAAGCAAATAATAGTTATAAACTTTCACTCTGTCGAACTGTTAGTAAACATGGCATAAAAGAGTACTGGGCATAGAAAATTTTCGCGCTTCGCGCTGTCTTTCTTTCTCTTCTACGCCTTGTCCGTCCACGTAACTCAAAATACAGGCCTTGTGTCGGTAATAACTAATAGCGTTGTAACAGTACTGTTCTTTTTACCATTAACACAAACTAATACAATAATATTATTACTAAAACTCACTGCTGCCAGAATTTTACTTACCGTCATAATCCCGTTAAACTTACCTTATTAAACTGCCCAGGTCGCCACGATATTTTATGGTTTACTGTCAAAACCTTTACACTCTTGCCCTTACAAAAATTAAAATAATCCCGCTATCTGACCACCCTTAAACTCAGAAAATTCCCCAAAACGTTAGACGAGGTTTTCAGCACAGAATAGGAAATGGTTATGGCATAATAACTTACTCTAATACATGTTTTATATTAAACCAAATCTGAATTTATTTTATGTCAAATAGTTATTGTATCAAATAAAATTTACTGGACACCAACTTGTCCAATGAAGCTTTATAACGTCTCCTCCTGTTAAGACATTATAACACAGGGAACCAGTTTAATTGGCCTCTGTCAATTAAACCGGCTGCCATTGTTAGTACTAATTACTTACCAACAAATTGGGAACCTGTAAAGATCAGGACTTTGACTAAGGTTATGTAAATTTACTCACTCTCTTCTGTTTAGCAAAAACATCTCTTTATTACAGCTTCCAAAATAAAGATTCCAAAATAATACCTTTAATGATTCTTATGGTTATTAAATGAAAGATTCTGATAGATTCTGCATTTTATGCTCTTATTCTCTTTAAACTCTTACTATGATGAGCTCAAAACAATACAACTGTATATTACATAGAATACCACGGATCCGGGTTCTAATTCTTTTTTATATTTTAAAAGTACTTTGACATTATACAAACTATTTGAAGAATAGTTTGATTCAATTTTGAATTAATTATATCTGTATCCATCTTCAGAGTACTCTTATCTCGTTACAGAAAATATACATATTATTAAGTTATGATTTACATGATTTGTATGAGTCTTTACAAAATAAACTGTTTTTTACTCTGGGTTCTTAGAAAACAATATAACCACGGAAGTTATGCTTCCATGTCACCTGGGTATGATGTTGGTCCACGGCTGGTCCTCTTCCGTAGGTTTTCCTGGATGATCTTAGTTGTAGTTTGTGTTCCTCCATTTCAGTGGTTGACTCTAAGTAGTTAGCGCAGTCATGAGGCTCGGATTCTGGCTACCTGGAGCTCATAGTGTTGTAGTTGATGATTCACTCCGGTCGGTCGTGTTCACTTTTACATTTTGGTTTAAAATGCACTGAAGTTACCTTATGATATGGTATGTAACATACCTTAACGATTAAACCATTTCATAAAGAGATGTGTTGGCTATGCCTTTATTTCTTATTTTATTTACATTTAAACTACGTAACTTTTGTTTTTTACATTTCACTTCGTTTAACTACATGTGGGGGTTGTGTAACCACGAAACACTTATTCACGGATACCTAATTTTGCAATATAGAAGTATTCGTCTTCACAACACATGACAAGGCTGTTGGCTTGGCCGTGATTCAGAGGAGACTGTCGGTAAGGTTTTTGCGGTCGAGTAGGGAGATCGGCGCAGTTCTGCCACGAGAATAAATAGTTCGTACTTTTATTATTATTGTTTACCTCTACTTAGCTACTATTAATCCTACTATAGCTTCTTTATTTAGTCAATATTTTATTTATTATTATCATGTCCTTTTTTATATAATTAGGATGATTATTTTTATTAGCACAACAACATTATGATTTGCTTGTCCGTACTCGCGGTTGACAAGAAGGTACAGGAATTTTGTACAAAGGGGAGGGTGGATTATTTTCTCACTTGTCATTTCAAACAAAAATATTTTTAAATATTTTTTTTGTTTTGTGCTATTTAAATTGGCTTTAAATCGTCACATCCTCCTCTGCTTAAAGAAGCACATGGGACGACATTTGTGGATTCCAAAGGGATATCTAAAATATAATTATATTTGGCACAGAACCTCGTGATGAAATTTCGTTTTACAAGGTTATTGTGATTCATTAATAGGTTATCTTACATACTATTTAAATCACTTAAAATTCAACACTCATAAAACACTTAAAACACACAAATACATAAATCTACCTTATTTCTATTTCTTAATGCTACTACCGGTTTTTTTTTTTTTTTTTTGCTTCTTCACTCGTTTTACAGAGTTACACTCATGAGTATGTTTCATCATACAGTATTTCAGGTATACAAATGTGTATCTGTTTACGTTTATACAGATATACAGTATAGCTGTAAGGTTAAATTTTCTCTAGTGTTCTTACAAAAGAGTATTCGCACCTTTATAATTCTTAACGCGTCGATTCGCTGATTATTTTGACTTCTTTGTGGTCGACGACTCCTTTTATTTCCTAGTTTCGTCTTTCTCTTAGTCGCAAGCGTGAACTACAATTTAGTGTATTACTACTATCATGTTCATCGCAAGCAGTAACCTACAATATGTCGTAATAACAATAGTGTTACCTTTAGTTTACTTAGGTAGGGGTTAGTTGTTCGTCAGCTGACTTCTCATTACTTATTTTATTTTCGTAGAACATGAGCTAAGGTTGATCAGGCCTCGCTATTATTTGTACGAGGTGTTTGAGTTTAGACTCAATTACAATATAGGATGTTGCCTATATTTATTTCATAATACTCAGATAGTATTCTTGGTTTACCTACTTTCTCGCAGTCGTGTTTTTTTAATTTCACAAAGAGAACAATTTTTTTTCTGAGACACATGACTTCTGCGAACGTAATTATCCGTATTGGGTTCGTATAGCGCTACAGTCACGGGGGTGATGAACTTGTGAATCGTGTAGGGGCCACACCATCGGTAAGATAGTTTGGAAGTGGTCCTATCAACAGCTCTACTCGTAGGGTGAGTTTTATACATGACTAAATCACCTACTTTGTACTTTATTTTCCTATTATTCTGCTCGTGATATTTCCGCGATTTTTGTAGATTCGCTCTCAAATTTGCGCGAGCTTCATTCCATATTTTCCTTATATTACTCCCATTTATTTCGCGGGGCAATAATACATGAATTTTCCACTTGGTGGTTAACGGGTGGTTCGGTTTATACTTGTACAGTAAGTCAAATGGTGTTGATTTATGTCCTTCATGATACGCCGAGTTGAAGGCAAATTGTATCCATGATAGATTTTGATCCCACGCCGTTTGATCTTTAGCGTGGTAAGATATTAAGGCTGATTTTAGGTTTCGCAAGTATCTCTCAGCTAGGTTTCCTTGCGGTCGGTACTCTGTGACTGTAATGTGATTTATTCCTAATTTGAAACACATGTCATTGAATTCCTTGGATTTAAACTGAGGTCCGTTGTCAGATACTAGATGTACTGGTGTACCGTAATCTTTAAATAGTCTCTCTTGCAAAATTTTAATTGTCGGTAAAGCACGTCTCATAGGATACATCCATACGAATTTAGTGAAAGAGTCCACGCAAATTAATAGCATAGTATTTCCTGATTTAGAACGGGGATAGGGTCCAGAAAAATCTATGTATATCTTTGAAAACGGTGTTGTGGGGATATCTGAGATTAATTTCCCGATTTGACTGTTTCTTGCTGGCTTGCTCAGGGCACAGATTTCGCATTGTTTCACGAACCTAGTTATTCGACTGTTCATGTTTTCCCAATGATACTCCTTGCGAATACGATATATCGTTTTCCTTATTCCCATATGAGCTCCAATGGTTGATGAATGGTAGTATTCCATGAGCATGGGTTTAATAATTTCCGGGGCGATTATTCTCAATGACTTTCCGTTAGCCTTTTTATAACAAAGTACTCGTTTACTCAAGGTATACTTATCAGAATAATTTCCTTTATCTATTTGTTCTATTATCTGACTCAAATTAGGATCTTGTTGTTGGTGGTGCGCTATATATTTAAATGCAAGGGGGAATTCTGTTATTAGCGTATTGACAGTAGTGGTTTCAACCTTGGCTTCGCCAAGTCTGGTATTGGGTAGTTGGAACATGTGGGATAGTGTATCAGCGACTAAATTTTGGGTACCACGAATATGTTGTACTTTAAACTTGTAGCAATTTAATCTTAACACCCATCTTCCGATACGACCTAACTGTTTGGGATGGTTCAACAACCACGACAAAGCTTGGTTGTCGGTCTCTAGTAGAAATTCCTTGTGTTCCAAAAATGGTTTGAATTTTTTGAAGGTGAACACTACAGATAAACATTCAAGTTCATAGGCTGAGAACTTCCTTTCTTGCTCCATCAAAGTACGTGATGCATAGCTGATCGATAGTCTTGTATTATCTATTTCTTGGTATATTACTGCTCCTAATGCTACACTAGAACTGTCGGTCTGTACGATAAATGGTTTACTGAAATCTGCTAACTGCAATACCGGGGGTGATATTATGCTTTCTTTGAGTCTTTCGAAAGCGGCTTGGTGTCGAGTAGTCCACTCGAATTTCGTTCCTTTCTTCCTTAATGCATTTAGTGGGGCTGCTATATCCGCTAGGTGGGGTATGTACTTGTGAAAATAATTGATCATACCTAAAAATCGAGCTATACCTTTGGTGTCTCTAGGTGGTAAAAATTCTCGGATTGCACGCGTGCATTCGGGGTCAATGCTAACCTTACCTTCGGCCGATACTATATGACCTAAGAAGGAGAATTGTTTTACTGCGAAATTAACTTTACTGGGGTTTACCGTTAGTCCAGCATTCTTTAACCTTGATAATACCTCACGCAAATGATGAATGTGCTGATCCATCGATTCACTATATACTACTATGTCGTCAAGATAGTGATATACGAATTTAAATTTAACGTCATGGAATATTTTTTCTAACAGTCTGCTACATACTGAACTTCCTTGTGATATTCCGAAGGGTACCCTAGTAAATTGATATAGATTAAATGGGACAGCAAATGCAGTTAGGTGTTTTGATTCCTCAGCTAGTGGGATTTGGTGAAAAGCCTGGTTGAGATCCATCATGGTGAAAATTTGTGCTTTTGTAAAATAATGGAATGCACTGTGAATGTCGGGCAGGGGAATAGATTCAAATTCTATCTTCTTATTCAGCTGTCTATAATCCACGACTAGTCTATGTTTGTCAGTTCTTTTCGGTACTAGGAGTGCAGGAGATGAGTATGGAGACATTGACGGTTCGATGACATTTTGTTCTAGGAGTTTGTTGATTTGGTTTCTCATTATTTCCATCTTGGGCGGTGATAATTTGTATGGATGCAGACGTATTATTTTGTTGTCGCTGAGATTTATTTTGTATTCGATTAGATTGGTCAATCCTAACTTGGGTGTGAGTACAGTAGAAAATTCCCTTATTAGCTTTTGAATTCTTTGTCGCTCATTACCTTTTAAATGACTCAAACCAGATTCATGATGCTCCAGATGAATAGTTGATGTTTCGCAATTCTCGCTGTTATTTAGCTCGGAGTCGAACTGATATTTTCGAGTGCGATCAAATCCAAAGCAATATTGTTTAGCGTATATGTCGAGAATTAAGCCAGTTTTGCTTATAAAATCGGCGCCTAGTATTAAGTTTTGTCCTAATACTTCAGCTACTAGTAGTGGAACATACCAAGTAAAATTCTTTATTTTTAATTTGACAGTAATACTGCGTGATATATTTAGGTTTTGCTTATTCGCGGTAGCACACTTTATGTTCACGTTTTGGCTACGTCTAATAAGATTATGATTAGCTAATACGGTGGCTAGCTGTTGACTGATAAGACTACTGTAGAGCCCGAATCGATTAAACCGGGGATATTCGTTGCTCCAAGGTCTATCTGTATGTAGGGTAATTGGCATATACTTGTTTTGCATGTACCAATAGAGTTGCACCGAACTGAGTAGGCGCTGAGATACCAGCGCCGCCTCCTGGCTGTGAATATCGCAACTAGCGGCTGGCGGCGCGTTGTACTAGCCATGCAACCGTCACATTGCACACAACAGCCGCGCGGTACGCCTTGGTCCTTTCAGGGACTGTTGAGCGGAGGTTTGACTTTGAATAGAGTTGCACTTGTCAATAAATCTTGTTACGTAAGGGTCTGTACGTTTGTTTATTTTTATTTTTACTTTAGGGTGATTAGTGTTTATACCTTCCCTTTTGATGCTGCGGAAGACGTACGATTTTGGTTCTTCCTGCTTCACATGTTTTTTGACTGATAGGTTTTTTGTTGGTACCGCTTTTGTTTACAATGTTTGCTAATGTGTCCAGACTTTCCACAGTTATAACATCTTTCGTTATTGGCATCACTCGCATGCTGTGGGGGTTTTGGTAGGGAGTTTGATGTATTGGGGTAGCTCTGGGTTTTAGAAGTTCTTACGAATTGCTTATCGTGGGAGGTTCGAGTATCGGGCCCAAGGGGTAGAGGTAGGAATGAATCCCTGCGTTGAGTCTGGGACATTAACACGCGTCTGTTCTGATCTGAATACCAGACGTTGGATGAATGTATACAACACAGTTCCAGTTCTGTGAATGTGGTTGGTCTCTTCATAAGTGCTAAGCGAGATCACTCCTCGGAAGATAGTCTTACTACGATAGTGTCTACTAGCTGTTGTTCACTCCAGTTAACTTGTAGTAATAAGGCCGATTCCCTAATTTCAGATATATAATGAGCTAGTCTCTCGTACGCTCCTTGTACACGAAGTACGGAATTCCGTTTTAATTCTTCGTAGATACCGGTGGGGATGAAGTGTCTTATCAGGGAGTTTATATGTAGTTCTTACAGTGTCTTATATGTAGTTCTTCTATAGGGAGATTATACCTTAGTGACTCTAACACACGATCTTTTAAAGATCTACATTTGGGTAGAATTACTTGTAAAATTTGGTCATCTTTTAGTTGTCGCAGATCCTTTATTTGTAACAGGTGCTTGATAAAGCTTAGGAGTTTCATAATATTCAGCCCATCAGTGGTTGGTATTTCAGATAAAATTCGTTCTACGGGGTGAGTTATTTTTCCATAGAACTCGGTGCTGAAATTTAATTGAGGTATCGTTACAGGTTTTTCCGCTGATGGATTTGTCTGTAAGAGAGGAGGTAATTCGTAATTACGGGTAATGTTCCCTAGTTCATTTGGAAATGGCGAGGCGGTTACGGGGAGGGTATTTGCTTGTCTTACCGTTAACCGATCCTTACTGGGTTCTATAGTAGATTCCTGGAGAAATGGAAAGTTTACAGCACTGGGTTGCTGTTCTTGAGTAGGAGATTGGGTGGGGGAAATATTTAGTTTCGTCATTGCTTCTTCGATCTCTTGTATTCTATATGATTCGGACCTTCTACGTAATTCACGCATTATCTCAGGTAATTGTTGTAAAGCTTCTTCCGCGAATTTTTGCACGTCAGGTGGAGTAACTTTGTCACCAGGCCAATTCAACAAATTGCTGATGCGGCGGGTCAGATGTTCTATTCTTTGAGTGGTTCTTATAATTACCACGGGGGATTTCTCATCTCGCAGGGTTTGTGCGATGGAGGTAAGCTCCGTATATTTATGATAGCATGTTTCCCTCTCACTCTCAAAATCTACTACGCTTAAACGATTCAACAGTGAGGGTTTGTCTGGTCTATTCTCGCGTAAGGTTTTGCGCAGCTCCGCGACAGTTACGTTTGTGTATGGGAGACCGCGTAACAAAGCTTCATAGCTCAGTTCGTCCTTTAACAACAAGTCGGGGTTCAATTGAACCATTTTAGTCATAAGAATGATTTTTAAATCTTATGTACTACGTACGTTAAAATATGTTATCTATTTTAATCACTCTTATGAAATTGGAATTCATTTAAACACACACACATATATATATATATTGTAACGATTTAGAAAGACGTCTTCGTCTTTATTTAAGCCCCGCGATGGAAGCCAATCTGTAACGAATTAGAAGACTGGTGTGTCTCTGTATTATAATGTCACACGTTGGATTCGTCAATCTGTAACGAAGGAGTTCTTGTCGTAGCTGTAAAATGTACACCAGTTTTTTATGTGTAGAAAGTGTTAGTGTGTTCGTCTCACACCTGTTGTTACGTTAATGGTTGTTGCTAACGAAGTCCGTAGCGTTGTCACAATTATCAGTACAACCTAGTGGAAACCTTACCTGTAATTTCATAGGGGTTTGAGGATCCCGGGTGGCGCCAAATTGTTTGTTAAAAACAATTAAATTAATATGTTCGTTTGGTGTTTTCAGCGGTGACGGCTGGAGCGTTCGAATCGGTTCCCGCCTCTGTACAGCTTACTGTATTACACAGATAGCGAAAGCGCTAGTTGTCTGCTTGGTGATTTTGCTAACACACACATATATGATACAATTTCCTATGAAATAAAACAATGGTTACACTCTGTACTGTTTCTTTAATGATAGTTTGGTATTTAATTACTGTGACAATAATATTATAATATAGTATTCAATAAAAATTGCTCCGGCATAAAACATGAAACACAATATCTCAAGCTGACGAAATTGGTTTTGAAGCGAGTTATTCTGATGCCAACATGGCTACTGTTTGTACACTATATATCAACTCGCCCAAAATCTGGAGTTTTTGAGATTATAAAGAAAACATAAAATATGGTTACAATAAAAAAGTACACTACCTTATCCGTACTTAAATAATATAAAGTGTGGTTACAAATTGTTCGGCAGTGTAGTAATAGGTGTTACAAAAGTTCGCAATTTAATGCAAGGTTATTTTTTAGTTAACAAGTTTGCTACGTAAGTTCGTTTTATTTAATCCTTGAAAGAAAATTATTTTTAATTCATAGTGAGTGTTTGTATTGATATGAGAAATATTTAAAGTGCTTTTATTCTTGGGATTAGGGTATTTAAATGATACTTATCAGTTCAGAAGGTTTGTGAAAGTTCGTTGTTCTTTGGTAATGGAAAATTCATCAAACTTGGAGTGATTTAGGCTGCTAGTGTCCTTTTCTAACTTGTCTTGGAAATTTCTGCTTTTATTTTCTTTTATATTGTTCCTGGACATCAGTTAAACGTTAATCCTCTTCATCTCCTTCTCACTGGTACTTGTTTTTGACTTTTGAATATTTTTTAAACTTTTTAAGGTAAAATTTTTGTCATACAAAATCTTGCGTCCCTACTACCCAAGCGTCATTTCTATGGTAACTGAAACCCTTTGATTGGCTAAGGCCTAGATTAAAAGCATTGTTATCATATTTGAATTTTTTATTCAAATTTATTATATATTTTCTGATTGATTTTATTCTTCTGTCTTCCTTCCTGAGTATTAAATATTATCACTATTGTATTTATTTCCTTTCAAAGATTAAAATAATACCTCATAAGGTCTTGTTCTATTAGATATTAACTTTTGTCTAAATATGTTAACATTTGATAATTACATATATTTTTAATTTAAGCTCTTATTGTAACATTTTTCTTTTAAAATGATTTATACATTTTTTTTGGCTAGTTACTTGCCTTAGATTTGTTAATTTCCTTGTGGATTTTATACAATTTGTGATTGTTGGTTTTGACAGTTAGGCATTTCCTAGGCCTAAATATCCATTGATTATTTTTACTTATCATATTCTAATTATATTTCATTTTATTACAAAGTGTTTTGTTCTGTTAATGGTTCTGTTATTTTCTACATTTATTGATTTTCTATTGTAATTAGATTTGTATTGTCTTAACTTCTTAATCATCTATTTTGCCTTTGTTAATAATATGGCTACCACTCCCTATTCTTCCTCAATCAAAAACATAACATCTAGGCATATGCTCTGTACAAATTCTTCAGTCATACCCTATTCATAAATATAACTACACAATTCTTTAACTATTATTAAGTAAAGCTTGTTTACAACTCAGTCCATTAATTACTATTTTTTGGGTGCTAACTAACATCACCTTTTGAACAATTGGTTTTCCCTTACAATGTGGGGTGTTTATTTATTTATTATTACTTGCTTATTTCCTAATTAAACTCTACTCTCAATCCATGTTAATACTAGCTGTTTATCTTTACATGGGATACTCTCCTTTTAAATACAATCGTTTACAACCAATCTTAAATCTCTTAATTAACAATGTTATTATCACTTTCTAGTGTTCGTTTCATATTACTAACTGTTTCCATTTACCATTATTATTAATCTTTATATTTCTAATGACTAATTTGTATCACTTTTACTCACACAGTGTTTTCTTATCACTCTTCAGTGTTTATTCCACATTATGAAATGCTTACATCTAATGTTATCCTAAAAACCTTACTCTTACTTATTATTGGATTCACTATTAATCAATTATTGTTTCTTATTGATTATTGAGCGTTTTGTTATCATTATTATGGTTTCTAACCATTTTGGGGTTTCACACTTTCACTATTGCACTTTTGAACTGTTTATATTAAGTGTTTCTTAGTGGGTAATCCCTATAATTATTTCTCTTTGTCACTTCCTCACCCTCTCACTATTTCTTTCATTACAAATTATACACAGTATTATTAATGTTATTTTTCTATAGATTTTTACTATATCTAACTCTAATTTTTTGGGTTAGTGTACTTTTTATTTTTATAATATTACTTTACTGTTTTGGTTAAAACAGTTATATGAATTATTTCATTGAGAATAACATTTATTTCTGGTATTGGATAATTATTGGTTTTATTCACAATATTATACTTGAGTGTACCATTTCTCCCTTTTATGTTTGTGGTGTTTCTTATCCCTTGGTTTCATTTCGTTTCCTCTCCATTTTTCTTCTTCTTCTCCTTCATTTTCAATTGGCCTCATTTTAATTCGGTTCTCCCCTTCTCGTTTGGTTTTATTTTATTTGGTTGTATGAATTCGTTCACTTCCTTCAATTATCTTTATTCTTCTTTGGTTTCGGTTTTTTCCCTTCTTTGTTGGTTTCTTGTTTGTTTGGTCAATCACTTGGGTTAGGTCATGTCGTCGTTTGTCGTGTCACCGTCTTTATATTTAATTTATATTTTTAATATTTTATTTTATATGAAGTATATTTATATTTATTATCATCTTTTTTATCCCTGGTACTGGGGTGGCTTGTTTGTGTTGTAACATAATGCCTCTCCTTCAAAATTGATCATTTTAATAAAACACTAGTATAGTTTTTTATGAAATTATCAGTTATATATTATTTTTTCCTTTTCTCTCTTGTTTGTTTCTCCATTCTTTATTTCTCTTCTTACTTGATTCATTCCATTTTATTTGGATCTGTTTTTATTTATTTCCATTAGTGTGTTCTCCCTTATACAATTTTTTCCCTAACTTTTTAGTAGCTGGTTTCTTCCATTACTACTCATTTTTTCTGAGATCAGAGGAACATCATCTCTGCTCAGTTTATTTGGATTGCTGGACTTTTCAACAGTCAATCTTAAATACCTTTTTTGTCAACTTGTGACTTAAATTAATAATAATAATATATTTTGGGATTGTCCACCTTGTGGTTTGTTTTTAGATCACTTTGGCCTTTTACTCATTCTTCCTTCCGCTGTACCTTTGCTGTATACTGTCATTTACTCATACAGTTGATTGTTTTTTATTTATTGATAATTTCATCATATCTAACTTTTCATTATTTTGTTTTCTATTCTTTTTGTAATCATTTTAATTATCTTAGACATTTTTATTCTTTTTCTTGGTTATTTAGCAATGTTCTGCTTTAGCCATTTTTTGTATATTTGTTTTATACACAATTTTTTTTTTCTTCCTTGTACGAGTTCAGATTTTTTTTTTTCTTTGAATACATTAAATTCATTATAATTTCAGGTATTTATCTTGGCAGTTTTTGCTTGATTTTATTTTTGTTTATTTTATTTGTTTTAAATATCATTTTTGATAATTTTTCGTAAGTTAGTTTTCTTACTTTATAGGAATTTTTGTAGCTTATTCCTTTTTAGGTATTTTTTGTTTAAATATTATCGTAAGTTTGTGATTCTTACTTTTTTATAGGAATTTGTGTAACTTATTCCCTTATTATAATTTTTTATTTTATACTTCATATATCAACTTTGTTTGACTGTAAGTTGATTTTATTTGGTAGGAATTTGTGTAACTTATTCCTTTGTTTTTATATTTTTATTCATTTATTTTATTTTTTTCCATTCCTCATATGTCATCTAAATAAGGTAGTAAGTTGCTCTTACAAACTTTTTGAATTTTGATATTTGTTTATTTTAATTTCTAGTAATTTATTTTTCTTCATAAAACTTTTTTATTGAAGCTTGATTGTAAACTCCTTTTATCTTTTTTGTGTTTATATTACTTATTTGATAAGTATTGTTACCATTATCTTTGGTGATGACATAGGGGCCTGTATAGAGCAATAACAATTTCTTTGCTATGCCTTCCAGTGTACTTGGCAGTTACGATTTTTTATTAATATCTTTTCTCCCTCTTTATATTTAATTATTTTGGGCTGGTTTTTAGCATATTTGGCTTTTTGTTTCTCAATCTTCTCCATAATTAGGCTGTACCATTTGATTTTATCATACGGGTCTTCTGGATTTTTTGGGAATTCTATTATTTCTTGTATCTCTCTATTTGGTTTCCTCTCGAACATCATTAAATATGGGGTATTCTCAGTAAACTGGTGATAGCTGATATTTAAAAATACTTCGGTTGAAGTTAAATATTTCTGCCATTCTTTTTGGTTATCATGACAATAAGTTGTTAAAATACGTCTCACCTCTCTTAACATCCTTTCTGCTGGATTACTACTGGGGTGGTATACTGAAGTTTTATATGTTTTGATGTTCAATTTCATTAATTCGTCTCTCCACTTTTTCCCTTTAAATTGTGTCCCGTGGTCGGTTATAATCATGTATGGTTTTCCGATTTCTGGAATGTATTTATTTTTAATAATGTCTAATATTTTATTTGTTGTGGCTCTGTTTATAGCATATAGTTTGGTATACTTGGTGTAATGGTCTAGTATAATTACGATGAACTTGTATCCATGCCTTCCTCCGCTACGTGGGAATGGTCCACATATGTCGAGGAACAACTTCTCTAGTTTGGCGTTTGAAGTGATGGGTATCATCGTTCCATTCTTCCTTTCGTTATTGGTTTTGACCATTTGACATAATGTGCAGGTTTTTATATTTTTATTTACCTTCCTTGTGATACTTTTAATGAACAAATCTTCCTCTAATGCTTTTACTATTTTGAGTGTTCCCATGTGTCCGTATCTTACATGGTAATCTTTAATTATCTGGTTTTCTAATGAATGAGGAATTACTAGTTTCCATGTGTCTTGATTCTTTTTTGTTTTTATGAATAATATGTCTTTGTATATACAATAAAATTTATTTATAATTTCTTCAGATTCCAACAGTCTTTCTCGTATGTTTAATATTTTGGTATCTTGCTTTTGTTGTAACACTATTTCACTTACGATATCTTCCAGGTCCTTCCTATCTTTCAATATGTAATACACTTTTGCGATCTTCCCCTTTTCTCCTTCAAATGTTTGATCTTCTACATTTATTCTGGATAAAACGTCAGCCACTACGTTCTTCCGGCCTGGAATATATTCCCACGTAATATGGTACTCTTGCAGAGCAAGTATCCAATGGGTAAGTCGACCATGACTCAATTTGCATTGTTTGAGAAATGATATAGACTTATGATCGCTTCTGACTGTGATTGGATACCCTAAGATGTAGGTTCTAAACTTGCCGCACGCGAATACTATGCTGAGCAACTCTTTTTCTGTAACAGTGTAGTTACGCTCGCAACTGTTTAGTATTCGGCTGGCAAAGCTAACGACCAGGTGGTTTCCTTCTTTGTCTTCTTGGTACAATTCTGCGCCTAGACTGACATCACTAGCGTCGCAATTTAAGTAGAAGGGTTGTTCGAAATTGGGGTGATGTAACATGACAGTTTCGAAAAATTTTTGTTTGATTAAAGTTAATACATTGTAACTCTAAATTTTATGACAAATATATACAACTTCCTCTTGTTCAGTTCCCCAAGTCCATTTTTCCCCTGAAAGTTGTTTCGAAAATTTTGCTGTAAGATGGGAATAGTTCGTCTGAAACTTTCTATAGTAATTGCATATTCCCAAGAATGACTGCAATTGCTTCTTGTTTTTTGGTGAGGGGAATTTTTGGATGGCTTCAACTTTCTCTTGGGATGGAGAGATTCCCTGTTCGGTCAAGTTGAACCCTAGGAACTTCACTTCATTTGCAATAAATTTTGATTTATCCAATTTAAGTGTAATATTATTATTGGACAACTTTTTTAATACATGTTCGACTCTTTCACAGTGTTCGTCCCAGTCTGTAGATGTTATGAGCAGGTCGTCAACGTACACTGTTGTGAACTCCAGTGCCTCTTGACCTAAGACTTGGTCCATGCACTTGACGAACACTGCTACGGAATTGATGAGTCCAAATGGTAATCTTTTAAATTGGTAATTTCTACCATCGAATATAAAGGCCATGTATTGCCTGCTGTGTGGGTGCAGCTCCACCTGCCAGTACCCACATACAGTATCCCAGGTACTAATGTATTTGATACCATAAAATCTTTTTAAAATTTCCTCAATTTCTCCCGGTGAGGTCCAGTCATTGACAATCATTTTATTGATTTCTCGGGCGTCCAAGCAAATCCGTACTTTGCCATTCTTTTTGGGTATAGCTACTATTGGGCTTGTGTATTGAGATTGGCTATACTCAATAATGTCCTCCGCAATCATTCTGTTAATTTCTGTCCTGACTTCATTTTTCAGGGAGTACGCTATGGGATATGATTTCCTGTGGAAGTCTACAGGTTCCCGGAAGTTAATTTTACACTGGTACCCCTTAACTTTTCCAGGAGTATTTGAGAAAACATACTGGTATTTGTTATAAATGGCCATGAGGTTTTCAGACTGTTGTTTACTGATTTCTTGTTGGGGTCGTTCTCTTTGGAAAGTTCTTATTTCTTCTATTTTTCGTTCCCATAATCCTCTACTTTCCTCTTCATCGGCCATAATGATGGACGGTTCATTTGCTTGACAGTAGTAACTTTTCAATCCTGGGTCTTGATTCAGAGCTGTTGGAGTTGGGTTACAGTTTATGATATTTGCAGACCATATTCCCTGTTCAGAAGTTAGCAATACGACTCCTTTTTGCAGGTTGATAACTGCCGAATATCGTCTTAACATGTCACATCCTACGAGCATGCTAAATGGCAGCCCATTGGCTACAAGAAATACAATAGGGATTGTTGTGTTTTGATTGTCTAATTCTAAGGAAACTTGCTTTCTTATCGTCTTATTTTGTTTGCCCGTGGCACCAATGATTATGATATTGTTTATTGGTAGTGTGGGGATTGGTGTTTGGGAGTTGGCTTGAATTCGCTCTAACTCGGGCTAGTTTATTAGAGAGATATTAGATCCCATGTCAATCATGATTATTTCTATAGTCCCGTTTATGGTAGCCTTTATATGTACAATTTCACTGTTAGTGTGTTGTAACTGGTTAGCCACTTCTTCGAGAAGTTCTTCTCGGATATTCTTGAGATAGTTGTTAGATATTACTATAATGACTTTGTGTTTATCTTGTGACGTTATACGATGTATTAACCCAAGTGATTGGTCATGTGAAGGGTACGTAGGTTTTTCCACTGACCTCTTTAGTTTAAAGGTTGTTGTTGATTTGTGGCCAGACTGTTCGACTGGTCATTCGTCTTGTTGCTCGGTCCTTGTTGATTGTTAACTTCATTCCTTGGTGGTTCTGTGGTTCTACTCTCTGAGAACTGATTGTTGTTTGTATTGGATTCTTGGTACCATGGGTTTGTCTGCCAGTTCAGACAATACCTCCTGTGGTTATTTTGTCTGCGTCCATGAACGAAATTTACTTGGCATCTGCCGTCGCCTCTATTTTGGTTTCCCCCGGTTCCCCTGTTGTACTGATAATTAGGGTTGTACCGGTTGGCATAATAGTTATTATTGTTGGGGTGACCATTTGGACGTTGTTCCGGTTCTGCTCCCCTGTAGCTATTGTTTGGTAGATTATTGTTTGGGATGTTCCTGTTGTTTGATTGGTTTCCCGGATGGTTGTTTGGTGGGCCTCTGTTAAATGGCTGGTTATTTTGAGGGTGATTCGGTTGATTCCTGTTGTATGGCTGATCATTTTGATAGTTGTTATTGTTCTGGTTGTAACTTTGATTATTATTTGTTACTTTGTATTATTTGTAATGTAATAAATTTTTAAATTTTATCGGGCGCCATGTTGCCACACAGTACAACAAAATACAAAACTTACCTTGAGGGCCAGAATTCGGGTTACACGAACCAGGGTCGTGGAATATATTACCTGAAATAATCGTACTCAAGATAAAATGTACCATTGACCTTTTATTTTTAAGATGACTCTACACATTGAAAATTGACTCTAGCATGTACCAAACATGCACGTTACCACGCCTCGGGGCGTAGTCCCATTTATTTGGTAAACATGTAATCTCCCTTAAACATTTTCTCAACCCTCCAAAATAAACATGTGTTATGATTAATACATAATAAACATGATAAACATAAATATGGCACAACCCAGCACTTATTAATTTTGAATCGTTTTAGTATCCACTCTCTCCCTTTCATGCTCTGGTACAAATTCCTTAATATGAGCTCATTTGAATTTGAATAATTTTGAATATTTGATTTTGATATAAATATTTTATATTTTATATATTTGATTGGTTTTTGTAGTGGTACTTAGCTGTCACTGCATTGAAAACGTCACATCGTGGATCTCACACTCCCGATTTGTAGTGTCCCATCGTGGATCTCACACTCCCGATTTGTAGTGTACCATCATGATCACACGCTTTCGATGTTGTAACAACCAAAACTGTTAAAAGTACTTTGACATTATGCAAACTATTTGAAGAATAGTTTGATTCAATTTTGAATTAATTATATCTGTATCCATCTTCAGATTACTCTTATCTCGTTACAGAAGGTATACATATTATTAAGTTATGATTTACATGATTTGTATGAGTCTTTACAAAATAAACTGTTTTTTACTCTGGGTTCTTAGAAAACAATATAACCACGGAAGTAATGCTTCCATGTCACCTGGGTATGATGTTGGTCCACGGCTGGTCCTCTTCATGGTCCTCTTCCGTAGGTTTTCCTGGATGATCTTAGTTGTAGTTTGTGTTCCTCCATTTCAGTGGTTGACTCTAAGTAGTTAGCGCAGTCATGAGGCTCGGATTCTGGCTACCTGGAGCTCATAGTGTTGTAGTTGATGATTCACTCTGGTCGGTCGTGTTCACTTTTACATTTTGGTTTAAAATGCACTGAAGTTACCTTATGATATGGTATGTAACATACCTTAACGATTAAACCATTTCATAAAGAGATGTGTCGACTATGCCTTTATTTCTTATTTTATTTACATTTAAACTACGTAACTTTTGTTTTTTACATTTCACTTCATTTAATAGTTAAATGAACTGTGGGGGTTGTGTAACCACGAAACACTTATTCACGGATACCTAATTTTGCAATATAGAAGTATTCATCTTCACAACACATGACAAGGCTGTTGACTTGGCCGTGATTCAGAGGAGACTGTCGGTAAGGTTTTTGCGGTCGAGTAGGGAGATCGGCGCAGTTCCGCCGCGAGAATAAATAGTTCGTACTTTTATTATTATTGTTTACCTCTACTTAGCTACTATTAATACTACTATAGCTTCTTTATTTATTCAATATTTTATTTATTATTATCACGTCCTTTTTTATATAATTAGGATGATTATTTTTATTAGCACAACAACATTATGGTTTGCTTGTCCGTACTCGCGGTTGACAAGAAGGTACAGGAATTTTGTACAAAGGGGAGGGTGGATTATTTTCTCACTTGTCATTTCAAACAAAAATATTTTTTTGTTTTGTGGTATTTAAATTGGCTTTAAATCGTCACAGCTTGATAATACAGACATTATGAAAATTAACAATCTTCGGACACAAATTATACTATAGCCAACCAGTCTTTGACCATTTTCCCCTTTTTTACTTTTAAACACACTCTCTCTCTCTGTCTGTCTGTCTGTCTGTCTGTCTGTCTCTCTCTCTCTCTCTCTCTCTCTCTCTCTCTCTCTCTCTCTCTCTCTCTCTCTCTCTCTCTCTCTCTCTCTCTCTCTCTCTCTCTCTCTCTCTCTCTCTCTCTCTCTCTCTCTCTTTCTTTCTTTAATTACCCCACTGTTTGAGATCTCATTATATACTTGTGTACACTTTATAAAAAAATAAATGATGGATTATTATTAGATGGACTGTTTTCGCTGCTGCTTATCACGTACTACGATTACGTCTTTTTATTCTGACACCAAAGTTCGTTTTTAAAACTTTTCGTTTAACCGGCACTGTAGTTAGTTTACTGTTGTATTGCGCACTTTACTAGATAGGCCGATTATAGTATTTTCGGCCTATCTTGCACACCCGAGGCCACCGTTAACTTACGACCGCTCTGTTTGAAGACTGCTATTCCGCTCTGGTGTTAGTTAATGACTGTTCTGTGCTACTGTCTGATGCAAAAACTGGGGTGACAAAGTGTTTTACTGTGATTCACAAAGAGACTGCTTGCCAGCGGTTACGTAATACGTCTAGCTGGGCAGGCTACAGGCTTTAGACATAAACAGTCTGCAATAACATTGTATGTGTGGCTGGTTACAATGGGGTACCCCACAGGTGAATACTGACTACTCTAAAATTAAAACTGAAATCTTTGTAGCACACAATTCTGTAGCGTTACAGCATCTTAAACTAAAACTTACTTTATTTATAGTTTTTGTGAACAGCTGCAAAACAGTGACGCACACTCGATACAGTTTGATTGTCTGAACTTATTTATACAATAAATTCACTCGGCGCTCCTTCTTTGCAAAACAGTCGATTACATCATCGTACCACGAAGGTCTGCGTTCCAATTTTTGCAGGGTTTCCTTTTCAACTGAAACTAAAGCTAAAGCACTGAGGCGGTCTTGAGTCATAGTGTTCCTTAAGTAGGATTTAGTTCTTTTAAGACATGAAAAACTTCTTTCTACTGAAGAACTAGACGCAGGTATTGTTTCTATAAGGGTGAATAATTTGAATGCTTCCGGAAGGATTTCTTTTGTGTCATCGTCTGTTTTATCAATTTATTGAGTCTTAAACTGTGAAATTTATCTTTGTGTTTAAAGGAAAAAATAGTTTCTAGTTCTGTTCTTAATTTTTCTTTGTTGAAATGTTCACCATATGTGTTTATTAAGGAAGTCAAAGCATCACTTGGGAATTCTTTATCATACTGTGCAAAGTTTTTTGTCTCACCCAACTTAAGAAATGTTAATTCCTCACATCTTGAAAATCGTACCTCTAGCTGCGTTATAATGTTGTCTAACACTTCAAAATAAAATTTGTTTGTAGTAATTTGAGGAAGCGACGTCCTTATTTACGAACTGGTGACGTTTCATAACTGATGATCTGGAGCCAGTAGCAGACTCAGTCAGCTGGATGAACTCATCATTTTTCTTATCATCCCTCAGTTTTCTCATATAAGAAATACATTCCACAACTGAATTATTACAGAATTGTGTGTCATTTGAAATTTTTTGAAGGGTTTTAAATAGTAAATTGGTTTTTTCAAAAATCTTTTGAAATAACAACAGCAGAAAAACAAATGTGAAATCTTCTAAATTATTTAAGGATCCTTGTGCCTCTCTAACAGTTACAGCATCTGATGATTCTAATAACTCTCTGAAAACCTCAATCAATGTCAGTTTATTTGTATGAACTGCACTGATAATTTTGGAATTAGAATTCCAACGAACCTCACTATTTGTTGGAACACATTTGCCCAAAACTCTATCTAAAACTGCTGTTCGCTTCGACGAACAATGAAAATATGCAGGTATTCCTTGAAGGGTAGAAAAAAGAAAAAACACCTTAACAGGTTTTATTTTAGAGCAACTCTGCTGTAAAACAAGATTTAGGCGGTGTGCAAAGCAATGAGTAAATATAGCTTGAGGTGCGATTTCCTGAACTTTAGCCTGTAAACCATTTAATTCACCTGACATAACACTACATCCATCATAAGTTTGAGCAACTGACTTGTGTTTTATATTGAATTTTTCAAGAGCCTTACACAAAACATTACACAAACCATCTGCCTTTCTGTCTTCATTAACCCCATAAAATCCCCAAAAGTACTCTTGAATTTCACCGTTAGAATCCACTAACCTTACAACTATGGAGAACTGCTTTTTTCTCAGAAATGTCTGTAGTTTCATCTACCATGCACGCAAAGAATGGAGCTAGATTGATGTCACTTTCAATAACTTTTTTAACTCATCTTGAAAGCATTCAATTAGTTCATTTTGTATGGTTTTAGACAATCCTCTAAAAAAATCCCATGTTATCCCAGTGTTGTTTTAACTTTGGATTCCTGCTTATTACAAGGTTGAAAATAGCTTTAAAATTCCCACGATTACGTGAATCTTCCGATTCGTCGTGCCCTCTGAAAGCAAGCTCCTGTTTATATATTAAACTAGTGACATCAACTAAAATCTTAAAAACCTCCCGTTTTTTTTTAACTTCCTCGTTATATTTTATTTTTTGCAATCTGCTATGTTCATTTAACAGTTCAGATATTTTGAAAACTTGATTTGAAAGGTTATTTAATGACAGGTGTGCATGTAAATGATCCTTAGAGGATGCATGCCTCACCAAAGCTCTAGATAAATTTTTTAAGTCATCAAACCCTTCAGCAGACCATACAGTCTTCTTTGTGTTCAGCAATAAACAAGGCTAACAAAATAATTTTGACTTTTCCCCATTACCACATAGCCATTTATGTTGGTCATACCATGACGACTGAAAAGATCTATTGCGGTCTTTATACTTTTTTAAAATAGATAACTTTCGTGTGGGTCGTCCACGTTTCAGTATTTCGTTCCTTTCAATATCACTACGTCTTGAATACGGGACATTAAGTAAAGATACTAAAATGTCATTGTTTGTTAAAGAACTACTACTCATCTGCTGTAAATCCATGTCACAGAGGTCAGGCGGTAATCCAAAATAGCATAAACACAGGACACACGTGATTGAAACGCACGCGAAGCGACAAAATCTGGCGCGCTCTGTACTGTAACGAGTGCGAGAGGCCAATGCTTCGTTGACCTCAAGCACTGTATAAAACACTGCGCGGTCCCCCACCACGTGCGTCTGACCAAGTTTATATGGCATTGCATGGCCATGGCGGGCGGCCAGCGAATATTTGGCCTCCCGACACATTTTTATTATTGGTGCATTCCGCTGCTAATGTGTGCATGTGATACACTTTATTTTAAATGTTTTTTCCTAAGATAATGCGTGAACCTGTAGTGCCCTTTTGCAATATAAGTTAAATTATATTATCATTTATATATTTTTTAGTTTGCTGGGAGTTATTCAGTTATTGGGGAGGCCAGGCCTCCGTTGCCTCCTCTGACGAGCCGCCACTGCTATGAATGTGTATTATATGAAAGTGATTGCAAACTGCAATCACACATAATGTGGTACACTTAAACCGCTGTAACAGCTAGAAGACAACAGGAATAACAGCTTTCTGTTCTTGTCATTACGGGTTGCCAACATACAGGGTGGGACAATGAGACACAACAATTTATAGCTATCACAACAGTAACTCGTTGAATATTTTGAAGTCAAATATGGTATAAATACAGAGGTAATAAGATATCATTTTACATAGTCATGTTCATTGTTTGAAAATAACATCCCTTAAGTGACACCCATTGACACGCTTACATTCTTCAAGTTGATTGAAAAAGCTATGGCTTGCGGAATTGCCTTAATTTCTTCGATGATTCGCTGTGCGAGTTGATTTAAATCACGTGGTTGTGACTGGAAAATGTTAAACTTCAGATAACCCCACAAAAAAAAAAAATCATAAGCAAACAGGTCTGGAGATCGCGCTGATCAGGGTATTGCACAAAATTTTGAGATCTACCAATCTTCGAATACGGGCCTCAACATACCCATTGTGTTTTGTGCAGTGTGTGTGGTAGCTCCATCCTGCTGGAGCCAGACCAAATCAGTGTGAGTCCTTAGATCATTTAACAAAGGATGAAGAAAGGTTTCCAGCATTTCCACATATCGGTATGAGTTCACACCGACTGAATTTCCATTATCATCTTCAAAGAAATACGGTCAAGAAACACGAACAGGGAAACTTCACACCAAACAGTGACTCGCTGGCTATGAAGAGGTATAGCATGAAGGTCTTAGGGTTACTGTCACTCCAATAGTGCATGTTTTGTTTATTGGCGTGACTGGAAAATTGAAAATGTGTTTCTTCATCAGACACAATCAAGTGTTCGTGAAAGTTTTGTTCTTGACTTTTGAATTCCAATATTCAAAAGTCAAGAAACAAATATACAAATATCAACGGTTTTAGTGTAATCGTGTTCAAACAGTTTTTGTGCTACTTGAATTTTGTATGAGTGGAAATGGAGATCCTGGTGCAAAATCCTCCGCAGAGACCTACTGAAAATCTGCAATGCCACAGCTTACTTCCTGAGAGACCTTTTTAGACTGTGTGTGACAGCAGCTCTTACCCTGCCACATTTTCTGGCATCCACACTGTTTTTACACTTCCTCCAATTGTTTTCTGTGTCGAGGTAGTTGTTCTAAATGTTCTTATTCATTTCGATATTGTTGAGCGATATGGAACTCTTCCATGTCTCCCAATGTTGAAGTGATTTTTGAACAGTCTTTGTGTTGTTATGTGGGAATCATTACTTTTAGAAAACGTTTCTACAGCAAACGCATGATGTTCAACTTCCCATTGAGCCATGTTTATTGAAATGCCACAGTTTAATTGAGACTATAAAATCATCTATTTATTTATTGTTGCCAGAACAACCAAACACGATGAGATATTAATAAACTTTTAAAATATATAAATACATAAATTTTACTTCCACCTACCTGCAAAGATTCTATCTGGGTCCAGGATTCTCGCACGAACGTAAGATGTTAGCGTGATTTATAGGTTTTCGTAATAATTGACTCTACACATTTTTTATGAAGAGAAATTAATTGATCTTTATTTTTTTCATTCTTTATACTCTGTCTCAAATTATTTGCTATTCATCTGCTGTGTTTTCACTAACCATCGATTATTTTAAATTTACTTTTAAATGGAATTTCCTTGAAATCTGTTCTTATACCATACTGACTTATATACTATAGCTTACCTTATTTATATCACACAAAACATAAACAGCCCAGCCTGCAATTTTTTTTATACACACACACACACACACACACACAGACTATTAATAGACCCTTAACATATTAAAAGAAATACCCCTCCCTGCCGGCACGTGGTGATCGCTCGCGCAACTTCTCATATTTCGTATTTAGCAGTGTGTCCGCATTCACTGTTGGCGTTCTTTGGTTGACTATATGGTTCACCTCACTGTCACATATTCATTGTTAACCGAAACTTGAGTTTTATTATTGGAACTTAGAAAATTTTAACGAGCCCCTTTGGGGCAGTGTCTGGCCAGACACAGTATCTAAGCGAAACTGGGCAGCGCCGCTATATGTTCGCGGCCAACTCGGTTATGTCGTTTTATGTGGAAGCCAAAGCCTCATGGTTCTTCGTCGTAGCTTCGTCCTATTTGAACCCATGTAGTTGTTTGTGTGCAGTTCGTGTCAGATATTCGCTAGGCACTGGCTGACATCACAAGATAGGCGGTACTTAGGCTATACGTCCTGCCGCATGGTAAGCTAAGTGAACAGAATTTGTTGCTCTTAGCCATTTTTGATTTTCACACTGGCGTGGGTCCGCGCGCATGGTTGTGTGATGCATACGGGCGCACTGCCACACACTTGCAAAGTTCTTGGAAATGACGACTTGGTACATTCCTGGTTCTGATTGCACAATTGTTGAAACGTAGTGCTGCCTTTGTTATACCACTGCTACAATACAACACGTGGCCTGGTCACCGTTGGAAATAAACTTTACGAATATCTTAATAAAACCCCACAAAATTTAATAAAATAAAATAACCCTCAAATTCGGCCCGTTACAATACCCCCCCCCCAATGAGAGATCTTCTGTCGAAACAGAAGAAATCTCATTGCTCAAACCCCTAAGAGGACCGGTGAGGAACTGGTGCCAACAACCCCCTATTTCTTACACCTCATGGGTAAACGACCCCCCTGGCTCGGCTACTATGGACGCATCTGAACGAGATCACTGGACTTCTCTGTGCGAGATCCCAACACCGAAAAATCGACCAGATACGCACCACAGCGCACCTCACCTTCTAACATGTTTCCCCAAAAAATCCAAATCCCTGGCTTATATCATGCCAGATCCTCAACCGATATGTTCCCCCTTGTATGCAAACTGGTCTGCCTTTAGCAGTTACTGGGCTCACACACACACTTGTACTACATCATATAAACATTGCAACATCTTTAGCTATACCATTTCATTTAAGTTAAAATCCAAAAATCAAACTAAAATCTTTTATCAAAAAAATTCTCTTCATTAGTTTTTTGTTATTAGAAAATAAACAAATTGAACATTCCTTAAAATAGGAACATCCTTAACCTAACATGTGATTATACATATGCCCTAACAATACAATGCAAATAAAACACTAATAATACACAAACAATAAAATAATCAAATTTTACAAACATCAATTAGATGGCAGGCGCAAAATCAAGAAATTTTTTTTTTTTCAAAAATTTTAAATTCCAAAAAATTTAAATTTATTAAAATATATTTTACTTTTTTCAATCTTGAAATTATTTTAAAATTATTCAAATCAATTAAAAGCAAACTTGGCTTTATTTCCTTGCTAGACATGTCTAGTATATGACCTCACCTATCAGCTGATCAAAACTGGGTCAAGTCAAGAACCTTGACCTACATAAATTATACACAAGTTACATCTGTAAATACGTTGTACATCTGTAAAATTCTGTATTTAAACACAAAACACAATAAAATAAAACATTTAAGATAACAAAATAGTATTATAAATCACAATCAAATTGATATTTAAATTATTCAAATAAACACTTTATAATTTTACGTTATTCTCAAACTCTATCAAAAATTGTCACTGGTTTCAATCAAAATTTTATATTTTTACTATAAATCTCTTTATTTAATCATCTCCTTCTCCATTACTTAGGGTGATTTAATTACTTATAATAGCTCGATTTGCCACTTGGCAGGTATACATATATAATCTTTACCTCCCCCCCCAAAAAGCTCATTCCCTTATGTTGGTTCCTGGATTCTACCTAAGGTAACCCTTTCCGGCGACAAACGGTCCCTTCCCGTCCCAACCCTTTTGTTGCGGACTCCTACATTACACTATCCCCTCTTACAAAATTACCATCCCCAAATCTCATTCTAATTACCTCACTTCAACTACAAAATAACATCATCATTTATAAATATCAATATATCAATCATTACTCTACATATATTCCACATAACTACTGTGTCAACATCAATACTTCTCAAATTCTATTACATTACCTCACAACAACATTACATTAATTCAAAACAATATTTTCATCTCTAGTAACACTTTAACTTTAACTTGGACTTGGACTGATCTACATGTCCCACAAAATATTCATCACCCAAAATCTACCTTTTGTTATCTTTGACACTTTATTTAACATCTTACTACATTAAATTACTTTTCTCATCATTTGAAATAGCATCTTTAACACATTAAACATTATATTTAACATCAATTACCGTGAACATTTATAAACAATTTAACAGTGACACTTTACTACTGATCAGCTGACATTCCTAGCAAAGTGAAGACACCTTTCAAAATTATACACATTCTATGAAATACATATGGTCATCCATCCTTACATCTACCATACTACCCATCATTGTTTCCCCTCTTTCTGACTCTGGTACTATTGTGTGAACCGCCTGCCAGTCGGTTTAGTTATTTACTTTGTTATACTCATTTTAAAATCACAAATTATATAAAACACATACTTTTTTATCAATTCTTATATCTAACCTACTACAATAAAATAACACATTGCTAAAATATAGAATGAACACAGTATACTGAATGTATGAACCCCTATTTATCAAAGCAGAATACAAGCGTTTAATTAGAGCAAAATTGATTTATCATTTTTAATTTACAAAATTTAAATTCTGTAACCCCCCTAATCTGACCCCCCTCATCTGAGCAACCCCCTAATCCACACACACTATTGTATTTTATGTTGGACTGTAACGCCCATTTGCTTTCACAAAGACTGCATAGTTGGAGGAATTGGACATCTCCGTGTCTTTGCTTCGGCTTTACATTTTAAAGATTTTGGATATCGACATATCCTCGTTCATAATTATAAGCCCTTAAAACGGGTCTACCACCTGGCTATGCTGTCCCTACGCGGACAGAGTGGCAGCCGCTGTTCCATAGTTCCGGGATTTCCCCTAGTTTCACCCCCCTATTAATTTCTACTATAAACCAATTTCAAGTCAGCTATGGTCAAGGGACTTGATTATGGCCATAGCTGACCGCTAGCCAAAACCACGATTAGTGCTGGTAAGGCAGTAATCACCCGAAAAGTCGGGGAAATCAAACTTCACTTTAATGCCTGTTCTATTCGTTATTATTATGTACGGCACGAGAGTCTATCAGGGTACAAATAAAATAGTACAAAAAAAGTGAGCCGCACATTTTCGCCATGTTGGCCTCCGATGGAGGTAACACTCACTGTTACCCACAACCCATTCCACTATCTACTGGGGCACAGGCCACCCCAGCAATAGCACCTTAATAACTAACTTAAAAAATTAAATATAAAACATTATAATATGAAATTTTCATTAATTATTTTATCCATCATCATTTAAATCATTCAGCACCTTCTACAATTATATTTCTTAGATTTTTCAAATTTATTATTACCTTTTAAATTATTATCTCAAGTTATTTTCATTATTGCATTTAAAATTCTTTCAATTGAGTTAAACATCTGTACACATTTTATTATAGCTGACTGGTTATTATAAATTTTATACTTACAGTGCATACTGTAATTCACTTACTGACATACACAAAATATATACACCAATACACACCAATATTTTCACGTTACTTCTGAAACATTTAACAAAATGTTAGTTCAAATCAAACAATTTAACACTTAATTACCAAATTCACATCTCAAATAATTTAAATTCATTATCAAAATTCAATTATATAACCTTTAAATCAATCAAAATATTTAAAACATCTCAAATTATTTTAATTAAATTAATTATTGAAAATACAAGTTCCATTGCTATCAAAACAATTACAATTCACTAATTACTTCAAAACTAATTTTGTTATTTATTTAAATTGCAAAATATTATTATTGTTATTATCACAACCATCTACATACACATTGTTTACCTGACATTCTACACTACACCCAAATAAATTTACTAAACATTTATTTACAAATCGTCATCATTATTATTCAGTTATATCACACTTCAAGGTCCAAGGTTGCGAGGTCAAAACCATAAAACAATAATATTTATGATTGTCCATTGATTGTTTATAGTTAGCCTCCATCGTCAAAAATTAATCTTTGTTTCAGATAGCACTTTTCAATTTTATTGACACACATATTGATATTTTGTGTGTCATAACCACAAAAATCAAATTCATTCGTTTTATCAAAATAATCATGAAACAAGTCGACATTAAGTATTTCTGTTAAGTCTCCATTAGTAAAGATCTCCAATATCGGGTCAGTTACTTTTTTATTATAAATTAAATCATTCTTATTTAAATACACTTCTAACATTTCTTTCCACTCATCATAATCTCTCTTTAATTCAACAATTCTAACTCTCTCTCATCATAACACCATCTCATACTTATAAAATCATTCCACACAGAGGGTATAAACTTATACAAATAAAATAAACAACTCAAATCTTCTACTAACACGGGACTCTTGCCCTTCAAAAACAACACTTGTGAACACTCTGGTTCAGAACAAATAAGGGGAAAATTTACCCTCTGCCCCCATTCTACCACTATACTATCTTTCCACTTTTTCTCTGACTCATAAACACACATTAACATTTCATTATTACCTTTTACAACTTCGTCAGTACTCTCACTATTTATTTTCAACATATCACTCTCTGATACTACCTCTTCAAATACATTACTATTCTCAAGATTATTTTTATTCTTTGTTAACTCTTTATCTAGTACCACATTTTTACACATGTCATTACAATTTTCATTTGTATTACTCTTACTCTGTTCTACTTTATTCAAACTATTTCTTATTGTTTCATTGGTATTTTCTAAACGTTTATTCTTTTCTTGTACATCATTTGTTAATTCATCAAATTTCACACTTATACTCTGCTGCAACTGAATATTCTGTTCTTCAAATTTTATGTTAATATTACTACTCAGGTTATCAGACATCGTTCTCATGAAATTATATAGATCGTCCAGTGACAACTCTTTTGCTTTATTTGTTACCGGAGTAGACTCTGCTTTTGCCCCACTCATTATTACCGATTGTGTTAAATTATTCTCATCTATCAGGCTTGGAGTTGTCTCCATTCCTGAATCATTTATGTTATCTGATTCATTTAAAACGCTTTCTTTGACCCCATTAGGGTCTGTATTAATTTCTCCCTCCCCCGTGACAGTTACATCAATCATACTAACTTTATCTCCGTCTTCCATTTTTATCTTATTTATGAGATTTTGCTCTACATAAAAATTCAATCTTAAATATTTTCAGTATTATTCAATATAGTATAATCTAAGCATCGCTTAACTACACTTTAACATCATTTACATGTAATTAGTACTCATTTCCACTTAACCTCTAAATCACGCTTGCATCCTATTTGTAGGTGCGGTTTTTACTTTTTATTTTTTACTCATAAAAACTGTCCCTGTCGGCTGCGCCATTGAGATATTAATAAACTTTTAAAATATATAAATACATAAATTTTACTTCCACCTACCTGCAAAGATTCTATCTGGGTCCAGGATTCTCGCACGAACGTAAGATGTTAGCGTGATTTATAGGTTTTCGTAATAATTGACTCTACACATTTTTTATGAAGAGAAATTAATTGATCTTTATTTTTTTCATTCTTTATACTCTGTCTCAAATTATTTGCTATTCATCTGCTGTGTTTTCACTAACCATCGATTATTTTAAATTTACTTTTAAATGGAATTTCCTTGAAATCTGTTCTTATACCATACTGACTTATATACTATAGCTTACCTTATTTATATCACACAAAACATAAACAGCCCAGCCTGCAATTTTTTTTATACACACACACACACACACACACACAGACTATTAATAGACCCTTAACATATTAAAAGAAATACCCCTCCCTGCCGGCACATGGTGATCGCTCGCGCAACTTCTCATATTTTGTATTTAGTAGTGTGTCCGCATTCACTGTTGGTGTTCTTTGGTTGACTATATGTTTCACCTCACTGTCACATATTCATCGTTAACCGAAACTCGAGTTTTATTATTGGAACTTAGAAAATTTTAACGAGCCCCTTTGGGGCACTGTCTGGCCAGACACAGTATCTAAGCGAAACTGGGCAGCCCTGCTATATGTTCGCGGCCAACTCGATTACGTTGTTTTATGTGGAAGCCAAAGCCTCATGGTTCTTCGTCGTAGCTTCGTCCTATTTGAACCCATGTAGTTGTTTGTGTGCAGTTCGTGTCAGATATTCGTTAGGCACTGGCTGACGTCACAAGATAGGCGGTACTTAGGCTATACGTCCTGCCGCATGGTAAGCTAAGTGAACAGAATTTGTTGCTCTTAGCCATTTTTGATTTTCACACTGGTGTGGGTCCGCGCGCATGGTTGTGTGATGCATACGGGCGCACTGTCACACACTTGCAAAGTTCTTGGAAATGACGACTTGGTACATTCCTGGTTCTGATTGCACAATTGTTGAAACGTAGTGCTGCCTTTGTTATACCACTGCTACAATACAACACGTGGCCTGGTCACCGTTGGAAATAAACTTTACGAATATTTTAATAAAACCCCACAAAATTTAATAAAATAAAATAACCCTCAAATTCGGCCCGTTACAACGAGTTAACACAAATCATTGTGTTCTCATTTTGCCACCCGTTACTCTCTCACATATTGAAAGAATAAAACTCTTAAGCAGCTGAACAAAAATAAAACAAAAATTATTAGAGAAGTAGTTGAAGTAGGGCACAGGTAGGATCCACTGAGCAGATAAGATGACAAGACTTATTTGCCTATACCAAGCCTGGAAAACAGTTGTCTACAGCATATATGATGTCTGTTCAAAAAGTACAGGCTACGGTGAAAAATAGTTTATCTATTGGTTTCCAGCCTCTTGTGAAGTAGTCTTCTTGTGACTTCACACATTTTGCCCAGAGGGCTTTCCATTGCTGGAAAGGTTTTTAGTATTCCCTTAAGGTACAGTACCAACTATTCTGTTGCATTCATATTATCTTGAAACAATATTAATTTGTTCAACTATTAAAATACTCTTACCTTCAGGTTCGGGTCCAGAGTCGTACAGACGAATACAGCTGCAGACAGGTTACTTGGGTTTGAGTTACGAAATATAATAACACAGTTTATTCTGGCTAAAACAACTTATTTGGATTTTATTTAATGTAATGTTTTACAGTTATGCAATAACGAATCAAATTTTATGCTGGTTGCGTACTACATTGATTAAAAGTTTTCTGTTTTTTGTTTTGTTGAGCGTAAACAACATATAAAGTTATCAGTACCGGTACATCAAACAATAATGAAACAATTCTTATGATTATTATTCTTAAATGGCTATAAAAATTTTCTTAATCTTAATAATGACCCAGTACTTTGTCGCACTCACTCTTTCATTCTTTTTTACATTTTTATTTTCTAACCCCTGTTAATAGAGCTCTGTATCTGTAAGTATTTTGTACATTTATAAAATTGATTTGGTTGTTTTTGAACGGTACTTAACCAATCCACGGCGTTCCAGACAGCTTCACCACCGTCACGTGTTACGGTATCACTCCTCACTCCGAACTGTTATTTCAACAATTTATAAATTTATTCACTATCACGGTATACTCCGCCTTATTTAGTTTAACATGGTTTTAAATTACACTTTTGTAACATTTTGTCGGCCGACTTTATTTTGCTCGAGCACTTAGGTGTTGACCGTGCTGCCATAAATTGCAGCAGACACTTATTATGTTTCACTAGATAGGCCCTTTTACTCGAGGCCTATCTTGCACGCCCGAGGCCACTATTTTTTAATGCACGAACTGTAGCTGCTGCTGGCTGTGTGTTGTACACTCTCTGATGACAAACTGCATACTGTTTCACAAGGGCTGCTGCTTACTGGGGCGGTTACGCAATACGTCTGGACTGTTGTTTAAACTAACAGTGTATGTTGTACTGGGGCTCCTCACAGGTGAAAGTTAACAATTTATTAATTACTGAATTACTGAATTAAATACTGAATTCATACAAAATAAAATTAAATGGGATAGTGCCAATTCTGTACCGTTACAATACCCCCCAATAAGAGGTTGAAGGCCGAAGCATTCAAACTCTTATTGCCTAAACCCTAAGAGGATCAGTGAGGATATGGCGCCGCAACCCCCCTGAACAATCTACTAAAATCATGGGTTCTTACCCCCCTGGTCTGGCGACTGCGGCAGCACCCATCCGATCTTACTGGACTTCTCTGTTCGAGATCCCAACACCATAAGCTCGGACAGATACCCGCCACAGTATCGCCTGACTCTGGAACATTCAATTAACATTTAATAAACGGCCTTCCATCACTCCATATCCACAACTGATTTGTATCCTCTTAGTCATACAGGCTCATTCTTTGCAAAGTACTGGTTCTGCTTATCCAAAGTACTGGTTTGGTTTAAAAATAATATAAACTTACAGTCTACCTACGGCGACTCCCGGTCAGGAATGATTATTTGGTTGATACGACGGGCATCTAAACACAGTCTCACTCTACTGTCTTTTTTGATTACTACTACTAGCGGGTTTGAATAAGTTGATACTGATCTTTCTATGATACCCCCCTCTAACATTTTACCTAACTCTTCTTGAACAGCCTTTCGTTTGGAAAATGGCACCGGATAACTTCTTTGTACATAGGGTGCGTGTTCCCTTACCTTTAATTCACACTCGTAGTTCCTGGCCCTTCCAGGTAACTCTGCAAACACCTCTTTAAAACTCTCTACAACCCGCCACAACACTCTACGTTGGGGACTCCCTATCACGCCACCCTCACTACAAAACTTATATGCCCTTTTTTCCCAAATTTGCTCTTCCCGTTCATCACTCTCTCTCCCTCTACATGCATTCACTCTAACTTCCATTCTTTTATCACTACCCCGATTTTGTATCACCCTTAGCCCTGATACTCTCACCGTGTCTGAAACCCGCTCAGAACTGACCCTGATTGGTTGACTCTCATGACTTAATTCTACTATCCACTTCTTAAAATCAATTACCGCGCTATGCCTGATTAAAAAATCGTTACCTAGTATGACTTCTAAATTTAAACCGCGTACCACCAAAAATGAGTTTTCATATGTTCCATCATTTATTATCATGTTTAGTTGTACTTGTTTTGTTACTCGTTTACTTCTAACCCCAGTAACCCCTACAATACTAACCCCCGCAACTGGTAAAGAAGGAATGTGTTTGTTGTTTTCCCTTATTTCATCTAATGTATGCTCTGAAATTACGGAGACCTCGCTCCCAGTGTCTATTAAAGTTTTAACTTCCTTACCTTCTATGTCGATCTTAATTTCTGTTAATCCCTGCTCCTGTCTTCCTGCCTCCATGTCTTCTTCCTCCATCAGTTCCTTGGACATGTCTGTAATGATAGTATTGTTCTGGTAGTTATATTCCTTTTGGACCCCACTGCTACCTGCTGACAATGGCTGGGCCCGGTTCCTCATTGTCTCGTCTAGTTTCCCGTAGACGTACCCGCCACAGCTTGGTTGGTTGTACCCTCCTCTACCTCTCGTCGCATCTCCACCTCCTCTGGTGTTACCTCCGCCTCGTTGCTGTTGATTGTGATGAGTGGAGGCCACGTTGCTCCGTTGACAATCCCTCACCTTGTTGCATCTGTAACATACTGTTCGGACAACAAAATTTTCGTATTCACAATTCGGACATTTCCACATCTCGCGTCTATGGTTATTGCTATTATTTCCATACGCCCCTCTTTGTGGTATATAATGACCTCTATTATTTGTACTCGTTTGGTTAGGACGCCTACATATTTTGCGGTCCCTAATGTTTTGCAATACATCTAACATGTTTTCTAGTTCGTTTATGTCTGCTATCTCTCTCGTCATTAGAGTAATTTGTACTTCTCTGGGCAGGTGTTTACTAACATGTCTAACAAATGACCGAAATGGCAACGGCGGTTCTAAGTACTTTGCCTCGTTGAATATTCTCATTACATACATGGTTATGTTGTTATTTATTCCCCCAAAATTCCCTGTTCCCATGATTTTACTACGCAAAATTTCTTGATCCTCTTCGGACCAATATTTATTCCGGAACGCAGCCTCGAATTTTTCATAACTACTCCACACCGTATTATGTACTTCCGCCCATATTTCAGAACTGCCTTTAAAACACTTTAAAATCTTTAACAATTTTATCTCCCAACTACTGCTATTAAACCGGTTAAATTCCCTTACCCTACTCAGAAACTGCATCGGGTGTACTCTCCGGTTGTCACAACTAAATTGTTCGAGTTCGATATCATCTTTTGCTTCGCGAGTATACAATATTCGCTCTGCAACACTATTTAAATTTTTGGCTTACTTCCACATGTAATTCATCTTTAATTTCTACTATGTCTTGCTCAATTACTCTTAATTTATAATCATATTTATTTTCATATTGAAGGTTATGTTTATTCATAGCCCCCATACTCTCTTGCACAGATTGTTTACACACATTTTTTACCTCCACTATTTTAATTTTTGTCATCATTATTTTTATTAATCTTATTTATACACTTAGTTTCTATCTCTACACACTGTTCTTTAACTTGAGTTTTAATTCGATCTGTCATTTGTTCATTTATGTCATTTATTTTACTTTCAATATTTTCTGTGATTTCATTAATCTGTTCATTGAACTTACAGTTTACTGATTCTAATATCTGCTCTTTAATACCATCACAACGTGTATTAATTTTATTTACTTGCTTACTAAAATTAAAATTCTGTTGTTTAATTTCATCTCTGATCTCATTCAACTTTTCACTAAAATTATTCTTAATCTTGTCAGTCTGTTCATCGAATCTAGCATCAAAACTACTCTTCTGTTCATCGAATTTACTATTTATTTTATCAAATTTATTGTTTACTTCTTTAAATCTACTTTTGCTTTTAACATCTTGAGCTTTCATAAAATTAAATATGTCATCTAATGACAATTCTTTTTCTTTTACATTTGTTACCTCAGGAGTCGATTTTGCTCCCGTCTCGCTATTTATATTTTCATTTGGTTTCTTATTTTTACTATCTAATTTCGGGGTTAATTGAATTCCCGAATCATTCGTGACATTTATTTCATTTGTAATATTACATTCGTTTATCTTATTGTCTTGACCCACATTTGGAGTCGAATAGACTTCAAGGCCGCTCATGACAGCTGATTCATTAAAATTAATTATTTCCTCTATATCGTTTTCGTTATTTCCTGCCATTTTTTAAATAATGAAATTATCATCTATTTTAACAATCCTTATTTTACATTCATTAAGTATTATTCACTAGTATAGGTATTACTTACGTATTACCTACTCTAACATGACATCGTTTTTCGTAATTTTTTACGCACTCCTAAATCACGCTTATATTCACTCGTAGGTGTGGTTTATAAATTATTTTATAAACAGTCAGTGGTCGAGGCACCAATGAGATGTTACTAACCTTTATCACATTTATTAATTATTATATAAAACAAACTTACCTTGATTAGCCCAGGATTTGGCACACGAACTGTGAACTATAAACGTGATTGAGGGTTACGTATTTCAATAACTACGCTCATTGTCTATATTAATCATCTCTGTTTATTATTCAATTTCAGCATTTATTTTACTTTTAAATTTATTTGATATTCATTTTCTTCTCAAAACTACTACGGTTTATCTCAATTACTTTTCTTCAAAAATTACAAAAACATTTAGGCTACTGTTACATGACAAATATTTTCATAGCTAGCTTCAAACTCTAACGTGAATAAATAATCAAATTAACTAATTAATTTATAAAAGACAATCCAGTAATTGCTCATTCTCTCATCCACACAGTTTTTAAATTTTCCCCATAATTTAGAGCTCTTCAAATTTTGGTTTATGTTAACGTTACTTGACCTTCGGCGTCTCCTCCAACACGTGCCGCACTTCGTATGTTTTTGTCTGTTCACCGCATTACTCACTGCACTTTTAGAATTTAATTGTTTATTTACTGTAGTGCGGGTGTTCGCACGTTAAATCCCTTTAAATGATACTTTTTACCACATTTTGAAAGTCTTAAAAAGATTTTCGGCTCACGAGCCTATTGTGTTGCATCGCAGAGCAGTTCGTCACAACGAATCACACAGTACAGACATAATATAACGCAGCCTCGGAATTTCGGTAGACCGAAGTGAACTGAGTAGCCAAGGTCTACCGAAATATGTAATTGTGTCAGAGAAGAACAACAAGCAGAAATAGTCTGCGGAATAAATAATAAATGTAAAAGTGAAGTATAAAAACAGTGTTTGTGAGAGTGAAATAGAAAGATGGCGGAATAGCACGTGCAGGTATTCTAAAACAATCAGTCTAACAGTTTTGTATATTTCAAATAATAAAGACCTCTTTAATATAATGGGGGGTATTAAGGAATTGTACGGAGTAAGAGTGTGTGAGTGGGAAAAATATCCAAGTACTGGTTAGCGAAAAGAAATTAGTATAAGAAAATTTTACATAATAGAAATATGTTGAAATAATATGTTATAAGGAAAAGATAAGTTCATTTTTGAATAATAATAAATCAGACGATTAATACTAACCTAAATATGTGTTAGCATAGTTATTTCGCCGTTACCATTTCCTAGTGTTCTGTGCTGAAAAACTCGTCTAAATGTTTCCGGGGAATTTTCTGAATTGTGGGAAGTCAGGTTGCAAAATTGTCCAGTGTTTTAATTAAGGTAAAGTATAAAGGTCTCCATACCTGTCCTTCAAAGATATTGGTGGCGGCCCTGAACTTCTGTTGGTGTTTATAAAAGGTAAGTCATTGAGAGAAAGATCACAAGGTTCTGGCAGAATATATTATTTTTAAATTAATAAAATGTATGTTTCTTCACAAATGGAAAAACAGATTTAAAGGGGCATGGTATCAAGAAGGGTAATATAACGAGTTTGATGAAAAATGAATTGTGCATGTACAAGATAAGATTCAATTTTGATGATGGAGAGTAGATAGATAGTGAATGAACATTTAATTATTTTAGTTTATGGTGTAATTACTTGGCTGACTTATGTAATGCGTGTGGTAAACAATAACATGATATGACGAAAATTGTAGATAAGTTTGTATTGAGGTTAAATGTATTGTATTAAGGTTATGTTGTTGGTATGTACATGGTATTATGTGTGTAAGCAATGTTTGTAATTTTAATTGAGTTTATGACAGTAATAATATTTTATTTGAATGAACAATTGACGTTTATGTAATTATTAAAATTGTATATGGATTTTGGGTAATGGTTTTTAATAAGGCAATAATTGATTTCAGTAAATGGCTGGTGGAGTTAGATAATGAAATTAAGCCAGTCGGGGTTAGTTTTGAACGGGTGTTAGACAATAAGAATTTCTAGAGTAAAAGTGCTACAAAAACAGGTAAATAGAGACATAGAAGTGAGAGTGAATGTATATAGGGAGAGAGAGAGAGAGAGTGATGAAAGTGAAGAACGGATATGAGAGAACAGGGCATATAAGTTTTGTAGTGAGGGTGGAGGTGTAGGGAGTCCCCAACATAAGGTGTTGCGGCGGGTTGTGGAGAGTTTTAAAGAATTGGCGGAGTTGCCTGGAAAGGGCCAGGAACTGATAAATGCTCACGCATTATAGGGAAGGTATAGGGTAGTATATTATAGGGAAGGCATTATATTAGTATAGGGTAAGGGAACACACATCCTACGTACAAAGAGGTTATACGGTGCCCTATTCTGAAAGAAGAGGTTCAAGTAGAGTTAGAGAAAATGGTGGAGGGAGATATTATTGAGAGATCGGTGTCACCATATTTCAGATCCGCTAGTTGTTGATAAAGAATGATGAGAGAGTGGGATTAGGTCTAAATGCTCATAGATAAAACAGATTAATTATTATTCCTGAAAGGGAGTCACCCGTTTATTAATAAATGAAAATAGGAAATAGAAATTCAGAGTAGAAATTATTATGCAACAGTTGGAAGATTTAATTGAAAATTGAAATTAAAGTTGTAATGTTTGTAATTTTTATGCAAATTCAGAGTTGAGGTGTTTATGTTAATGTAATAATGGTAATGTTCATTTTGAGTGTTTATTATGTTGTATTGTGTTTATCACGTGAAACATAAAGTGTTTATCTAAGGGTGATATATATATATATATATATATATACATGTATAGATATAAGTCATACATCATGTATGGTAAAGGCGATTCCCTAAATTTCAGGCAGTCACGGCTTCACCGAACCCTGACCGTGGATTTGGCTTGTTATTCTAAATTGGTGGACTTAGAAATTTAACTGGGGTGGAATCAGGGGAATCTAATATAATATAACTTTGGAACACGGCTATATACCTATAGAAAGGGTGATAGACCGCTTAAGGGTGTGTAAATATTTATTTAAGTAGGATTATTGGTATCCTGGATACTAGTAATACCGAATTTTATGTAATGCCGAAGCAAAGATGGGGTTGAAATAAAAGAAAAAAAATGTTCACCCCTTCTGCTTCAGTCCTTGTGGAAGCAACTGGGAGCTACAGTCCAGGGGGGGTAATAGTGAGTGTGGAAGGAGGAATATAAAATGAAATAAAAATAGAGAGAGTGATGATTAAATCACGATATAACGAGTAATAATATAGTGTTAAAATACACATCTGGTTGACTGTACATATAGTATTGTATAATTTTAATTTTTGTGTTCTTCATGTATAGTATACAGATTGATGATGAAGAAATTAAGAGATAAAATGAGATATTTAAATAAAAGAGTAATAGGAAGTTGTTATTTAAATTCTGATTGGCATCAGGAAAATATTTTGAATTTGGAGTAAGAAATAATAAGAAGATGGCCATGTAAAACGTTTGAATTAAACTTTGTATCATGTTAGGTTAAGAATCTATATATGTATCTTAAGACTATGTTATTTGTTCATGTAGATAAGTAAATATAAAAAACCAGTACCTCTTCAAGGCAAACCAGTACGGTTAAGGGGAGACCAAATCAGTTCCAGATATAGTATAATGTAAGGCCATTATTTGATGTTTTTGATTGGATGTTTCAGTGTCTGGTGATACTGTGGCGGTGGTCCTGTACTGGCCTGTGCGTCAGAGCAGGGGCGTCTAGTGCCTGTCTGGCCTTGCGGTGTTGGGATCCTACAACAGGAAGTCCAGTAAGGTCATTCAGGTGCGGCCGCAGTCACTGGACCATGGGGGTAAGTAACCCATGGCTTTAATAAAATGTAAAGGGGGGTTATGGCACCATATCCGGACTGATCCTCTTAGGTTGTGTCAATGAAATTATGCTTCAGCATAAAACCTCTCATTGAGGGGGTATTGTGACGGTACAAACCGTGGCCTAAAGTATAACATGGGGTAAATACTCCAATAATTGTAATTGTGGATTATAATTTTAAATAAAACGACAACCGAATACAAGTCAAAAGTTGGATATACATTGTAAGTCAGTGAATCAGCAGCTAATTTTAGAAACACCAAGCCTCAACGCTTTGGGTTACAAATGACGTTAAACCACGTCACGGGCCTAGCCCATAGGTATATAATATTGGAATTCAGTATGGTCATCGCCAAGCCTTAAAATTTACCGACATGGAACTTTTGGCTGAGAAGGGGAACCACGTGATCAATGTTCAATAAAACCATACGCGAGCAGCTTTCTGCGCCAGATCTGTCTTCAATCCCGTGCCGTACAGCAGCTTAACAGTCCATGGACTAAATTTAAATAGTCCGCGGCCACCACCATAAGTATTAAAATGAAAAAATAATCAATAGTAAACAGTGGTTAAACCATAGTAACAGTTTTTAAAATAAGTGGAATTAATGGAAATCGACCGTGAAGTAAAGTATATGGGATAATCGACATAGTGTGTGTGTGTGATATGGCTTGGCGTCTTCAGGACAATGGACAGATAAGTAACTAATCGGGGGGTAAAACAAATTTTTAAAATTGTAAAATAACACCAAACGTAATTTCATAAAGATGTACAAAAGAAATTGAGATCTCAAAAAAAGGGTGGGGTTGAGTAATTGGTATGAGTGTGTGTGTGTATGCGAAATGTGCAAGAAGTGCTGGTTTGCAATTAGAACAGGTAATTTTATTTCTATATTTGTTTTATTTTGTGTTAACGCTGTAGAATCACAATAAGAATTTAATCACAGTTAATTTCACTTCGTTTGTTTACATTTATTGTTATCTGTAAAAAACTGAGATAAGTAAATAAAAAAAAGAAAGGTTTTTTATTTTTATTTTATTTACTAACGTTGATAAGAATAAAATCTAGCGTCATTTGAATACAAATTACACTGAATTATTTACTGCAAATAACCCTATTCTGCTCTCCAGTTTATCCAAAAGGACCTTGAATTGCCCTTGAGGTGAGTAATGACGAAGTATTGGTAAGGAAATATGTTAGATATAATTACAAATGGCGTCTGTCAATGCATACATGAGAACAGCTGTTTGTGTAACACGTGTATGCAAAGTATAACCCTGTAAAAAGTTCATTACTTTACAATGTTGTGATCCAACTGCCACTTGCTTGATTCCCACAGACGTGGTCTCTTGTGCCAAACTGTCGAAGATAGTCACAGAACTTCCATATAGTATCATTTGTGGACAGTTTGATCTTCTGTTTGTATTCTTGATACACAACTCCACATTAGTAAAAAAAACTTTTTAAGTGTATTCCTCACTTATTTTGTCTCTTCTGGCCTCGATGGTGATTTCCACTGTGATATGTGAACGATTGATGTCAAGGATTGTGCGAGATGATGGGCATGCCCGTCACCCACAAGTGTGCCATGTCCTGAACTTCATATAGAGCTCCTACCATGGGGACCAAAAGACTGATAATTTAGATATGGCCTGCTACCAGCGTGGTTTTTCAATTAGGGAACTAAATTGAGCATGCAGGTTTGTGGGGGCTGGGTCCAAGATTGACCTGGCATAAATGGGTTTTGACTGAGGGCACTATTAGGTGATTACCGTGAAAGTGGGCGCAGCAGTGTCCGTATGGTGGCATTCAAGGAACGGACTTGTAGGAATTCTCTGATGGTCTGGTTTAATGTTAGATAGTGGGGTTTCCACACCCAGCGCAGTCCTTGGTCCAAGAGAGGCTGAAGCATTCGCTTATGAGTTTTTGCCAAGTAGCTCCATACAGGGATCTCATAGGTAACCTCGGCACTACATATGTGGAGACAATAAGTTTCCCTAGGTGGTGGGTCCATAGATTTGCTGCAAAGCAGGGGTTAGAGCTGGTAGTTTTGTGGGCTACTTGCTCAGATGTGTCTGCCAGGTGAGACAATGATCCAGGTGAAGCCTGAAGTACTTCAGACTGAGAGACTAGAGGATGACTGAACCTTAGTTTCTGGGTAGTGTCCATATACCTAAGACTTGTCACCAGTTATCACGGTCTTAAGGAAGCTACAAACACATTGGTGCACTGTCTGTACCAAGTTCTGTGCAAAGTTAAAACAAGAGAAACCAACCATTGTACAAATTTTGTGGCACTGTGTGTGCCCAAGTGGTTCGTTAAATTCATGTGTAAAACTCTTGCTAATTAATGTCATTTGCATTTATTGGATGGTCAGCCAATGAGTTATTATTATCAAACTGTGCACATTGTTAATGGAATTTGGATTTTAGTTCATTGACAACCTACTGATATGCTAGCCACTATCAACTGAAGTTTGTACATTTTGAAAAATGTTATTTCACTCCTTAATTTGTGTAACCCATGTACTATTATCCTGAAAGTCTGTGTAATCTTTTAAATTTTTCATTTGAGTATCACCAAGCTCTTCTGATAGAACTTGATACAGTGCTTGTACATATTTTAACATTATTCACACTCTAAGCTGTGACAATCACTTTTTCATTAGCGTATATAATGGCTGCTGGACACCAACTGATGCGATGTAAGAGGTTACAGAAAGTCAGGTATATGCGTTAGATACTACGGCTATACTCAACCCCACCATCTGCTGCGTTTGGACTGTACCAGAATGTATCAACTCTTTGTCTTTCAATTCAAATAACCTGAGAAAAAGCACAAGCACATTTTGTATATTCAAAACTAAAAGTCTGTAATGTTTGAAGTTATGTATAAAGTAGATTTTTTTGAAGTGCGTCCAAGGTATTAATATTTTTCAGAACTAATAAATATTTTTTGGAAAAAGTTAATTTGCTATTTATTAAAATGTCTTTTGTTTTGACAGTTAACAAGTAAACTGTCACAGATTAACCATTTGTGTTCTGTGTTGCAGCCAATACCATATTGGTTATACAAACTGCATGGTCTGAACATCAGTTATAATTGTGAAATCTGTGGAAACTTCATCTACAAAGGTCCTAAAGCATTTCAGAGACATTTTGCTGTAAGTATCAGTCATTTTTGTTCATGTAAATAATAAAATTTTAACATTTTAAAAATATAATATCAAACAGCTGTCCAGTTGAAACCTCTTTTGTGAGGCACAATAACTCATGATGTCCATCATGTGACATAGGTTCCCTCTATGTCAGTTATCTTAGAAATTAAATGAAAAAAGGCCTTAAATAAAAACAAAATTGAAAATAGAAATTAAAAATATTTAACTGACAGTTACATAATTACATGTACATTTACTGTTTTTTGACACAGTCCCACCTTTGTCCAAGTACGGTTAAGTATGGGGAACCAGCTTTTATATCCTCTAGTTTATAGAAGTGTGTCACCACTCCCCTTATTTCGTTGTCAAACTTTTTTCTGGCCTAAATGTTTCTTCAGACTTCACTAGGTGTGAAGTCTAGGTTATCTGGTAGATATCCAAAACATATCATTTTCAGTACTCATCAGTGCAGAGGTGAAACCATGATAGGTGTTGTAGCGTGACAGATATAAGCATAATATTGAATGGCAATTGATCGTTAGAATAATAAAGTTATAATATTTAAATTTGGAAGAAAGCATTAAGTTTAATATAAATAGATTAATTCATAGCAACTGTGGAAAGAAATCATTATTATAAAGAAAATACAAGTTCAAATAAAAGGAGTTACTAGTGATGAGTCATCCAAAACCAGTCTCATAACCAAAGGTTTTCAAGGTATAACCCAGGAAGGTAAGGAAGTGAATAACCAAGCAGTACAGAATATGACCAAACCCACAACGAGGAAGAATAAATAGAATAGAAACCCTAAAATAAGCCAAGATCAACCAATACAGGTGGTGTATTTCTAAAAATCAAGAAGAAGATGGAGAAGATCCCAAGAAACCTGATGGCATCAAGAAGAAGATGGAGAAGATACCAGTCCCAGAAGGCAGGAGAAAAGAAGACTGATGAAAGAAGAAGAAGGCAGCATCCTGAAGAAGATGTCATGCTCTTATAAAAGACACCCAAATCCCCATACCCCCCAAAATAAATCATTAACCAATAAAAGTATAACGAAATGAAAACCACATGTATATAAATTTAAGAGAGAGAAGTGTATAAAGTAAAAGTTGCCTGTGAACTAAGATGAAACAATAATATAGTACCCATGGAACAAATCTCCATTGTAAAACACTAATCAACTTGTTATGTTAATAAGACTATACGACCATTTAGCAATAACATAATATAAAAGTGCAAAGTGAACCAGTGATAGTTTTGGGTATTATAGAAAATGAACCTTGTGTTTCATTCTTGGCAATCACAAACATTGAATACAATGAAATATGCAATTTTCAATGACTTGAAATGTGTACTGTGAGAATATGTTACTTATAAGACATAAATCTGTTTAAAATAACATTTTGTTTTATATGCAAAAAGAAAAACAGATTTCATAATACTTTTTGAACAATTTATGCTATTTATTTATTTATGACAGGGTACAATTTCCCAAAGACAATGTGTAAAAGACGGTATAAAAACTGTAGAATCCCACTTATAATAATAGTTAGCAACAAGAATATAGATATAAGGTTTTTATGTATATAGTATAAGAATGTTTAAAAATGTGTTAGATATAAGGCCATTTGTTTGGGTCTGATACAACTAACATCAGAACTATAAAAATAATTACTACTTGTAAATAGTAGGAAGTAATTAAGACTTGAGTTAGTAAAAAAAAACCTTTTTTGTGAACCGTATTTCCATGTTAGAAATAAGGATTTTGTTGTAAAATGTCTGAAGGTTGAAAACAACCATTTATTTAAAAAATATTCTTTATTTGTTTAACTGTTATTGGTATTGTAACCAATACTCATTGTTATTGTGTAATTTGGAAAAATGTTTAGTTTATAAGACTATATTTAAAAGTCAGAGAGGGTATCACACATCATATATTGTTTGTAAAATATTTTGTAAGAAAAAATTGTTAAAAAATCATAGGCCAGAGAAAGAAAACTAAACTTCATTAAAACAGAGAAATTACTCATTTAAATGCAAATAAACAAAAGGGATTTAGACAAAATAAACTTGAGATCAAGCCATATAATTGCACATACCATTTAGAAAGATTTTAATAAATTATATTCAGAATTATAAATAAAAATGAAAATGACTAAACTCAGAAATTTAGACATGGGAGTCATATATTCTAGAATAATGTTTCAGAATACAACTAATTCAGTTAATTACAAGAGAATAAGGGAATATAAACCTTTTTAATACAATATAAGATTATTAATATTAAATATAACTGATAAAATGGCTGAATTTTTATAATGACAGGAAGTATGTTTTGACTTTTCAGAGAATACCGAAATGAAAGTAAAATTACTAATTTTGGACAGAAAACACTATAAAACGGCATTATTTAATCTGAAAATAAGCCGAATGAACTGAAAGATTAATTTAAATAACATCTAGTGAATAAAATTGATAAATAACCAAAGTTTAGGCAATCATATAGTGAATTATTATATATGCACAGGATATGAAAATATATTTGAACAATGTTAAGAATAATATTATATTGGCTAAGAGTTTAATTGAAACTGGAGGAAATAAGTAGTTGATTATTGGTATTTGAACGGTTAATATGACGAGCGTTTTGTATCGAATCTAACCTAACTTACAACGGTAATGTCAAACGAGTGAATAGTACGTTTTTTGTGAAATCGCGAGTGACTTATAAAATACTTCTAGAACTCTCACATTATAACAGAAACAATCAAGAAACACTAAATAACACTGAACAATACATATCTACTCCGAAAAACACCACAAAACACCAGAAAACTGTATAATACAATAACCGTATTAGTGTCGGAATAGGGAAAAGTGTTTGAACTTATATTTACACGGATACACAAAATACAACCCAGAAACATTACACCAGGCACTACACAACATTTAACAAGAGATTTGCAGACACCAGAACAGGAATACTGCCAGAAAATACATTATTCGGAATGTAGCAGAATCGAGCAATATTTGGACCAGCTGGATGGCGGCCATATTTCTTTGACAATCTCAATGCCTCTCCGTGCACATATCAGCTGTTGGTGAAAACAATTATATTATTACTTCCATATTCCTTAAGGAATGGAAGTATGGTGATGGCAAAAAAAATCGTGTTCGAGATTATTGCAGATTCTGATTCTACTACACTCAAAACATGAAAAAAAGTCGTTTTCCGAAAAGTGTCTGTGTGTGTGTCTGTCTGTCTGTAGATTTTTTTTCTATGGCAAACGATAACTGCCGCAAATTCAAACTGAATCAAATAATTTTTTGCATACAGCCCTGATTTGTAGAGTACTCGCGACCTATAGTTTTTGGTGAAGATCGGTTGAGGGAAAGGGGTAGTTTACCTGCAACGGTTTTTTTTTATCAAGGGAAATTTTTTTTTTTTTGCAAACGATAACAGCCGCAAATTCAAACAGAATCAAATAATGTTTCGCATACAGCCCTGAATTGTAGAGTTCTCAAGACCTATTGTTTTTGGTGAAGATCGGTTAAGGGAAAGGGGTAGTTTACCTGTAACGTTTTATGTTTTAACAAGGGTATTTCTTATGGCAAACGATAACAGCCGCAAATTCAAACAGAATCAAAAGATTATTTGCATACAGCCTTAAATTGTAGATTTCTCAAGACCTATTGTTTTTGGTGAAGATCGGTTAAGGGAAAGGGGTAGTTTACCTACAACGTTTTTTTAACAAGGGTATTTTCTATGGCAAACGATAACAGCCGCAAGTTCAAACAGAATCAAATAATTTTCTGCATACAGCCCTGATTTGTAGAGTACTCAAGACCTATTGTTTTTGGTGAAGATCGGTTGAGGGGAAGGGGTAGTTTACCTGCAACGTTTTTTATCAAGCGTATTTTCTATGGCAAACGATAACTGCCGCAAATTCAAACAGAATCAAATAACTTTTTGCATACTTCAGTGAATTGTAGAGGACTCAATGAATTTCGATTTTGGTGAAGATCAGTTAAGGGGAAGGGGTAGTTTACCTGCAACCTTTTACGTTTTAACAAGAGTAAAGTACTTGAAAATTTATTTAAACTTTTTGAAACAATGGTAATTGTTAATTTTGTTGCCAGGCAATAAAATTAAAATTTTTTAATTTTAATGTAATATAATATTTTTCATTTAATACGGCAATAAAAAGGCAGGTAAGACACAGCCTGGCTGTTTGGCTGAAAATGATTTTAAATATAAATCTTAGAATATGGAAGTCATGTATGGTTCTCCATACCGATATTTTTCAAATTATTATTCAATGTCTGTATGTAGTAATAATTATTAATTTGTTGTAACGTTATACTTTTTAAATATTGGCCCGATTTCTCTGACTTTGATAATAATTGGCTGTTTAAAGAACCCTGTATGAATTTTATATAATATACTTTGTAACTTTTTCGATATCCTGAGATTCGATATTATAATCGATAAGAGTCAATATTGCTATTAACTAATAAAACATTAATATTTTTCAACACTAAATAGTTCTTTATTTCATAAATATTACTAGTTATCACTAATATAATTCTAATTAATAATCTACCAGGACTTTACCACCTATAAGTGAAGATAACCTAAAAAATAAAAAGGTAAACAAGTATCGATTGGTTTGAAGACAATCTTATGAGTGGTGATAGTTTATTTAAAATATACCAAAACTTCAATAAAATTTTTCAGCAGAGCATTACACTTTTTAAAACTTCACAGCCCTATATTAATTAATTGATTATAATTAATTAATTAATAAAAAGGAAAATTTTTTTTTTAATTATAATTTTTGTTTTTAAACATATTTTTTTATTTTCTTCAAAACAACAATTTTTGTTTTGAAATTTTTGGTAGAGCTGAACATATATTTCTTCATCAACATTACGCTACTCGACCGGTCTTGCTACCATTGGGACTCGACCAGCTGGGAAACTTAAGGAAGGGTTTCAGGCCAGTAAGACGTCGAGAGCCACACCAATTAACAATACACACACCTATTATTATTTTTCGTATTGTTTAAATTAGCAGCCATCCTTACTATTTCTTTTATGAATTTGCTAACTGCTATAATTTTTTATTGTTCGACTAAGCTTTTAGTCATTACATAGATGTCAGTAATGACGAAAAGCTTAGTCGAACAATAAAAAATTATAGCAGTTAGCAAATTCATAAAAGAAATATTATTATTTTATTGCAAATGGACTAGCCCAATCAGTGGGGCTTGAGCACATCAGAGCATCATCAAATCACCACTATCAAATATTATTAATTTTATTACAAATTGGCGCACAACTTTAGGGGCTTTAATTAGCGATTGGAAGGCCAATACATTCTGCCCAATCACTAGTTGGAGCTAGGCAACAGCTACAAAGTCAGAGAATTTCAAGGGAAAATGCAACGACGTGCAACATCTAAGAAACGGGCGGCGGAGGCCGAAAAAGAATTAGAAATAGAAATGGACAATAAAGAGGCGACGCCGGTGGAGGTGGAAGAGTCATTACCCTCGGTGTTGTCCAAACAACCGGTACAACCAGAGGAACAACCCGAAATGCCTACTCAGACAGGGGAAATCAATGTTCGGGAGGAACAGTTAGAAAAACCTCCACAAGCAGAAAACACAACCATGCAAGAGATGTTTAGAGTGATAATGGAAATGAAGAAGGACAACCAAACAACAAAAGAAGAAAATCGTAAGGAAAGGAAGGAAGACAATCTAACATTAAATAAAAAGTTGGAAGAATGGAAGGAAGACTTGAGTAAGAAAATGGGAAATGATAACCAGTCTTTGAAAGAAGATTTAGGAAATAAAATCGAAACAACCAATAAGAAGATAGAAGAAAATAGTAAGAAGATGGAAGAAAACAGCAAGAAGATGGAAGAATTGAAGAAGGATAATCAATCCACAAAAGAAGAGTTGATGGGGATGAACCAGAACATAGAAGATTTGAAGGAAGACAACAAGAAGATGGAAGAAGAGATGGGGAAGAAGTTAGAAGAATTGAAGGAAGACAACCAATCGTTCAAAGAAGAATTCAAGGCGACTAAAGAAGAATTGATTAATAAAATTGAAAATACTAATCAGAAAATCGATGAAACCAGGAAGAAGATAGAGAAGAACAACCGACAATTGAAGGAAGTTGAAAGAAGATAACAGGAAGTTGGAAGAGAAGATGGGAGAGAAATTGGAAGAATTGAGAGAGGACAATCAAATTTTGAGAGAAGAATTAAGAGAGGTCAATCAGGAGAATCTGGACAAACTGGACGAAAGGATGGAATTGTTGCGAGAAGAACTGAATAAAGAAATCAATGTTAACAAAAAAGCGATGAATAAGAAGATGGAAGAAGAAAATATAATGGTCAATAGACAGATTCGAGAGATTGATGGAAAGTGCAACCAGACCGAAAAGGAGGTGCATGAGTTTAAAGAAGTGGTGAACATCAAGTTCACGAATATCGAAGAACATAGTCGTAGGAAGGTAGAAGAACAGAGGAAGGAAAATCAAGAAGAGTTCGGAAAAGTACGCAACCAAGTCACAGAACGATGTAATGATATACAAGAGACCATGGCCAGTATCACCGGTCAGGTGCCACAAAGCCGAGAGGAGATGGAAGCAATAAGAAACAGACCGACTCATTTCACCGGATTGCCTGTCAACGAAAGCCGAGAGTGGCTCAACTTCCGGCAATACAAACGCAAGCCGAGGGAGTTCCTGGCTAGGGTAGAAGAATATTTGACCAAGCATAAAATTACCCAATGGAGTCATAGCAGGGAGATATTAGACGAGTCTTTCCGAGACATAACTGATAATTGGTGGATGGCCAACCGGAGTGAAATTCCCGACTACCAACAGTTCCGGAAAATGTTTAAGACAAAATACTGGTCTGAGACCACCCAGAACTTGATCCGTGACAATATTTGTAATGGAAGATACAGGGCACAATTAGGTAGCAGTATGACGGCATATTTCTTGGGGAAGGTGTGCATGGCAAAACACCTCGAGCCGGCAATCCCAGAAGAATGTTTAGTGAACAAGATATCGTATCATTATGATGAGGACATTATCAGGGCCCGGAGAGGTAGCCAGATCAAGACGATCCAGGGAATGACCGAGTTATTGGAGGGATACGAGAACGAGGAGTATTATCGGCAGAGCAGGAAGAGAAATGAGAGACCAGAAGCAAGGCCGACTACCTACCCCAATAACGGTAATAACCATACAAGTAACCGGAACCAGCCCAGTAATTACGACGGCCCTAACAACCCGCCGCGTAATAACCAGTTTAACGGTAATTTTAACGGCGTTAGGAATAACAACCCCTACCCAAACAATAGAAACAATTTTTATCAACAAAATAATAATGTCCCATACAGTCAGAGAAATCCATATCCCAACAATAATGGTGACAGACCTTACCCACCTAACCGAAATTACTATCAAAATAATTTTAGTAATAACAATAATAGCAATAATAATAACCGAGTGTCGCGTCCTAGGGTAAATTTTATAAGAGCAGAAGATCGCGGACCCAGGAGATATTATCAACCGAGGAGGAGCAGTTTCCACGGCGCCGACCGAAGATGGAGGAGTGCGGAACGAGACGGCCCAAGACACGAACAGGGAAGACGAAGTACAAGCCTGGAGGATCTTGGCAGACAACAGAACAGGGCGTTAAACCTCAACCAGGGTACAGAACGTCAGGAAACAAACCAGAGTTTCCCGAACGATGCCTCGGTCAATAATAATGTAAACAATGACCAAAATACTTTAAACGAGAGGAGGCAGTAATCAACAACAATGACCCGTTACTGCTTATACTTCCTGGGTTAGAAAAGGATGAATTGCGACCAGCAAACCAGCATAAAAACATCACTATTATAAGTAACCACTATCTGAAAGACATACGAACTGAACTTTTGGAAGAAAACGAGAAGAGTCTCAGCAACAGTAATAATGAGATAATTTATATAACAGCGGAGGTGGAAGGAGTTCCCGCTAAAATAATGATAGACACAGGAGCTAATATTTCAATAATAAACTCCAATGAGTTGGAGAGAATACAGTGTACATGTGGAAAAACTTTGCCAATGTTACCAGTCAACAACATTGTGTTGGTAGGTGCAACTGGCCGCCAGAATAAAACCATTAGGAAGCAAGTTTCCTTAAGTGTCGTTAGCCGTGATATAGCTTTAGACATGGAATTTTTAATCGCCACCAGATTACCATTTGACATCTTAGTCGGTTGTGATATTCTTCGTAGATATTCGGCGGTAATCGATCTTAATTTAAATAAAGTATCACTTTTCCCAGACGGAGTAACATGGACCGCAGAACTGGTAGGAAGCACAACTATACTTCCCAGCTCTATACATCAACAACTTCGTAAAATAAATGTTATTAGAAACAGCCCTCTTTCTAAACCCATAATATACAACCATGGTGGAGAGGATTTATGGTCAGTTAAGATCCAAGAAATACGGAATTTCCAGTGCGGAAGCGATAACAAGAAAATACCAACACATCTGGCTGATCGTCTAATCGCTATATATGAGAAATACAAGGCGGTGTTTTCTGATGAACCAGGGAAGGTAAAAAACTACCAGTGCCAACTTCGTTTTAAAGAAAACGTAGAGTTTAACCGGAGGTCATATCCAATAGCGCAGTCGCTCAAAGAAGCCGTGAGAACAGAGATAAACAAGATGATAGAAAATGACATAATTGAGATTAGTCAATCACCTTACACTAGTCCAATTATTGCTGTTCCGAAGAAAGACAGACAAGTCCGGCTCTGTTTAGATGCGCGTGAGTTGAACAAGACAATTGTGAATGACAGAACCTCTCCCGGTGAAATAGAAGAGATCTTAAAACGTTTTCATGGTACTAAATTTATTAGCACCTGGGATACGGTATGTGGTTATTGGCAGGTAGAGCTGCATCCACAAAGCCGCCAGTATGTAGCGTTCATTTTCGAAGGGCGCAATTACCAGTTCAAGAGACTGCCCTTCGGACTTGTCAATTCTGTCGCCATATTTGTGGCATGCATGGACCAGATTCTGGGACAAGAAGCGCTCCAATTTACCACCGTCTATGTTGACGATTTACTAATCACATCCGAAACCTGGGAGGAGCACTGTTACAGAGTGGAATTTGTACTAAACAAACTAGCGCAGAACAACATAACACTGAAGTTGGAAAAATCCAAGTTCATAGCGCGCGAGGTACAATTCCTGGGTTTCAACCTAGACGACAGAGTGGAGCGGGTCAAATTTTGGGTGTTTTATTTTAACCGTTTGGGGAATATATATATTTTATTTCATTTCATTTTCGGTCGGGAGCCTTATAAAATATTACGAAATAAATGTATTATTGTGCAACGTATTTGTCCGTATAATAGACCAGTATTAAGAAACAGTTCGAGACAAAGCGATAAGACGCAGGTTGTTGTTGAGTAATGCGGTGAAGAATTTACCACCTTGAAAATTCGCAGAACTTTGTAAATGTGTGTCAACGCTCAAGCGCAACTACACCTGCACGCGCTCAAAGGACGCTCTAACAAAAAACTCAAGATGGCCAGAGCGTAAAAATATTCGTCGTCTTCTCTAAGACCTCCCGGAAGTCGCATTAAACTCCGCCTACTGTTGGTGACATCAGCGGAGCCAATTACAATATCGGCCTTGGGTACCACACATATACCAGCTATAATCCATGCATAAAATGGTTATGCCACCACAATTAAGCACAAACGGCGACTAAAACCTGATGGCCGTGACTGCTCATTTCCCGCGACTCGAGGAAGCACATTGCCCAGTTCGTCTCTGACTGTGTCGGCGCCGACACGCGAGCTCAATACGCTCGTATAATATCGTTAATTTTCAATAATGAAAGTAAAGCAGTTCTTTTGAAAGCAGTGATAGGATGGGAGGAGTGTAGAACACTAACATGTAAATTTGGAATTCCTTTTCGTCTTTTTCATAGACATCTTCAATCTACCGCGGGCTGGCCACGAGGTCACCGAAGAAAGCGTTATCGGTAGTGCTATAAAAAAAAAAATTATGTATTCAATCTGGTAATTGGGGTTTGAAAACGGAATGTGAGTAGAGAGTGTGCAAAGCTGGGCTGTGTTTTTTGTTTATGTGTGTATAATTATGAAGTTATAAAATTGTCCATTACAAGGTAAGCTATAGTTAGTAAGGTATAATAATTGCGTAACATGTCGCACGAAGATTTGTAATGTCAATAATTCAGACTAATTAAAGAAAAATCTAATTTCTCTTCCACAAAATTGCGAGTTGAAATTCTTTCAAAACCTTAGTTCGTTTTATGTGCTGTCATAGTTCGTCGAACGAAATGGGTTTACCTCCACTACACGATCCGGCCAGATTATAGACTAAAGGTAAGTGGGAGATTGAAATTAAATAAAATATAAATATTACTTAAATTGTAAAAGTTACAATTGGTACCGCGTGACCAGGATGTAATATAACAAAAAAGTTATTACAACGGCCTACATGTGACAGTACATTGAACGGAATACGGTCGTGAAAGTAAATTGATGTTGTAATATCAGTTTTGAAAAAAGACTAATCATTGGTAGTTGTTACGTAAGACAAAATAGATAAAGTAAAAATGTCCGAGAATACAGAAAAAAGTAGTATAGTAAATTCAATTAGGAGTGAAAGTGGCCTTGAGTCGCAATCGTTTGATGAAAGTAGTATGTTGAGGGGGGAGACGGGTACTGTTACAGAAACAGCTGTCGGCAATAATGTAATAGCTCATTCCACGCCGATTGCGTCTCAACCACAAGTAAATGAAACAGATGTTGATTCGGGGATTCAGATAACACCAATTTCAACTAAGATAAATAAACAAGCAGAGGAAACAAATATGAGGAGTGTTATGCTCAGCCAATTCGAGAGAATGAATAGTAATTTCAATGCAATAAATAAACGTTTTGATACTAATGATGAGAAATTTGAAATTTTAAGTAACGAATTCAAAGAGCAGAAAATAAAATGCGAACAGCAGAATATTAAAAACGATATTATTTTTAATGAAATTAAAGAACAGAATATTCAGTTTCAGCAAAACATAAATATAAAATTTGACGAGTTGATAAATAACATACAAGACAAGAATGTATGTCTTGAAAATGCCAATGAAATGACAAGAAATAGTCTGAATAAAGTAGAACAGAGTAAGAATAATACAAACGAAAGTTGTAATGACAATGTTGTATTAGGTAATGAATTAATAAATAATAATGATGTTGAGAATAATGAGCATAATAATGTAGTCGAAAAATTGGTATCTGAGAGTACTAATGAAGTTGTAGAATGTGATTATGAAATGTTAATGTGTGTTAATGAGTTGGAGAGAGAGTGGAAAGAGAGTTATATTACTGGTATGAAACAGGGGGTAAATTGTTTACGAGGTAGAATGGGGGGTGAAGGAAGACCTTCACGTATATATTGTGTAGACAAGTGGGCTACAAATAATTGTTGTTTGAAGTTTTTTGTTTTTCCTGGAGAAGTCAGGAAAGATTTAATTGAATTTATACCCTCTGTCTGTAATACTTTTGAGAGTGTGATTTGGGGTTATGATGAGAGAGATATAGGGGGAGAATTGTATGTTTGTAAAGAAACAGAAATATATAATTTAAATAGAAAGTATGATGAATGGAAGGAAAGTTTAGAAATATATGTGAATGATAACGATTACAATGATTTAATAAAAATGATTAACCCAATAGTTAATGAATTTAATGACGGAGACTTAACAAAGATACCTAATGTAGACTGGTTTAACGAGTATGTGAATAAGTTGATTGAAGTTAGTTTTTCTGGTTACAACACACAAAACAGTCATTTGTGTGCTGATAAAATTGAACGATGTTATGTAGAACCAAGGTTGATTTGGAACGATGGAGGTTAAACTATTAAAACAATAAAAGACAGTATAAATATTTTGTTTTAATGGTTTTGTGATATGGCAGAATGGGACAATGAAGTGCGGAAGAAACGGAACAATTAATAGCAAGAGTTTGTAAATAATAGTGAATTCATTTGTGTGTATTATGAAACGTTAGGTAAATAATGTGTATATGTATTAGAAAATGTTGTGATAATAATAATATCAATATTTTGCAATTTAAAGAAATACCAGAATTAATAGGGAAAACAGTAATTGACTAATAGTAATGGTTTCGATAACGATATAATTTATGTTTTTGGGTAATTGATTTAATTAAACCAATTTGATACATGTTAAATATTTTGGTTAATTAATGAACTTTTATGAATCTAATTTATTTTACGAGATGGAAATTTGGAAATGAATGATAAATTGTTTAATTTAAATTAATTTTGTGTAAAATGTTTCAGAGATGGTAGTGATTACGTTTTGTGTGTATATCGTGTTAAATGGAGTGTAAGTATGAAAATTTTATAATCATGTATAATAAAAAATGTTTATAGGTGTGATTGAGGTGTTAATGCAATAGTGAGATTTTAATGCAATCATTGTGTTTAATAAAAATAATAATTAAAAAATTTTTTAATAAATGAAAAATGATATATAATGATTATTAATAATAAATTTTGAAAATTTCAAGAAAGTTAAACGGTAAAAGGTTATGAATCGGGTTAGATGGTCGTTGATGCAAATATTATATGATAATGTATACAAAAAATTTTAATTAGTTGTCAATTGTAGTTAGTTATTAAGTGGCTACTGTGGGGGTGGCCTGTGCTCTCACAAGTAGCGAAATGGGTTGGGGGTAACCGTGAGTGTTACCTCCATCGGAGGCCAAACTGGCGATAAATGTGCGGCACACCTTATCCGTGTAAAGTAAAAAATTTTACACACATTACTATATGACCGTGTCGCACATAATAATATTGATGTGAAACAGGCAGTGAAATAAAAGTTTAGATTTCCTCGACTTTTCGGGCGGTTACTGCCTTACCAGCACTAACCGTGGTTTTGGCTAGCGGCCAGCTATGGTCATATCAAGTCCCTTGACCATAGCTGACTTGAAATTGGTATATATTTGAAATTCATTGGGGGAACAATTAGAGGAAATCTCCCGGAAACTATGGAACAGCGGCTGCCACTCTGTTCGAGGAGGAACAGCAGAGCCAGGTGGCAGATCCGTTTTAAGGGTGCATGATTTTATAACAAGAACATGATGATGTTCACTAATTCAAAACTTAATAGCAGAAGCAGAGACACGGAGAGGTAAAACCCTGCTCCAAAATATACCGTCTCTGTGGAAGCGAAAGGGCGAGACAGTCCTCCATAATTTGAAATAGAGTGTGTGGCTGGGAGGTGACGCAAAGGAGTCACGAATTTAAAATTTTATGAAATAAAAGTTTTTTGTTTAGAGTTTGATAAAATAAAACTGCTTGTGCTCTGTTCAGGTAACTAGCTGCTTAGATATTTAAAAATAAGGTGTTCATGCTATAATTTTAAGTGTATTATTTTATTGATGATAAGAATATGTAATTTTATTAGGTGTGTATTTGTTTAAGCCAATAAGTAAATCGTCTGGCAGGCTAACATAAATAACCAGAATCAGAGAAATGGGAAACAACGAGGTGAGAAGGGAGAATAAATAAAAATAAATATGTATATTCCATGTAATTTGTTCAATTTTAAGATGTATTTTCATTGTGTTAGGAGGATCAGCTGATCAGCAATAACGTCACTGGTATATTCGTTTGTAAATGTTACAAGTAATTAATGCTTAATGTACTACAGATATTTTGAAGTAAAGATAAAAAGAATATGAGAAATAAAATAACAGTAATTTATGCAAATTAATAAAAGATAATTCATGGGCGATAAATGTTTTATGGGACACGTAGACCTGTCCAAATTGAATTAAAAGTTGAATGTGAAATGATAGAGATGAATATGATGTAATGTTGTTTTGAGTTAATGTAATATAACAGAGTTTTGTGAAGTATTAATGTTGACACAGTAGTAATGGAGAATTTATGTAGAGTTTTGAATGATATATATTTATGTTTATGTTATGTTTATTAATGAGGTTATTTTGTGTATTTGTAGTGAGGTAATGAGATTGAGAATTTTGGGGATGGCAATTTTGTATTAGAGGGTAGTGTAATGTAGGAGTCCGCAACAAAGGTTGGGACGGGATAGGAATAGATTTTTGTGGGGAAGGGGCCGCCTTAGGTAGAATCCGGGCCGCCAAATAAGGGAATTGAGTTTTTTGGGGGCGGGGAAACACGTATCCTATATACAAAGGGTTAGAGAGTATTTTATAATGGGAGAAAGTGGCGTTTTGTGTTAAATGATAAGTTGGGGTTTAGAGTGTCTTGATTAGTAGATATTTTGGTAGAGATGGGTGTCATGGGAGTTGAAGTTGATTAATATTAGAGCCATAGGGAGAGGTAAAGATTATATATGTATACAGATCTAGTAATACAGTAAATGAGAATGAATAATTTACATCACCCACAGTAGATTAACGTAAGATTGTTAAGCAAAAAGAGAGATTCATGATAAAGAATATACAATTGTTTATTTTTTTCAACCAGTGACAGAATTTTGATAAAATTTGAAAGTAATCTAAAATTAAGAATTGTTTATTTTAAATAATTTAAATGCAAATTTGATTATCATTAATATTAATATTTTGTAATTTTAAATATTTTATGTTACTATGTTTGTATTTCAAAGTTAGGATATTACAGATGTTCAATGTATTTTCAGAACTTATATATAACATATGTAGGTCAAGGGTTTTGGACTTGACCTACTTACGATCAGCTGATGAGGTCATACACCTACTAGGCTTGTATAGTAGGAATCCAATTTTAATTTGTTTGTTTGATTAATTCAAACCAATATTCGAATAATTTTAATAAATGTTATTTAATAAATAAATTTAATAAAATTTTTTTAAATGAATAAATTTAAATTTTTTTTGAATTTTAAAATTTTGAAAATTTTAAACTTTTTTTGGGGAAAAAAAAAAAAAAAAAAAAAAGATTTTTCGCCTGCCAGCGAGTGAATATTTTTGAGTAATGATTATTTTATTATGTGTGCATTAACCATGTTTATTTTATTGTATTGCATTGTATTGGTAGACTATAAGTGGTTCTCATGTTAGAGTAAGGATGTGTTTAGATTATTGGAAATGTCTAGGTTAAGTCATTTGAAACAATAATTAGAAAAACCAGGAAGAGAATTTTTTTGATAAAAGTTTTTTTTTTAATTTTGAATTTTTTAAATTTTAATAAATTTTAAAAGAAATTTTATTTTTTTTTCGTGTTATGGTAACATGTAATGTTAGTGTGTGTGAGCCCAGTATTTGCTAAAGGCAGCCCAGCTTGCAAAAAGGGGAACCATATCGGCGGAGGAGCTGGAATAATTTTGGCCAGGGATTGAGGATTTTTGGGGGTAGCATGTTAAAAGGCGAGGTGCGCCGTGGTGCGAGTCTGATCGATTTCTCGGTGTTGGGATCTCTTACGGAGAAGTCCAGTGATCTCGTTCAGATGAGTCCATGGTCGCTGAGCCAGGGGGGTCGTGTACCCATGAGATTAAGAACCAGGGGGTTGTTGGCACCAGTTCCTCACCGGTCCTCTTTGGGGTTATCGATGAGATTTCTTCTGTCATGAACAGCAGAATTCTCATCGAGGGGGTATTGGAGCGGGTCAAATTTTGGGTGTTTTATTTTAACCGTTTGGGGAATATATATATTTTATTTCATTTCATTTTCGGTCGGAGCCTTATAAAATATTACGAAATAAATGTATTATTGTGCAACGTATTTGTCCGTATAATAGACCAGTATTAAGAAACAGTTCGAGACAAAGCGATAAGACGCAGGTTGTTGTTGAGTAATGCGGTGAAGAATTTACCACCTTGAAAATTCGCAGAACTTTGTAAATGTGTGTCAACGCTCAAGCGCAACTACACCTGCACGCGCTCAAAGGACGCTCTAACAAAAAACTCAAGATGGCCAGAGCGTAAAAATATTCGTCGTCTTCTCTAAGACCTCCCGGAAGTCGCATTAAACTCCGCCTACTGTTGGTGACATCAGCGGAGCCAATTACAATATCGGCCTTGGGTACCACACATATACCAGCTATAATCCATGCATAAAATGGTTATGCCACCACAATTAAGCACAAACGGCGACTAAAACCTGATGGCCGTGACTGCTCATTTCCCGCGACTCGAGGAAGCACATTGCCCAGTTCGTCTCTGACTGTGTCGGCGCCGACACGCGAGCTCAATACGCTCGTATAATATCGTTAATTTTCAATAATGAAAGTAAAGCAGTTCTTTTGAAAGCAGTGATAGGATGGGAGGAGTGTAGAACACTAACATGTAAATTTGGAATTCCTTTTCGTCTTTTTCATAGACATCTTCAATCTACCGCGGGCTGGCCACGAGGTCACCGAAGAAAGCGTTATCAGTAGTGCTATAAAAAAAAAAAAATTATGTATTCAATCTGGTAATTGGGGTTTGAAAACGGAATGTGAGTAGAGAGTGTGCAAAGCTGGGCTGTGTTTTTTGTTTATGTGTGTATAATTATGAAGTTATAAAATTGTCCATTACAAGGTAAGCTATAGTTAGTAAGGTATAATAATTGCGTAACATGTCGCACGAAGATTTGTAATGTCAATAATTCAGACTAATTAAAGAAAAATCTAATTTCTCTTCCACAAAATTGCGAGTTGAAATTCTTTCAAAACCTTAGTTCGTTTTATGTGCTGTCATAGTTCGTCGAACGAAATGGGTTTACCTCCACTACACGATCCGGCCAGATTATAGACTAAAGGTAAGTGGGAGATTGAAATTAAATAAAATATAAATATTACTTAAATTGTAAAAGTTACAAGAGGTATTACCCCATCAGCAGAGAAAGTGGAGGCAATTCAGAGGTTCCCGCAACCGAGAAACAGGAAACAATTACAGTCTTTCCTCGGACTCTGTAACTATTACAGGAAGTTTCAGAGCCGATATTCCGAGTTGACCGCCAAGTTTCAACCACAGTTATCTGCCAAGAACAAATGGACTTGGGGTGAAGATCAAGATATTACTTTCCGCTTGATAAAAGAGAAGTTTCTGGAGAGTGTTATACTTCGTCACCCAGATTTTAAGAAACCGTTCTTTCTAAACTGTGACGCTAGCGACCTAAGCTTAGGAACGACATTATACCAGGAAGATGAGGAGGGACAACATCTGGTAATAAGCTTCGCTAGTCGCACACTGAACCAGTGCGAAAAGAACTACAGTGTGACAGAAAAGGAATTGTTGAGCGTGGTGTTCGCATGCAGCAAGTTCCGGACGTACATTCTCGGATATCAAGTCACGGTACGAACTGATCATAAATCCATCTCGTTCCTTCGTAGGTGCAAGTTGAGTCACGGCCGATTGGCTAGGTGGGTACTCGCCCTACAAGAATATGACCTGAAATGGGAATACATCCCAGGAAAGAAGAACGTGGTAGCGGATGTATTATCACGTATAAATCTGGAGGATCAGACTTTCGAGGGGGAGAAGGAGAGCTTGGTAAAAATTTATAACATATTCACGACCAGAGCCGATTTACAAGCTTTGCTAATAAATATTCGAATCCATCAGCAGTCTGATCCTAAGCTGAAAAACATTGTGAGTCGTTTGGAAGCCAATGATGAAACCATTTCTAAATATTACCACCTTAACAAGGGAATTTTATTCATAAAAACCGCTTTGGACGATGAGACATGGAAGGTGATAATCCCACACCAAATCGAAAAGGAGGTCATCATCGATTACCATGTCAGGTATGGTCACATGGGAGCGTTAAAAGTGATACAGGCTCTAGAGGAAAACTGTAAGCTCAAGAATATCAACCGCAAGGTGAGAACATACATCAAATCCTGTAAGATCTGCCAATGTGCCAAAATAAACAATGAAAAGACAGAGGGTATCATGATACCAATAACTTCCAACACAAAACTGGAAAAAGTGTTTTTGGATATCTGCGGGCCATTTCCCCGTAGTGGTGGTCGACACAGATATAAATACTTGGTAATTATAATGGATCACTACACCAAGTATATAAAGCTATATCCGGTTAATCGGGCAACAACAGCAAAGGTTTTAGCGGTGATTATCGATTTGTATATCCCAAAGATCGGTAGACCATCTTCCATTATTACCGACCATGGTACACAATTTAAGGGGAGGAGATGGCGAGACACTTTATTAGCACTTGGGATCAAAACTTATAAGACGTCCGTCTACCACCCAAGTAGCAATACGGCTGAGAGAGTACTGAGAGAAGTGGGTAGGATATTGCGCACGTACTGTCACAACCAACAGAAAAAGTGGCAAGAGTACCTAACAGCGACAGAAACATTCCTAAATTACGCCCACCATCCAGCTATAGGAATCCCACCATACTCAGCCATGTATGAGAAGCCGACTCCCCGAGACATTGAACAAATCATTGAATTTCCAACAAACAATAATAGGAAATTCAACCAGTTGAAGTTTTACAACAAGGTAGCAGAAGATCAGGAAAAACGGCAAACTAAATACCAGAAGGCAATAGGGCGTATAGTAACATATAAAGAAGGTGAAAAAGTCCTCCTAAAAAATAGAGAGCTGCCTAGCACCTTAGAAGGCATAACCAAAAAACTATTATTACTTTACACTGGCCCATATGTTGTGGTAAATGATAAGCATAACAATACATATGAGTTGAGGGAAATCGTTTCAGGAAAAATCAAAGGCGTGTACAATCACGCTTCTATGAAGAAATATTATGAAGAATGAGTTGTGAGTTTTGAATTTTGAATTTAATATTTATAATAAAAAATTCTAAAAATATGTAAGAACAACTTACAACCTGATAATTTTGGAACAAACTTTCTGGAAGAAAGAGAAAGAAAAAGAATTTTTAATTTAATTTAAAAAATTCTAAAATATGTAAGAACAACTTACAACCTAATAATTTTGGAACAAACTTTCTGGAAGAAAGAGAAAGAAAAAGAATTTTTAATTTAATTTAAAAAATTCTAAAATATGTAAGAACAATGTTTTGTTTCAGCCCGGAAGTTTTATCCAATCATATGTAAGAACAACTTACAACCTAATAATTTTGGAACGAACTTTATGGAAGAAAGAAAAAGAAAGACTTTTGAATTGAAATATATTTATAAAAATTTAAAATTGAGTAAGTACATCTTACTACAACCTGATAATTTAGAACAAAACTTTATGGAAGAAAGAGAAAGAGAGAGAATTTTGAACTTAATTTTAAAAAATTTAAAATTAAGCAAGCACAGCTTACTACCACTGAATTATGAGAAAAACATTTTGGAAGAATTAAGAAGAAAGGAATTTTGAATTTAAAATACGAAAAATTTAAAAATGAAGTAAGACCAACTTAATATAACTAAGTGTGAGAAAACTTTATGGTAAATAATTAAGAAGAATTTGAATTTGGAAAAATACCAAAACATTCAGAAATAATAGTAAAATCACAATACTATAAACAATTCTGAATGAAACAATGCTGGGAATAAATGAATTAAACAGAATTTGAATGTTGATAGAACGACAGTACTTTGAAACAAGATAAGATCAACATATTACATGTAAGGATATATGAGAAACATTTTTCAATTAAATAAAAAGAATAGTTTGAATTTTACATTAAAACTAACCAAGTTCCAAAAAATAATTATGTGTCAATTATAATTGAATTGAGAAGAAAATAAAGTGATTAATTCAGAAAAGAAGAATTAATTTTAATCCAGATTAAATGCTAGATATTCACAATAGCATTTGAAGGAGTAGAGAAGAATAACAAAAGAGAGTGTAATATGCAAGAAAAGAAAAAATTTGGAAGCAAACAGACTAATTACCTATGAAACGATAATGAAGACAGTTAATTAAGAGCAAAGAAGAACAACTCATACCAAACAGATGGAGAAGATGATTTCGAACAAATGATTATAATAAGACCTATATGAAATGCAAAGAGAAGACATACCACATGAAATATAATATAAATGAATTAGTGTTAATGAATGCGAAGGCGGATTAATAACTTTCTAAGAGAAAGGAAAGAACAAAAATGTTTAAATAAAATGATCAATATAACAACCTGTATATCTAATGTAAAGATACAATGTTAAAAAATTAAATATAATATATTAAGACCATTCAAATAATGAATAAGAAAGACTATATATAAAGACCATGCTAATACTATGAGTAACCAGAAGAAAGTATAAAGAGAATTCAGATGGAGAAGAAAGAGAGTTACACTGTAAACAGTAACCAGAATTATTAAAAGAAAGGTTTTCAACCATAATTAAAATAAATATATCAGACAAGTTAAGAGTTTTGAAAAAATATATATATAATGAGTATAATAATAATAATTATGAAGATTTATTAAGATAGAAAATGTGAGATAATCTGAGAGACTACGAAGTGAATAATCCAAAGATATTTTTATTAGTCGAAAATGAGACTACTTTTTATTTATTTATTCGATGACTGACTGAAGATAATTCCAGCAGCATTATGTTTTTTGAGCAGGGATAGATATGCCTCTGTACTCAATTTATAGAAGTGGTGTATGGCCAGCAGAGAAGTAGCGTACAGTGCCCCTCTGATCTGCCCCAGCCCACGTGATAGGGAATGTTAGGGAATTAATATCCCAAGGATGCAACACGAAGTTTATAAAGAAAGAAAATGTATTACAATAATAATATATCTCAGAAGACACTAACTATCCGAAAAGGATCAGTAGTAAAACAAGTAACCATATATATAAAATTAATAAAACTCTTAATATAAAAAAGTTGATATAAAAATGGAGGAGAAAATGAATTATAAGAAATTATGAAATTATCATAAGAAAATATTTCATCCATAAACATGTCTGAAATAATTACTTCTGGAGGAGAGCAATCTGTAGCGTGACAGATATAAGCATAATATTGAATGGCAATTGATCGTTAGAATAATAAAGTTATAATATTTAAATTTGGAAGAAAGCATTAAGTTTAATATAAATAGATTAATTCATAGCAACTGTGGAAAGAAATCATTATTATAAAGAAAATACAAGTTCAAATAAAAGGAGTTACTAGTGATGAGTCATCCAAAACCAGTCTCATAACCAAAGGTTTTCAAGGTGTAACCCAGGAAGGTAAGGAAGTGAATAACCAAGCAGTACAGAATATGACCAAACCCACAACGAGGAAGAATAAATAGAATAGAAACCCTAAAATAAGCCAAGATCAACCAATACAGGTGGTGTATTTCTAAAAATCAAGAAGAAGATGGAGAAGATCCCAAGAAACCTGATGGCATCAAGAAGAAGATGGAGAAGATACCAGTCCCAGAAGGCAGGAGAAAAGAAGACTGATGAAAGAAGAAGAAGGCAGCATCCTGAAGAAGATGTCATGCTCTTATAAAAGACACCCAAATCCCCATACCCCCCAAAATAAATCATTAACCAATAAAAGTATAACGAAATGAAAACCACATGTATATAAATTTAAGAGAGAGAAGTGTATAAAGTAAAAGTTGCCTGTGAACTAAGATGAAACAATAATATAGTACCCATGGAACAAATCTCCATTGTAAAACACTAATCAACTTATTATGTTAATAAGACTATACGACCATTTAGCAATAACATAATATAAAAGTGCAAAGTGAACCAGTGATAGTTTTGGGTATTATAGAAAATGAACCTTGTGTTTCATTCTTGGCAATCACAAACATTGAATACAATGAAATATGCAATTTTCAATGACTTGAAATGTGTACTGTGAGAATATGTTACTTATAAGACATAAATCTGTTTAAAATAACATTTTGTTTTATATGCAAAAAGAAAAACAGATTTCATAATACTTTTTGAACAATTTATGCTATTTATTTATTTATGACAGGGTACAATTTCCCAAAGACAATGTGTAAAAGACGGTATAAAAACTGTAGAATCCCACTTATAATAATAGTTAGCAACAAGAATATAGATATAAGGTTTTTATGTATATAGTATAAGAATGTTTAAAAATGTGTTAGATATAAGGCCATTGTTTGGGTCTGATATAACTAACATCAGAACTATAAAAATAATTACTACTTGTAAATAGTAGGAAGTAATTAAGACTTGAGTTAGTAAAAAAAAAACCTTTTTTGTGAACCGTATTTCCATGTTAGAAATAAGGATTTTGTTGTAAAATGTCTGAAGGTTGAAGACAACCATTTATTTAAAAAATATTCTTTATTTGTTTAACTGTTATTGGTATTGTAACCAATACTCATTGTTGTTGTGTAATTTGGAAAAATGTTTAGTTTATAAGACTATATTTAAAAGTCAGAGAGGGTATCACACATCATATATTGTTTGTAAAATATTTTGTAAGAAAAAATTGTTAAAAAATCATAGGCCAGAGAAAGAAAACTAAACTTCATTAAAACAGAGAAATTACTCATTTAAATGCAAATAAACAAAAGGGATTTAGACAAAATAAACTTGAGATCAAGCCATATAATTGCACATACCATTTAGAAAGATTTTAATAAATTATATTCAGAATTATAAATAAAAATGAAAATGACTAAACTCAGAAATTTAGACATGGGAGTCATATATTCCAGAATAATGTTTCAGAATACAACTAATTCAGTTAATTACAAGAGAATAAGGGAATATAAACCTTTTTAATACAATATAAGATTATTAATATTAAATATAACTGATAAAATGGCTGAATTTTTATAATGACAGGAAGTATGTTTTGACTTTTCAGAGAATACCGAAATGAAAGTAAAATTACTAATTTTGGACAGAAAACACTATAAAACGGCATTATTTAATCTGAAAATAAGCCGAATGAACTGAAAGATTAATTTAAATAACATCTAGTGAATAAAATTGATAAATAACCAAAGTTTAGGCAATCATATAGTGAATTATTATATATGCACAGGATATGAAAATATATTTGAACAATGTTAAGAATAATATTATATTGGCTAAGAGTTTAATTGAAACTGGAGGAAATAAGTAGTTGATTATTGGTATTTGAACGGTTAATATGACGAGCGTTTTGTATCGAATCTAACCTAACTTACAACGGTAATGTCAAACGAGTGAATAGTACGTTTTTTGTGAAATCGCGAGTGACTTATAAAATACTTCTAGAACTCTCACATTATAACAGAAACAATCAAGAAACACTAAATAACACTGAACAATACATATCTACTCCGAAAAACACCACAAAACACCAGAAAACTGTATAATACAATAACCGTATTAGTGTCGGAATAGGGAAAAGTGTTTGAACTTATATTTACACGGATACACAAAATACAACCCAGAAACATTACACCAGGCACTACACAACATTTAACAAGATATTTGCAGACACCAGAACAGGAATACTGCCAGAAAATACATTATTCGGAACGTAGCAGAATCGAGCAATATTTGGACCAGCTGGATGGCGGCCATATTTCTTTGACAATCTCAATGCCTCTCCGTGCACATATCAGCTGTTGGTGAAAACAATTATATTATTTTCAAATTATTATTCAATGTCTGTATGTAGTGATAATTATTAATTTGTTGTAACGTTATACTTTTTAAATATTGGCCCGATTTCTCTGACTTTGATAATAATTGGCTGTTTAAAGAACCCTGTATGAATTTTATATAATATACTTTGTAACTTTTTCGATATCCTGAGATTCGATATTATAATCGATAAGAGTCAATATTGCTATTAACTAATAAAACATTAATATTTTTCAACACTAAATAGTTCTTTATTTCATAAATATTACTAGTTAATACTAATATAATTCTAATTAATAATCTACCAGGACTTTACCACCTATAAGTGAAGATAACCTAAAAAATAAAAAGGTAAACAAGTATCGATTGGTTTGAAGACAATCTTATGAGTGGTGATAGTTTATTTAAAATATACCAAAACTTCAATAAAATTTTTCAGCAGAGCATTACACTTTTTAAAACTTCACAGCCCTATATTAATTAATTGATTATAATTAATTAATTAATAAAAAGGAAATTTTTTTTTTAAATTATAATTTTTTTTTAAACATATTTTTTTATTTTCTTCAAAACAACAATTTTTGTTTTTGAAATTTTTGGTGGAGCTGAACATATATTTCTTCATCAACATTACGCTACTCGACCGGTCTTGCTACCATTGGGACTCGACCAGCTGGGAAACTTAAGGAAGGGTTTCAGGCCAGTAAGATGTCGAGAGCCACACCAATTAACAATACACACACCTATTATTATTTTATTGCAAATGGACTAGCCCAGTCAGTGGGGCTTGAGCACGTCAGAGCATCATCAAATCACCACTATCAAATATTATTAATTTTATTACAGTGTTCATCGTAATGGAACAGGTAGACACGTCTCACAGTAATTGTTCTGCCTTGAGGCATGGAGTTGACTATGAAAACATCCTTCCTATCCCAGAAACTGAAGTCATAAATTTTCTATTTTGGGGAATCTGTGTGGTGTCATTGCAGTGATAATTGCTTTGAATCAGGAGTATAATGGTAAACCCAGTTTTATCCTCAATCACAGACATAGTCTAGGAATTCATTTTCCCTCTGGATAATGTGTGAGAAACATGACTGTGGAATCCAATTTTTTTCTTCTTTGGATTGTCCACTAACATTTTGCACATGCACGCATGCGTGCGCGCGCGCGCACACACACACACACACACACAATCTCTTTTAATTGCCTAATTTTTTCTTCACATTTTCAAGAATTGTTGGTAGAGACCAGGAATCAATTCATGTAATTCTCTTATCTTCAAAATTGATTTGCTTGAATGCTTTCTTCATTATTATGAATATCTGAGGTCAGAGACAATCTACTGCTCCTTCATTCATTGCGACCACTTCTGAGGATATATGTACCATGTTGAGATACTTTGTCAAGTGATAATGTCACCATGCGCTTTGTGTATTATGCATTTCTGACGGGCATTCATCTTTTGATTATAGAAAACCTATCACACATGAACTATTCGAGTAGAGTCTGATTATTTGAGAAGTTATTCTCATACTATGAAATGTTGGTGTAATAGTTTTATATCAATGGAAAAACAATAATTTAATGTATATATATATAAAAGAGAAATACCACTGACTCACTGATTCATCACGAAATCTCCGAAACTATAACACCTAGAAACTTGAAATTTGGCATGTAGGTTCCTTATGTGATGTAGGTATCCGCTAAGAAGGGATTTTTGGAAATTCGACCTTTAAAGGGGGGAAAAGGGGGGGAAGTTTGCCTGACTGACTAACATAGAATCAACGTAAAGCAAAAACTACTGAATGGATATCAATGAAACTTTGAACATAGCTTCATCATAGGTCTTAGGTGCTCACTAAGAAACGGTTTTAAAAACTTTCACTCCTAAGGGGCAACCCCCCCCCATTGTATGTATGTATCTATGTATGTATGTTCCACATCTCCTCCTAAACCACTGGACTGATTTCAACCAAACTTGGCACAAATATTTTATGCGACAGGAGAACCAACATAGGAGAGGTGCTTTTTTCGATGGGGTCCTTTGGGGTCTTCCACATCTCCTCCTAAACCACTGGACCGATTTCAACCAACCTTGGCACAAATATTTTATGCAACGGGAGAACCAACATAGGGCAGGTGTTTTTTTCGATACGATCCTCTAGGGGTCCTTTGGGTCTTAAAAAACTATTAGATCTGGTTACTATGGCAACCCAATAGAATAGATTCTGGCTACCATAGCATCGGTGGAAGTCTCCCGCATAGGAAATAGCACGGGAGTCGTCCGACAGGCCTTCCCCGGAACAATACCTCTGAAACCTTCTGGTTTCACGATATCTCTGAAACCACTGAATGGATATCAATGAAACTTTGAACATAGCTTCATCATAGGTATTAGGTGCTCACTAAGAAACGGTTTTACAAACTTTCACTCCTAAGGGGCAAAAAACCAAATACTGAAATTTATCCACTGTAAGTGGTTGACATCTCAGTTTACTGGAAACCCCGAATACATTTAGTCCTGAGTTTTTAATCATTGTTTTAAATTGAAAAAAACTTCATTGTTTGCAGGTTCTTATAGTCGAGAAAATTTCGAAGTTCAATTAATTAATAAATGTATGTCCTTTTTTTCTCGAAATAAATAATAAATAGCTGTTGCTATGAATGTAAATAGACAAACTAAGAGTTGAGAATTTGTACAATCTATCTAATCCTATACTATTAAGCGAGCAATAATTGTACAATTACGTACATGAAACTCCGTAGCGAAGCACGGGTATTTTGCTAGTATTTCAAATAAAGTAAGGACAAGATTCACACACACAAAAATAATTTGATGTAATTTTGATAAATTCTCATTTTCCATTATACGTCTTCTAATTTTTCTAGTATCCCCATGCTTCAGTCCTATGTAACAGTACTGACAGAAAGTAAACAATTCTTTATGACTTTTTGAAATCCGAGATGAATTCTGTCGCATTCTAATAAAATCGTTTGTCTCCTGTATTCTGTTTCTCATATGTCTGTCAACTTGCCTATACCCATAAAATATTTAAAATTTTGAGCAGTCTTTAACACTTTGTACTTTAGTTTCTCCTCTTCCTGAGCTTCAAATCTTTATAACATAGTAAAATAATTTTCATATTTTTACATTATTTTGTGTTCACTAAAAAATGAAGCACTCTGAATCCAATTTCGTGTTACTCATATTATGTTCCAACAGGTAGTAACCCTCATACAACAGGGGGAGTTTGGTCATTAAAATCTGTTGTTGTTGTCCAATGGCTTGTTTTGGCTCACGCCACCTTCAGTCTTGCTTCCCAGTAAAGTCCAGGCAGGTCCTCTCTCCTCTGCTTCTGTTCGTCCAACTTTTCGCAGACCAGAAGATGGTCCTTGTTCATAATTGATTGAGGGCATTCGCATAGTGTGCATTTGTCGGAATTTATAACATTAATTTTCTTCAGATGTTCGGCCAGGCAGTCATGTCCTGTGTAAACTTACCCACTTTTTACAAACATACCCACCTTAATTTCACTTACCTCCGCGTCTTCTTTATGCACTTATCTTTGACTCCAACAGAACATTACATTTTGGAGTTGAAATATGTAAACTATAACACTCTTCCCCTTAAAAAAAACACTTGAATAATTTAGATGATCTTAGATCCCTTGACTCAGAAGTTTTCACAGGCTCGTCTAGGCGAGATTTTGACGCAGAAAATAGGTTAGGTTTGTAACGGTACAATTTTTAATCAACCTAAATATGGTATAAAAAACCATAAATATTGTATTCCTTCATTTGTAGTAATTTGGTCAAAATTAAATAAACCTTAAATAAACATTTATAAATCTACAGTGAGTGGACTATATAAATATTTGCCAGGATTCTGACTGTTTCATAGCAAAAAAACGTGAAACCAGCAAAAAACCGTATGTCGAATAATGCGATAAAAGCGACGATCCTTGATTACGTCAGCGGCCAGGAATTTGTTTCCGTAAACAACGCGATGCTGTCAACAACCAGACAATAGCCGGGTGACGTAGAGTCACCCCACCTCAGAAATCTGTGTCATTTCAACAGGGAACGTGATCGCAGCCGGCCGGCAACCAGTTCACGAAGAGTGAATTTTAACTTTTTAAACCACTAAAAGTGGTTAATTAACTATTTAGAAACAGTGCTGTAAATCTATAACTACAAGATGTGACCGGTAACGTAAACGGTAAACTCGCGGTGTGCGTAGTTTTACCGAACGAACAACCGCTACAATTTTGGTGAGAACGTTCCAAACATTTTTTATCAGAATCAAAATTTTCACATTAATGACCAATTTAAACAAAATCTTAACAAATGAGCTCATTAAATTAAAATAAAAATAATAAATTGTACCAGTGTGAGAGAGAGAGAGTGAAAGATAGAGAGTGATATAAATTATGCTGGGTTGTGCGACAAAGATATTCATATGATACTATATAATCTTTATATAATACGTAATATTTACATATTTCATAAATACATGTCATGATTTTGGAGGGTAAAATTTGTACTGCAAACGCCCGTGGCGTAATATGTGGGTTAGAGTCATTTTTCAATATGTATTAATATTCAAGTTACATACTAATAAAAGTAATTTATATATGATATTTTGTGTATGTTTTATTTCAGGTAATCTATTTCACACACATGGTTCGTGTTGCACGAACTCTGGCCCGAAACGTAAATTTATGTAATGTTGTCATATTGTACAACATGGCGTCCGGTTGAAAAAGTGATAGTCATATACTAGCACATACAAAAGTACAATTTTTATGGTAACTAATTAAACGATAAAAAGCCAATAGTTACAGATGGCGCGTGCCGAACATGGACTCTACATAAAATATAATTTTATGTAGAGTATACCTACCGGTATGTGAAATAATTACCTGAAGTAATAGTGTTAAAGTACGTAACACGTGCGCAAGGTAAGGTTAACATTTTAGTTTATAAACATATATGTTTTAGTAACATAAAATTGTAAGTATAAGTAATAAGGATAATATTGCAATAGAAACCATTACCGCTGAGGTAAATTTAACTAGTGAAATGGATGTTCAGCCAACTCCAATTAGTCAGATTGACGAAGCAGATACACCTGTATCCGTTGTATATGTAGAAGCAGAGAAGGTCTCTACATCCATGTCTGTTAGTTCAGAAATTAAATCAGACAGTACTGCTGCTATGATGCAGCTCTTATTAAATAAATTTGATAATTTTGACAAAAAATTGGATGAGCAGAAAAGCGATTCTAATATCAAATTCACAAATTTGAATAACAAATTTGATAAACAAAGTGAAAAATTTGATAGTTTTGATATCAAGTTCAATGAACTAAAGAATGAAATTAAAATAGGTCACGATAATCTTATTAAGCAATGTGACAAGGTCATTACAAAACTAGACGAGAGTTTAAGTCAATTAGAAACCCAGAAGGTAAATAGTACCCAGAAAAATGAAGTACTGACTAATAAAGTAAACAACAATGATAAGGTGAATAATGAATTTACAGATAGTAAGAATATTACAAGTAGTAAGAATATAATATTAAAAAATGATAATGAAAGTATTATGAATGATAATGAGGTGTCTGAGTGTATTGAGTCAGAAAGAGAGTTGGGAGAAAGTATTTTTGTACAAGGGATGCAGGGGGTAGAATTTTCTTTTGATGTTGTGTTAGGGGGTGAAGAAAAGTCTTCATGTATTTTTTATAAGGATAAGAGTTCCTTCAATTTATATTTGGGAGACGATAGGTCTACAAATAAAGTTTCTTGGTGTTTTTGTGTACCTAATAAGTGGTGCAATAATTTTATGTTAGGGACCCCTGCATATTTGGAGAGAGAGAGAGTGTAATTTGTTGTTATGGTGAGAAAAATATTAAGAAAGAAAGTATAGAGAGATATTGTGAGAAAAAGAAAGTAATAAAATTTTTTAAAGTAAATAGAAAGTACAGAGAATTGGTAGAGAGGTTAGGCATAGATATGGTATATGAAAATAATGAATACTTACCTTATAGTAACAATGAAATTGAAATAACAATAAATGATGATAAGGGTATTAAGTACTTACCTGTGGTAGAAAATTATGAGGATAATTATAAAATAAATAACCAATTAATAACATATGATATTACTGAGATAAACGGAACCCTACTCGATCGTGACTTGATACATTTATTGGATAGTTGTCTGATATATGAATATAATAGTCCTAATCATAAAATTTATTTATTAAAAAATAAATTCAATAGACCTAAGATTCGAATGTTATTCAACGATGGAGGGTAGAGTGTTTCAATTGTGTAATGAACATTAAATATATGTGAAAAGTGGTATTGAATTGACTGCTATGGACTGAGTTTGATAAATAACAAAATAATGAGTTGGAGTGTATATTTTTCATTGTTTTATATGTATTTATATATCAATGTATTTATGTATTTTTGATGTTGTATTACAGGTATATTTTGTGTACCCTAGTTATGATGTATTTTAATAACTAACATGTTTTGTTTACTTAAACTTGTTTAAACAAATGAATAATATTTAAAGGTCAAATATTGAATTAAAATAGTACAAAAGAAAGTTGTGCTACCTTTATAACAGAAGTAAATTATTAATTAATAGAAAGTTCAATTATTATTTACTTTGTAATGAAGGTAATTACTAATGAATAATAATGTAATAAGTAAGAATATATGTATTTGAATTTTGAGAGGTATTGTTATGAGTAGGTGAGAGATGAATTTTATAAGACAATAGTCAATGATTACAGTAAGGTAGAATGTTTAAACAGGGATAGAGCCTGGGGATAGATAAAATGCAGGTGAGTTTAATTAATGAAAATGGAGTTAGATAGTTAAGAATTTTGAAGTAAATAATACAAAGAGAATTATTAGATATTTAGGGACACAGTAGTTAGTGATTATTTGTAGATGTGAGTAAAGAAATTGGTTAAACATATATTTGTTGTTGATGATATGTTGTAGTGGGGGTGAGGTGATAAGGAGTAGCCAACGAATAGTGTTGTGGCAGGTATTAGCGTAGTTTAAGGGAGTGTTTGCCGAATTTTTTGGAAGGGCAAAAATTTATGGATGTATATAGCCAGTTAGGGAACACCCATCTCTGTACAAAGACGAGCGGTGCCATAGGATTTAAATGAAATTAGTAAAGGTGTTTATAATTGAGATATTGGTGTCATGATAGATAAATTTGGTTGTCAGTTAGAAGAAAGGTGAGTAAGATTATAATAAGTAAAAGCATAGTGAATATAGGAGTCACCCAGACTAAACAATGATTAGAAGGTGAAAGGTTAGGTAGTTAGTGAGGTAGAAGATTCAGAGTAGAAAGGTAATGAAAATGAATAAGGAAGTAATAATGATAATATAATGAATATTAATAATAAATGTGAAATAATTATTATAAATTGATGTCTAATTAATTACTTCATTGAAATTGTAATTTTTTAATTTAAATACAACTTTAGATAGAATATGCAAATCTTAATCAAGATTAAATATGAATTTAAAATGTATTAAATGTATTAATAAATAATAAGGTGTATTATCATGTATTATGTATTTATGTTATGAAATTTTAACATGATTTATGGAAATAATGTGTATGAAGGGATAAATATAATTGGCGCTGTTAATACCAAATATTACCTGTTAATAATAATAATAATAATTTTAAATAATAATTCAATAAGATTTATGAATAAATGATGCCATACAGATTTATTAATTGTTTTGTTTTTCTATAATTTGTTTTTCTCCATGTTTGGGAGATTTATATGGGAATTTTCATATTTTCAGTAATATAATCCTTTGTATATCAATATGTTTTATTTCAAAATGGAAAGAGTTAAATATTATCGATAGGAATCGAAACAATTTATTAATTCAGGGTAGTCCATATTGAGAAGGGAAATTCTATATAATTCTTGTGGGTTACAAATTTTATAAGTAGATTTTAGTGGTATATCAAGCAAACCCAGTGCTTATTAGCACAAACCAGCACCTAGCTAAGGGGAACCAGATCAGTTAAGGATAGAGTAATTTACCAAGCCACTATTTTAATATTTATAATTTATTGTTTCAGTGTTTGGTGATATGACAGCGGTCCTGAGCTGGCCAGCGCGTCAGAGCAGGGGCGTTACGCGCCTAAGTGGCCTTATGGTGTTGGGATCTCGAAGGAGAAGTCCAGTAAGGTCATGTAGGTACTGTCATCATCATCAGACCACGGGTGAGTTATTGTTTTCTTTTATATAAATTGTAAGGGGGTTGTGGCAACCTATCCTGGCTGATCCCTTTAGGAAGTATGAAAGGGTCAATGAAAGTTTTTATGCTTCGGCACAAAATCTTTCATTGAGGGGGTTTTGTAACGGTACAATTATGGTACAATTTTTAATCAACCTAAATATGGTATAAAAAAACCATAAATATTGTATTCCTTCATTTGTAGTAATTTGGTCAAAATTAAATAAACCTTAAATAAACATTTATAAATCTACAGTGAGTGGACTATATAAATATTTGCCAGGATTCTGACTGTTTCATAGCAAAAGAACGTGAAACCAGCAAAAAACCCTATGTCGAATAATGCGATAAAAGCGACGATCCTTGATTACGTCAGCGGCCAGGAATTTGTTTCCGTAAACAACGCGATGCTGTCAACAACCAGACAATAGCCGGGTGACGTAGATTCACCCCACCTCAGAAATCTGTGTCATTTCAACAGGGAACGTGATCGCAGCCGGCCGGCAACCAGTTCACGAAGAGTGAATTTTAACTTTTTAAACCACTAAAAGTGGTTAATTAACTATTTAGAAACAGTGCTGTAAATCTATAACTACAAGATGTGACCGGTAACGTAAACGGTAAACTCGCGGTGTGCGTAGTTTTACCGAACGAACAACCGCTACAATTTTGGTGAGAACGTTCCAAACATTTTTTATCAAAATCAAAATTTTCACATTAATGACCAATTTAAACAAAATCTTAACAAATGAGCTCATTAAATTAAAATAAAAATAATAAATTGTACCAGTGTGAGAGAGAGAGAGTGAAAGATAGAGAGTGATATAAATTATGCTGGGTTGTGCGACAAAGATATTCATATGATACTATATAATCTTTATATAATACGTAATATTTACATATTTCATAAATACATGTCATGATTTTGGAGGGTAAAATTTGTACTGCAAACGCCCGTGGCGTAATATGTGGGTTAGAGTCATTTTTCAATATGTATTAATATTCAAGTTACATACTAATAAAAGTAATTTATATATGATATTTTGTGTATGTTTTATTTCAGGTAATCTATTTCACACACATGGTTCGTGTTGCACGAACTCTGGCCCGAAACGTAAATTTATGTAATGTTGTCATATTGTACAACATGGCGTCCGGTTGAAAAAGTGATAGTCATATACTAGCACATACAAAAGTACAATTTTTATGGTAACTAATTAAACGATAAAAAGCCAATAGTTACAGGTTTTGGTGCAATAATTACACAGAATACGTGGTCATGGTGACCTTGAAATTTGAATTTATTTTCAGTTACCAATACAAAGATTGCTAACCCTATTCATCTTTTGGTTAACAAATCACTCAACACTGAACACACATAACATTTATTTGAACAAAACTAAACCTGATTAATTATACTAAGGCAAACCAATACCTCGCATTCACTCTCCCTCTCACTCTTCCAACCCCCCTAAATTTGAGATCTCATTATTTTTTTTAATGGAATATTTTAATGATAGGCAAATAGTTATTAAAAGTTGGCCAGTCGATCTAATTTTACTAGTACTTAGCTGTGGATGCTATTCCAAATGTTACGTCACTACTCGTTCAGTTCACTTTTTGCTCCAACACTCAAAACTGTTCCACACTGTTAATTAAAATTTCCAATTGCACTTTCTTCTTGAAACCATTTATTTATAACTGCTTTAGATACATTTTCACAACGTTTGTAGCCTACACTTAATTTTGTCCGCGTAGGCCTCCCGACACTATTACACGGTGACTGTACTGTATGCTGTTGTTCTGTCGACTGGGGCGAATAGCGACTGGTAATCGTATACTATCCGGGCTGGTCACATGGTTCTCCTTGATTCCCGCTTCCCCTCTCATCTGGACCCATCGAAGAGTCTAGAAGTTTGTAAAAGCCAAAACTGTGTTTCATTATTGGAAAACACGTGTTCCGTTCATGATATTATCATGACGTCAGACTGACCACAAAATTCGGTTTATTTAGTTGAGACGGTAATCCCTACGTCATACTTGCTTAGTCATACCATTCAGATGTCTAAATTCTTATTTTACCAAGGGTTACATTGATCGTGAATTATTGCATAATATTAAAAATGATTCTACCCATTTTGTCCCGTTACACCTGTTCTTAGATGAAAAATTGTGACAGATGTTTTTCTTTGTACGTCTTTAATTTTGTTGAATAGATCTCGAACATTTTTATATGGCTTGTCCTTCAAGTCTTCCTGTATGCTGCTGGTGAATTCAAGGTGGGATGCTCTTTTCATTGTGTTGATCCTTCCATCCAGTGTAGGCAATCTTTTAGGTTTCTGGAGTAAAAGTGTTCCTCTCTTAGCAAGCTCATCAGCTGCTTCGTTGCCCTTCAGACCTCTGTGTGATGGGATCCACTGCAGTGCTATGGATTTGGTGGTGTTTTTTACTATTTTATATTTACTTTGGATGGACTGGATTAAACAACTTTTTGGTATATTATTGTTAGCTATCGCTTGAGTGCCGATTTAGAGTCAACCAGGATAACTGTGTTGGTGTTTAGCCAGGGCCTCATTATTGTTTGCCTCAGTGCTTCATTAATTGCGAATAGTTCTGCTTCGAACACAGTAGCATCTGAGTTCAGCACAAAATAGTGGGAGAAGTGCTGAGAGAAGATGCCCGCCCCAGTTTCTCCTTTAATTCTAGATCCATCTGTATATATTCTTAACCAGTGATCTGATGGATACAAGCTGTTAATAGTCTCTAATGAAATTTGGGCAACCTTGGTTAGCATATCATTCGTCTTGTTGATGGGTTCAGTGAGTTGAGTGTTTATATTAAATTCAATAAAATCCAGGGAGTTAGTCAGTTGTGTTGGTAATTCAATCTCTATATTTTCTTGTCTCCATCTTGACATCAGGTGTTTAAAGCTCGTCTGTGTTTTTAGTGTTTGTTCTGCTGGTGGCTCCATAATCCATGGGTTATTGTATTTTCATAAATTGTAAGTAATTATCAATCAGAACGAGTATACATCCAAAAAAACTTTCCTTAACTATTTCTAAATAGTACCGTAACGTATAGTAAAGAATTAACTATTATGGATTCTATTTAATGAACCAATACGTAATTTATCTGTTCCCTTAGAGATCTCATTTAAACTGGACATTTTTATTGAAAATAATAGATTTTTCTATTATGGAAAAATTATAATTTGTTTTGGCCATTTAATTATGTGCTTTCGCTTTTACTTAACTGCCCATGGTCCGATTCGTAGCACTGCCTGTTGAGACGCTTGCTTGGTTTCGACGTACTCCGACACTAGTTTGCATTGAGTTTAGTTGTTGTTAATTACTTTAAACTTTATGCACTGTAAGGTATATATTTATATAGCTGGCTGGCTTTTAAAATTTGCTTGAGCGCTTGGATGGTAAATAGGCTAGCCACGCGGCCATGAGTTGCAGTAGAACTTTTTATAAATGTTTTAACACTTAACTAGATAGGCCGAATTTATTCTACGGCCTATCTTGTACTCCCGAGGCCACTGTTTTAACGAACTTGTCAAACTGCTCTTTACTGTCCGATGCAAACACTGGTGAAGAAGTGTGCTTACTAATGACCCACAGCAGACTGGGTTTCACACACAAGCCTGCTGCTATGTGATTGTGCAATGCGTCTGCCAGTTGTTTTGTCTGACTGTATGTGTGTTGCATTGCTGTACTGGAGGCTCCTTACAGGTGAAAGTCTGGCAATTTGGAAAGTGCTTAAAATGATGATTTGAATTAATATGAAATTAAACTGGGGTAGCTCACAAATCCGTACCGTCACAATACCCCCCCAATAAGAGATTGAAGGCCGAAGCGTTCAAACTCTTATTGCCTAAACCTAAGAGGATCAGTGAGGATATGGCGCCGCAACCCCCCTGAACACTACTAAATCATGGGTTCTTACCCCCCTAGTCTGACGACTGCGACAGCACCCATCCGATCTTACGGGACTTCTCTACTCGAGATCCCACCACCATAAGCTCGGACAGATACCCGCCCCAGTATCGCCTGACTTTAAAACATGTAATTAAACATTGACAAACGGCCTTCCATCACTCCATATCCCACAACTGGTTTGTTCCTCTTAGCCGTACTGGTTCATTGACAACGTACTGGCTCATTTTATATAATAGACCCAAAAAAATATAGTATTAGTAAAACAATATAGGTTTACAGTGGTACACATAAATTTCCGTTAAATTAAATAATATTCCCCATACAATGTTGCCCTCCAAAATGGTACATAGATTATACAAGGTATCCTTACCCACTATATATGTACAGGATAAAAAATTCATAACATATGAAAAATCTATATGGACAGTAATATACACATCTTATTTTCCAGATACCGTTTCAGCTCCAACATTTCATTCAGTTTTCAGTTTAAATGAATATTTTAATAAGTTAAATCCTTATTTACATCAATTAGTATTTACTTTATAATTCCAAGTTGAATTTAAATGAAAATAAAGTTAAGTTCATTATTAAAAATCATCGTTTCTGTTAAATTTATTACTAAATTAATTTAATTGTATTTAATTTACTTTAATTAATTCAATTAATCTCAAAAGTTACAGTAATTGCCTCATTATTATTTGGTCTGTAAAAAAAAAATTTAATTTCAATTCTTTTCTATCACAATAAGGTTTTACTCAAGATACTGATTCAGCAGACTACAACATTTTTGTTATTGTTACCAAACATGACCACAGACATTAGTCTCAACATACCACACCTGTTTATATAAACACTAGCCTGCAAGACTCACATAGTCTAAACATCCTGGTTGCATCATACTAACACCTGTACTTTTCAGTCTTTATAAATTTTTTAGATAACATATTTATCAATGTCTATTTCTTACAGTTCAACCAAATATACTTTTAATTCACCTTTCAATTATTATTACCTTTCAATTACAGTTTCTATTTAATACTATTATCTCAATACCATTATTATTATTATTACACTCTTTTCACACCTGTAAACATTTTATTCTATCTGATTAGTATTATGAACTTTATACTTACAATCCACTTATTGACATGAATACAAAATACACACCACACACACACCAATATCTCCGTGTAACCTCTGAAACATTTAACAACAATGTTATTTCATACAAACAATTCAACATTTTATAATACATACAATTACTTTCACTACACATGTATTTACAACTCTTCAACAATAATTATTCAGTTGTATCACACTTCAATATCAAAATTCAGCTAGGTCATTACCATATATTGACATATTTAAATTGTTCGTTTATGCATTTCAACCTCCATCGTCAAAAATTAATCGGGGTTTCAAATAACAATTTTGAATTTTATTAACATTCCGTATACGGTTATCTTGTGTTTTGTAACCATACAATTTCTGTTTATTCATTTTACCATAATAATCATATACTAAGTCAACATTGAGTACATCAGTTAAGTCTCCATCAGTAATGTTCATTATCAAGTCAGTTATTTTTTCATCATAAGGTAAATTATTATCGTTTAAACATGTATCATCAAAATAATCTTCATTCTCTATTTTAACAGGTAAGTATTTCGTCTCTAACATCTCTCTCAACTCATTATAGTCTCTCTTTACTTTGTATAACTCTGTCTCTCTTTCACTACACCATTCTATATTTAAACTTCTCTCATCATAACAACATATCATACTTTTATCATTCCACGCAGAGGGTACAAAATTATTCAACAAAATTAAACAACTCAAATCTTTCATTAATAAGGGTCTCTTGCCCAAAAATAACACTTTTGAACACTCTGGTTCATCACAAATAAGGGGAAAAAATACCCTCTGCTCTACCCATTCATCTACTCTTTCTTTCCATTCCTTTTCTAATTCAACAACACTAATTATTACTCCATTACAACTTATCATTTTCTCACTCTCACTTACTGTTTCACTATCTATTTTCAACGTATCACTTTCTGATACCGCCCTTTCAATCTCATTACCATTTTCAATATCATTGTTAACATTTGTTAATTTCTTACTTTTAATCTGTTCTGCTACTGACTATTATTTGTTCTTTAACTGTATTGAAACATTCATTCGTCTCATTTAAACGTTTATTCATATTAACCTCAAATTTGGTATTTTGCTTATTTATTTCGTCAAAACGACAATTTATAATGTCAAATTTAATATTCTGTTCGTCAAATTTGGTATTGAAATTGCTATTTTGAACGTCCAAACGACTATTCTGTTCATCGAATTTAATATTAATATCCCCTTTTAGTTCACTGAAATTACTATACATCATATTATACAATCGTGTTAACATATTGTCCTCATCGGACTTCTTATTTTGATTTACTACAATAGGTGTTGAATGAATTGCAACTTCATTCATGATTTTCGATTCGTCTACATTACTTTCACTCGTTAACAGTGACTCTGTTTGAATACCTGAATCGCCTTTATTGGCCGACTCAGTTGACGTGTTTTCATACATCGATTTATTTTCGGCCTCACTGCCGACAACTACATCAATTTCATTTATTTTCTCCATTACGAAATTAATTTATTTAACCACGCCCTCACTTCCAAATAACCCGTTCTGCAGCTTAATTAGGTCTGGCGAATATAGGTTGTAACCTATACTCGAGTCCCTGTTCGGGCGCCAAATGTAACTCTACGCATTAATTACGGACAAATTATATGACTCGGGTCCCTGTTCGGGCGCCAGTGAAACTCTACGGATTACTTACAAAATTATCAACTCTTACCTTAGGGTTTTTATTCCCAAAGTCTTTCAGACGAAAACAGCTGCAAAAGGGATTACTTGGATTTGATATGTTCAATAATTACGTTAACATCAAAATTTTCAAATTGTAACAAATTATCTTTCTTTTTTATTTAGCACTCATAATACAACAGGTTATTATATTTTTGTGACTCTACCTTTTCTTGCTGTTATCAATAAATTGTAAGTAATTATCAATCTAAACGAGTATACATCCAAAAAAACTTTCCTTAACTATTTCTAAATAGTACCGTAATGTATAGTAAAGAATTAACTATAATGAATTCTCTTTAATGAACCAATACGTAATTTATCTGTTACCTTAGAGATCTCATTTAAGCTGGACATTTTTATTGAAAATAATAGATTTTTTTATTATTGAAAAATTATAATTTGTTTTGGCCATTTAATTATGTGCTTTCGCTTTTACTTAACTGCCCATGGTCCGATTCGTAGCACTGCCTGTTGAGACGCTTGCTTGGTTTCGACGCACTCCAACACTAGTTTGCATTGAGTTTAGTTGTTGTTAATTACTTTAAACTTTATGCACTGTAAGGTATATATTTATATAGCTGGCTGGCTTTTAAAATTTGCTCGAGCGCTTGGATGGTAAATAGGCTAGCCACGCGGCCATGAGTTGCAGTAGAACTTTTTATAAATGTTTTAACACTTAACTAGATAGGCCGAATTTATTCTACGGCCTATCTTGTACTCCCGAGGCCACTGTTTTAACGAACTTGTCAAACTGCTCTTTACTGTCCGATGCAAACACTGGTGAAGAAGTGTGCTTACTAATGACCCACAGCAGACTGGGTTTCACACACAAGCCTGCTGCTATGTGATTGTGCAATGCGTCTGCCAGTTGTTTTGTCTGACTGTATGTGTGTTGCATTGCTGTACTGGAGGCTCCTTACAGGTGAAAGTCTGGCAATTTGGAAAGTGCTTAAAATGATGATTTGAATTAATATGAAATTAAACTGGGGTAGCTCACAAATCCGTACCGTCACATCATACAGATTTTAGCGGGAGTTTCCAGCCGCCTCAGACCTATATTATATTTCCTTATTGTCTGTGTCTCCATTCCATGAAGTAAAAGACTTCATACTGTTCACCAGTCCCTTACTATTCTGGTTACTTACTATTGAAATTATATTTGAAGATTACACATAAAACCAAATACAATAAATCATTTATGACATTTTGCAGTATATTAACATGGCATAAAAGTAAAAATATTGAAGTGGTCAGTTAGAATTATCAAATACCAGCTCTGTAGATTTACGTACTCGTGTGTTCAACATTAAAATGTTACTGTTTGTGCTGTAGGAATGGCGGCATGCTCACGGTATGAGGTGTTTAGGCATTCCTAACACTGCACACTTTGCTAATGTCACACAGATTGAAGACGCGTTGGCATGTAAGTATACAGTACTATACATTATTCATCGTACAATACATTGTTCTCACACTTTTATTTTAATCAATTTTGTGTGATTTATGTAGAAGTATTCAGGCTGCTGCCTTAGCTTTTCTTAAACGTTTAATGTGGTACAACTTGGTGCTTGTGAAACTTTCAAAATTAATGTCAGCTCTAATAAGAAAACAGTTAATAATGTTTCATAAATTTCTGGAACAGTATCTCTGACATGTATTTGGAAGTTCAGTTCTGTCATGTGAGTAGAGAAAAGAGTACAAAGAATTTTGGTTTGAACCTGTTTAAATATTGCTAAAGATCATATTAAGAACAATAATTAATTTTTAGAATAGAAAACTGCAGTTACAATAAATAAGAGTAATCTCTTTTTTTAATGTCAAGCAAACACAAAGATAGAAATTTCTCTAACACTCTATGATAAATTCACCAAAATTTTTAAACGGTCTAGGCTATTATTGCATGTTGTATTATGCTGTATGTAGTATGTAGATACAGTTTAATATTATGAAGTGCTTTGTTTTGAGTTGAATTTATTTATTTATTTTAGTTGAGCTTTTTTCTTTTACTCTAGTACAGAACATTGTATAATCTTCTGGACATGTTGAACCTTTGTTAATATTTCTTGTACTATCACCTCTGTATTTACTTTATACTTTTCAAATATATGTTTATTGATTTTGATATTTCATTAGTAATATTTCTCTAAAATTCTATCTACGAGGCTTATCCAGAAAATAAGTACCGTTTGGGCATTAAGAAAATGATACAAATATTTTCAAATTAATTTATTTTTCAAAAATTCTGCATACCTTAATCTATGTTTCTACATAGTCACCATGCAAGTTGAGACATTTGTCGTATCTTTGCACTAATTTTAATATGCCCGCTTCAAAGAATTCGGCCGCCTGCAACTTCAACCACTGCTGGACATTTCCCTTTATCTCATCGTCACTTTCAAACTTCTGGACTGTAAGGAGGATGACTGAATTGTTCCCAGCGAAATGAATCAACAAGCGCCGTCATTACACGTGCGGTATGCGGTCGTACATTGTCATGCACAAACACCACTCCGGAAGTCAGTAGTCCACGCCTTTTGTTTTGTATTGCTCGCCGTAACTTTTTGAGTGTTCACAGTAAACTTCTGCGTTGATTGTTGTGCCTCGTTCCACATAAATTCTACTAACAAAATTCCCTGACAATCCCAAAAAACGGTGCACATGATTTTTTTTGCAGAAAGAGGTGGCTTTGCTTTCTTGGCTTTCGGGGAACCAGTATGCCACCATTGCAGTGACTGTCGTTTACTTTCTGGTGTCTCATAAGAAACCCATGTTTCATCACCAGTGACAGTTCTTTTCAAAAAACAATTTCCATCTCTTTCATAACGCTGCAAATATTCCAAGGCTGCTCCCATGCGTTTTGTTTTGTGACCGTCCGTTAGCATTTTCGGCACCCATCTCGAACACAGTTTTTTGTAGTGTAAATGTTCAGTCACAATTTCGTGTAATAAAGATCTAGAAATGTTTGAAAAATCTATTGACAAATGAGAAATTGTGAATCACCTATTGGAACGAACCTTCTCATCAACACTGCGCAGCAATTCTTCGTTGACTAAGGACGGGCGACTACTACGCTCCTCGTCGTGAACAGTTTCTCTTCCATTGTTAAACATCCTAACCCACTTTCTCACCGTACATTCATTAATCGCATTCTGTCCATAAACTTCACAAATCTGATGGATGAATTTCATAAGGACGAAGATTTCTTGCATTCAAAAACCTAATAACTGTTCTTATTTCACAACTGGCAGACCTATCGATTTTTTTAAACATGATTACCGATGTGTAGTAAACGTAAATTGGAACATAAACAAACAATATAGCTTGGCTACTTCGTCATCGAATAGAAGGAAGTAACTATGCATGCGCGACCTTCGTAATGCAATATGCGCGGGATATATGCGCAGACGGTACTTACTTTCTGGATAAGCCTCGTACATTTGTACCCAATACTCGAGAACAACATGTTATTAATATTATTGTTATTGTAGTTCTTAAAGACAGTAATCCCAGGAAACTTATAACAAATGTTTTTCTTCCAGTGTGGGAGAAATTAAAAACACTAAAGCAAGATGAAAGGTGGCAGCCAGAGCAAGAAGAAGAGTATGAAGATTCCCAAGGGAATGTTGTCAATCGAAAAACATATGAAGATTTGAAAAGACAAGGTCTACTATAAAAGAAAGGAAAAAATAACAGTTGTAAAAAAGACAAGTGTTCCAGATGATGGCAACCAGACAACAAAATCATGTGAAGTTTTTTTTCCCACTGGAAATGTGTGTTTATAGAACACATATATTTATGATAAGTAATGAAATGTTTCTATTTTGTGTTTTATAATTAAATAAAATGTAAAACTGAAAATTAGTTAATTATTAATAATGAAACTTTTTAAAGTGAGTAGAACAAATACACGAACTTTCAGATAGTTTGATTGGAATAAACACAGATAATATCAAAACATAAATTTTATTTGTTTTATCTGCCCGTGACCTAATAAATTATTTTATTTGAAATCGATTTCAAAAAATAATTTTATCAGCAGCCAATGAGGACAAAATAAAGTACAGAACTTCATGAAACAAAACAATATTATAAAACTAAAACATGACCCCACTGACAGGTATCAAAACACAATAAAACAACTGATCAACAAAGCCAAAAACTTAATAACAAATAAACAAAAAACCTACCTGAAACAAATCCAACCATCAGCCCCCACCCTCCAAGACATTTCCAAAATCCACAAAGAAGAAATTCCAACGTGCCCCATAATCAACTATCGGAATGCCCCAGCATACAAACTTGTTAAACATTTAGACAAAATCATCAGACACCACACACAATTTGACAGCAACATTACAATAAAAAAACAATACAGACCTTGCAACAAAAATAAAAGACGTACACATCCCCAAAATTCCACACTTACCTCTTTTGACATAAAAACCTATACACAAACATCCCTGTGTCTGAAACAATCACTATCGTACATGATATGCTCAAACAGAATAACACGGCAGAAGAACTAATCACAGAAATAGTGAGACCCTCAACCTAATCACAAAACAAAATTACTTCACATATAACAGTAAATTTTACACACAGAATGACAGACTACCCAGGGTCCGGCCATATCCAGCAAACTAGGAGAAATCTTTCTACAGCACTTGGAAAAAACAAGAATTATCACAAACATTGATTGACAGATATTTAACATAAAATATTATATTGGCTTAAATACGTTGACATCACAACATAGTTCTATACAAAGGAAACACAAGACAATGTGAACAGCTACTAACCCACAAAAAAATAACCACTGCTGAATATGAAAACAACAATAGCATAAACTTCCTAGACCTCACCATTACAAAACTCGAACATGGACACAAATTCAGTATATATAGAAACCCCAATACAACTGACACAGATATATAACTATCAGGCTTCAGAACCATGATACACAGACTAAACAACACTTCCACTAGATGAAAAAGACTACCAAGATGAATTAAACACAATCAAATATATGGCAGAAGTCAATGGATACAATAGAACAATAATTAATAAACTCCTATACAAAACAAACAACAGGCAAAGACAGAAAACAACAAATTCATAACACTAACGTATATCAATAACCACACGAAAAATTTCCCACAAATTTAAAGAAGCAGGATACAGCATTGTGTACAGAACTACAAACAAAACGGAACACACACTGTCAAAAACACACACAAACAACAAAACAAATTTGGTTTACCTGGTGATTACAAATAAAACTGCTCAGTATGTAACAAATTCTATATAGGCCAGACAGCACGCAGCTTCAAACAGATACATTGAACACATAAAAGCATTACACTCCACCACTGAATTCACCTTTGCAAACCATCTCATTGAGGCAGCCCATACATGCACAAAAATAAACAGCAATGTGGAAATCCTACAAACACATACAAAAGGCCGAAAACTAGAGCTTGACCACAGACAAAAAATAGCTGGAGAGGGGATTGCTGCCAAAACCGTGTCACAAGGAAGGGGAACGTTACCCCGTATATTGTCATCAGTCACACTGTGACAGTACAGAAATACCTGTTACCGGAATTATGGGATTTATGAATATTGTTATTGTAATTTTCATTATGATCATAAAGGTTAACAAGGACTAAGTTAGTTTTGCACAAGTCCCAGTAACTACGCAGGTTCACAAGAGGGGAGCCAAGCCAAGGTCATCATGCTACGAGCAGAATTTAATATGTGTAATGGCGGTATAAGCGAACAAATTGATAATGCGAACTTTTCATTGGTCCACAAAGCCAGATCGTCATAAATCAACAATGACGGCATGAAACCATTACGTATTAACCCGGGCGTTGGCTAAAAAGAACAATACATAATGACGTCAGACACAACCACTTTGCATAACAATTGCGTCTGCTTCCGCCCAGTCGCCAGAACATCATCATGGCGATCACACGTTAAAATTTTGCTGGCCTAAAGTAGTCAGCTAAAGTGTTTTATTTGAGTCAACAAAATGTAATCACAAGTAAATAGTGTCAACAAGTAATTATAACCACCATGTAAATTCAGTGCAACGGACAGACGAAAGTTAGAGAGTACAACGTCTGCCCCAGTTCATCAAAAACCGTCAGCCGAGCATACACGCTCGTCCTAGTGCAGTGGGCAGTTTTTGCCAAAATGCAGTAATTACTTTCAAAAAATGAAATAATTATCTTCAGAATGTAATATTAACAGTACGTAGAGTCAGTGGTTAACCAGAATGAAATTTAAGTAAATTCAGTGGACTAAAAACAAACAGTAAAGGTTCGGCCGAACACCTGCCGATCGCCATGGGAATCAGCTGAGGAATCTACGCCACATCATATTCAGGAAAGCCCTTCTAAATTGTTTTTTCTAAATTTTAATATCTCAGAGAATGAGCTCAATTCAAAAATAATTAATCTGTGTGCAAAATTACAGTATGAGTGGGAGTGTAAGTGAGCGGGTGAACGTTATAGTTGGCCAATCTTAAATATTTTATCTTGAGGCGTTGGTTTGTGAAGATTTATAATAGTAAGCATTAAAGCCATAAAGATAAAAAGAGTTGAAAATAACTGCAGTAGAGAGTCAAAAGAATTATTTCCAGTAAAGTAAAAAAATACATGCATGTAACACTAACGTATGGTAAAGGCGGAAATGACGTCGCCGCCATTTTGAATTTTAACCATTATTGTCGACTCTCAGTGTAATTACATATATCGCAAATAATTGAATAAAAGAGAATTCATTAACCTCATGTTGTGTAACTGGTCATTTCAATACCCCGACAATATCTGCCTTTTCTGCTTAACGCAACTTTGGACCCAAAAGCCTAATGCACTCAATGAAACTGAGCACATGTTATACCGGATGTGTGATCGATTATTATGCAAATTCCATAATAATTGATTATCAATTATTATTATTAATTTATTATAATGAAGAATGAGAGTTAACAGATGGCGCACGAACCTGGACTTTATATAAAGTTAAAATTATATAAATAAGCAGAAAAGCGGAGGTAGACGGGTAGAGAAATAAACACAACAGTAGAGGTTATCCATGTAGGTTATGTGTGGTATAAAGAGAATTGTATAACAATTAAGACAAAGTTTATTACTATTAGTACAACAAAAATGGCAGATAACAATGAAAGTAGTAACATAGAAAACACAGCAACAGAATCATTGATGTTAAACGAACCACAGGCGAACTCAATGCCTATAGTAAATAACAGAATGGAAGAGAATGACATAATAAAAGTGATGAAACTGCTTTTCAATGAGCAGAGCATCAAATTTGATACTAAACTAGATAATTTTAATGAGAAACTAAATCAGTTTGATGTACAATTTAGCGATATTAAAAAAGAAATTAAGAAACAAGGTTGCAATTTGGACAAAAGATTAAGTGAAATAGGTACAAGGTTAGACAAAATAGAATTAGAAAATGAGAAAGTAATAAACAAGTTTGAATTGAACAAAGATGACAAGGTAAGTAGTAGTGGAAATGACGATAAAATAAATAAAAATATAGTAATAGGAGATAATAGTGTGGATGTTGGTAGTAATAGTGAGATTTTAATGAGAATAGAGGTTAATGGTGAGGTGACAGTTGTAGATGAGAGTGAAAGTGGGGGTAAGGAGAGTTTAAGTGAGTATAGTGAGCAGAGGGCAAATTTTCCCAGTGGTATAGTTGGAGTAAAGACTCCGAAATTGTTATTTGAGGAGGAAGGTTCCTCTAGAGTTTATGTGGGAGACGTGTGGTCTCCAAATGATCCCTTAGTTTTTTTGTGTTAATGTACCTGGTGAGGCCAGGGGGTGGTTTTATGGAGTAGTAGTGCCCGATGCAAATGTGGAAAGAGAGAGATGTTTTAAGAGAGAGAGATGGTATGATAGTGAGAGATATATTGAGAGAAACAGAGAAGTAGAAATTTTTAAGATATGTAGAAATTATGAAGAGTTTATAGCAAGGTTAGGTGGAGAGAGAAGTGGAAATAATAGCAAGTACTTACCTTGCAATGAGACTGAAGTAGTAGGAGATGATGTCGATAACAATGATAATACAACTTACCTAATTATGACTAATTACACTAAGGGTGACTGGACCATACCGAATGTTGACAAGTTTTATGATATAGTAATGTGGAGTAATCCTGCAGAGTATTACTATGGTATAATGGACAAAATAAATTTAAATAGTTATTATATTACAAAAGATGATATAATGTACTTAATTAAAAATGAGTTATGTATACGTAAGATAAGACTATTATTTGACGATGGAGGCTAATTATTCTAATTGTGATTATGAACATTTAATTATGTGGACAGTGTTTTTCAGGCTGGACTGTTTATGACTGATTTTGGTAAATGATAAGATGGTAATTTGGATTGTATATTTTTGTGTATATTAATGTCAGTGTATTTGTGTAATTTTGCTGTTGTGTATATTATGTATTTTTTATGTAAACATGTATTGTAGAATTTTAAATAATTGAAGGAAGTTTAATAATGATTTTGAAATGATATTATGGAATTCAGATTCTAAAGGGTTAGTAAATGATTATATATTTGGATATTGAGAGGTATTGTTGTTAGTAGGTAAGTGATGAATTTTCTAGTGGTATATTAAGGTGAAATGTTGTAAAGAGTTTGGGTAATAATGATAAATAAGGGCATTGGAGTTATTTAAACAGAATTATTGGGGGTTAGTGAAAATAAGAATGTTGAGATGTTGATAATATATAAAGAGGTGTTAGATATTTTAGGGACACAGTGGTTAGTGATTATATGTAGAGGTGAGTAATGTAAATGGTAATTATATGTTGTTGTTGATGATATTTTGTAGTAAGGATCCGGTGTAAGGAGTGATCAGTGTGCGACGTGGCAAGGGACCAGCGTGCAGCATTGTGGCAGGCGGAGCAATTTTGGGTTAGAGTGTTTGCCGATATTTGGTGGAGGGCAAATGGTTAGGAATGGATATGGCCAGGTAGGGAACATACATCCTTGTACAAAAAGGAGCGGTGCCAGAGGTTTTAAATGGGATTAGTGAAGGGGGTTATTATAGAGATATTGGTGTCATAATATGTTAATGGTTAGAAGCGGTTGTTAGTAGAGAAAAGGGGGTAGTAAGGTTAGATTGACGAATGCCAAAATAAGATAGAGAAAATAATGACTAATAGAGAGTCACCCAAACTAATAAGGATAAAAAGGTTAGAAACCTTTAAGGTTAGAAAAGAATTTAAAAGGCAGAAAGGTGAGGTAACTGGAAGGGTAATGATAAATTTGAAATTTTTGTGTGTGTATACAATCTGATATAAATGAATGTTAAATAATAAAAGCTAATAGAAAGTTGAAACCGTAATGTCTTATTAAAGTTTTGGTACAAGTTGTGTAAATGTAAATTGTTTAATGTGAATTGTTCAATGTTTAATGTACAATGTTTTATTATGTTGAGGGTACAATAGGTCAGGAGGTTACTACAGGGGTAGTGACGGTAATAATGTTAAATTTTATGTTGGTTAGCAAATCTATGATAATGATTCTGTTATAAAAAGAAAGTTAACGTAAAGGAAGTTGAGTAAAGAAATTTAAATAGTTTTGAAGTGCTGCCATGATAGTTAAATATACTGATGTTATTTGAAATAAATGCGTAGAGATAGTAGTTGTTGTTGAGAGTAGAATTTGTTTTATGTTTAGTATAAGAGTATAATTTCTTATGATGAGAGAAGTAAGTGATGTTGACTGGAGTCAGAGAAATTGATAAAAATATATAGGAGTGTTGAAAAGTGGAAGGATTATCTGTCTAAATCTTGTTATATTTTGTGTGTTGTTTGGAAATTTTATGAGTAAAGAAACCAATGCCTCAAATCACAAACCAATGCATCTAAGGGGAGACATATCAGTTGCGGATATGTGGATAAATAAGGCCACTATTTTAAAATTTTGTATTACATGTTTCAGAGTTTTGTGGTGTTGTGACCGCAGTCCTGAGCTGGCCGGAGCGTCAGAACAGGAGCGTTCAGTGCCTCATGGCCTTATGGTGTAGGGATCTCTCCGGAGAACTCCAGTAAGGTCAGACAGGTACGATCGACACTATAGGACCAAGGGTAAGTGATTGCAATTTTTTTTATATATCAACACTACAAAAAAGGTAAGGGGGTTGTGGCACATATCTGGACTGATACTTTTAGAAAAGTATGAATGAGTCAATGAAAGTTTTTGTGTCTCGACACCAAACCTTTCATTGAGGGGGTTTTGTGACAGTACAGAAATACCTGTTACCGGAATTATGGGATTTATGAATATTTTTATTGTAATTTTCATTATGATCATAAAGGTTAAGAAGGGCTAAGTTAGTTTTGCACAAGTCCCAGTAACTACGCAGGTTCACAAGAGGGGAGCCAAGCCAAGGTCATCTTGCTACGAGCAGAATTTAATATGTGTAATGGCGGTATAAGCGAACAAATTGATAATACGAACTTTTCATTGGTCCACAAAGCCAGATCGTCATAAATCAACAATGACGGCATGAAACCATTACGTATTAACCCGGGCGTTGGCTAAAAAGAACAATACATAATGACGTCAGACACAACCACTTTGCATAACAATTGCGTCTGCTTCCGCCCAGTCGCCAGAACATCATCATGGCGATCACACGTTAAAATTTTGCTGGCCTAAAGTAGTCAGCTAAAGTGTTTTATTTGAGTCAACAAAATGTAATCACAAGTAAATAGTGTCAACAAGTAATTATAACCACCATGTAAATTCAGTGCAACGGACAGACGAAAGTTAGAGAGTACAACGTCTGCCCCAGTTCATCAAAAACCGTCAGCCGAGCATACACGCTCGTCCTAGTGCAGTGGGCAGTTTTTGCCAAAATGCAGTAATTACTAACAAAAAATGAAATAATTATCTTCAGAATGTAATATTAACAGTACGTAGAGTCAGTGGTTAACCAGAATGAAATTTAAGTAAATTCAGTGGACTAAAAACAAACAGTATTTCGGCCGAACACCTGCCGATCGCCATGGGAATCAGCTGAGGAATCTACGCCACATCATATTCAGGAAAGCCCTTCTAAATTGTTTTTTCTAAATTTTAATATCTCAGAGAATGAGCACAATTCAAAAATAATTAATCTGTGTGCAAAATTACAGTATGAGTGGGAGTGTAAGTGAGCGGGTGAACGTTATAGTTGGCCAATCTTAAATATTTTATCTTGAGGCGTTGGTTTGTGAAGATTTATATTAGTAAGCATTAAAGCCATAAAGATAAAAAGAGTTGAAAATAACTGCAGTAGAGAGTCAAAAGAATTATTTCCAGTAAAGTAAAAAAATACATGCATGTAACACTAACGTATGGTAAAGGCGGAAATGACGTCGCCGCCATTTTGAATTTTAACCATTATTGTCGACTCTCAGTGTAATTACATATATCGCAAATAATTGAATAAAAGAGAATTCATTAACCTCATGTTGTGTAACTGGTCATTTCAATACCCCGACAACATCTGCCTTTTCTGCTTAACGCAACTTTGGACCCAAAAGCCTAATGCACTCAATGAAACTGAGCACATGTTATACCGGATGTGTGATCGATTATTATGCAAATTCCATAATAATTGATTATCAATTATTATTATTAACGATCATTATAATAAAAAGAATGAGAGTTAACAACACTCATTACTGCAGTATTTTACAAGTGTCATTTGTATACTAGCAAAGGCTCATTCCTCGTGTACGAAAACATACGTATGCTATTAATTTGTAACAGACTATTCAAAGTAAGAGATCATAAAGTAATCATGCACGTTTCTATAAAATGTATTAACAAATTCGAAAATTATTAAATTTGTATACATAATTTCAAAATAATATCAGCAGAACCTAACCCTGAAATTAATGAAAGGCATTTTTTACTTCCATATTCCTTAAGGAATGGAAGTATGGTGATGGCAAAAAAAATCGTGTTCGAGATTATTGCAGATTCTGATTCTACTACACTCAAAACATGAAAAAAAGTCGTTTTCCGAAAAGTGTCTGTGTGTCTGTCTGTCTGTCTGTCTGTCTGTCTGTAGATTTTTTTTCTATGGCAAACGATAACTGCCGCAAATTCAAACAGAATCAAATAATTTTTTGCATACAGCCCGGTTTTGCAGAGTTCTCGCGACCTATTGTTTTTGGTGAAGATCGGTTGAGGGAAAGGGGTAGTTTACCTGCAACGGTTTTTTTTTAGCAAGGGAAATTTTGTTTGTTTGGCAAACGATAACAGCCGCAAATTCAAACAGAATCAAATAATGTTTCGCATACAGCCCTGAATTGTAGAGTTCTCAAGACCTATTGTTTTTGGTGAAGATCGGTTAAGGGAAAGGGGTAGTTTACCTGTAACGTTTTATGTTTTAACAAGGGTATTTCCTATGGCACACGATAACAGCCGCAAATTCAAACAGAATGAAAAGATTATTTGCATACAGCCCTAAATTGTAGAGTTCTCAATACCTTTTGTTTTTGGTGAAGATCGGTTAAGGGAAAGGGGTAGTTTACCTACAACGTTTTTTTAACAAGGGTATTTTCTATGGCAAACGATAACAGCCGCAAATTCAAACAGAATCAAATAATTTTCTGCATACAGCCCTGATTTGTAGAGTACTCAAGACCTATTGTTTTTGGTGAAGATCGGTTGAGGGGAAGGGGTAGTTTACCAGCAACGTTTTTTATCATGCGTATTTTCTATGGCAAACGACAACTGCCGCAAATTCAAACAGAATCAAATAATTTTTTGCATACAGCCCTGATTTGTAGAGTACTCGCGACCTATTGTTTTTGGTGAAGATCGGTTGAGGGGAAGGGGTAGTTTACCTGCAACGGTTTTTTTTATCAAGGGAAATTTTTTTTTTTTTGGCAAACGATAACAGCCGCAAATTCAAACAGAATCAAATAATGTTTCGCATACAGCCCTGAATTGTAGATTTCTCAAGACCTATTGTTTTTGGTGAAGATCGGTTGAGGGAAAGGGGTAGTTTACCTGCAACGTTTTTTTAACAAGGGTATTTTATATGGCAAACGATAACAGCCGCAAATTCAAACAGAATCAAATAATGTTTTGCATGCAGTCCTGATTTGTAGAGTACTCAAGACCTATTGTTTTTGGTGAAGATCGGTTAAGGGGAAGGGGTAGTTTACCTGCAACGTTTTTTTATCAAGCGTATTTTCTATGGCAAACGATAACAGCCGCAAATTCAAACAGAATCAAATAATTTTTTGCATACATCCCTGAATTGTAGAGGTCTCAAGGACTTTCGATTTTGGTGAAGATCGGTAAAGGGGAAGGGGTAGTTTACCTGCAACCTTTTACGTTTTAACAAGAGTAAAGTACTTGAAAATCATTTAAACTTTTTGAAACAATGGTAATTGTTAAAAATAAAATAATTTTGTTGCCAGGCAATAAAATTATAATTTTTTCATTTTAATGTAAATTATGTTTGAGTTAATATCTTTATATATACAGTGGAACTTGGTTATTACGGCCTCGGCTGTTACGTCAACTCGGGTGTAGCATTATTTTGTCATAAGTCCGGTCAAACTGATATCTTTAACATTATAAAAATTCCCGGTTTTAACGTCACTAAATATTGTACTACTCTGTAATAGCGTCAAATATTTCTCAGATATTTTACTCTAAATTTCATATAAACGTATATATGTGTGCGCGCGCTAGCCCATGGCTACAGACATACATTGTATGCAAGCGATAAGCACTGTAACAGGACTGCCGGCGCCAGCCATTTTACGTGCTCCAACGGATGGCTAGATCGATTTAAGGCCCGACACTCGATTTCCTTTGCAAAAATTTGTGGTGAGGCAAAATGCGTAGATCTGAACGTTACAGGCGATTGGGTGCGTAACACTTGGCCAGAAATTAGACGATCATATAAAGATGAAGACATCTTTAATGGACATGAAGCCGGAATTTTTTATAAATTAACTCCAGATAAGACTTTCAAATTTAAAAATGAAAAGTGCGTTGGTGGGAAGCTCTCTAAACAAAGAGTTACAGTTTTTGTTTGTGCGAACATGACGGGAACCGAAAAAAGGAAACTTTTAGTTATCGGGAAAAGTTTGCATCCTAGATGTTTTAAAAACATCAAAAAACTTCCTGTAAGTTACACTGCCAACATAAAAGCGTGGACGACTTCTAGTATTTTTGAAGATGACTTCTGTACGTGTGTATGTCACTGAACTCCTCCATGTATAAAATAATATATCGTTCGTGGCAGGTAAGCATATCTCAGTTATGTAATGTTTACGTTTCCATTTTATTATTATGCCTACAGCAATAAAAAGGCAGGTAAGACACACACACACACACAATTCACGTTATTTCTGGCCTCACTCATGTTTATTTTCTTACATTTGCACGCTTTTTAAATGGAAAGTGCCGAAACCCACACCAACATAACGCGTGCAAGCCGAAAAAATGGACATCAATTTGCTTCCTGTGGATCGCTGGGCAATGTAACTGCACGTGTTTACAGAGGAACGATTCATAGACAGACTTTTCGTCTTTAGGGAATGAACCCTCTGCAAGATGCTGAGGGTCCATGAGTGACTTCGGAGCGCTCCTTCTTTTTCGCGTGTTTGTTCTGTGAAACGTACACTGTAGATTCGCAGCTTTACTCTAAGCAACGCTCAATAGGAAATGTTGAAAATTTTTGTCCACACTGTACCCTCATTCACACTAAACCTGCTCTGATGTTTTAATTACGGACATCATAATATTAAAACTTTGGAAACTTGAGCACTACTTAATGGAGATCAATCATTAACTTATACAAGCCATTAATTTTATGCATATATTTTATATATATGTGTACAACGTTATCGGCAACAAAGAAGTAGTTTTTGTTAAAATTCCTTCCCAGGATATTTGGCCGTAGTCCAATGTTTTCTACAAAACCAGATGTTTCGGCAATGCCATCGACTTCCATCATCAGTGAAAATCGAGTGCGATAACGTGAGGTGGTATACGTTAGTGACCACAGTACTGTGGTTAAGGCTGAAGCAGTAAGTAGAAAGAAGTAGTTTCTATGGTAATATTTCATTTCGAAAATGATTTTAAATATAAATCTTAGAATATGGAAGTCATGTATGGTTCTCCATACCGATTTTTTACTTCCATGTTCCTTAAGGAAATGGAAGTATGGTGATGGCAAAAAAAATCGTGTTCGAGATTATTGAAGAATATGATTGTACTACACTCAAAACATGAAAAAAGTCATTTTTCGAAAAGTGTCTGTGTGTCTGTCTGTCTATAGATTTTTTTTTTATGGCAAACGATAACAGCCGCAAATTCAAACAGAATCATATAATTTTTTGCATACAGCCCTGATTTGTAGAGTACTCGCGACCTATTGTTTTTGGTGAAGATCGGTTGAGGGAAAGGGGTAGTTTACCTGCAACGGTTTTTTTTTTATCAAGGGTAATTTTGTTTGTTTGGCAAACGATAACAGCCGCAAATTCAAACAGAATCAAATAATGTTTCGCATACAGCCCTGAATTGTAGAGATCTTAAGATTTGTTGATGTTGGTAAAGATCGGTTAAGGGAAAGGGGTAGTTTACCTGCAACGTTTTATGTTTTAACAAGGGTATTTTCTATGGCAAGCGATACCAGCCGCATATTCAAACTAATCAATTAAGTTTTTGCATACAGCCCTGCTTTCTTGAGTACTAAAGACCTATTGTTTTTGGTGAAGATCGTTTAAGGGAAAGGGGTAGTTTAACTGCAACGGTTTTTTATCAAGGGTAATTTTACTTCCATGTTCCTTAAGGAAATGGAAGTATGGTGATGGCAAAAAAAATCGTGTTCGAGATTATTGCAGAATATAATTGTACTACACTCAAAACATGAAAAAAAGTCATTTTTCGAAAAGTGTGTGTGTGTGTGTGTGTCTGTAGATTTTTTTCTATGGCAAACGATAACAGCCGCAAATTCAAACAGAATCAAATAATGTTTTGCATACAGCCCTGACTTGTAGAGTACTCACGACCTATTGTTTTTGGTGAAGTTCGGTTGAGGGAAAGGGGTAGTTTACCTGCAACGGTTTTTTTTATTAAGGGTAATTTTGTTTGTTTGGCAAACGATAACAGCCGCAAATTCAAACAGAATCAAATAATGTTTCGCATACAACCCTGAATTGTAGGGTTCTCAAGATCTGTTGATTTTGGTAAAGATCGGTTAAGGGAAAGGGGTAGTTTACCTGCAACGTTTTATGTTATAACAAGGGTATTTTCTATGGCAAACGATAACAGCCGCAAATTCAAACATAATCAAATACGTTTTTGCATACAGCCCTGATTTCTTGAGTACTAAAGACCTATTGTTTTTGGTGAAGATCGTTTAATGGAAAGGGGTAGTTTACCTGCCACGTTTTTTGTTTTATCAAGGGTATTTTGTATGGCAAACGATAACAGCCGCAAATTCAAACAAAATCATATAATATTTTGCATACAGCCCTGAATTGCAGAGTTATCAAGACCTATCGTTTTGGGTGAAGATCAGTTAAGGGAAAGGGGTAGTTTACCTGCAACAGTTTTTTATCAAGGGTATTACTTCCATATTCCTTAAGGAATGGAAGTATGGTGATGGCAAAAAAAATCGTGTTCGAGATTATTGCAGATTCTGATTCTACTACACTCAAAACATGAAAAAAAAGTCGTTTTCCGAAAAGTGTCTGTGCGTCTGTAGATTTTTTTTCTATGGCAAACGATAACTGCCGCAAATTCAAACAGAATCAAATAATTTTTTGCATACAGCTCTGATTTGTAGAGTACTCACGACCTATTGTTTTTGGTGAAGATCGGTTGAGGGAAAGGGGTAGTTTACCTGCAACGGTTTTTTTTTATCAAGGGAAATTTTTTTTTTTTTGGCAAACGATAACAGCCGCAAATTCAAACAGAATCAAATAATGTTTCGTATACACCCCTCAATTGTAGAGTTCTCAAGACCTATTGTTTTTGGTGAAGATCGGTTAAGGGAAAGGGGTAGTTTACCTGTAACGTTTTATGTTTTAACAAGGGTATTTCCTATGGCAAACGATAACAGCCGCAAATTCAAACAGAATCAAAAGATTATTTGCATACAGCCCTAAATTGTAGAGTTCTCAAGACCTATTGTTTTTGGTGAAGATCGGTTAAGGAAAAGGGGTAGTTTACCTACAATGTTTTTTTAACAAGGGTATTTTCTATGGCAAACGATAACAGCCGCAAATTCAAACAGAATAAAATAATTTTCTGCATACAGCCCTGATTTGTAGAGTACTCAAGACCTATTGTTTTTGGTGAAGATCGGTTGAGGGGAAGGGGTAGTTTACCCGCAACGTTTTTTTGTCAAGTTTATTTTCTATGGCAAACGATAACAGCCGCAAATTCAAACAGAATCAAATAATTTTTTGCATACGTCCCTGAATTGTAGAGGTCTCAAGGACTTTCGATTTTGGTGAAGATCGGTTAAGTTTACCTGCAACCTTTTACGTTTTAACAAGAGTAAAGTACTTGAAAATTTATTTAAACTTTTTGAAACAATGGTAATTGTTAAAAATAAAATAATTTTGTTGCCAGGCAATAAAATTATAATTTTTTCATTTTAATGTAAATTATGTTTGAGTTAATATCTTTATATATACAGTGGAACTTGGTTATTACGGCCTCGGCTGTTACGTCAACTCTGGTGTAGCGTTATTTTGTCATAAGTCCGGTCAAACTGATATCTTTAACATTATAAAAATTCCCGGTTTTAACGTCACTAAATATTGTACTACTCTGTTATAGCGTCAAATATTTCTCAGATATTTTACTCTAAATTTCATATAAACGTATATATGTGCGCGCGCGCGCTAGCCCATGGATACAGACATACATTGTATGCAAGCAATAAGCACTGTAACAGGACTGCCGGCGCCAGCTATTTTGCGTGCTCCAACGGATGGCTAGATCGATTTAATGCCCAACACTCGATTTCCTTTGCAAAAATTTGTGGTGAGGCAAAATGCGTACATCTGAACGTTACAGACGATTGGGTGCATAACACTTGGGCAGAAATTAGACGATCATATAAAGATGAAGACATCTTTAATGGACATGAAGCCGGAATTTTTTATAAATTAACTCCAGATAAGACTTTCAAATTTACAAATGAAAAGTGCGTTGGTGGGAAGCTCTCTAAACAAAGAGTTACAGTTTTTGTTTGTGCGAAAATGACGGGAACCGAAAAAAGGAAACTTTTAGTTATCGGGAAAAGTTTGCATCCTAGATGTTTTAAAAACATCAAAAAACTTCCTGTAAGTTACACTGCCAACATAAAAGCGTGGACAACTTCTAGTATTTTTGAAGATGACTTCTGTACGTGTGTATGTCACTGAACTCCTCCATGTATAAAATAATATATCGTTCGTGGCAGGTAAGCATATCTCAGTTATGTAATATTTACGTTTCCATTTTATTATTATGCCTACAGCAATAAAAAGGCAGGTAAGACACACACACACACACACAATTCACGTTATTTCTGGCCTCACTCATGTTTATTTTCTTACATTTGCACGCTTTTTAAATGGAAAGTGCCGAAACCCATACCAACATAACACGTGCAAGCCGAAAAAATGGACATCAATTTGCTTCCTGTGGATCGCTGGGCAATGTAACTGCACGTGTTTACAGAGGAACGATTCATAGACAGACTTTTCGTCTTTAGGGAATGAACCCTCTGCAAGATGCTGAGGATCCATGAGTGACTTCGGAGCGCTCCTTCTTTTTCGCGTGTTTGTTCTGTGAAACATACACTGTAGATTCGCAGCTTTACTCTAAGCAACGCTCAACAGGAAATGTTGAAAATTTTTGTCCACATTGTACCCTCATTCACACTAAACCTGCTCTGATGTTTTAATTACGGATATCATAATATTAAAACTTTGGAAACTTGAGCACTACTTAATGGAGATCAATCATTAACTTATACAAGCCATTAATTTTATGCATATATTTTATATATATGTGTACAACGTTATCGGCAACAAAGAAGTAGTTTTTGTTAAAATTCCTTCCCGGGATATTTGGCCGTAGTCCAATGTTTTCTACAAAACCAGACGTTTCGGCAATGCCATTGACTTCCATCATCAGTGAAAATCGAGTGCGATAACGTGAGGTGGTATATGTTAGTGACCACAGTACTGAGGTTAAGGCTGAAGCAGTAAGTAGAAAGAAGTAGTTTCTATGGTAATATTACATTTCGAAAATGATTTTTTTATTATTTATTAATTATTTATTAGTTTATTATTTATTATATTAATCCTCGTTGTTATATTAATTCTTTTCTTATTTTAGTTATTTTGGTTGGTTATGAATAATTTGTTTAAAGCATTAAATAGATTCTAAGATTGAATAATCGATTTATTGTATTTGTATATTCGGTGTTTTTACTCATTTTCAATGTTGTTCTCTTTCTCCTTGATGTCCAGGTTTCACTTAATATCTGAAATTCTTTTAATTATATACTTTGCAAAGAAATAAAACTCAAATATGTAATATTTAATTGAATTTATTGATGTCGTTACGATTAGTCGACTTTGAGTCGAAATACTGTACTTATTCACAGCTCGAAAACTCTTATCTCAGGTTGATTTGGTTTCTTTTATTTAAATTAATAACATTTTCAAATTAATAGGTTCTTTTAACTGTTATCAGAAGTCAGAAAAGGGCAATGCTGAAAAGTACAATACTTACAACTAAAAGTTCTTAATTAATAAAATAGAAATAATATTGATTATAAAAATGTTAGTAAAAATTGAATTGTTTGAACCACAAGCTATGCAGAGCCGTTTTTAGGACCTCAGAGGCCCCCGGCAGACCCGAAAATGAGGCCCCAAGTATAGTATATTATGCACACATGAGTTTTACATCAATTTGTTTACTGGCGAAGCTAGTAGTTAATGAATGGGTAGGCAAAAATCTTATCTTAAATTTTTTTTAAGGAATCACTAAAAGGACGGTGGGTCAAATCGGACGCTGAGGTAGAGTTTGCTGTAACCGAATGGTTCCACAAACAGCCGTAAGAATTTTACTAGCAGGGAATCTACAGGTTAGCGCAACAGTGGAACTCATGTCTTAATGTTATTGGAGACTTCTTTTAAAATCGTTGAATAAAAAATGCTTTACACCTCTATACGTGTGTCTATTGAACAATCCTTGTATTAGTCATACACAATAATACAACTGATTGAACTTCAAATTTTTAAACTTGATTAGTTTCTATATATATGTTTAATGTTACAAATAATTCAAATAACAATCTTGATCATCTGTTAATTCAGCGGAATAACAGTGACACTTCTAATAACCGCATAAAAAACAACACAGGCGCTTTAACTTAACTGTTTGGACCACAGAAGTGAGGCATGCCTCAACGCTGTATGTGTACAGCGCGGGACAATCCCCCCTCCCTACACTTCCCTATCACACCACTACATTGCTTACATATGATGTATACAAAAAACGCTGAGGCAAGTTCAGGTTGCCTCATTCGCTTTAAACGAACTATGCCGAATCTCACCTGTCACCATCTAGCGGTCGCTCAATAAAGCACGTTTCGGTTTAATAAATTTGACAGTTGCAGTAACAATGTATAATCTTTACGTTATGTAGTTCATACGTATTTATAATTTTTATTCTACAGAATTTTTTAGGGTAGGCATTGCCTCAATTGCCTCCATGTAACTTCGCCACTGATATATATGTGTACAACGTTCGGCAACAAAGAAGTAGTTTTTGTTAAAATTCCTTCCCGGGATATTTGGCCGTAGTCCAATGTTTTCTACAAAACCAGACATTTCGGCAATACCATCGACTTCCATCATCAGTGAAAATCGAGTGCAATAACGTGAGGTGGTATACGTTAGTGACCACAGTACTGTGGTTAAGGCTGAAGCAGTAAGTAGAAAGAAGTAGTTTCTATGGTAATATTACATTTCGAAAATGATTTTAAATATAAATCTTAGAATATGGAAGTCATGTATGGTTCTCCATACCGATATTTACTTTTTCTATGGTAAACGATAACAGCCGCAAATTCAAACAGAATCAAACGATGTTTTGCATACAGCCCTGTATTGTAGAGTTCTCAATACCTATTGGTGTTGGTGAAGATCGGTTAAGGGAAAGGGGTAGTTTACCAGCAACATTTTATGTTTTAACAAGGGTATTTTCTATGGCAAACGATAACAGCCGCAAATTCAAACATAATCAAATAATGTTTTGCATACTGCCCTGAATTGTAGAGTTCTCAAGACCTGTCGTTTTTTGTGAAGATCGATTAAAGGAAAGGGGTAGTTTACCTGGAACGTTTTATGTTTCAAAGGGTATTTTCTATGGCAAACGATAAAAGCCGCAAATTCACACAGAATCAAATAAGTTTTTGCATACAGCCCTGCTTTCTTGAGTACTAAAGACCTATTGTTTTTGGCGAAGATCGTTGAAGGGAAAGGGGTAGTTTACCAGCCACATTTTTTGTTTTATCAACGGTATTTTGTATGGCAAACGATAACAGCCACAAATTAAAAAAAAAGCATATAATATTTTGCATACAGCCCGGAATTGTAGAGTTCTCAAGACCTGTCGTTTTTGGTAAAGATCGGTTAAGGGAAAGGGGTAGTTTACCAGCAACGGTTTTTTATCAAGGGTAATTTTTTTCTATGGTAAACGATAACAGCCGCAAATTGAAACAGAATCAAATGATGTTTTGCATACAGCCCTGTATTGTAGAGTTCTCAATACCTATTGGTGTTGGTGAAGATCGGTTAAGGGAAAGGAGTAGTTTACCTGCAACGGTTTACGTTTTAAAATGGTATTTTCTATGGCAAACGATAAGAGCCGCAAATTCAAACAGAATCAAATACGTTTTTGCATACAGTCCTGTTTTGTTGAGTACTAAAGACCTATTGTTTTTGGTGAAGATCGGTTAGGGGAAAGGGGTAGTTTACCTGACACATTTTTTGTTTTATCAAGGGTATTTTCTATGGCAAACGATAACAGCCGCAAATTCAAACAGAATCATATAATATTTTGCATACAGCCCTGAAATGTAGAGTACTCAAGACAAGTTTGTTTTGGTGAAGATCGGTTAAGGGAATAGGGTTGTTTACAAGCAACATTTTATGTTTTATCAAGGGTAATATTTTTTTTGACGAACGATAACTGCCGTACATTAAAACAGAATCAACTACTCTTCTGCATACCTTTTTGAATTATACAGAACTCAAGGTCTGTTGATTTTGTGGAAGATCAGTTAAGGGAAAGGGGTAGTTTACCTGCAACGTTGTATGTTTTAACAAGGGTATTTTTTCTATGACGTACGATAACTGCCGTACATTAAAACAGAATATACTAATGTTTTGCATACAGCCCTGAATTGTAGAGTTCTCAAGACCAATTGTTTTTGGTGAAGATCGGTTAATGGAATAGCGTAGTTTACAAGCAACGTTTTATGTTTTATCAAGGGTGTTTTCTATGGCAAACGATAACAGCCGCAAATTCAAACAGAATCAAATAATTATTTGCATACAGGCCTGAATTGTAGCGTACCCAAGACCTGTCGTTTTTGGTGAAGATCGGTTAAGGGAAAGGGGTAGTTTACCGGCAACGGTTTTTTATCAAGGGTAATTTTTTCCTATAGTAAACGATAACAGCCGCAAATTCAAACAGAATCAAATGATGTTTTGCATACAGCCCCTGTATTGTAGAGTTCTCAATACCTATTGGTGTTCATGAAGATCGGTTAAGGGAAAGGGGTAGTTTACCAGCAACATTTTATGTTTTAACAAGGGTAATTTTTTATATGACGAACGATAACTGCCGAAAATTCAATGAGAATCAAATAATTTTTTCACCCTTTCCTGAGTTGCAGAGAGCTTAAGGTCTATTGATTTTGGTGAAGATCGGTAAAGGGAAAGGGGTAGTTTACCTGCAACATTTTATATTGTAACAAGAGAAATGTTTCCATGACGAACGATAACTGCCGCACATTCAAACAGAATCAAATATTGTTTTGCATGCTTCCCTGAATTGTAGAGGACGGAAGGTCTGTTGATTTTGGAGAAGATCGGTTAAGAGAAAGGGGTAGTTTACCTGAAACATTTTATGATTTAACAAGAGTAAAGTACTTAATTTTTATAAATAAAGTATCCTGATAAGAAGCTCATAGTAATCCACTGTAGAAACATAGATGAAATATCTATAAATGAAGAAGTTAGGTGAACGGGGTGGGGGTAATTTTCTATTATTAAAAATTATAGTTGAAGGTGGAGGGTAGAATTTTTTGTATGTGTACTACGTTATCGGCAACAAAGAAGTAGTTTTTTGTTAAAATTGCTTCCCGGCCTCTTTAGCCGTAGTCCAATGTTTTCTGTAAAACCAGACTTTTCGGCAGTGCCATCGACTGCCATCATCGGTGAAAATCGAGTGCGAAAACATGAGGTGGTATACGTTAGTGACCATAGTACTGTGCTTAATGCTGAAGCAATAAGTAGAAAGACATAGTTTCTATGGAAATATTTCATTTCGAATATGATTTTAAATATAAATCTTAGAAAATGGAAGTCATGTATGGTTCTCCATACCGATATTTCATTTTAATGTAAATCTGTACATAGTATAAAGTAAAGTCGGTCCGTTTTCTCTCTGTGTTTGAAATCGCTAATCTCAGGAAGTACTGAACCGATTTTATTCAAGTTTTCGCCAATAGATAGAGTGTCTATCGAGGAACATTTATGTGTATAATTAATACATATATGTTGTACATTAGCTTAGCTATCACGGTTTATGTCAAGTAAGTGGTATAGTTTACATCTTATATATAAAAATGAATGTTTCTTTGTTTGTCCCGTATGCGTTCCTATACCATTCATCCAATTGCGATGAAACTTCGGTGAGTTGTTGTGCGCACGTCCGCGAAAGTTTCTTCCACATCTCCTCCTAAACCACTGTACCGATTTCAACCAAACTTGGCACAAATATTTTACGCAATGGGAGAACCAACATAGGATAGGTGTTTTTTCGATGGGGTCCTTTTGGGGGTTCTTTGGGGTCTTCCACATCGCCTCCTAAACCACTGGACCGATTTCAACCAAACTTGGCACAAATATTTTACGCAAAGGGAGAACCAACATAGGACAAGTGTTTTTTTCGATACGATCCTCTGAGGGGTCTTTGCGGTCTTAAAAACTATTAGATCTGGTTACTATGGCAACCCAATAGAATAGATTCTGTTCTAAATATATTATCGCATTAAATTGAAGACCACGCGAAAGAAGTTGTGGGCAACAGCTATTTATTTTTAAGAAGCCTACTTTAATTAAACTTTATTAATTAAACTAACATTTTCATTACGTACAACGTGAAACTCGGTAGCGAAGCACGGGTATTCTGCTAGTCATGTATAAGAGAAAATATATCGTGCGTGGCAGGCAAGCATATCTCAGTTATGTACTGTTTACGTTTCCATTTTATTATTATCACTACCACAATAAAAAGGCAGGGAAGACACACACACACACAATTCGCGTTATTTCTGGCCTCATTCATGTTTATTTTCTTACATTTGCATGGTTTTTAAATGGAAAGTGCCGAACCCATACCAACTTAACGCATGCAAGCCGAAAAAGTGTCCAGCGTGGATAGCGATTTGCTTCCTATGGATCGCTGGGAAGTGTAACTGCACGTGTTTACAGAGGAACGATTCATAGACAGACTTTTCGTCTTTAGGGAATGAACCCTCTGCAAGATGCTGAGGGTCCATGAGTGACTTCGGAGCGCTCCTTCTTTTCCGCGTGTTTATTCTGTGAAACGTACACTGTAGATTCACAGATTTATTCTAAGCAACGCACAATAGGAAATGTTGAAAATTTTTGTCCACGGTGAACCCTCATACACACTAAACCTGCTCTGATGTTTTAATTACGGACATCATAATATTAAAACTTTGGAAACTTGAGCACTACTTAATGGAGATCAATCATTAACTTATACAAGCCATTAATTTTATGCATATTTTTTATATATCTGTGTACAACGTTATCGGCAACAAAGAAGTAGTTTTTGTTAAAATTCCTTCCCGGGATATTTGGCCGTAGTCCAATGTTTTCTACAAAACCAGACGTTTCGGCAATGCCATTCTTCCACATCAGTGAAAATCGAGTGCGATAACGTGAGGTGGTATATGTTAGTGACCACAGTACTGTGGTTAAGGCTGAAGCAGTAAGTAGAAAGAAGTAGTTTCTATGGTAATATTTCATTTCGAAAATGATTTTTAAACTAAATCTTAGAATATGGAAGTCATGTATGGTTCTCCATACCGATATTTTTCTATTGTAAACGATAACAGCCGCAAATTCAAACAGAATCAAATGATGTTCTGCATACAGCCCTGTATTGTAAAGTTCTCAATACCTATTGGTGTTGGTGAAGATCGGTTAAGGGAAAGGGGTAGCTTACCTGCAACGTTTTATGTTTTAAAAGGGTATTTTCTATGGCAAACGATAAGAGCCGCAAATTCAAACAGAATCAAATACGTTTTTGCATACAGCCCTGTTTTGGTAAGTTCTAAAGACCTATTGTTTTTGGTGAAGATCGGTTAAGGGAAAGGGGTAGTTTACCAGACACGTTTTTTGTTTTATCAAGGGTATTTTATATGGCAAACGATAACAGCCGCAAATTCAAACAGAATCATAAAATGTTTTGCATACAGCCCTGAAATGTAGAGTTCTCAAGACCTGTTGGTTTTGGTGAAGATCGGTTAAGGGAATAGGGTTGTTTACCAGCAACATTTTATGTTTTATCAAGGGTAATTTTTATTTTGACGAACGATAACTGCCGTACATTAAAACAGAATCAACTACTCTTCTGCATACCTTTTTGAATTATACAGAACTCAAGGTCTGTTGATTTTGTTGAAGATCGGTTAAGGGAATGGGGTAGTTTACCTGCAACGTTTTATGTTTTAACAAGGGTATTTTTTCTGTGACGAACGATAACTGCCGTAAATTCAAAGAGAATCAACTAATGTTTTGCATACAGCCCTCAATTGTAGGGTTCTCAAGACCTATTGTTATTGGTGAAGATCGGTTAAGGGAAAGGGGTAGTTTACCAGCAACATTTTATGTTTTAACAAGGGTAATTTTTTATATGACGAACGATAACTGCCGTAAATTCAAACAGAATCAACTAGGTTCTTGCATACCTTTTTGATCTAAAGAGAACTCGAGGTCTGTTGATTTTGTTGAAGATCGGTTAAGGGAAGTGGTAGTTTATCAGCAACGTTTTATGTTTTAAAAAGAGTAATTTTTTTTATGATGAACGATAACTGCCGAAAATTCAATGAGAATCAAATAATGTTTTCCAACCTTTCCTGAGTTGCAGAGAGCTCAAGGTCTATTGATTTTGGTGAAGATCAGTTAAGGGAAAAGGGGTAGTTTACCTGCACATTTTATGTTGTGACAAGAGAAATGTTTCCATGACGAACGATAACTGCCGCACATTCAAACAGAATCAAATATTTTTTTGCATGCTTCCCTGAATTGTAGAGGACGGAAGGTCTGTTGATTTTGGAGAAGATCAGTTAAGAGAAAGGGGTAGTTTACCTGAAACATTTATGATTTAACAAGAGTAAAGTACTTAATTTTTATAAATAAAGTATCCTGATAAGAAGCTCATAGTAATCCACTGTAGAAACGTAGATGAAATATCTATAAATGAAGAGGTTAGGTGAACGGGGTGGGGGTAATATTCTATTATTAAAAATTATAGTTTAAGCAGAATTTTTTATATGTGTACTACGTTATCGGCAACAAAGAAGTAGTTTTAAATATCGGTATGGAGAACCATACGTGACTTCCATCTTCTAAGATTTATATTTAAAATCATATTCGAAATGAAATGAAATATTTCCATAGAAACTACGTCTTTCTACTTATTGCTTCAGCATTAACCACAGTACTGTGGTCACTAATGTATGCCACCTCACATTTTCGCACTCGATTTTCACCGATGATGGCAGTCGATGGCACTGCCGAAAAGTCTGGTTTTGCAGAAAACATTGAACTACGGCTAAAGAGCCCGGGAAGCAATTTTAACAAAAAACTACTTCTTTGTTGCCGATAACGTAGTACACATATAAAGAATTCTGCTTCAACTATAATTTTTAATAATAGAATATTACCCCCACCCCGTTCACCTAACCTCTTCATTTATAGATATTTCATCTACGTTTCTACAGTGGATTACTATGAGCTTCTTATCAGGATACTTTATTTATAAAAATTAAGTACTTTACTCTTGTTAAATCATAAAATGTTTCAGGTAAACTACCCCTTTCTCTTAACCGATCTTCTCCAAAATCAACAGACCTTCCGTCCTCTACAATTCAGGGAAGCATGCAAAAAAATATTTGATTCTGTTTGAATGTGCGGCAGTTATCGTTTGTCATGGAAACATTTCTCTTGTTACAACATAAAATGTTGCAGGTAAGCTACCCCTTTCCCTTAACTGATCTTCACCAAAATCAATAGACCTTGAGCTCTCTGCAACTCAGGAAAGGGTGAAAACATTATTTGATTCTCATTGAATTTTCGGCAGTTATCGTTCGTCATAAAAAAATTACCCTTATTAAAACATAAAACGTTGCTGATAAACTACCCCTTACCTTAACCGATGTTCAACAAAATCAACAGACCGTGAGTTCTCTTTAGTTCAAAAAGGTATGCAAAAACCTAGTTGATTCTGTTTGAATTTACGGCAGTTATCGTTCGTCATATAAAAAATTACCCTTGTTAAAACATAAAATGTTCCTGGTAAACTACCCCTTTCCCTTAACCAATCTTCACCAACACCAATAGGTATTGAGAACTCTACAATACAAAGCTGTATGCAAAACATCATTTGATTCTGTTTGAATTTGCGGCTGTTATCGTTTACTATGGAAAAAATTACCCTTGAAAAAAAAACCGTTGCTGGTAAACTACCCCTTTCCCTTAACCGATCTTCACCAAAAACGACAGGTCTTGGGTACTCTACAATTCAGGCTTGTATGCAAACAATTATTTAATTCTGTTTGAATTTGCGGCTGTTATCGTTTGCCATAGAAAACACCCTTGATAAAACATACAACGTTGCTGGTAAACTACCCTATTCCATTAATTGATCTTCACCAATAACAATAGGTCTTGAGAACTCTACAATTCAGGGCTGTATGCAAAACATTAGTTGATTCTCTTTGAATTTACGGCAGTTATCGCTCGTCACAGAAAAAATACCCTTGTTAAAACATAAAACGTTGCAGGTAAACTACCCCTTTCCCTTAACCGATCTTCACCAAAAACAATAGGTCTTTAGTACTCAACAAAACAGGGCTGTATGCAAAACATCATTTGATTCTGTTTGAATTTGCGGCTGTTATCGTTTGCCATAGAAAAAGTAAAATATCGGTATGGAGAACCATACATAACTTCCATGTTCTAAGATTTATATTTAAAATCATTTTCGAAATGAAATATTACCATAGAAACTACTTCTTTCTACTTACTGCTTCAGCCTTAACCACAGTACTGTGGTCACTAACATATACCACCTCACGTTATCGCACTCGATTTTCACTGATGATGGAAGTCGATGGCATTGCCGAAACGTCTGGTTTTGTAGAAAACATTGGACTACGGCCAAACATCCCGGGAAGGAATTTTAATAAAAACTACTTCTTTGTTGCTGATAACGATGTACACATATATATAAAAAATATGCATAAAATTAATGGCTTGTATAAGTTAATGTTTGATCTCCATTAAGTAGTGCTCAAGTTTCCAAAGTTTTAATATTATGATGTCCGTAATTAAAACATCAGAGCAGGTTTAGTGTGTATGGGTACACCGTGGACAAAAATTTTCAACATTTCCTATTTAGCATTGCTTAGAGTAAAGCTGCAAATCTACAGTGTACGTTTCACAGAACAAACACGCGGAAAAGAAGTAGCGCTCCGAAGTCACTCATGGACCCTCAGCATCTTGCAGAGGGTTCATTCCCTAAGGACGAAAATTCTGACTACGAATCGTTTCTTTGTAAACACGTGCAGTTACACTGGCCAGCGATCCACAGCAAGCAAATCGTTATCCACGCTGGACAATTTTCGGCTTGCATGCGTTATGTTGGTGTGGGTTTCGGCATTTTCCATTTAAAAAGCGTGTAAATGTAAGAAAATAAACATGAGTGAGGCCAGAAATAACGCGAATTTTGTGTGTGTGTGTGTGTGTGTTCCCTGCCTTTTTATTGCAGTAATCATAATAATAAAATGGAAACGTAAACATTACATAACTGAGATATGCTTGCCTGCCACGCCGATATATTTTCTCTTATACATGATTTACATTAAAATGAAAAAATTATAATTTTATTGCCTGGCAACAAAATTATTTTATTTTTTACAATTACCATTGTTTGAAAAAGTTTAAATGAATTTTCAAGTACTTTACTGTTGTTAAAACGTAAAAGGTTGCAGGTAAACTACCCCTTCCCCTTAACCGATCTTCACCAAAATCAAAAGGCATTGAGATCACTACAATTCACGGATGTATACAAAACATTATGTGATTCTGTTTGAATATGCGGCAGTTACCGTCCGTCATAGAAAAAATTACCCTTTTTAAAACATAAAATGTTGCTGGTAAACTACACTATTCCATTAACCGATCTTCACCAAAACCAAAAGGTCTTGAGAACTCTACGATTCAGGGCAGTATGCAAAACATTATTTGATTCTGTTTGAATTTGCGGCTGTTATCATTTGCCAAAAAAAATTACCCGTGATAAAAAAACGCTGCAGGTAAACTACCCCTTTCCCTTAACCGATCTTCTCCGAAAACAATAGATCTTGAGTACTCTACAAATCAGGGCTGTGTGCAAAAAATTATTTGATTCTGTTTGAATTTGCAGCTGTTATCGTTTGCCATAGAAAATACCCTTGTTAAAACATAAAACGTAGCAGGTAAACTACCCCTTTCCCTTAACCGATCTTCACCAAAAACAAAAGGTCTTGAGTACTCTACAAATGAGGGCTGTATGCAAAAACTTATTTAATTCTGGTTGAATTTGCGGCTGTTATCATTTGCCATAGAAAAATAAATATATAGACAGACACACAGATGCTTTTCGACAAATGACTTTTTTTTCATGTTTTGAGTGTAGTACAATCAGAATCTGCAATAATCTCGAACACGATTTTTTTTGCCATGACCATACTTCCATTTCCTTAAGGAACATGGAAGTAAAAATAAACTTTTTCAAACAATGGTAATTGTTATAATAAAATATTTTTTTTGGCAGGCAATAAAATTATAATTTTTTTTAAATTTAAATCGTCTATATGTGAAGATCCGCAACCACGACCCACAATTTAAAATATGTTGTGGTCACATAATTAAATATCGGTATGGAGAACCATACATGACTTCCATATTCTAAGATTTATTTTTAAAATCATTTTCGAAATGAAATATTACCATAGAAACTACATCTTTCTACTTACTGCTTCAGCCTTAACCACAGTACTGTGGTCACTAACATATACCACCTCACGTTATTGCACTCGATTTTCACTGATGATGGAAGTCAATGGCATTGCCGAAACGTCTGGTTTTGTAGAAAACATTGGACTACGGCCAAATATCCCGGGAAGGAATTTTAACAAAAACTACTTCTTTCTTGCCGATAACGTTGTACACAGATATATAAAAAATATGCATAAAATTAATGGCTTGTATAAGTTAATGATTGATCTCCATTAAGTAGTGCTCAAGTTTCCAAAGTTTTAATATTATGATGTCCGTAATTAAAACATCAGAGCAGGTTTAGTGTGTATGAGGGTTCACCGTGGACAAAAATTTTCAACATTTCCTATTGAGCGTTCCTTAGAATAAATCTGCGAATCTACAATGTACGTTTTTACAGAATAAACACGCGGAAAAGAAGGAGCGCTCCGAAGTCACTCATGGACCCTCAGCATCTTGCAGAGGGTTCATTCCCTAAAGACGAAAAGTCTGTCTATGAATCGTTCCTCTGTAAACACGTGCAGTTACACTGCCCAGCCATCCACAGGAAGCAAATCGCTATCCACGCTGGACACTTTTTCGGCTTGCATGCGTTATGTTGGTATGGGTTCGGCACTTTCCATTTAAAAACCGTGCAAATGTAAGAAAATAAACATGAATGAGGCCAGAAATAACGCGAATTGTGTGTGTGTGTGCCTTCCCTGCCTTTTTATTGCGGTAGTGATAACAATAAAATGGAAACGTAAACAGTACATAACTGAGATATGCTTGCCTGCCACGCACGATATATTTTCTCTTATACATGACTAGCAGAATACCCGTGCTTCGCTACCGAGTTTCACGTTGTACGTAATGAAAATATTAGTTTAATTAATAAAGTTTAATTAAAGTAGGCTTCTTAAAAATAAATAGCTGTTGCCCACAACTTCGTTCGCGTGGTCTTCAATTTAATGCGATAATATATTTAGAACAGAATCTATTCTATTGGGTTGCCATAGTAACCAGATCTAATAGTTTTTTAAGACCGCAAAGGTCCCCCCAGAGGATCGTATCGAAAAAAGCACCTGTCCTATGTTGGTTCTCCCGTTGCGTAAAATATTTGTGCCAAGTTTGGTTGAAATCGGTCCAATGGTTTAGGTGGAGATGTGGAAGACCCCAAAGGACCCCCCAAAGTATCGTATCGAAAAAAACACTTGTCCTATGTTGGTTCTCCCTTTGCGTAAAATATTTGTGCCAAGTTTGGTTGAAATCGGTCCAGTGGTTTAGGAGGCGATGTGGAAGACCCCAAAGAACCCCCAAAAGGACCCCATCGAAAAAACACCTATCCTATGTTGGTTCTCCCGTTGCGTAAAATATTTGTGCCAAGTTTGGTTGAAATCGGTACAGTGGTTTAGGAGGAGATGTGGAAGAAACCTTCGCGGACGTGCGCACAACAACTCACCGAAGTTTCATCGCAATCGGATGAATGGTATAGGAACGCATACGGGACAAACAAAGAAATATTCATTTTTATATATAAGATGTAAACTATACCACTTACTTGACATAAACCGTGATAGCTAAGCTAATGTACAACATATATGTATTAATTATACACATAAATGTTCCTCGATAGACACTCTATCTATTGGTGAAAACTTGAATAAAATCCGTTCAGTACTTCCTGAGATTAGCGATTTCAAACACAGAGAGAAAACGGACCGACTTTACTTTATACTATGTACAGATTTACATTAAAATGAAAAAATTATAATTTTATTGCCTGGCAACAAAATTATTTTATTTTCAACAATTACCATTGTTTGAAAAAGTTTAAATGAATTTTCAAGTACTTTACTCTTGTTAAAACGTAAAAGGTTGCAGGTAAACTACCCCTTCCCCTTAACCGATCTTCACCAAAATCTAAAGGCCTTGAGTCCTCTACAATTCACTGACGTATGCAAAAAATTATTTGATTCTGTTTGAATTTGCGGCTGTTATCGTTTGCCATAGAAAATACCCTTGTTAAAAAAATGTTGCAGGTAAACTACCCCTTTCCCTCAACCGATCTTCACCAAAAACAACAGGTCTTGAGAACTCTGCAATTTAGGACTGTATGCAAATAATCTTTTGATTCTGTTTGAATTTGCGGCTGTTATCGTTTGCCATAGGAAATACCCTTGTTAAAACATAAAACGTTGCAGGTAAACTACCCCTTTCCCTTAACCGATCTTCACCAAAAACAATAGGTCTTGAGAACTCTACAATTCAGGGCTGTATGCGAAACATTATTTGATTCTGTTTGAATTTGCGGCTGTTATCGTTTGCCAAAAAAAAAAATTTCCCTTGATAAAAAAAAAACCGTTGCAGGTAAACTACCCCTTTCCCTCAACCGATCTTCACCAAAAACAACATGCCGTGAGTACTCTACAAATCAGGGCTGTATGCAAAAAACTATTTGATTCTGTTTGAATTTGCGGCAGTTATCGTTTGCCATAGAAAAAAAATCTACAGACAGACAGACACACACACACACACACTTTTTGGAAAACGACTTTTTTTCATGTTTTGAGTGTAGTAGAATCAGAATCTGCAATAATCTCGAACATGATTTTTTTTGCCATCACCATACTTCCATTCCTTAAGGAATATGGAAGTAATATCGGTATGGAGAACCATACATGACTTCATGTTCTAAGATTTATATTTAAAATCATATTCGAAATGAAATATTTCCATAGAAACTACGTCTTTCTACTTATTGCTTCAGCATTAACCACAGTACTGTGGTCACTAACGTGTACCACCTCACGTTTTCGCACTCGATTTTCACCGATGATGGCAGTCGATGGCACTGCCGAAAAGTCTAGTTTTGCAGAAAACATTGACTACGGCTAAAGAGCCCAGGAAGCAATTTTATCAAAAAACTACTTCTTTGTTGCCGATAACGTAGTACACATACAAAAAATTCTCCCCTCCACCTTCAACTATAATTTTTAATAATAGAAAATTACCCCACCCCGTTCACCTAACTTCTTCATTTATAGATATTTCATCTACGTTTCTACAGTGGATTACTATGAGCTTCTTATCAGGATACTTTATTTATAAAAATTAAGTACTTTACTCTTGTTAAATCATAAAATGTTTCAGGTAAACTACCCCTTTCTCTTAACCGATGTTCTCCAAAATCAACAGACCTTCCGTCCTCTACAATTCAGGGAAGCATGCAAAAAAATATTTGATTCCGTTTGAATGTGCGGCAGTTATCGTTCGTCATGGAAACATTTCTCTTGTTACAACATAAAATGTTGCAGGTAAACTACCCCTTTCCCTTTACTGATCTTCACCAAAATCAATAGACCTTGAGCTCTCTGCAAATCAGGAAAGGGTGCAAAAAATTATTCGATTCTCGTTGAATTTTCAGCAGTTATCGTTCGTCAAAACAAATTACCCTTTTTAAAACATAAAACGTTGCTGATAAACAACCCCTTCCCTCAACCGATCTTCAACAAAATCAACAGACCTTGAGTTCTCTTCAGTTCAAAAAGGTATGCAAAAACCTAGTTGATTCTGTTTGAATTTACGGCAGTTATCGTTCGTCATATAAAAAATTACCCTTGTTAAAACATAAAATGTTGCTGGTAAACTACCCCTTTCCCTTAACCGATCTTCACCAACACCAACAGGTATTGAGAACTCTACAATACAGGCTGTATGCAAAACATCATTTGATTCTGTTTGAATTTGCGGCTGTTATCGTTTACTATAGAAAAAAATTACCGTTGATAAAAAACCGTTGCAGGTAAACTACCCCTTTCCCTTAACCGATCTTCACCAAAAACGACAGGTCTTTGGTACGCTACAATTCAGGCCTCTAAACAACCAATTATTTGATTCTGTTTGAATTTGCGGCTGTTATCGTTTGCCGTAGAAAACACCCTTGATAAAACATAAAACGTTGCTTGTAAACTACCCTATTCCATTAACCGATCTTCACCAAAAACAATAGGTCTTGAGAACTCTACAATTCAGGGCTGTATGCAAAACATTAGTATATTCTGTTTTAATGTACGGCAGTTATCGTTCGTCATAGAAAAAATACTCTTGTTAAAACATACAACGTTGCAGGTAAACTACCCCTTTCCCTTAACTGATCTTCAACAAAATCAACAGACCTTGAGCTCTGTATAATTCAAAAAGGTATGCAGAAGAGTAGTTGATTCTGTTTTAATGTACGGCAGTTATCGTTCGTCAAAAAAAAATTACCCTTGATAAAACATAAAATGTTGCTGGTAAACAACCCTATTCCCTTAACCGATCTTCACCAAAACCAACAGGTCTTGAGACCTCTACATTTCAGGGCTGTATGCAAATAATCTTTTGATTCTGTTTGAATTTGCGGCTGTTATCATTTGCCATAGGAAATACCCTTGTTAAAACATAAAACGTTACAGGTAAACTACCCCTTTCCCTTAACCGATCTTCACCAAAAACAATAGGTCTTGAGAACTCTACAATTCAGGGCTGTATGCGAAACATTATTTGATTCTGTTTGAATTTGCGGCTGTTATCGTTTGCCATATAAAATAACCTTGATAAAACAAAAAACGTGTCTGGTAAACTACCCCTTCCCCTTAACCGATCTTCACCAAAAACAATAGGTCTTTAATACTCAAGAAATTAGGGCTGTATGCAAAAACGTATTTGATTCTGTTTGAATTTGCGGCTTTTATCGTTTGCCTTAGAAAATACCCTTTGAAACATAAAACGTTGCAGGTAAACTACCCCTTTCCCTTAACCGATCTTCACCAAAAACAAAAGATCTTGAGAAATCCACAATTCAGGGCAGTATGCAAAACATTATTTGATTATGTTTGAATTTGCGGCTGTTATCGTATGCCATAGAAAATACCCTTGTTAAAACATAAAACGTTGCAGGTAAACTACCCCTTTCCCTTAACCGATCTTTACCAAAATCAACAGATCGTGAGAACTCTACAACTCAGGGCTGTATGCGAAACATTATTTGATTCTGTTTGAATTTGCGGCTGTTATCGTTTGCCAAACAAACAAAATTACCCTTGATAAAAAAAACCGTTGCAGGTACACTACCCCTACCCTCAACCAATCTTCACCAAAAACAATAGGTCGCGAGTACTCTACAAATCAGGGCTGTATGTAAAAAATTATTTGATTCTGTTTGAATTTGCGGCTGTTATCGTTTGCCATAGAAAAAAATCTACAGACACACACACAGACACTTTTCGAAAAATGACTTTTTCATGTTTTGAGTGTAGTACAATCATATTCTGCAATAATCTCGAACACGATTTTTTTTGCCATCACCATACTTCCATTTCCTTAAGGAACATGGAAGTAAAATATCGGTATGGAGAACCATACATGACTTCCATATTCTAAGATTTATATTTAAAATCATTTTCAGCCAAACAGCCAGGCTGTGTCTTACCTGCCTTTTTATTGCTGTATTAAATGAAAAATATTATATTACATTAAAATGAAAAAATTATAATTTTATTGCCTGGCAACAAAATTATTTTATTTTTAACAATTACCATTGTTTCAAAAAGTTTAAATAAATTTTCAAGTACTTTACTCTTGTTAAAACGTAAAAGGTTGCAGGTAAACTACCCCTTCCCCTTAACCGATCTTCACCAAAATCGAAAGTCATTGAGACCTCTACAATTCAGGGACGTATGCAAAAAATTATTTGATTCTGTTTGAATTTGCGGCTGTTATCGTTTGCCATAGAAAATACGCTTGATAAAAAAACGTTGCAGGTAAACTACCCCTTCCCCTTAACCGATCTTCACCAAAAACAATAGGTCTTGAGTACTCTACAAATCAGGGCTGTATGCAAAACACTATTTGATTCTGTTTGAATTTGCGGCTGTTATCGTTTGCCATAGAAAATACCCTTGTTAAAAAAACGTTGCAGGTAAACTACCCCTTTCCCTCAACCGATCTTCACCAAAAACAAAAGGTCTTGAGAACTCTACAATTCAGGGCTGTATGCAAATAATCTTTTGATTCTGTTTGAATTTGCGGCTGTTATCGTTTGCCATAGAAAATACCCTTGTTAAAAAAACGTTGCAGGTAAACTACCCCTTTCCCTCAACCGAACTTCACCAAAAACAACAGGACTTGAGAACTCTACAATTTAGGGCTGTATGCAAATAATCTTTTGATTCTGTTTGAATTTGCGGCTGTTATCGTTTGCCATAGGAAATACCCTTGTTAAAACATAAAACGTTACAGGTAAACTACCCCTTTCCCTTAACCGATCTTCACCAAAAACAATAGGTCTTGAGAACTCTACAATTCAGGGCTGTATGCGAAACATTATTTGATTCTGTTTGAATTTGCGGCTGTTATCGTTTGCCATAAGAAATACCCTTGTTAAAACATAAAACGTTACAGGTAAACTACCCCTTTCCCTTAACCGATCTTTACCAAAAACAATAAGTCTTGAGAACTCTACAATTCAGGGCTGTATGCGAAACATTATTTGATTCTGTTTCAATTTGCGGCAGTTATCGTTTGCAAAAAAAAAAAATTTCCCTTGATAAAAAAAAACCGTTGCAGGTAAACTACCCCTTTCCCTCAACCGATCTTCACCAAAAACAATAGGTCGCGAGTACTCTACAAATCAGGGCTGTATGCAAAAAATTATTTGATTCAGTTTGAATTTGCGGCAGTTATCGTTTGCCATAGAAAAAAAATCTACAGACACACACACAGACGCTTTTCGGAAAACGACTTTTTTTCATGTTTTGAGTGTAGTAGAATCAGAATCTGCAATAATCTCGAACACGATTTTTTTTTCCATCACCATACTTCCATTCCTTAAGGAATATGGAAGTAAAATTACCCTTGATTATCGTTTGCAAAAAAAAAAAATTTCCCTTGATAAAAAAAAACCGTTGCAGGTAAACTACCCCTTTCCCTTAACCGATCTTCACCAAAAACGATAGGTCTTGAGAACTCTGCAATTCAGGGCTGTATGCAAAATATTATATGATTTTGTTTGAATGTGCGGCTGTTATCATTTGCCATACAAAATACCCTTGATAAAACAAAAAACGTGGCAGGTAAACTACCCCTTTCCCTTAACCGAACTTCACCAAAAACGATAGGTCTTGAGAACTCTGCAATTCAGGGCTGTATGCAAAACATTATTTGATTCTGTTTGAATTTGCGGCTGTTATCGTTTGCCAAACAAAAACAAAATTACACTTGATAAAAAAAACCGTTGCAGGTAAACTACCCCTTTCCCTCAACCGATCTTCACCAAAAACAATAGGTCGCGAGTACTCTACAAATCAGGGCTGTATGCAAAAAATTATTTGATTCTGTTTGAATTTGCGGCTGTTATCGTTTGCCATAGAAAAAATCTACAGACACACACACACAGACACTTTTCGAAAAATGACTTTTTACTTCCATATTCCTTAAGGAATGGAAGTATGGTGATGGCAAAAAAAATCGTGTTCGAGATTATTGCAGATTCTGATTCTACTACACTCAAAACATGAAAAAAAAGTCGTTTTCCGAAAAGTGTCTGTGTGTGTGTCTGTCTGTCTGTCTGTCTGTAGATTTTTTTTCTATGGCAAACGATAACTGCCGCAAATTCAAACAGAATCAAATAATTTTTTGCATGCAGCCCTCATTTGCAGAGTACTCGCGGCCTATTGTTTTTGGTGAAGATCGATTGAGGGAAAGGGGTAGTTTACCTGCAACGGTTTTTTTTTTAGCAAGGGTAATTTTGTTTGTTTGGCAAACGATAACAGCCGCAAATTCAAACAGAATCAAATAATGTTTCGCATACAGCCCTGAATTGTAGAGTTCTCAAGTTCTGTTGATTTTGGTGAAGATCGGTTAAGGGAAAGGGGTAGTTTACCTGTAACGTTTTATGTTTTAACAAGGGTATTTCCTATGGCAAACGATAACAGCCGCAAATTCAAACAGAATCAAAAGATTATTTGCATACAGCCCTAAATTGTAGAGTTCTCAAGACCTATTGTTTTTGGTGAAGATCGGTTAAGGGGAAGGGGTAGTTTACCTGCAACGTTTTTTTATCCAGCGTATTTTCTATGGCAAACGATAACAGCCGCAACTTCAAACAGAATCAAATAATTTTTTGCATACATCCCTGAATTGTAGAGGTCTCAATGACTTTCGATTTTGGTGAAGATCGGTTAAGGGGAAGGGGTAGTTTACCTGCAACCTTTTACGTTTTAACAAGAGTAAAGTACTTGAAAATTTATTTAAACTTTTTGAAACAATGGTAATTGTTAAAAATAAAATAATTTTGTTGCCAGGCAATAAAATTATAATTTTTTCATTTTAATGTAATATAATATTTTTCATTTAATACAGCAATAAAAAAGCAGGTAAGACACAGCCTGGCTGTTTGGCTGAAAATGATTTTAAATATAAATCTTAGAATATGGAAGTCGTGTATGGTTCTCCATACCGATATTTACTTCCATATTTCCTTAAGGAATGGAAGTATGGTGATGGCAAAAAAAATCGTGTTCGAGATTATTGCAGATTCTGATTCTACTACACTCAAAACATGAAAAAAGTCGTTTTCCGAAAAGTGTCTGTGTGTCTGTAGATTTTTTTTCTATGGCAAACGATAACTGCCGCAAATTCAAACAGAATCAAATAATTTTTTGCATACAGCCCTGATTTGTAGAGTACTCGCGACCTATTGTTTTTGGTGAAGATCGGTTGAAGGAAAGGGGTAGTTTACCTGCAACGGTTTTTTTTTATCAAGGGAAATTTTTTTTTTTTTGGCAAACGATAACAGCCGCAAATTCAAACATAATCAAATAATGTTTCGTATACAGCCCTTAATTGTAGAGTTCTCAAGACCTTTTGTTTTTGGTGAAGATCGGTTAAGGGAAAGGGGTAGTTTACTTGTAACGTTTTATGTTTTAACAAGGGTATTTCCTATGGCAAACGATAACAGCCGCAAATTCAAACAGAATCAAAAGATTATTTGCATACAGCCCTAAATTGTAGAGTACTCGAGACCTATTGTTTTTGGTGAAGATCGGTTAAGGGAAAGGGGTAGTTTACTTGTAACGTTTTATGTTTTAACAAGGGTATTTCCTATGGCAAACGATAACGGCCGCAAATTCAAACAGAATCAAAAGATTATTTGCATACAGCACTAAATTGTAGAGTTCTCAAGACCTATTGTTTTTGGTGAAGATCGGTTAAGGGAAAGGGGTAGTTTACCTACAACGTTTTTTTAACAAGGGTATTTTCTATGGCAAACGATAACAGCCGCAAATTCAAACAGAATAAAATAATTTTCTGCATACAGCCCTGATTTGTAGAGTACTCAAGACCTGTTGTTTTTGGTGAAGATCGGTTGAGGGGAAGGGGTAGTTTACCTGCAACGTTTTTTATCAAGCGTATTTTCTATGGCAAACGATAACTGCCGCAAATTCAAACAGAATCAAATAATTTTTTGCATACAGGCCTGATTTGTAGAGTACTCGCGACCTATTGTTTTTGGTGAAGATCGGTTGAGGGGAAGGGGTAGTTTACCTGCAACGGTTTTTTTTATCAAGGGAAATTTTTTTTTTTGGCAAACGATAACAGCCGCAAATTCAAACAGACTTAAATAATGTTTCGTATACAGCCCTGAATTGTAGAGTTTTCAAGACCTATTGTTTTTGGTGAAGATCGGTTAAGGGAAAGGGGTAGTTTACCTGTAACGTTTTATGTTTTAACAAGAGTATTTCCTATGGCAAACGATAACAGCCGCAAATTCAAACAGAATCAAACGATTATTTGCATACAGCCCTAAATTGTAGAGTTCTCAAGACCTATTGTTTTTGGTGAAGATCGGTTGAGGGAAAGGGGTAGTTTACCTGCAACGGTTTTTTTTTATCAAGGGAAATTTTTGTTTTGGCAAACGATAACAGCCGCAAATTCAAACATAATCAAATAATGTTTCGTATACAGGCCTTAATTGTAGAGTTCTCAAGACCTTTTGTTTTTGGTGAAGATCGGTTAAGGGAAAGGGGTAGTTTACTTGTAACGTTTTATGTTTTAACAAGGGTATTTCCTATGGCAAACGATAACAGCCGCAAATTCAAACAGAATCAAAAGATTATTTGCATACAGCCCTAAATAGTAGAGTACTCGAGACCTATTGTTTTTGGTGAAGATCGGTTAAGGGAAAGGGGTAGTTTACTTGTAACGTTTTATGTTTTAACAAGGGTATTTCCTATGGCAAACGATAACGGCCGCAAATTCAAACAGAATCAAAAGATTATTTGCATACAGCACTAAATTGTAGAGTTCTCAAGACCTATTGTTTTTGGTGAAGATCGGTTAAGGGAAAGGGGTAGTTTACCTACAACGTTTTTTTAACAAGGGTATTTTCTATGGCAAACGATAACAGCCGCAAATTCAAACAGAATAAAATAATTTTCTGCATACAGCCCTGATTTGTAGAGTACTCAAGACCTGTTGTTTTTGCTGAAGATCGGTTGAGGGGAAGGGGTAGTTTACCAGCAACGTTTTTTATCAAGCGTATTTTCTATGGCAAACGATAACTGCCGCAAATTCAACCAGAATCAAATAATTTTTTGCATACAGCCCTGATTTGTAGAGTACTCGCGACCTATTGTTTTTGGTGAAGATCGGTTGAGGGGAAGGGGTAGTTTACCTGCAACGGTTTTTTTTATCAAGGGAAATTTTTTTTTTGGCAAACGATAACAGCCGCAAATTCAAACAGACTTAAATAATGTTTCGTATACAGCCCTGAATTGTAGAGTTTTCAAGACCTATTGTTTTTGGTGAAGATCGGTTAAGGGAAAGGGGTAGTTTACCTGTAACGTTTTATGTTTTATCAAGGGTATTTCCGATGGCAAACGATAACAGCCGCAAATTCAAACAGAATCAAACGATTATTTGCATACAGCCCTAAATTGTAGATTTCTCAAGACCTATTGTTTTTGGTGAAGATCGGTTGAGGGAAAGGGGTAGTTTACCTGTAACGTTTTATGTTTTAACAAGGGTATTTCCTATGGCAAACGATAACAGCCGCAAATTCAAACAGAATCAAATAATGTTTTGCATACAGCCCTGATTTGTAGAGTACTCAAGACCTATTGTTTTTGGTGAAGATCGGTTAAGGGGAAGGGGTAGTTTACCTGCAACGTTTTTTTATCAAGCGTATTTTCTATGGCAAACGATAACAGCCGCAAATTCAAACAGAATCAAATAATTTTTTGCATATATCCCTGAATTGTAGAGGTCTCAAGGACTTTCGATTTTGGTGAAGATCGGTTAAGGGGAAGGGGTAGTTTACCTGCAACCTTTTACGTTTTAACAAGAGTAAAGTACTTGCAAATTTATTTAACCTTTTTGAAACAATGGTAATTGTTAAAAATAAAATAATTTTGTTGCCAGGCAATAAAATTAAAATTTTTTAATTTTAATGTAATATAATATTTTTCATTTAATACGGCAATAAAAAGGCAGGTAAGACACAAACACATAATTCACGTTATTTCTGGCCTCACTCATGTTTATTTTCTTACGTTTGCACGCTTTTTAAATGGAAAGTGCCGAAACCCACACCAACATAACGCGTGCAAGCCGAAAAAATGGACATCAATTTGCTTACTGGCGAAGCTAGTAGTTAATGAATGGGTAGGCAAAAATCTTATCTTAAATTTTTTTTAAGGAATCACTAAAAGGACGGTGGGTCAAATCGGACGCTGAGGTAGAGTTTGCTGTAACCGAATGGTTCCACAAACAGCCGTAAGAATTTTACTAGCAGGGAATCTACAGGTTAGCGCAACAGTGGAACTCATGTCTTAATGTTATTGGAGACTTCTTTTAAAATCGTTGAATAAAAAATGCTTTACAGCTCTATACGTGTGTCTATTGAACAATCCTTGTATTACTCATACACAATAATACAACTGATTGAACTTCAAATTTTTAAACTTGGTTAGTTTCTATATATATGTTTAATGTTACAAATAATTCAAATAACAATCTTGATCATCTGTTAGTTCAGCGGAATAACAGTGACACTTTTAATAACCGCATAAAATAAACACTTAGTAACAACACAGGCGCTTTAACTTAACTGTTTGGACCACAGAAGTGAGGCATGCCTCAACGCTCTATGTGTACAGCGCGGGACAATCCCCCCTCCCTACACTTCCCTATCACACCACTACATTGCTTACATACGATGTATACAAAAAACGCTGAGGCAAGTTCAGGTTGCCTCATTCGATTTAAACGAACTATGCCGAATCTCACCTGTCACCATCTAGCGGTCGCTCAATAAAGCACGTTTCGGTTTAATAAATTTGACAGTCACAGTAACAATGTATAATCTTTACGTTATGTAGTTCATACGTATTTATAATTTTTATTCTACAGAATTTGTTAGGGTAGGCATTGCCTCAATTGCCTCCATGTAACTTCGCCACTGATATATATGTGTACAACGTTATCGGCAACAAAGAAGTAGTTTTTGTTAAAATTCCTTCCCGGGATATTTGGCCGTAGTCCAATGTTTTCTACAAAAACAGACATTTCGGCAATGCCATCGACTTCCATCATCAGTGAAAATCGAGTGCGATAACGTGAGGTGGTATACGTTAGTAACCACAGTACTGTGGTTAAGGCTGAAGCAGTAAGTAGAAAGAAGTAGTTTCTATGGTAATATTTCATTTCGAAAATGATTTTAAATATAAATCTTAGAATATGGAAGTCGTATGGTTCTCCATACCGATATTACTTCCATGTTCCTTAAGGAAATGGAAGTATGGTGATGGCAAAAAAAATCGTGTTCGAGATTATTGCAGAATATGATTGTACTACACTTAAAACATGAAAAAAAGTCATTTTTCGAAAAGTGTCTGTGTGTGTGTGTGTCTGTCTGTAGATTTTTTTTCTATGGCAAACGATAACTGCCGCAAATTCAAACAGAATCAAATAATTTTTTGCATACAGCCCTGATTTGTAGAGTACTCACGACCTATTGTTTTTGGTGAAGATCGGTTGAGGGAAAGGGGTAGTTTACCTGCAACGGTTTTTTTTATCAAGGGAAATTTTTTTTTTTTTGGCAAACGATAACAGCCGCAAATTCAAACAGAATTAAATAATGTTTCGCATACAGCCCTGAATTGTAGAGTTCTCAAGACCTATGGTTTTTGGTGAAGATCGGTTAAGGGGAAGGGGTAGTTTACCTGCAACGTTTTATGTTTTAACAAGGGTGTTTCCTATGGCAAACGATAACAGCCGTAAATTCAAACAGAATCAAAAGATTATTTGCATACAGCCCTAAATTGTAGAGTTCTCAAGACCTATTGTTTTTGGTGAAGATCGGTTAAGGGAAAGGGGTAGTTTACCTACAACGTTTTTTTAACAAGGGTATTTTCTATGGCAAACGATAACAGCCGCAAATTCAAACAGAATAAAATAATTTTCTGCATACAGCCCTGATTTGTAGAGTACTCAAGACCTGTTGTTTTTGGTGAAGATCGGTTGAGGGGAAGGGGTAGTTTACCAGCAACGTTTTTTATCAAGCGTATTTTCTATGGCAAACGATAACTGCCGCAAATTCAACCAGAATCAAATAATTTTTTGCATACAGCCCTGATTTGTAGAGTACTCGCGACCTATTGTTTTTGGTGAAGATCGGTTGAGGGGAAGGGGTAGTTTACCTGCAACGGTTTTTTTTATCAAGGGAAATTTTTTTTTTGGCAAACGATAACAGCCGCAAATTCAAACAGACTTAAATAATGTTTCGTATACAGCCCTGAATTGTAGAGTTTTCAAGACCTATTGTTTTTGGTGAAGATCGGTTAAGGGAAAGGGGTAGTTTACCTGTAACGTTTTATGTTTTATCAAGGGTATTTCCGATGGCAAACGATAACAGCCGCAAATTCAAACAGAATCAAACGATTATTTGCATACAGCCCTAAATTGTAGATTTCTCAAGACCTATTGTTTTTGGTGAAGATCGGTTGAGGGAAAGGGGTAGTTTACCTGTAACGTTTTATGTTTTAACAAGGGTATTTCCTATGGCAAACGATAACAGCCGCAAATTCAAACAGAATCAAATAATGTTTTGCATACAGCCCTGATTTGTAGAGTACTCAAGACCTATTGTTTTTGGTGAAGATCGGTTAAGGGGAAGGGGTAGTTTACCTGCAACGTTTTTTTATCAAGCGTATTTTCTATGGCAAACGATAACAGCCGCAAATTCAAACAGAATCAAATAATTTTTTGCATATATCCCTGAATTGTAGAGGTCTCAAGGACTTTCGATTTTGGTGAAGATCGGTTAAGGGGAAGGGGTAGTTTACCTGCAACCTTTTACGTTTTAACAAGAGTAAAGTACTTGCAAATTTATTTAACCTTTTTGAAACAATGGTAATTGTTAAAAATAAAATAATTTTGTTGCCAGGCAATAAAATTAAAATTTTTTAATTTTAATGTAATATAATATTTTTCATTTAATACGGCAATAAAAAGGCAGGTAAGACACAAACACATAATTCACGTTATTTCTGGCCTCACTCATGTTTATTTTCTTACGTTTGCACGCTTTTTAAATGGAAAGTGCCGAAACCCACACCAACATAACGCGTGCAAGCCGAAAAAATGGACATCAATTTGCTTACTGGCGAAGCTAGTAGTTAATGAATGGGTAGGCAAAAATCTTATCTTAAATTTTTTTTAAGGAATCACTAAAAGGACGGTGGGTCAAATCGGACGCTGAGGTAGAGTTTGCTGTAACCGAATGGTTCCACAAACAGCCGTAAGAATTTTACTAGCAGGGAATCTACAGGTTAGCGCAACAGTGGAACTCATGTCTTAATGTTATTGGAGACTTCTTTTAAAATCGTTGAATAAAAAATGCTTTACAGCTCTATACGTGTGTCTATTGAACAATCCTTGTATTACTCATACACAATAATACAACTGATTGAACTTCAAATTTTTAAACTTGGTTAGTTTCTATATATATGTTTAATGTTACAAATAATTCAAATAACAATCTTGATCATCTGTTAGTTCAGCGGAATAACAGTGACACTTTTAATAACCGCATAAAATAAACACTTAGTAACAACACAGGCGCTTTAACTTAACTGTTTGGACCACAGAAGTGAGGCATGCCTCAACGCTCTATGTGTACAGCGCGGGACAATCCCCCCTCCCTACACTTCCCTATCACACCACTACATTGCTTACATACGATGTATACAAAAAACGCTGAGGCAAGTTCAGGTTGCCTCATTCGATTTAAACGAACTATGCCGAATCTCACCTGTCACCATCTAGCGGTCGCTCAATAAAGCACGTTTCGGTTTAATAAATTTGACAGTCACAGTAACAATGTATAATCTTTACGTTATGTAGTTCATACGTATTTATAATTTTTATTCTACAGAATTTGTTAGGGTAGGCATTGCCTCAATTGCCTCCATGTAACTTCGCCACTGATATATATGTGTACAACGTTATCGGCAACAAAGAAGTAGTTTTTGTTAAAATTCCTTCCCGGGATATTTGGCCGTAGTCCAATGTTTTCTACAAAACCAGACATTTCGGCAATGCCATCGACTTCCATCATCAGTGAAAATCGAGTGCGATAACGTGAGGTGGTATACGTTAGTAACCACAGTACTGTGGTTAAGGCTGAAGCAGTAAGTAGAAAGAAGTAGTTTCTATGGTAATATTTCATTTCGAAAATGATTTTAAATATAAATCTTAGAATATGGAAGTCGTATGGTTCTCCATACCGATATTACTTCCATGTTCCTTAAGGAAATGGAAGTATGGTGATGGCAAAAAAAATCGTGTTCGAGATTATTGCAGAATATGATTGTACTACACTTAAAACATGAAAAAAAGTCATTTTTCGAAAAGTGTCTGTGTGTGTGTGTGTCTGTCTGTAGATTTTTTTTCTATGGCAAACGATAACTGCCGCAAATTCAAACAGAATCAAATAATTTTTTGCATACAGCCCTGATTTGTAGAGTACTCACGACCTATTGTTTTTGGTGAAGATCGGTTGAGGGAAAGGGGTAGTTTACCTGCAACGGTTTTTTTTATCAAGGGAAATTTTTTTTTTTTTGGCAAACGATAACAGCCGCAAATTCAAACAGAATTAAATAATGTTTCGCATACAGCCCTGAATTGTAGAGTTCTCAAGACCTATGGTTTTTGGTGAAGATCGGTTAAGGGGAAGGGGTAGTTTACCTGCAACGTTTTATGTTTTAACAAGGGTGTTTCCTATGGCAAACGATAACAGCCGTAAATTCAAACAGAATCAAAAGATTATTTGCATACAGCCCTAAATTGTAGAGTTTTCAAGACCTATTGTTTTTGGTTAAGATCGGTTAAGGGAAAGGGGTAGTTTACCTGCAACGTTTTTTTAACAAGGGTATTTTATATGGCAAACGATAACAGCCGCAAATTCAAACAGAATCAAATAATTTTTTGCATACAGCCCTGATTTGTAGAGTACTCAAGACCTATTGTTTTTGGTGAAGATCGGTTAAGGGCAAGGGGTAGTTTACCTGCAACGTTTTTTTATCAAGCGTATTTTCTATGGCAAACGATAACAGCCGCAAAATCAAACAGAATCAAATAATTTTTTGCATACGTCCCTGAATTGTAGAGGTCTCAAGGCCTTTTGATTTTGGTAAAGATCGGTTAAGGGGAAGGGGTAGTTTACCTGCAACCTTTTACGTTTTAACAAGAGTAAAGTACTTGAAAATTCATTTAAACTTTTGGAACAATGGTAATTGTTAAAAATAAAATAATTTGGTTTCCAGGCAATAAAATTATAATTTTTTCATTTTAATGTAAATCTGTACATAGTATAAAGTAAAGTCGGGCCGTTTTCTCTCTGTGTTTGAAATCGCTAATCTCAGGAAGTACTGAACGGATTTTATTCAAGTTTTCGCCAATAGATAGAATGTCTATCGAGGAACATTTATGTGTATAATTAATACATATATGTTGTACATTAGCTTAGCTATCACGGTTTATGTCAAGTAAGTGGTATAGTGTACATCTTATATATAAAAATGAATGTTTCTTTGTTTGTCCCGTATGCGTTCCTATACCACTCATCCGATTGCGATGAAACTTCGGTGAGTTGTGCGCACGTCCGCGAAGGTTTCTTCCACATCTCCTCCTAAACCACTGTACCGATTTCAACCAAACTTGGCACAAATATTTTACGCAATGGGAGAACCAACATAGGATAGGTGTTTTTTCGATGGGGTCCTTTTGGGGGTTCTTTGGGGTCTTCCACATCGCCTCCTAAACCACTGGACCGATTTCAACCAAACTTGGCACAAATATTTTACGCAAAGGGAGAACAAACATAGGACAAGTGTTTTTTTTCGATAAGGATCTTTGGGGGGTCCTTTGGGGTCTTCCACGTCTCCACCTAAACCATTGGACCGATTTCAACCAAACTTGGCACAAATATTTTACGCAACGGGAGAACCAACATAGGACAGGTGTTTTTTCGATACGATCCTCTGGGGGGTCCTTTGCGGTCTTAAAAAACTATTCGATCTGGTTACTATGGCAACCCAATAGAATAGATTCTGTTCTAAATATATTATCGCATTAAATTGAAGACCACGCGAACGAAGTTGTGGGCAACAGCTATTTATTTTTAAGAAGCCTACTTTAATTAAACTAACATTTTCATTACGTACAACGTGAAACTCCGTAGCGAAGCACGGGTATTCTGCTAGTCATGTATAAGAGAAAATATATCGTGCGTGGCAGGCAAGCATATCTCAGTTATGTACTGTTTACGTTTCCATTTTATTATTATCACTACCGCAATAAAAAGGCAGGGAAGACACACACACACACACACACACACACACACATACACACACACACAATTCGCGTTATTTCTGGCCTCATTCACGTTTATTTTCTTACATTTGCACGGTTTTTAAATGGAAAGTGCCGAACCCATACCAACATAACGCATGCAAGCCGAAAAAGTGTCCAGCGTGGATAGCGATTTGCTTCCTGTGGATCGCTGGGCAGTGTAACTGCACGTGTTTACAGAGGAACGATTCATAGACAGACTTTTCGTCTTTAGGGAATGAACCCTCTGCAAGATGCTGAGGGTCCATGAGTGACTTCGGAGTGCTCCTTCTTTTCCTTTTTGTTGCCGATATTTGGCCATAGTCCAATGTTTTCTACAAAACCAGACGTTTCGGCAATGCCATCGACTTCCATCATCAGTGAAAATCGAGTGCGATAACGTGAGGTGGTATACGTTAGTGACCACAGTACTGTGGTTAAGGCTGAAGCAGTAAGTAGAAAGCAGTAGTTTCTATGGTAATATTTCATTTCGAAAATGATTTTAAATATAAATCTTAGAATATGGAAGTCATGTATGGTTCTCCATACCGATATTTACTTCCATATTCCTTAAGGAATGGAAGTATGGTGATGGCAAAAAAATCGTGTTCGAGATTATTGCAGATTCTGATTCTACTACACTCAAAACATGAAAAAAAGTCGTTTTCCGAAAAGTGTCTGTGTGTCTGTCTGTAGATTTTTTTTCTATGGAAAACGATAACTGCCGCAAATTCAAACAGAAACAAATAATTTTTTGCATACAGCCCTGATTTGTAGAGTACTCAAGACCTATTGTTTTTGGTGAAGATCGGTTGAGGGAAAGGGGTAGTTTACCTGCAACGGTTTTTTTTATCAATGGAATTTTTTTTTTTTGGCAAACGATAACAGCCGCAAATTCAAACAGAATCAAATAATGTTTCGCATACAGCTCTGAATTGTAGAGTTCTCAAGACCTATTGTTTTTGGTGAAGATCGGTTAAGGGAAAGGGGTAGTTTACCTGTAACGTTTTATGTTTTAACAAGGGTATTTCCTATGGCAAACGATAACAGCCGCAAATTCAAACAGAATCAAAAGATTATTTGCATACAGCCCTGAATTGTAGAGTTCTCAAGACCTTTTGTTTTTGGTGAAGATCGGTTGAGGGAAAGGGGTAGTTTACCTGCAACGTTTTTTTAACAAGGGTATTTTCTATGGCAAACGATAACAGCCGCAAATTCAAACAGAATCAAATAGTGTTTTGCATACAGCCCTGATTTGTAGAGTACTCAAGACCTATTGTTTTTGGTGAAGATCGGTTAAGGGGAAGGGGTAGTTTACCTGCAACGTTTTTTTATCAAGCGTATTTTCTATGGCAAACGATAACAGCCGCAAATTCAAACAGAATCAAATAATTTTTTGCATACGTCCCTGAATTGTAGAGGTCTCAATGACTTTCGATTTTGGTGAAGATCGGTTAAGGGGAAGGGGTAGTTTACCTGCAACCTTTTACGTTTTAACAAGAGTAAAGTACTTGAAAATTTATTTAAACTTTTTGAAACAATGGTAATTGTTAAAAATAAAATAATTTTGTTGCCAGGCAATAAAATTATAATTTTTTCATTTTAATGTAATATAATATTTTTCATTTAATACAGCAATAAAAAGGCTGGTAAGACACAGCCTGGCTGTTTGGCTGAAAATGATTTTAAATATAAATCTTAGAATATGGAAGTCATGTATGGTTCTCCATACCGATATTTTACTTCCATGTTCCTTAAGGAAATGGAAGTATGGTGATGGCAAAAAAAATCGTGTTCGAGATTATTGCAGAATATGATTGTACTACACTCAAAACATGAAAAAAAGTCATTTTTCGAAAAGTGTCTGTGTGTGTGTCTGTAGATTTTTTTCTATGGCAAACGATAACAGCCGCAAATTCAAACAGAATCAAATAATTTTTTACATACAGCCCTGATTTGTAGAGTACTCGCGACCTATTGTTTTTGGTGAAGATCGGTTGAGGGAAAGGGGTAGTTTACCTGCAACGGTTTTTTTTTTATCAATGGAATTTTTTTTTTTTTGGCAAACGATAACAGCCGCAAATTCAAACAGAATCAAATAATGTTTCGCATACAGCTCTGAATTGTAGAGTTCTCAAGACCTATTGTTTTTGGTGAAGATCGGTTAAAGGAAAGGGGTAGTTTACCTGTAACGTTTTATGTTTTAACAAGGGTATTTCCTATGGCAAACGATAACAGCCGCAAATTCAAACAGAATCAAACGATTATTTGCATACAGCCCTAAATTGTAGAGTTCTCAAGACCTATTGTTTTTGGTGAAGATCGGTTGAGGGAAAGGGGTAGTTTACCTGCAACGTTTTTTTAACAAGGGTATTTTGTATGGCAAACGATAACAGCCGCAAATTCAAACAGAATCAAATAATGTTTTGCATACAGCCCTGATTTGTAGAGTACTCAAGACCTATTGTTTTTGGTGAAGATCGGTTGAGGGGAAGGGGTAGTTTACCTGCAACGTTTTTTTATCAAGCGTATTTTCTATGGCAAACGATAACAGCCGCAAATTGAAACAGAATCAAATAATTTTTTGCATACGTCCCTGAATTGTAGAGGTCTCAATGACTTTCGATTTTGGTGATGATCGGTTAAGGGGAAGGGGTAGTTTACCTGCAACCTTTTACGTTTTAACAAGAGTAAAGTACCTGAAATTTTATTTAAACTTTTTGAAACAATGGTAATTGTTAAAAATAAAATAATTTTGTTGCCAGGCAATAAAATTATAATTTTTTCATTTTAATGTAATATAATATTTTTCATTTAATACAGCAATACAAAGGCAGGTAAGACACAGCCTGGCTGTTTGGCTGAAAATGATTTTAAATATAAATCTTAGAATATGGAAGTCATGTATGGTTCTCCATACCGATATTTTACTTCCATATTCCTTAAGGAATGGAAGTATGGTGATGGCAAAAAAAATCGTGTTCGAGATTATTGCAGATTCTGATTCTACTACACTCAAAACATGAAAAATATCGGTATGGAGAACCATACATGACTTCCATATTCTAAGATTTATATTTAAAATCATTTTCAGCCAAACAGCCAGGCTGTGTCTTACCTGCTTTTTTATTGCTGTATTAAATGAAAAATATTATATTACATTAAAATGAAAAAATTATAATTTTATTGCCTGGCAACAAAATTATTTTATTTTTAACAATTACCATTGTTTCAAAAAGTTTAAATAAATTTTCAAGTACTTTACTCTTGTTAAAACGTAAAAGGTTGCAGGTAAACTACCCCTTCCCCTTAACCGATCTTCACCAAAATCGAAAGTCATTGAGACCTCTACAATTCAGGGACGTATGCAAAAAATTATTTGATTCTGTTTCAATTTGCGGCTGTTATCGTTTGCCATAAAAAATACGCTTGATAAAAAAACGTTGCAGGTAAACTACCCCTTCCCCTTAACCGATCTTCACCAAAAACAATAGGTCTTGAGTACTCTACAAATCAGGGCTGTATGCAAAACATTATTTGATTCTGTTTGAATTTGCGGCTGTTATCGTTTGCCATAGAAAATACCCTTGTTAAAAAAACGTTGCAGGTAAACTACCCCTTTCCCTCAACCGATCTTCACCAAAAACAATGGGTCTTGAGAACTCTACAATTTAGGGCTGTATGCAAATAATCTTTTGATTCTGTTTGAATTTGCGGCTGTTATCGTTTGCCATAGAAAATACCCTTGTTAAAACATAAAACGTTACAGGTAAACTACCCCTTTCCCTTAACCGATCTTCACCAAAAACAATAGGTCTTGAGTACTCTACAAATCAGGGCTGTATGCAAAACATTATTTGATTCTGTTTGAATTTGCGGCTGTTATCGTTTGCCAAACAAACAAAATTACCCTTGCTAAAAAAAAACCGTTGCAGGTAAACTACCCCTTTCCCTCAACCGATCTTCACCAAAAACAATAGGTCGCGAGTACTCTGCAAATCAGGGCTGCATGCAAAAAATTATTTGATTCTGTTTGAATTTGCGGCAGTTATCGTTTGCCATAGAAAAAAAAATCTACAGACAGACAGACACACACACAGACACTTTTCGGGAAAACGACTTTTTTTCATGTTTTGAGTGTAGTAGAATCAGAATCTGCAATAATCTCGAACACGATTTTTTTTGCCATCACCATACTTCCATTCCTTAAGGAATATGGAAGTAAAAGTCGTTTTCCGAAAAGTGTCTGTGTGTGTGTCTGTCTGTGTGTGTGTCTGTCTGTCTGTAGATTTTTTTCTATGGCAAACGATAACTGCCGCAAATTCAAACAGAATCAAATAATTTTTTGCATGCAGCCCTGATTTGCAGAGTACTCGCGACCTATTGTGTTTGGTGAAGATCGGTTGAGGGAAAGGGGTAGTTTACCTGCAACGTTTTTTTAACAAGGGTATTTTCTATGGCAAACGATAACAGCCGCAAATTCAAACAGAATCAAACGATTATTTGCATACAGCCCTAAATTGTAGAGTTCTCAAGACCTATTGTTTTTGGTGAAGATCGGTTGAGGGAAAGGGGTAGTTTACCTGCAACGTTTTTTTAACAAGGGTATTTTGTATGGCAAACGATAACAGCCGTAAATTCAAACAGAATCAAATAATGTTTTGCATACAGCCCTGATTTGTAGAGTACTCAAGACCTATTGTTTTTGGTGAAGATCGGTTGAGGGGAAGGGGTAGTTTACCTGCAACGTTTTTTTATCAAGCGTATTTTCTATGGCAAACGATAACAGCCGCAAATTGAAACAGAATCAAATAATTTTTTGCATACGTCCCTGAATTGTAGAGGTCTCAATGACTTTCGATTTTGGTGATGATCGGTTAAGGGGAAGGGGTAGTTTACCTGCAACCTTTTACGTTTTAACAAGAGTAAAGTACCTGAAAATTTATTTAAACTTTTTGAAACAATGGTAATTGTTAAAAATAAAATAATTTTGTTGCCAGGCAATAAAATTATAATTTTTTCATTTTAATGTAATATAATATTTTTCATTTAATACAGCAATAAAAAGGCAGGTAAGACACAGCCTGGCTGTTTGGCTGAAAATGATTTTAAATATAAATCTTAAAATATGGAAGTCATGTATGGTTCTCCATACCGATATTTTACTTCCATATTCCTTAAGGAATGGAAGTATGGTGATGGCAAAAAAAATCGTGTTCGAGATTATTGCAGATTCTGATTCTACTACACTCAAAACATGAAAAAAAGTCGTTTTCCGAAAAGTGTCTGTGTGTGTGTCTGTCTGTCTGTGTGTCTGTAGATTTTTTTTCTATGGCAAACGATAACTGCCGCAAATTCAAACAGAATCAAATAATTTTTTGCATGCCGCCCTGATTTGCAGAGTGCTCGCAACCTATTGTGTTTGGTGAAGATCGGTTGAGGGAAAGGGGTAGTTTACCTGCAACAGTTTTTTTTTAGCAAGGGTAATTTTGTTTGTTTGGCAAACGATAACAGCCGCAAATTCAAACAGAATCAAATAATGTTACGCATACAGCCCTGGATTGTAGAGTTCTCAAGATCTGTTGATTTTGGTGAAGATCGTTTAAGGGAAAGGGGTAGTTTACCTGTAACGTTTTATGTTTTAACAAGGGTATTTCCTATGGCAAACGATAACAGCCACAAATTCAAACAGAATCAAAAGATTATTTGCATACTGCCCTAAATTGTAGAGTTCTCAAGACCTATTGTTTTTGGTGAAGATCGGTTGAGGGAAAGGGGTAGTTTACCTGCAACGTTTTTTTAACAAGGGTATTTTCTATGGCAAACGATAACAGCCACAAATTCAAACAGAATCAAATAATGTTTTGCATACAGCCCTGATTTGTAGAGTACTCAAGACCTATTGTTTTTGGTGAAGATCGGTTAAGGGAAAGGGGTAGTTTACCTGTAACGTTTTATGTTTGAACAAGGGTATTTCCTATGGCAAACAATAACAGCCGCAAATTCAAACAGCATCAAAAGATTATTTGCATACAGCCCTAAATTGTAGAGTTCTCAAGACCTATTGTTTTTGGTGAAGATCGGTTGAGGGAAAGGGGTAGTTTACCTGCAACGTTTTTTTAACAAGGGTATTTTCTATGGCAAACGATAACAGCCGCAAATTCAAACAGAATCAAATAATGTTTTGCATACCGCCCTGATTTGTAGAGTACTCAAGACCTATTGTTTTTGGTGAAGATCGGTTAAGGGAAAGGGGTAGTTTACCTGCAACGTTTTTTTTTCAAGCGTATTTTCTATGGCAAACGATAACAGCCGCAAATTCAAACAGAATCAAATAATGTTTTGCATACGTCCCTGAATTGTAGAGGTCTCAATGATTTTCAATTTTGGTGAAGATCGGTTAAGGGGAAGGGGTAGTTTACCTGCAACCTTTTACGTTTTAACAAGAGTAAAGTACTTGAAAATTTATTTAAACTTTTTGAAACAATGGTAATTGTTAAAAATAAAATAATTTTGTTGCCAGGCAATAAAATTATAATTTTTTCATTTTAAAGTAATATAATATTTTTTATTTAATACAGCAATAAAAAGGCAGGTAAGACACAGCCTGGCTGGTTGGCTGAAAATGATTTTAAATATAAATCTTAGAATATGGAAGTCATGTATGGTTCTCCATACCGATATTTCATGTTTTGAGTGTAGTACAATCATATTCTGCAATAATCTCGAACACGATTTTTTTTTGCCATCACCATACTTCCATTTCCTTAAGGAACATGGAAGTATGGTGATGGTAAAAAAATCGTGTTCGAGATTATTGCAGATTCTGATTGTACTACACTCAAAACATGAAAAAAAGTCGTTTTTCGAAAAGTGTCTGTGTGTGTGTGTGTGTCTGTCTGTAGATTTTTTTTCTATGGCAAACGATAACTGCCGCAAATTCAAACAGAATCAAATAATTTTTTGCATATGTGCCTGAGCTATAGAGAACTCGAGGCCTTTTGATTTTGGTGAAGATCGGTTAAGGGGAAGGGGTAGTTTACCTGCAACATATTACGTTTTAACAACAGTAAAGTACTTGAAAATTCATTTAAACTTTTTCAAACAATGGTAATTGTTAATATCGGTATGGAGAACCATACATGAATTCCATATTCTAAGATTTATATTTAAAATCATTTTCAGCCAAACAGCCAGGGAAGGAATTTTAACAAAAAAATACTTCTTTGTTGCCAATAACGTAGTACACATATAAAAAAAATTATCCCCTCCCACTTCAACTATAATTTTGATTTATAGAAAATTACCCCCAGCCCGTTCAACTAGCCTCTTCATTTATAGATATTTCATCTACGTTTCTACAGTGGATTATTAAGATCTTATCAGGATACTTTATCAAAATTAAGTACTTTACTCATGTTACAACAAAAAATGTTTCAGGTAAACTGCCCTTTCCCCGTAACCGATCTTCACCAAAATCAACAGACATTGAGTTCTCTATAGCTCAGGCACATATGTAAAAAATTATTTGATTCTGTTTGAATTTACGGCAGTTATGGTTCATCATATAAAAAATTACCCATGTTAAAACATAAAACATGAGATTTATAAAACATATCTAAGATTTATATTTAAAATCATTTTTGAAATAAAATATTTTCATAGAACCTACTAACGCTGGGGAAATCTGAGGAGCCAATCAGAGTTGGGCGTACCTGTCACTCTGCTGAATTTGGTGGAAAGCCCTGTCACTGTCGTCAAAGTATCAGCCTTGACAGGGTCCTCTTTTTCTGCAAAATGGGAGAGGCTTGAGATGGAGTGAGTGACATGGTCCCCACCTCAATGAAGAACCCATTGTTTTATAAAAATATATTTAAATTTTGAAAACTGAAAATTCTTTTCTTGTTGTAAATATTTGTATTTTATAATCAAAATGACTTTATTTTTGTTACCTGGCAACAAAATTATTTTATTTTCAACAATTACCATTGTTTGAAAAAGTTTAAATAAATTTTCAAGTACTTTACTCTTGTTAAAACGTAAAAGGTTGCAGGTAAACTACCCCTTCCCCTTAACCGATCTTCACCAAAATCTAAAGGCCTCGAGTCCTCTACAATTCACTTGATGTATGCAAAAAATTATTTGACTCTGTTTGAATTTGCGGCTGTTATTGTTTGCCATAGAAAATACCCTTGATAAAAAACGTTGCAGTAAACTACCCCTTCCCCTCAACCGATCTTCACCAAAAACAATAGGTCTTGAGTACTCTACAAATCAGGGCTGTATGCAGAAAATTATTTGATTCTGTTTGAATTTGCGGCTGTTATCGTTTGCCATAGAAAATACCCTTGTTAAAAAAACGTTGTAGGTAAACTACCCCTTTCCCTTAACCGATCTTCACCAAAAACAATAGGTCTTGAGAACTCTACAATTTAGGGCTGTATGCAAATAATCTTTTGATTCTGTTTGAATTTGCGGCTGTTATCGTTTGCCATAGGAAATACCCTTGTTAAAACATAAAACGTTACAGGTAAACTACCCCTTTCCCTTAACCGATCTTCACCAAAAACAATAGGTCTTGAGAACTCTACAATTCAGGGCTGTATACGAAACATTATTTAATTCTGTTTGAATTTGCGGCTGTTATCGTTTGCCAAAAAAAAATTTCCCTTGATAAAAAAAAATCGTTGCAGGTAACTACCCCTTTCCCTCAACCGATCTTCACCAAAAACAATAGGTCGCGAGTACTCTACAAATTAGGGCTGTATGCAAAAAATTATTTGATTCTGTTTGAATTTGCGGCAGTTATCGTTTGCCATAGAAAAAATATCGGTATGGAGAACCACACGACTTCCATATTCTAAGATTTATATTTAAAATCATTTTCAGCCAAACAGCCAGGCTGTGTCTTACCTGCCTTTTTATTGCTGTATTAAATGAAAAATATTATATTACATTAAAATGAAAAAATTATAATTTTATTGCCTGGCAACAAAATTATTTTATTTTTAACAATTACCATTGTTTCAAAAAGTTTAAATAAATTTTCAAGTACTTTACTCTTGTTAAAACGTAAAAGGTTGCAGGTAAACTACCCCTTCCCCTTAACCGATCTTCACCAAAATCGAAAGTCATTGAGACCTCTACAATTCAGGGACGTATGCAAAACATTATTTGATTCTGTTTGAATTTGCGGCTGTTATCGTTTGCCATAGAAAATACGCTTGAAAAAAAAACGTTGCAGGTAAACTACCCCTTCCCCTTAACCGATCTTCACCAAAAACAATAGGTCTTGAGTACTCTACAAATCAGGGCTGTATGCAAAACATTATTTGATTCTGTTTGAATTTGCGGCTGTTATCGTTTGCCATAGAAAATACCCTTGTTAAAAAAACGTTGCAGGTAAACTACCCCTTTCCCTCAACCGATCTTCACCAAAAACAATAGGTCTTGAGAACTCTACAATTTAGGGCTGTATGCAAATAATCTTTTGATTCTGTTTGAATTTGCGGCTGTTATCGTTTGCCATAGGAAATACCCTTGTTCAAACATAAAACGTTACAGGTAAACTACCCCTTTCCCTTAACCGATCTTCACCAAAAACAATAGGTCTTGAGTACTCTACAAATCAGGGCTGTATGCAAAACATTATTTGATTCTGTTTGAATTTGCGGCTGTTATCGTTTGCCATAGAAAATACCCTTGTTAAAAAAACGTTGCAGGTAAACTACCCCTTTCCCTCAACCGATCTTCACCAAAAACAATAGGTCTTGAGAACTCTACAATTTAGGGCTGTATGCAAATAATCTTTTGATTCTGTTTGAATTTGTGGCTGTTATCGTTTGCCATAGGAAATACCCTTGTTAAAACATAAAACGTTACAGGTAAACTACCCCTTTCCCTTAACCGATCTTCACCAAAATCAACAGATCTTGAGAACTCTACAATTCAGGGCTGTATGCGAAACATTATTTGATTCTGTTTGAATTTGCGGCTGTTATCGTTTGCCAAACAAACAAAATTACCCTTGCTAAAAAAAAACTGTTGCAGGTAAACTACCCCTTTCCCTCAACCGATCTTCACCAAAAACAATAGGTCGTGAGTACTCTGCAAATCAGGGCTGCATGCAAAAAATTATTTGATTCTGTTTGAATTTGCGGCAGTTATCGTTTGCCATAGAAAAAAAATCTACAGACAGACAGACAGACAGACACACACACAGACACTTTTCGGAAAACGACTTTTTTTCATGTTTTGAGTGTAGTAGAATCAGAATCTGCAATAATCTCGAACACGTTTTTTTTTGCCATCACCATACTTCCATTCCTTAAGGAATATGGAAGTAAAAATCTACACACACACACACACACACACACACACACACACTTTTCGGAAAACGACTTTTTTTCATGTTTTGAGCGTAGTAGAATCAGAATCTGCAATAATCTCGAACACGATTTTTTTGCCATCACCATACTTCCATTCCTTAAGGAATATGGAAGTAAAAATAAAATAATTTTGTTGCCAGGCAATAAAATTATAATTTTTTCATTTTAATGTAAATCATGTATGAGAGAAAATATATCGTTCGTGGCAGGCAAGCATATCTCAGTTATGTAATGTTTACGTTTCCATTTTATTATTATGACTACCGCAATAAAAAGGCAGGGCAGACACACACACACACACACACAAAATTCGCGTTATTTCTGGCCTCATTCATGTTTATTTTCTTACATTTGCATGCTTTTTAAATGGAAAGTGCCGAAACCCATACCAACATAACGTGTGCAAGCCGAAAATGTGTCCAGCGTGGATAGTGATTTGCTTCCTGTGGATCGCTGGGCAGTGTAACTGCACATGTTTACAGAGGAACCATTCATAGACAGACTTTTCGTCTTTAGGGAATGAACCCTCTGCAAGATGCTGAGGGTCCATGAGTGACTTCGGAGCGCTCCTTCTTTTCCGCGTGTTTGTTCTATGAAACGTACACTGTAGATTCGCAGCTTTACTCTAAGCAACGCTCAATAGGAAATTTTGAAAATTTTTGTCCATGGTGTCCCCTCATACACACTAAACCTGCTCTGATGTTTTAATTACGGACATCATGATATTAAAACTTTGGAAACTTGAGCACTACTTAATGGAGATCAATCATTAACTTATACAAGCCATTAATTTTATGCATATTTTTTATATATATGTGTACAACGTTATCGGCAACAAAGAAGTAGTTTTTGTTAAAATTCCTTCCCGGGATATTTGGCAGTAGTCCAATGTTTTCTACAAAACCAGACGTTTCGGCAATGCCATCGACTTCCATCATCAGTGAAAATAGAGTGCGATAACGTGAGGTGGTATACGTTATGTAACAGTACAATTTTGGCCCTACTGTGTTTTGGGGAATAATCAATTTAAATTGTATTTTTATTCAAAGTCACATATAAGAAATTAGTAAGGTTTTATGAAGGTTTGCAACTACGCAATATCAAGTGGACAGAAATTGCGCCAAGGTCGGAACAAACAGCGGGGCTTGATTACATCGGAGTCTCATACTTCACAGTCTCTTCTTATCATCAATCAACACAACATCAATATTATTTATTACTATTACAACATGCGCTTGTAAACAACTAAGGTGTGGATCTCGACACAAAGAAACTGGTGACGCAGCTCCTCCCCACTTCGGAATTGAAGTAGTGAAAATCGTTCTGTCACAAAAACGCAGCATAGCCGGCCGGCTGCTTATCTAAATTTATTAAAACTAAGTCTCGGACGTTCACCTGTACAATGCAAAAGTGAAGTATTTTATATAAAACCGAGTAACAGTTCAACGTTAAACCATGTAAAACGTAAAAACAAAGTTTAGTAAAGTTCGAACATCTATTAGTGCGAGTTCAGCGATGGGACGTCTGGAGGACTGATTTCAGCTAAGTGACAAAATGGGGGGTATTAAAAAGAATTTAAATAAGGGTCAATACAAAATTTTTTAATCAAAATTCAGTAATAAAAAATGAGCTCAATTTGGGAAAAATCAACAAAAATTGTACCATAAGGATGAGAGTGTGAGTGAATGAGAGAATATCCAACTATATAACAAGTGCTGGGTTGTAACGTTAATTTAATAATGATATCATACAAATATAATTGAATATGTTATTTAAGAGGGCTTGTGAAATGTTTAAGGGAAATTTAATTTGAATAGTGAAACTGCGTCTCATGGCGCAACGCCTCGTGGCGTATAGTAGCGTGCTTGTTTTGCACAGTAGAGTCACATTCAATTGTACGTAATATAACAATAAAAGGTAATGTCATTGGTAAACATTTCAAGCAAGAGTCAATTATTTCAGATAACACATTCCGCTACTTCTAGTTCGCTTAACCGAACTCTGCCCGTAAAGGTGAGCAAAACTGATTTTCTTGTGTTGGCAACAAGATGGCGCCTGAACAAATATTTGTAAAAGTTATTAATATTACATATAATAAAAAAGACATAAAATAATTAATATAACAATGGCGCCTGAACAGGGACTGTGGTTAAGGCTGAAGCAGTAAGTAGAAAGAAGTAGTTTCTATGGGAATATTTCATTTCGAAAATGATTTTAAATATAAATCTTAGAATATGGAAGTCATGTATGGTTCTCCATACCGATATTTACATTATATTTACTTTTTTTTTCATCTAAAGATGATTCACTAGATTTACGTGCAAATTCTCCGTTACTGTCTCCCCAGACGAGTTCTATAAGATTCAAATCGAATGGTGAGGTGGCAGACAAAATGGAATATGATTTTTGTACGAATTATTTCATTGACAATAAACGTTTTTTCACTTTTATTACTGAGCAGTTTGGGAGATTAGGTTCTGATAGCAACTTACAGAAATTATAAAAATTCATAGAGATATGGTAGTTGCTAGATGTCGATGAAGACTTAAATATTAACAGTGCATTGTTAACAAAACCAGCTTCTCCGCCACTGTGAACTATAATAAGCCTCATTTCCTTTCCCAATTTTCATTGTTATACAGACTTCTTCAGAAGATTGCCAACATGAAGATACTGATCGTGATGCCTGAACATATAATTTCATTAATATAAACAATATTTTTACCCTCTCAGCTGTATTCGTTTGTCATTTAGATATAGAGTTCTCTAACCAACGATATCACTTCTTTCTATCAGGAGCTTTCTATTGGATTGGGAGCAAGTCCATGTAAATCCTAAATTTTTAAGTCATTACCTTAAATATTCTCGTTCACATTCAATAACATCATCTTCCTTTACAGATTGCAGTAAACTCCTTATTGAAGGGGAGAGTTTTTGACTGCATAAAAGTTGTAGACCTTTTTCCTTATTGCACTATCTGTGAAGGAGTCCATTAACTTTTTTTTTATGAGCTTGCAATTTTACTTTTGGTGTGGAAAATATATATTTTCACAACCAGTAGTAGATAATTTTTTATCCTCTTTTCAAATTTTGAAAACAGTAGCCTAATTTGTGAATTTTGCAAAACCTATAGGTAAATTTTCATTTAAAAATTCTGCAGCATTTATCATCCCAAATATTATGTTTTAATTAAACTTTTGGTTCTGTTTATCTGCATTAAATTGAATTTTCAACTTTAAGGCTACATTGCACCAAAAAAAGGGATACTCAACTCCATTGTCAAACTGGAGCAAAGTACCCTCATGTTCAATAAAACAGATGATGAAATCAAACCAGGGTTTTTCAGAGTACAGGAACAAAATAATGATAAAAAAATTTTTACTACACAAAAAAGTATTTTCAGATATGCTGAAAAAGATATTTTCAGCGAAAACATGGCACTCATTATTATGGAGATTACACAATTTTTTCAAGCCAATATATAAAATACAAAAACAAATTAAGATTGCACATTGATAGTTACCCCTGAAAATGGGTCAGGACCACAGCTTATTCAGTCTATTAGTGACTCAATTTTCCTTTTTCAAATAGGAAAATTAACCCTATTTTTCATTTTTTTAATTTAAATGTGTAGAAGAAATAGGTTCTTGTTTACAATTCATACAATATGTATGTCAAGTGCATTTTAGTTTGTGGCACAGTCATATTACAGTGGTGACAGCTTTGAAAAAAAGTGCAACCTTTTGAAATTGCTTTCCACAATGTGGCTTTTTGTAATTGGTCAACCAGTGAAGATTCTGCTACCAGAGTCAAAAGAAGATGCAAATTGTTACCACAAGTTGAAAATCAAGGAGAATTTATACAGATTTGTGACAATATAGAACAGTTTAATTAAAAAGAAGAGTGGACAGGTTTGTATTAGGCCCAAATGCAGTGGACGGAAAAGTAAAAAAATCAAAGGACAACACATAGTATTCGAAAAAATGTACAGCAGTATTTTAAGAAAAATGGGAATGGAAACAGTCCTACAGAAGAATTGGTAATTTGTTTGAATTTGTTAGAACTGCACACGCTACAAGGGACATACTAACACAAACTGGATGATTTTTTTCTTTCAAAAAAAAAGGTAAGCACATTGTTTACAAAACTAATCATGAAACTCTGAAACTCTATTTTTTTTTGTTTTAACTAGGCCTATTCATGACAGTTCATCATTGCTCTACAACCCTTGGTGGGTCTTGGCCTGCTCCAAGAGTCGACTTGCGTGCCCTGGCTTTCCAGTTTCTTATGTTCAGCTTTCTAAGATCCTCTATCTAATCGTTGAATCTACTTCACAGTCTGCCCCCTTGCTCTACTATCCATTTGTTTCGGGTAGAGATATGTTTCGTAGGTTGTCTTTCCTCTATTCTCTCTGTGTCCAACCCACCTTAGCCTGTATATGTTGATTATCCTGACAATCATGGGCGCCCATACAACATTTTCCAGGGGGGGGCCAAGACCAGGGGGTTTGGGGGTATGGAATGACAGGGGTCTTGGACTTTAAGTAAAACAAGAAAACCAATAAAAGAAATATTATAAGGCAAAATTATACATCGTGTGTTTCAATAACTTTCTGAAAATAATGTATATATTTACAGAATTATAAAATATCAGATATTTTTTCCTTTCAATTTTTTATTTTTCCCGGGAGCCAGGGGGGCCACGCCCCCCCTGCCCATCCGTATGGGCGCACATGCTGACAATGTCTGTCTCTTTGTAAAGATGGTATAGTTGATAATTATAGCGCCTGCGCTACATTCCATTTTCTTCTACTCCTCTAAATATTGTTCTTAGAATCCGTCTTTCAAAACAAACTAGAAGTCTTTCACTATTTTTTTGTCATCGTCCAGGTTTCTGAAGCATATATCAGCGCTGTCCTGATGAGTGTTTTGTAAATTTTCCATTTCGTTCTTCTTGAGATGGAGCTAGATGCCCGGTGCTTTTTTAATCCACAATATATTTTATTTGTGAGATATATTCTTATTATTATTTCAGTGATGATGTCATTAGTGCTGTTTACCTGAGAGTAAAGATATATGAAGTCTTTTACTGCCTCAAGTAAAAGTCTTTTGAGAATTCAAGTCTTTTACTGCCTCTATATTTTTTGTGCCTATTTCCAGGTTTTGAAGGGTTGGGTTTAGTGGTAGCATATGTATACTTTGTTTTCTCCAAGTTTATCTGCAGTCCAATTTTATTTGAGACCTCTAATACTGTAAAGGCACTTATGAGATCTCATTTTGCCCTGGCAATTAGATCAATATCATCTGCGTATGCTAAAAGTTGTATATTTTTGTTCAGGATCGTACCTCTCTACCTCTCATGTTTATTTTAGTCTCTTATCGCTTTTTCTAGTACTAGATTAAATAACAAGCATGAAAGACTATCTACTTGTCGGAGTTCAGTTCGAGTTGTGAACGAACGTGACTCGGTTTTCTGCATTTTAACTTTACATTCTACTATCAGGAGAGATTCTTGAATTAATTTAATTAAGTGTGTTGGTAGTCAACACCATCCATGTTGTTCTGGTTGGTGTACCAGCACCAAAGTTCAGTCTTTTTTTAAACACACCTCATACAACCGTTCCAGTTGTCAGGGAGATGTGTGAAAAGCTTTTCAGAATGTTAAAAATAGCAAATACGTGTTTATATTGCATATTGTTACGCTACAAAATCTCCACCAGAATAACAAATGAAACAACGTTAAGAATTAACAACTATGCAGTTAGTTAACGCAGAAGATGAGAAAAATACAGTCATTTTAAATAATAATAATAAAAATATATATATATATAATAATAAAATAAGTGAAGACCAATGACCAAGATGATGACAAAGACAAGACCCCACCCCAAGTGATTGGCATGAATAATGACAAGTCAGTATCAAATAACTTTATAGATAAAAATGAGAACATGTTTGATCATAACAAACATTGAAGGTACAATACCTACCTTGATTAAATATGTAATAAAATAATGTCTGTATAACTTCAATATAATACTATTAAATGACAAAGAAATAATAAGTGTTAATTATAAAAATAATTCACATAAATCAAATCAATGAAACCAAGTGATAAGTAGGTACACTGTGAGTGACCAAAAACATTGTGATAAGTGATATACAATAGGTGAGTGGTTTGAGAATACTCAATCATAGCGTATACTAAAAGGACAAAAAGTATTTAACACTAAAGTGAAAGTTAACTCAAATACATGAAATAAACCAAGTGTAACCCATAATCACATGTGAAAACAAAACAAACGTTACATCCCATAAGGGATGAATGATGTTTTATTTATATTTTGTAAATCATAAATAAGCAGGAGACTCTTTAGAGTGAATTAACAATCATTATAAAATATTCACAACAACTTTGTGTTATATATAAAATATAATGTGTGTCTGACTTTGTAAACGATGGATAAGTAGAAGGCTCATGGAGTGACAATAATCAGTAAAAAACAATCACAATTATTTGGTATTGTATATGATAACTGATGTTATATTTGAAGGTTGTAATTGATGAAGGAAGAGGAGACTCATGGAGTGAATTGACATACATTGTAAAGCATTTTCAACAAATGTGTGGTAAATTTTAAGACTATAGATAAAGATGACATGATCATCAAAAGACTTGATACAAACAGTATCATAATATTATTATATGTATAAATATGTTTCAAAAGTTGTGTTAAGAAAAAATATGTAATTAATATTAATTTCAAGAAGTTCCAAGTTAAAAGATAGTCATTATCAAAGTGATTATGTTAACATGTATGTTCATTTTAGTAAAGTTCCGTATCTAAGTTATATTTATACTATGTGGTAAAGAATGTTAACAGTTAAGTAAATTTTGTTCAAATGTTAACTAAGTTTAATTAATAAGAGTCAGTAGATTATATAATGAATGGACAAGAATATAAAGTGTTGTAGACAAAAGGTAGCAAAACTAGGTAGGTATCAAAATTAAGAAATTGTTAAAAAAGAAGAATAGGCCTAAAGTAAAATGTTGAAATTCTCATTAAGTATACAATAATAGAGCAATAGTATATAAAATTGAACTACTCAAAGGTGACTAAATTGTATAAATTACTAATAATTGTAAACCTAGATCAAAGATAAGATTATTGCAAATTGTAACCAGTAAATAGATTTAAGTGAAACAAAAGGCATGTAAACATAATATAAATAGATAGGGGAATAGTAAAATCACAAATAATACTAACAAAACTCATTAATAAAAGAAATAAGTATAAAAGGTACACAAGGCCTATACAGTAAAATGTTAATTCAGTAATTATAGATCACACACTAAGCATGTTTGGTCTCAAAATAATTTATAGAAAGAAAGGAATCCAAAGATAATCAAAACAAGTTTATTAAATGTATCGACTCAATATTTAAATTAGAAACATTTTCGACAGTTGTATAGAAAATTAAGCTGAATATAACAAGGTAATAAGAAAACTAACAACAAATGAGAGGACAGATTTATCGCTTAGTAATGAAAAATATGTTACAAACAACCAGTTTTCGATTATTGAACTCTGAAGAGAACGGATGAGAAATTAATTGCTCCCGAATAATAATCAGTATAAAACATAAAATAAATGAGAAAACATAATATAAAGTATTGAAAGTAAAGCATATGTCTACCAAAAGAAATGCGACAAAATTAATTTTAACACAACACTTTATTTAAATAAAATTATTATTTAGTAACAAAAAATTATAACCTATTTGTAAGACGTTGAATCTAACCAATTTTAAAAGATTCACAACTGAATTTTGTAAAACTAAAAACTTCAGCAATTAGAAATAAGCATATTGTAAAGGTTTGTATATTCAAAACATCTTGTTATCTTTCTCTGTAATCACAAGAACCCTGTAATCCAACATTTTTATAAAAATCAACTAGCAGCAGCCTAAAGAGAATTGGGTTACAACGATCCTGCCAACCGCTGAGTCAGTAAAACTTTATCGCTGAGGCAAATTATTATATTATCATTGATGTTTATATAATCTGAATCCGAATCAGTAACAAAACTGCTATTAAAATTACCTGCAGTAAAATAAAACCTTGTGTATTCATTTCAGAGAATTTTATGCATGTTAATCTTTTTACACGACTGCCAAAAAGGAGTGTTATGTTTTCAGTGGTAGGGTATGTATGTATGTTTGTTCCACTATAACTTTTTAACGGCTTTACCGATTTTGATGTTCGATGGCTCGATGGATTCCTTACTTCACCAGAAGTGTCATAGGCTATATATCACCGTGAGTTGACTTCCGGTTTTGACCGGAAGTGAATACATGTGATCGGTTCTAAGGATTTTTTTTTGTTCGTTTATTGGTCCAGGGAGGCAGCATGGCGAAACAATTTTTTGCAATTCAAAATGCTATTTTAATGCACAGAGAGGTGTCAGTATGTGAGTGCGCAGTACGTCTGTGTCACCTTAAAATGCGGGATTCCTCACGAAAAGTGATCTTTGTTAATACTTGCTTTCCTGAGTTAAGGTACCGGATGTTGAGAATTGATGATAATGCAAACGAGCCATACAGAAATATTCTTGACCGCTACGTTGCCAGGCCTCACGCGCTCGAAGAATTAAGTTTGCATGAATTCGCTGTCTGGTATGAGCCTGTGACACACAATAGATTCTCAGAAGATGATCAGGATGCTGATGCTTACGAACAGGCTCCAGAAGAAAATGCCTCTGAGAGATGTATCACTCTTCTTGATAATCAGGGAAAAATGAAAAAGCGTAAGCGCCCAGCTGTCTTACGAACAAGGTATTACACACCAAACTCAGATCCGGAAGCATATTATTATTCTCTTTTAGTCACGCACATTCCTTTCCACTCTGAATCTGAATTGATGGAGGTGTATAACAGTGCAAAACAAGCATTCGTAGCAAAACAAACTTTGTTACGACCAATGCAAGGTGGAAACAAAGTGGAGGAAATTGCTAGGTGGGAGGAAGAGATTCAGCAAGCTGTCGCTAGAATTGTAGCAGAAAACCTAGCTAATGAAGTTAATTTAGATGCTGACGTGGTCGAAAATAATATGCGTGAAATTTTCGAACAAAACCTTATTGAAGAACATAATGATGAAATTGCTTTAGCTAACGATGGTGAACCTGAAATACATGAAATGACGTATCAACAATATGCCGCAGCAGTAACCTTAATGAATTTTCAGCAGCGCCAATTGTTCAAAATGATTTCAGACAGATTGCTTCCAAGTGAAAATAATACTGAGCCATTACGTGTGTTCGTTACTGGAGGAGCAGGCACCGGCAAAACCCTTACCCTCAAAAAATTTATTGTAGAACAGATTCGTCGTCTTTCTCATTTACCTGCAAGCAGAGCTGTTACGGTAGCAGCACCCACAGGTGTCGCTGCAAGATTGATTGGAGGTGGCACTTTGCACTCTACTTTTGCCCTTCCTATCGAAAAAGGCAAGGTGACAGCTCTTCGCCCTCTTACTGGTGAACGTCTTCAAAGGGAACGGCTAAGGTGGAAGCATATTAATTGGCTAATCATTGACAAAATCTCAATTGTACCCTATACTACCCTAAGAAATATTCACTTAAGGTTGCAACAGCTTAAAATGAATGATGCTTTCTTCGGGGGTATCAATATTATTTTGTTTGGCGATCTAATGCAGTTGCCACCTGTATCAAAAGCAGTTGGTGGTACCTACTGCTTCAAGCAGCCTCATTACTTATCAGCTGAAATTAATTTGTGGACACTGTTTAGTTTCTGTGAATTACCTCAAAATATGCGGCAAGCTAACGACACTACTTTTATAGACATTCTAAATAATTTACGAGTCGGCCAACTCACCATGCAGCAGCTAGAAATTTTAGATCGTCGAAGAGTTCCTTTGACAGATGAATTTGCTGATGGCGAGTGTCTGCGTATTTTCCCAACCACTAAACAGGTAGAATATAATGCTATGATGACTGAAAAGTTGAAAACATCATCTAAAGTTTACGATATTGCAGCGGTGTTATCTAACTCTTACTCTACCATAATAATCTCTTTACATTATATGTGTAAATACTACCATACTATGGCACGTGTGTGTACTTACCATTTTTGATTGCTGCTGGGCTCGTAATCTTCCTATGTTATGTGCTTTTTTACCTAAGGGGTGCCAGGATTCGTTACAGCGAGATTCTTGAGTCAAAGAAGGTGACACAAATGATAACACTGTTTTAGAGTGAAAGTACTATCAAATTTTAATTGTCAACGTAAATTCATTATAAAACCATGTGCTTAAAATGGCGTCGTACAAAGTTGCAACAAAAAAAACAAAATGGTGGCTATTTAGTCAGCCCTATCAGTCTCAATATTTCTGGTGGTCTCTAATCAAGATCGTTAAAATGTTATCTTTATACTGCAGTTCTAATTAATTATTAATTCATATTTGCTGTATACACAAACCAATGCCCTTGGCATATATATATATATATATACTCATGGCCATGCGCTCACTCTCACACTCTCACATACATTCATCTAATTACGGGTACATGATTTAATTAGTTGTTTTCAATTAATGAGCTCATTATATTAAAATAGAAAATGACAAAAGGTTGACTTCCCTTAGCGGTGATAGGCGTAGACCCCTCGCTGTTGTTGGTTGAGTCTCCAATGCATGGCTGGTGTTCGGCTCAAGTCTCTTTTGTTTTAATTACAGAATTATCACTGATTTTACATGTTTTTAGATTTAACTGTTAATACATTTGAGCAACTAATGCTCCACCATCACATTTGTAATTTAGCTTTTGGTGATATTAAATTTTTATAGTTAATCTGAACAGACAGCGATACATCGCTGCTGCACCCTTGAAGAACTACGTTGGATTGAGACGGAGGCAAATGCAAAATTGCGCTTGTGTGTGTATATATTTACGTCACCGCTCTTTGTCATACAGGACTAAGACTGGTTACATGCGTTGTAGTCAGTGCGTCATTGCTTTTGTTATGACGGATCAGTGTTATTGTCTAATCGGAATTCGTATTGTAGTCTGTTCGTCACAAACACCGCCATGGTATATTTTGAGTTCAGCACGTCCATCGGCGACTTTGGTGTCTTACTCTGGCCGAAATTGCGTTGTTCCTTTTTTCCAGAGGGACAAGGTACCTAACCATTCTGTATGTTTAAAAATACATAATAAAACATTGAAAACCCCTACATAACCCACAATTATGGTATTGGCCATTATGTACTGTTACAAACCCCCTCAAGGAAAATTTGTGTGTCGAAACCCAAAAAATTTCCTTGACTCATTCACACTTCCCTAAAAGGATCAGTCTAGATACGTCACCACAACCCCCTGTAACGTTACAAAAAAAATTTTATCATCACTTACCCTTGGTCCCATGATGTTGGTCGCACCCTCTGACCTTACTGGACTTCTCCTGAGAGATCCCTACACCATAAGGCCATGAGGCACTCTACACTCCTGTTCTGACGCTCCAGCCAGCCCAGGACTGCGGTCACAACACCACAAAACTCTGAAACATTCAATACAAACTTTAAAATAGTGGCCTTATTCGTTTACATATCCGCAACTGATATGTTTCCTCTTAGATGCATTGGTTTGTGATTTGAGGCGTTGGTTTCATTTATTTATAAAATACCAAATAACACAATAAAATATAACAAGATTTAGGATATATACGCCTTCTACTTGACAACACTCCTACATATTTGTATCAATTGCTTTGACTCCCGTCAATATTAAATTGCCTCTTTCATCATAAAATTATACTCTTATACTAAACACAACATAAATTTTTTGATTCTCAAACAACAACTACTATTTTTATTCATTTATTTCAATTACTATCAGTATATTTCTCTAGCATGGCAGCATTTTTAACTATCTAAATTTCTTTATTCATTTCTTTACTTTAATTTTACTCCTTTTAACAGAATCATTTTTTCCCAGAGACTTGTTACTCTAACACAAAATTTAATATTATCATGGTCACTACCCTTACAGTAGCCTCCTAACCACACACACTATCATAATAAAACATGGTACATCATAAGCATTAAACACTAACATTGAACAATTCACATTACTTAATTCATATTTACATAACTTGTAGCAAAATTTTATAACATTTTTCCTATCAACAATTCTCTATTCAACTTTTAATATTTAACATTCATTTATATTCTATACAACAACAAAAATTTCAGATTGATCATTACCTTTCATTTACCTCACCTTTCTGCTATGAATTTTCTCTTTTCTAACCCTTTCATCCTCACTAGTTTGGGTGACTCTCTATTATTCATTTTTCTCTATCTCTTATTTTGGCATTTGTCAATCTAACCTTACTACCCCTTTTTTCTACACTAGCCGCTTCTAACCATTAATATATTTTGACACCACTATCTCTATAATAACCCCCTTCACAAATCCCATTTAAAACCTCTGGCACCGCGCCTTTTTTGTACTAGTATGTGTGTATTCCCTCACTATGCTCATTCCATCATTGGTTCCTGACCCTTTCAGATAACCCTTTCCGGCACACAACGATCCCTCCTGTCTCAACATCTCTCGTTGGACTCCTACACCAATACCCTTATTACAAAATATCACCATCAACAACAAATATAATTACCACTCACATCACTCAACTCTACATATAATTACTAACCACTGTGTCCCTAAAATATCTAACACCTCTTTATATACTATCAACATCTCAACACTTTATTTTTCCTAACTCCCAATAACTCTATTTAACTAACTCCAATGCCCTGATTTATCCTCATTCCCAAACTCTTTACAACATTTCAACTTAATACACCATTACAAAATTCATCACTTACCAACTAACAATAATACCTCTCAATACCCAAATCTATTACCTGCTTACTCATTTACTAACCCTTTAGAATCTAAATCTCATAATATCATTTAAACTTCCTTTAGTTATTTAAAATCCTACAATACATGTTTACATAAAATTTACATAAAATACACAACAGCAAAAATACACAAATACATAGACATCAATACACAAAATATACAATTCACATAATCATGAAATCGTTTACCATAATCAGTCCTAATCAGTCCATTTTTAAAAACACTGTCCACACAATTAAATGTTCATAACACAATAGAAGGTCTACCCTCCATCGTTAAACAATAGTCTTATCTTCGGTCTGTACAATTTATTTTTTATTAAATACATTATATTAACATCATTAATATAATACACATTTAAATTCTTATATTTTATAAAACCATCATAATTAATAGGGTTATTACCTATCAATTCATCATACAACCTGTCACGATTGGTTATTGTCCTGTCACCTCCAGTATAATTCGTCACCACTAGGTATGTTATAAAGTCATTATTTCCATTATCATCTTCTCCTACTGCTATATCAGCTTCCTTACAAGGTAGGTACTTATTATTTTTATTACATATCATCTCTATACCTAACCTTTTCATAAACTCTTCATAATTTTTCTTTACTTTATATATCTCAATTTCTCTCTTTCTCTCTCTCTCAAAACATTTCTCACCATCATACCAAGCTACACACTCTCTCTCCATATATGCAGGGGACTCTACTACTTTATCACTGCACCACCTGTGAAGTGCACAAAAAAAACCAGGGACCACTTTATTTGTAGACCTTTTGTCCAAATACGCATTGAAGGCACTCTCATCCTTCCTAAACACACGTGAAATCTTTACTTCACCCCCTACTACAACATTACGGGAAAAATTTACCCCCTGCAACCCCTTTATCTGTAAATTCTCTCTAATTCATCAACACTTTTTATCACTTCATTATCAAATTCTACTCCCATTATACTTTTATCACTACTCTCAATACTCACACAATTATTTTCTAACACCATATTTGTAATTCTATTATCATAATTCTCACCACTACTTACCTTGTTTTTGTTTTCATTTAATTTATTTGATTCTCTACTATTCTCTACCCCCATTTTACTCTCGTAATTTTCATCTACTTGATTTAATTTGACATTCTGTAAAGTATTCTGCTTTTTTAGCTCATTCTCAATGCTATCTAATTTTATATTAAGTGTACTGTTCATCTGATTTAATTTGTCTTCGAACTTACTGTTTTGTTGTTCGAATTTGTCATTGATTAATGTAAATAAATTTTCTAATGAAATTTTATTTTCAACTATTTTGGGTGTTGAACTAGCGTGTCTTTCCAATAACATGGATTCTGTCTCTGTGTTATCCATTTCCATGCTATTATTATTCTCTGCCATTTTTATTTTAAATGTTGGAATTACTATTCCGCTCTACTTGTAACAAAATTACACAATTACTATTTACTCTGTTTGTCAACATAACCTCTCTTGTTAGGTTCTGGATATTATCTCGTCACCCTCTATGTCTCTGAATCTGGCTTATTTATATAAAATAATTTTATATAAAGTCCCTGTTCGGGCGCCATTTGTTATCTAACTCTTACTCTACCATAATAATCTCTTTACATTATATGTGTAAATACTACCATACTATGGCACGTGTGTGTACTTACCATTTTTGATTGCTGCCGGGCTCGTAATCTTCCTATGTTATGTGCTTTTTTACCTAAGGGGTGCCAGGATTCGTTACAGCGAGATTCTTGAGTCAAAGAAGGTGACACAAATGATAACACTGTTTTAGAGTGAAAGTACTATCAAATTTTAATTGTCAACGTAAATTCATTATAAAACCATGTGCTTAAAATGGCGTCGTACAAAGTTGCAACAAAAAAACAAAATGGTGGCTATTTAGTCAGCCCTATCAGTCTTAATATTTCTGGTGGTCTCTAATCAAGATCGTTAAAATGTTATCTTTATACTGCAGTTCTAATTAATTATTAATTCATATTTGCTGTATACACAAACCAATGCCCTTGGCATATATATACTCATGGCCATGCGCTCACTCTCACACACATTCATCTAATTACGGGTACATGATTTAATTAGTTGTTTTCAATTAATGAGCTCATTATATTAAAATAGAAAATGACAAAAGGTTGACTTCCCTTAGCGGTGATAGGCGTAGATCCCTCGCTGTTGTTGGTTGAGTCTCCAATGCATGGCTGGTGTTCGGCTCAAGTCTCTTTTGTTTTAATTACAGAATTATTACTGATTTTACATGTTTTTAGATTTAACTGTTAATACATTTGAGCAACTAACGCTCCACCATCACATTTGTAATTTAGCTTTTGGTGATATTAAATTTTTATAGTTAATCTGAACAGACAGCGATACATCGCTGCTGCACCCTTGAAGAACTACATTGGATTGAGACGGAGGCAAATGCAAAATTGCGCTTGTGTGTGTATATATTTACGTCACCGCTTTGTCAAACAGGACTAAGACTGGTTACATGCGTTGTAGTCAGTGCGTCATTGCTTTTGTTATGACGGATCAGTGTTATTGTCCAATCGGAATTCGTATTGTAGTCTGTTCGTCACAAACACCGCCATGGTATATTTTGAGTTCAGCACGTCCATCGGCGACTTTGGTGTCTTACTCTGGCCGAAATTGCGTTGTTCCTTTTTTCCAGAGGGACAAGGTACCTAACCATTCTGTATGTTTAAAAATACATAATAAAACATTGGAAACCCCTACATAACCCACAATTATGGTATTGGCCATTATGTACTGTTACAGCGGTGGATGTGTCTGTCGAAGCTAAGAATTACGGACAAAAGTTAAAGAAAGACTTCATACCAACGGATCCAAACAAAACTGGAGGTATTCCAAACTCTTTAGTAATCGGAGTCGGATCTAGGGTAATGTTGCGAAAAAACATTAATGTTAATCATGGTCTGGTCAATGGAGCAATCGGCATCATTAGAAAAATTGAGTGGCCTGCACTACGTCGAGATCAGCTTCAACCTGGTGAGCTTCCACAAGCCGTATTTGTAGAATTTGATGACAGATCAATTAGGGGAAATACTGCTGGTATTGGAGTGAAGATAGAGCCCACCACTGTTGAATATGATGCTTTGCGAGGCCAGGGCAAAGTAGAACGACGTATCCTGCCATTAATATTGTGTTGGGCTGTAACAGTACATAAACTCCAAGGCACTACTTTAGACAAAGCAGTCATTGATTTGAGTAGTAATATTTTTGCCAATGGTCAGGCCTACGTCGCACTAAGTCGTGTGAAAACAGAGGGATTACCAATAAGTTGTCTGGATCCACGAAAATTGTTGCATGAACCGCACGATAAAAACTCACTTGAGGAATTAAATCGACTCAGAAATCTGTAGACCAAAGCTTTTTCTTTATCATTTCTAATAAATGAAATTATTTAGTTAATTATATAATTTATAAAACAATTTATCGAAATGTTTGTATTATACTAGTTATATAATAGTATATAAAATAAAGTTATACTATATTTATAAGTTTATAAGTTCATACGCTAATTATACATAATAAAGTTTCTAAATTGAAATTTGTTTTGCACTTCACACATACGCACGCACACACTGCACATTCCCATTATACTCTTTTTAAACACAAAAAGGAATAAAATTAAAAAAAATAATTTAAAAAATTAAAAAACACGACTGCCAAAAAAATAAATGAATAAATAAAAAATAAATTGATAAAAAACTAAATAAAAATAATATTTAGTAAAAATCACAAAATCTAAATAAAATCGATTTAAAAAGCCAAAAACAAGGTATTGAAATTCAGCTCTGATCAGATTTAAAGAAAATGTTATGAGTGATTAAACGCATAGTAATTTTATTAGATTTAAATTACTTTTCGATGTTGAATATATATCAATGCATCATATGAAGACTACAATTATAAAAAATATTGCTGATAAAATTTTGCTCTTCAATTTTAATTTTCAATGCAGTCGGGGGCTGTTTAATGAAAAGAACAAATCTATTTAGAAACAGCCCCCCACTGCATTGAAAATTAAAATTGAAGAGCAAAATTTTATCAGCAATATTTTTTATAATTGTAGTCTTCATAAGATGCATTGATATATATTCAACATCGAAAAGTAATTTAAATCTAATAAAATTACTATGTGTTTAATCACTCATAACATTTTCTTTAAATCTGATCAGAGCTGAATTTCAATACCTCGTTTTTGGCTTTTTAAATCGACTTTATTTAGATTTTTACTAAATATTATTTTTATTTAGTTTTTTTTTTATTTAGTTTTTTATCAATTTATTTTTTATTTATTCATTTATTTTTTTGGCAGTCGTGTTTTTTAATTTTTTAAATTATTTTTTTTATTATATAGTTAAGTGTATAGTGCTGCCACAAGAACACTGAAGTTGGCAATCCTGACGCTGAGGAGTGGGATTCAAATTTAAACGTCAGGCGGCGGCAAATACGATTGTAGCGAAAATATTGAAAAAATTAAGAGAAACAATTGTTAATTCTTTTGTATGTAAAACAATTTGGCGCCTAAAGATCGGGATTTTTCTGAATACACATAGCAGATAAGATAGCGGAAAACCCTTAAACAGATGATAAACAGATCATACATCCAGGATAGGGGTTATTGTTCATAAACTTATTAATCAACATACTTGGAGTTTTAAATGACACATACTTGTCATGTAATAGATGGGCGCCGCAACGCGTGGATAGAAGGAGACACCTATTAATCTTGTAACAATATGTTAACTAATTCTTGCTTTCCCAGCTTCTGAAAAAAAGCTGGAAAATTGTTTCCACATTGTAGTGATGAACATATGCAAAACTGATCTACATGCAGCTCTGTCCTAAGTGCAAGATGGTGAAGAGCGTGTAATAGTTTGTTATAAAGGCTCTCCAGGCAGAAGAAACTAATGTGTGACACGAAGACAGTTACTGGGAGTTGCTATTGTCTATACTTTGGATCACTCCACAAGTATCTGTACAGGAGCTTTCAATATGAACAGACCATGCTACTCACATGGCTCCTGAGATTCAAAAGTCTGGAAGAACAGTTGGTGGGGGTAGCTGCAACAGATACAAGAACAGAACTTTAAGATGAAACGTCAGTACACTACAACCAAGATGATGATACCATGAAAGCAGCTAGGCTGGTTTTGTTACCTGTACTGCTTCTTCTATATGACTCTCCTCACACAATATTTTAGTCTTGAATATCCGAAATTACTTACTTGGTATCTATTTATAATAACGAATTTATATGGCACTGGACCTTCTTAGGTAACATTTTTCAGTGGAATTTCTTAAGCGTGCATTAAACTTGGATAGTGAATGTCACAAGTTATCTTCACTTTCAGTTCTAAATTCTTGATCATAACATAATAGGTTAGTTCAATTCAGTGTCTTGTGAATATTCAATTTTAATCTTCTTGACAGCTTTAGTGAACTCATCCTTCAGCTCTTTGCTATTCATACATAAACCTGAAAGACAAACAGTGTTACACAACAGAAACAAAGAATTATAAAAATAACTCATGTTCTGTGGACAAGGTATTAAAAAAAAAATACACTTATAACAAATATAAAACATATTTAATAATTTACAAAATTTATAATTTCAACAGGGCCCTCTGAATAGCTTTTTCCCTTTTTCGTTTTTTCTTTTCTCTTTCTTTCCTTTCTTTTGTCGCGTCCCAGAATAATTTAACTCCTTCTTTGGCCTCCATTTCACGGTGATGAAACATCAAACCATATACATTCTCACCAGTCAGGTCCTACAAAATAATAATAATAAACAATAACAATAAACTGATAAAATAAAATATACACTAGATGTAGTAACACCTTGTTATATATTATTAATATATTATTATAATAACATTGTACTATTATATATTATGCTAAGTCCACTATGCTTGTCACGTAGCACACATACCTTTTTTGATGTACACAGAGATTTTATGACAGAGTGGTTGCTTATGATATAGTTGGGAATTCAGAATTTTGTGAATGGATTTTTAGTGAATTTATTTAAAAGGCTTAATAATTGTTCTTTTTGTTAGCAAAATATTGTAAACCATATTCACAGATTTTTTCTTCTCCTACTTTCAAGCACCAGGCATGCGGCCTGCTGCGTCCCCTGGTCATGGTACAACTCACATGCCACTACCGCCAACCGTCTAGTAACCACTTCCAGTGGTGGGGCGCTTGGTAGAGTCACTATTCTTTTACACTTATGAAAACATGTTTATTTTCATGATATTTCCACTAAATAAGTCCTTGGAATGGCATTTTATGTGAAATAATAATTTTTTTCTAGATTTTGCTACAAGTTGAGTAATGCCTTAATGCTGCATGCAGTGCTAACAAAGAAGTCAATGAAGTACTAAGGTTGATTCTTGTACATACATATTGCTATAGGTGTGTCACAGACAAAAAAAGTCCCAGTGCGTATATGCTGGCTTGGCCGAGAAGGCTCTCACCCCCCCACCATGTCTACCAAAAGCTTTAAGCCGAGTGAATGACTGTAGCGGGCACTGTCTTGTTCAGTTGGATACTTATATGTATTTGTAAATAATCTTTGATTTGTTTTAATTTACGAGGTTTCTTTATACATTTCTTTACAAACATATTTAGCTTTTAAATTCTGTCTGAGGCTTTCACGACTGGCTTCCATATTATCAGAACTTTGGCTTGCCGGGCTTTAAGGCCGTGGTCCAAGGTTGTTAGGTGCAAATGTTTCAGCCATGTCTTTGACGGCCATCTTCAGTGCAGAAGGGTGCAACACACTGACCAAGGTTTCGCAGTCAGTGAAGGCTTTTAAGCCTTAACACAATTCAGTGGTCACTGACTGCAAAACCTTGGTCAGTGTGTTGCCGCCTTCCGCACTGAAGATGGCTGTCAAAGGCACGGCTGAAACGTTTGCACATAACAATCTTGGACTATGGCCTAACAGTCTGCCAAGCCGAAGTTCTGATAACATATTTAGCTTTTGTTCACCATTTTATTGCAATAATTAGATTTGTAATAACTATAAAAATTCATAGCATGTTGCGAACTTTACTTCAAGTTACTTTTCTTAAATATGTTTTACCACTATTTCATTAACAGAATTACCACTGTTCCACACCACTATAGAAAAATTATTCCAATTAGCGCTTTCAAGCTTCACAGCTCATCATCAGATTGGAAACGTCGTCAGATTTCCGATCTGACGATGAGCTGTGAAGCTTGAAAGCACTAATCGGAATAATTTTTCTATAGTGGTGTGCAACAGTGATAATTTTGTTTGTGATTATACCACTAACACAACTTACTTAATTAAAAATCACTATTTCATTGTTGCATTATTACTGCAGTGTGTTATTTATTATTCTTTTTTAAAAATGGCGTCGTTGTCTAACACTTCTGGGAGACCTCTAATAAGTTAAGCCAGAGAAATTGTTTACAACATGGCAGAATATTTAAAAAAAAAAAAGTACAACAAATGTTCTAATATTGCTGCCAGATCAGTGAAGCATCAGCAGTTTCTCAGTCTAGTATGTACAAAATTTTAAAATATGAAAGAAATGATCTACTTCTGGTAGCAAAAGGAAGACTACTACTCTATGCATTGTTCCCGTTACATCCTTTTCCCTTTTGGTCCCAGAATTCACTCTATTAAGGCAATGCCATGCTTGCAGTTTTTCACGTCCATTTCCATGTAAAAAAAGACTGCAAAAAAATGGGCCATGATAACTTATACGAGAGTGGCCACACTTGGCATAATTTCACGCCAGAGGAATAAAGTCTGTCTTCAACATTGCCCACTTGATCATGCTGAAAAAGCATGAGAAAAGAAATAGTGAACTCTTATTTTCCATTAAGGAATAAACAATTATATCCCATATATAAGATATAAAATAGAATTAGCCAATTATCTGAATTTCTGGTTATTAAGTATCCGGAGTCAATCTTGCAGAGGTCAGTCTGGATAATCGGTACCCAAATGTCATATCATTTTTCAATTTAAGTATTGTAATTCATCCTTCAGAATTTTTCAACCAACCTTTTAATTATGATTTTTACTTAATTTCCTACTGGTATGGAATTAATAATAACGTATGCAGAAATTAAAACTGATCTTAACGTAATAGTGAGTTTTCTTGTACACTAACGTATTCCCGTTACTTTGTTTTTGAGATGTCATCTTTAACGAAAAACAAAAGAGATCCAAATGAACTAACTAATATTCTACATTCGTAAAACTTGTCTGCATTTTTGTTCAGTTGATTTCTGTAGGAGCACAGATTTCCCTTTCTCATTTAATATGACAGGATTCAACATTTTGTCAACGCAGATGAACAACTAAAGTGGTGGCATGTGGTACAACTGAATTCTTGTTTAAAATTCCTGTTCAAAATTACAAAATGTATACATGCATAAATGTTTTTGCCAGTCCCAAATCCTACTGAAAAACATGAACATGTAGGCATACCAGCTTTCCAGCCGAGTTTTTCATGTGAAAAATCAGCATGAAAAAATGCAAGCGGGGTTGCAACCACACATTTCTCACATTATTGTTTTATCACAGGGATTGTTGAAAACATGATCTCTGTTCTAAGTCAACATTTCCCACACTGGACATTTCTGATATTGCTAACGCAGCATATAAAGTGCCAACAGCTGTCTTATTTAATGAAATGTCATCTATAATTACAAAATCTACACTGATGTAAATGTGTATGCCTTGTAAACTTCCACAAAATAAACACATAATATCTTCAAGTTCAGTATTTTTAGTATGCTCCATGCAAATACATATGCTGTGCAATCATAGTGTTGTTGGCTGAAAGGATAGATCATATATGTCTATTCTTTTCTACCGCGCTAACCATATTGACGTTGAACACTGCATTAACAAATACAATGGTAACAGTGTTTTGTCTTACCTTTTATCATTCCCCCATTTATAAAACATATGATAAGCACTATTTGAGTTTTATCTGAGTACTCCACTGTAACCTGTTGTTTTTTTCATGACAGATTATTGGGTGCATTAAACAGACAATGTTTAAGACAGTGACATTTAAATAATACGCCTAGTTATTTGCTTCTTGTGAAATTATCTTTTTCATAACATTCAAGGACAAAAGGCAGAAATGGGGGAGAGAGTAACTGTCCTTGTGCAGGTGCGCGTGTTTGGTGTGTGGGGAGGGAGATTCTTACCAGGGTTTACAATAAAGTATCTTCCTTCACAACATAAAAGTCAAGGTCAGAAGTGAAAAGGGGAACCTCATGCTTGACAGCTACTTATTGGCGCATTTTACAAATGTGGCAAGCCATGGCCGGCTCTAGTAGAAGGTCAGAATAATTAAATGTGGCAATGTTGCGTCTGAGGCCTATAAGCATAGTGTAATAAAATAGCTAAAGTGAACATGTTATATTTTGATTTAATTTTATAGCATTGCTAAAATCATGAGTAGGCCTATTTATAGCTAAATCTAAATTATAGATCTATGAGCACTTAGAACTATACATTTATGTTGAAGAAATTAGTGAATTAGTGTTAGGCCTAATGAATTAATTTTGTTCGAATTATTGAATTCATATCATATGAATGAGTTAATTAATATATTTCTTAAATAATATAACATTATTTTACATAATAAACTTTTAATTTGCCAAAAATTAAGAATTATAAAACTGCTGTTAACCGGCAATTAAAAATGACGCGGTTTGATTATTTAAATATATAAATCAAGAAATTGTCTAGTCGGCCTCAAATATCAGCTGGTTCCAGTGCTGCTACATTTAATATTCCGGCCTTCTATTAGAGCCGGCCATGGACAAGCCAACATATTACTAATAATGCCACCTAGATCACCCTTCTATTGCTGAAAGTCACCCTGACACTGGCTCAAGCAGAAAGCTATGACGTCAATTATTTTCCACAACTACCTGCTATAGGATTTCTTTAAATAAAAACATAGATTTTAGGCTTATACCTTCAATTGAATATCATACTTTCACCATTATTTTACAAAATTAGACATTTAATGTTTAAAAACACCCATGTTTAAATGTCCGTTATTTCAATGCAGTTGCTTTAGTTAAAAAATGCAGTACTGTTAATCAAAATAGTAAGCTTATGTATCGTTAGTAGAAAGCATTAGTAAAATGTGCAGTTAATTTTATATCTATGCATGCGAATATTGCAATATAACGAGATGAGTGTGGTTTATTCTCTAGTACCGTATTTTTTAACCAGAGTTGATTTAATTGTGTTGAAGTCCTTCTGATATACTTTTACTTGTAAAGCCCCAATTGTTACAGGCGCCAATTTGTAATATAACAAGATGAGAGAGTGGGTGTTTCTTTTTATTTATTTATTAATCTTCCACAAGATATTTTGACTTAAGGTTGTAATCCTTCTATTTTTTAGTATAATGCCTCACGTTGTTGGCATCAATTTGTAATAAAACGACTCTGTAGCGTGTTAAAAGAATAGTTGCTTGGATTAATTCAAGTTAAATAAAAGGTGAATTGTTTATAAAAACAATTCAAATAATTCATAATCGCCAAGCGGAACTAGGCCTAGCCGTTGCCCTCGAATAGTGGCGGTAGGATTTTATAATTTACCTAACACCTGTAACGGGACGAACTGAAGGGGGTTTATAATTTAAAGATTTGCATGTTAACCATCTGCAGACAACCTTTGAGGTAATCTTTTTATTCACCAAGATTGTATTTTTGGTCACCAACTATAGCTCTGTGACAGGTACGGCAAAGCACCGGAACGTTGTCAGAAGGGTGCGTATTTGTGCGTACGAGGACACGTGTGCTGCCTTTTGAGATGTAGAAATGACATGTGGAAAAGTAAAAGGAATTCCATGATCGAGTATGCGATTGAAACAACCAATCACAGCACGAGTTGAGACCGCGCGGCCAACGCCTAACGCCTGGCAGGTAGGCAACCGCGCGCACGATGCAGACAGTCGTCACCGGGCAGTTCGCCACAACTAATCACACAGTACAGTTGTAAATAAAACGCAGCCTCGGAATTTCGGTAGACCGACGTGAATTGAGTAGCCGAGGTCTACCAAAACTGATGTAAATATAAAGAAGCAAACCCGGAAGGAAACTGGCAGTAAAGTCTACATAATACTTAAACATGAAGTATAAGAACAGTGTTTAGTGATGGAGTGAAAGTGTGGTAAGGAAGATGGCGGGATTTAGTGGATAATTCGGACAGGTACAATATAGAAAACAATCAGTTTGATCTGAAATAAAGTAAATATTAAAGAGCTCATAAATAAAATGGGGAGGGGGTAAAACAATGTAAAAACAAAGAGTGAGAGAGTGTATGTACGTAAAAATAACAGGGGAAAATAAAACATAAAAGTACTGGACAGCCTTCCCTTAGAAATTAATATTAGTATAAATAAGCTAACCAATGTTCATGGAAAATGTATAAGAGATTATCCTTTTGTAAAGAATGCAAATAGAGAAAGAGGGCATGTTGAAGTTATTTTAATAAACAAAGTTGTTCAAATGTGGTAAATGAGAAAAGAGTTGATGTTTATTACGTATCGAAACCCACTCTTACAGGTCACGAGTTCGTGTATAGGACCCTAGATCCCAGTGAAGGTAAGAATTTTGGAAATTGTGAATTTTAGGTATTTTATGGTTTAATAAAGTTATTAAAAAGTAGTGGTAACTTTACACACCTCTTGTTAGAAACTATGTTTATATTTACTATGTTTTATTCAACTTTATTACAATTATTGAAATGAATTAAATTACTTTCAGTTATCCCTTTTAGGTAATAGGATCTTGCTATAGCGTAGAGTTCTTCTTTCGAGGTTAGTCGACTTACCGTAATTTCCTTGGAGTTACGTTTTATTTAAGTTGTCATAATTGTTCAAATCTTCCTTTATTGTAATTAGAATTCTTTTTATTTTACTTTTATTTCAATAAAAGACAGTTTTAACATGAATTAGGAAAATTGTTTTCATTTATTTTCAATAATTACAATTCTGTTTTAGAAAAGATCGATGTTACACAACACCGGTATCGATTCTTGCTTTCCGTTTTGACTCTAAATTATTTCCATATAATATCTTAGTTCGGGGTTCTTGAGACTGTTATTAAAGTTCAAAATGTCCACAACGAAGTACTACACATTACAATTACCTAATTCTTATTGATTAATAATAACAAATTTAAATTTAATAAAGTATGACAAAATAATAATTCAGTTCAGTTTGCCATAGCAATGTATGATTTTGTGAAAATAGAAGTAAAGAGTAAATAATTTTACAATTATTATTATATTTTTTCTTCATTGTTTATTATTATTATTTTATTATATCTTCATTTCTTCCACCTAATTTTGATTTTCTTGTTTTATAATATTTTCACTTTTTTCTTCCACTTAGATCTGATTCTTTGTTATACTTTTTGGTTCTTAGCTGCACAGAGATGACCTGGATACTTTCGTGTCTAACAATAGAATAATCTGTTTTTCTTTTTCTTTCAACTGGCTTGACCAAAATTAGCAAAATTCCCACTGGTCAATACAGTTGGGTTTAAGTATCATGTGACCCTGATTATTTAAAATATGCTGTTTTTACATTTCTTACTCCAACTTACTCCCTACTTAATATTTAATAAAACCTTAAATTAGTTAACAGCATGATATTCCTAATAAAAATACAAACATTTTAACATCTCACAAGATACATGTGAGTGCCCTAATAGTTAATTTAGGAATTTACAAAATAATTCTATCTTCTTGATCATTATATATTATTTCTGACACTTCCCAAATTTTAATACGATTATATTAAACTATTAACCAGTTGTTGTTAACCTTTAATTAAGGCCTATTTTGGTATTTATATCATCTCTAATTAATTTACAATAATTTTTATGTATACATTGGCCTATTTCCTAATACTTCCTCATAGTACATTGTTTTAATTTATAACATTATGTAGCCTGTTGGCCTTTTACATTTTTGTCTGATTATAGTTATTCCTTGATATTACATACAAACATTAAAACAATATTATGCCCTTCTGGCTAAAACTCTGATTAACACTAAATAATAACTTTAGACCTTCAACAATTGTCTATCACTTTATAGTACTATTTTATACTGGTATCAGTTTATTATTTACTGTCCTTTAGTATAATTACCCATTATGTGACAGAGTTAGTGACTAACATCAAGGTTTATAAGTATTCTTAAAATATAAAACATAGTTTGATAATATAAAAATCCTATAGTACATAACAACTCTGAACAGAAATAAGATTTTTTAGTAATACACAAATACAGTAAACCCTCGATTTAACGGACTAATTGGGGCTGAGGAGTGTCCGTAAAATCAAAAGTCCGTTAAATCGCAAATTTTGTTTTTTGAGGATATATTTAAATCAAATAGGCATATAACACTTGAAATTTTAATACTATTAATATCATGCAAATACCGTATTGTTCCGAATACAAGCCGCACTTTTTCTCCTAAAAACATGGTCACTAATTTGGCATGCGGCTTGCATTCGCGCGCTAATGAAATTCGAAGTTATACCTGACTTCTGGCGGGATGAACGCTTTTGGTATCTATGGGTTGTTTACTGCCTAAGCAACAGCAGGTTGCCTGGCTGTAGTTAACTCTGGCGTTATGATTTGTGACTACAACCGAATGTTTTAACAGCAAACTGAAGAAAGAATAGGAAGATAAAGTGTAAGTGCATGCGCACGCGCGCGTGTTCGCACCCTTCTGTAGGCAGCAAGACAAAGGACGAGTAGAGGGGTGTGAGTAACATGTTTCTAAATAACGGGTAAACTACCAGTGTGGTTTTCTATTGTAACAGCGACAACATCGCTTATCTGTACTTTGTTTTCATTCGGCGTTTTTGTAGTGCGTTTGCGGTATGAGTGATATTGTGGAGACTAAAGGCACGCAGTCAAATCAAATTAAACGTAACCCGTACGATGTGAATTATAAATTAATTGTGATACAAAATGTAGAAAAAACATACAATCGCGAAGCCGCAAGGAAATTCGATATTGATGAATCCTGTATTCGACGATGGAGAAAACAGAAGGAATGACTTTTAAATGCAAATACTGCGCGACGAGCATTCGCGGGACCTCAAGTTTGGCATTTTGTAGCAGTAGAGTCCAGCGTCTGTGAATACATACGGCTTTTAAGAAGGCAAGGACTCCCTGTCACTAGACATGTTTTAAAATTAAAAGCTTTAGAAATCGCAGAAGAATTAAAAGTTTCCGGTTTCAAAGCCAGCTTCGGGTGTAAAAGACGAATGATGCGGCGAAATGGATGTGCGCTTAAATGACGTACATTACTCGCACTAAAACTACCGAGTGACTACGAAGAAAAACTCCTACAGTATCAGCGGTTTGTCATTCATTTACACAAGAAGCATAATTATTCACTTGAACACATGGTAAATGCCGATGAAACGCCTGTATTTTTTATTTTTTTATTTACGTATATTTACTGTGGACCAAAAGCGAACCAAATCTGTAACAGTAAAGATTACGGGAAATGAAAAGTTACGTGCCACTGTAATGCTTCCTGTATTAGCCGATGGACGAAAATTTCACAGTGAAATATGATGCATTGGCCTATCAGTGTATATTGTTCAGTGTTAGTCGTCGTGATGTCTTCCACTGAACGTGTGCGACGCCTGCGTCAACAACAACGCAAAGACAGAGATCGTGAAGAATTAAATGAATTCTTGATGAATACTCCGTTTTCATCAAATACAATTGAAGATGAGAAAATTTGCGTGTTTCAAAACAAGAAACAAGAAGAAAAGAAACGAAAGAATGCTCCGATAGCCAAGCAATATCGCCAGAACAGGAGAGTCTGTAGTTTATGCACATTATATGTTTCAAAAGCCTAAAAACATTTTCGTTTTTTTTTTTTTGTCAAATTCTGTCCGTTAAATCCGAAGTCCGTTAAACCGAGGTCCATTAAATCGAGGGTTTACTGTACTGATAATCATAATAATTTATGATTATACCATACTTGAATAATGCATACAATATTAATGTAAAACATAAAATACAACATCTATTGCTATTCTCACAAAGCCAGTTGAAGAATTACTCAATATTTATTTGTTGAATTTAGTATTATTTAAGGTATAATCCAGGAATTCGTTTAGTGTACTCTGGCAGAGAACGGTGTACAAATACAAATAACGATACACAAATCAAGTAAATATAACATTATTTATTTATTATAGCAAATACAAACAACAATGCACCATATGCAATGTTACTCAGTAGTTGAGTAATTAAATTTGTCCCTGTAATGGAGTCAAATTTGCAAAGAACAATATGCAAATACGATTAACACAATGCATGTTTCGAGTAAAATAGAACATTAGTTATGTTCTCTTGAAAACATAGAAAAGATTACGGACACACTAATTTCGCCTTAAACCATAAAACTAGTTATTAGTAAACTACGTATATCAAATTGCGCAAACTCAACACTTCTTTTTAGGCCTATATTTTTTCTTTACATTCGCTCAATTCACTTCCACACACTTTCACACTTCTACATTTATTTATTTTTTGGTCTTTTATTTGAGCTCAATTTGAAAATGCCAGTATTTAATTATATTTTGAAATGTTTACTTTCCTGTGAATGCGTAGAACTTCAACACCTGTGCGTCAACTCGTGGTTTCCACTGTAGCTGCTTTATTTCACTGTTGCACTTTCCCATTTTATGGTTGACTGTTAATTTATGGCAACTATGGATGAATATTTAGGCAAACAACTGTTGTATTTTGAAATATATAAAATTTACATTTTCTGCTATATGCGGGCGAGACGACTGCTGCTGTTCACAGCGAGAGGTGTATGTCGACTGACTTCCGTATTACAAAAACTTTCCGTTTGGTGCGTCGTACATTGCTTCACCCTGCTCCCCGCCGCACATCTCGCCTATAATATTATAATGTTCCGCTGGGTTGCGTTTCACCTCTTCAATTTGTAATTTCCTGTTACTCGTCAACAACATACTGCTGGAATTAATCACTGGCTATAAATAGATTTTCTATTAAATTAATAATTCAATCATGACCATATAAGCCCATGAAACTTACTGACTCATTTACTGCAGACTTTGTGTCTTCTCAAAGGGGCCTCATCTTTACATGTTATAGAATTTACGAAATTACACAATAACAATTAAATAAATTTAGACCCATTACAATAACCCCCCCCCCCCCAATGAGAGGATTTATGCCGAAGCATAAAAGCTCTCATTGACACTCATACCTTCTAAAGGGATCAGCCAAGATATGTCGCCACAACTCCATTATGTTTTATTCAAAATAGTAGTTAACTTACCCCTGGTCCAGTGACTGCGACCATACCTGAATGACCTTACTGGACTTCTCTTTCGAGATCCCAACACTGCAAGGCCAGACCGGCACTTGACGCTCCTGCTCTGACACGCAGGCCAGCACAGGACCGCTGCCACAGCATCACCAGACCCTGAAACATGAAATCAAAAACATCAAACAGTGGCCTGGTATAATGACATATCCCTAACTGATCTGGTTCCCCTTAGCTGTGTTGGTTTGCGTTAAGATTTTTTTTTTTTTATGGATAAATACTTAGTCTAAGTATAATACATTATAAGAATTACCTATCAACATTCTGTATAACCTTCTCTAGTTAACTCTTACCCCAATATTCAACATGATCGCTCTGATTCCCATCAAATTTAAATAAACATTTCTATTACAACATATATATCACTTCCATTATAAATATTCCATTCACACTTCAAAATTAACAAACTCCTTTTATAGAGTAAAACACATTAAATCAACTATATGAGAACAAATTACTTACTTAACAATTGGTAAGTATCTTCATAATACTCTTTATTATATTAAAATAAAATACTCCTCGTCAGCACAACATCCTTCATTTGTTTACATCAGAAAATTAATTACATACTCTATATTATTGATGTAACTCATTTTAATCTTTAATATTTCGTTACTAACAGCCTAGTAACCACCTTCTCCATCATCACATATTTTATTAATTTATTAAATTATGAATTTATTTTAAGTTCCTCCTTCCACACACACTATTAATCTTACACAATAACAAGTTTTTATTTCTTTTTCAACACCCAAGTTACTTTAATTACAATAGTCAAAACAATTACAATTCATTTATTATCACCTTCATAATCATTCTCGTTATTTGTTTAGTTTAATAAAATATTATCATTATTAAAATCGGTTCCTACTACATACACACATTGTAAACATTATCACCTCAAAATAAACAATTCATCTTTAAATTTGCATATAAAATTATAAATATTACATTTTAGTTGTCTTGATTGTTCATCTCTTCTTTCACAGCACTATCACTTTACTAAAATTGAACTTTATCTTGTGAAAAACTTACTTTTTTCGTCGGACGCGTTTCGGCTTAAGTATCCGCCTTCTTCAGCTTTTAGTCAGACTGCCATCATTTCGTAACGGTTTTTGTGTGGAAGGTGTAGTGGGGGTGGTGTGTGGAGGAAGGGGATTGGTGCAGGGATTCAACTTGATGTTTGTTTTTTGTAAAATTGTGTCAAAAAGTGTATGTGATTTATATTGTAATTGATCGTTGAGTATGTTGTTTGGTTGTGTTGTGTGGTGTTTATATATTTCGTATTGTTCAGTTGTGTTGAGTTTTCGGCCTTTAGGTAAGTAATGTAAAATTTCGAGATTGGTGTCTATGTTGGTGTAACTGTGGTTTTCTGTGTGTATGTGTGTGGCAAATGCGGAGTGTATATTGTTGTTGGTTAGAGCTTTTAAATGTTCAGAATAACGGGATGAAAAAGATCTTCCTGTCTGGCCGATGTAGAAACTATTGCACTCATTACATTTTAATTTGTAAACACCTGTTTTGTTATATTTGTCTATGTCTGTGTTTGTATTATTGATGTGTTTTGTAATGGTATTGGTTGTTCTGTATGCTATTTTGTATTTGTGTTTTCTGAATGTGTTGGCGATTTTGTGTGTGTAGGAGTTGTGGTATGTGAGTGTGATGTATTTATTGTGTTGTGTGCTGATGGTATTTTGTGTTTTGTTGTTTTTGTTTTTGATGCGTTTGTGTAGTGTGTTTATTAAATTAGGGTTGTAACCGTTTTTGATTGCTATGTATTTTATTGTGTTGAGTTCGTCGGTGTAATCTTGTTTATTTAAGGGTATTTTAGTTAGTCTATGGAGCATATGGTTGAAGGCCGCATGTTTATGTTGTGTTGGGTGGTTTGATGTGTTGTGTATAACCATGTCAGTTGTGGTTGGTTTCCTGTATATTTTGTATGTGTGTGTGTTGTTAGTTTTGTTAATTGTTAGGTCTAGAAAATTTATACTATTGTTTTGTTCAATTTCCAGTGTAAATTTTAATTTGTGGTGTATAGTGTTTATGTATTTGTGGAAGTTTTCAACTTGTCTTGTGTTGCCTTTGAATAAAAGTAATATATCATCTACATACCTGTGCCAATATATAATTTTGTTAGTGTATTTGTTGTTGTTTATTATGTGGTTCTGTTCTATGCTGTGTATATATATTTCTGCTAGTATTCCTGATATGGGGGAGCCCATTGGGAGACCTTCTGTTTGTGTGTATATCTTGTTATTGTATGTAAAGTAATTTTGTTCAGTTATTAGTTTGGTCAGTGTGATGATTTCTTGTATGTGTGTTTCAGGTGTGTTGTTTTGTCTGAGTAGTTGTTCTAGTGTTTGGATGGTTTCTTTGATGGGGACATTAGTGTATAAATTGGTTATATACCTGCACCAATCCCCTTCCTCCACACACCACCCCCACTACACCTTCCACACAAAAACCGTTACGAAATGATGGCAGTCTGACTAAAAGCTGAAGAAGGCGGATACTTAAGCCGAAACGCGTCCGACGAAAAAAGTAAGTTTTTCACAAGATAAAGTTCAATTTTAGTAAAATTACATTTTAATTTCAATTGACCTTTTTGCTAATCAATTATCAAATATTTAGTATTCACTACACCATTAAATTGTCAAAATAAAATTTTTTAACTTGTTATTAACATTCATCTTGTACAATATTTCATTTAATATCAACACAAAAGTATACAATACACCTTATTATTTGTTATCGTTTACCACAAATCATTTTATAAAACAGTCCATTTCAAAACCATTAATCACATAGTTAAACGTTCATAAACATTAATTGTTTACCCCCCATCATCGTATAATAACCTGGTCGTACGTTTACACAGTTCATTTTTTATTAAACTCATTATATCATTTTTATTAATATAAAGATTATCCAAATTTTTATATTCTTCCACAATATCAACAGGATTATTCCATGTTATTAAATCATATAATTTATTATCACCGAGTATAGTCCAGTCACCTTTAGTACGATTTGTCATAATTATGTCAATTACAATTTCATCATTATTATTATCTACTGTTGTACCAGTCTCGTCACAAGGTAAGTAATCAATATCATCAGCCTTACCATCATTTGCTGTACTAACTATTTCACAAGGTAAGTACTTATTATCACTAACTCTTTCCATATCTAACCTCTTTATTAATTCGTCATAACCTCTACTAACCTTAAATAACTCTGTCTTCTTATCAACATACCTTTCACCATAACACCAATTCATACTTTTTCTGTCATTCCGTACAGAGGGTATTAAATCATAAAAACGCCTACTAAAAATTAAGGGACTACTTGAAAACACATTGGTTTCCTGTAAGGGATTTTTACCCTTCAAAAACATTTGTAACCATCTTGGTTTACAATAAAACTGGGGAAAATCTACCCTCTGCCCTATACTCACAAAATAATTCTCTGCATATTCTCTCCCTAATTTACAAATACTGATTTCTACTCTCTCACTCTCTATCACTGTTCCTATATTATCATGATCGCTATTCATTTTCATTGTATTACTTTTATATATCTCATTTTCCACTATCTTACTATTATTACTTGTTAATTTATTTTATAGTACGGGACACAGCATTGTAAGCTTCAAGGTGATGCAATAGTAACTGCGGTATTGCCATGTCGCTTCACTCACACTCACGGGCGCGTTACACTACGAAGCCAAACAAACAACGTCAGCGCATTCACATACAATAGAGATAACAAACACACACACACACACACACACACACACACACCTCACGCTTCTACATCGGTGAGCTACTACGATCAAAGAGAATACGTCAGCGCATTATCGTACAATAAAGATAACACACACACACACACACACACACACACACACACCACAAGTCCTCTTCTTTCCACTGTTTTTTTCTTTCTTTATATAATTTTTGTGTTGTTTTCAATTTTGTAAGTAATTATTTTCTTTATTCTTTAGTAATATGACAATTCTCTTTACATTTTAGTTGTTTTTAAAACAGTCGTTACATTATATGTTATTTAATGAAAAACTTCATTTTTAAAAATTTAGTAAAGAAAAATTATACACATTATAATAAAAAATATACACAGAAATTTAAGCATTATAATTATTTTTAAATTCTTTCAATCAGAACTGGATTCGCTATCTTCTGAACTTTCTTCTGTCACTGCAATCACCATACGTTCTATAGCCAAATCTCTAGGGCATTCTTTCTGGTAATCGTCCTTTTGAAGCTCTTCGGAATGTTGGACGCATTTTCTCCAGTCTTCAGCCGTTACTTTAGCTATCGCTTCGTCCATCAGTCTTTCAAGGTCGACCATTTTAAAAGTATTATTTCGATCGGCCACATATCCTTTCACCTGTGCCCACACCAACTCAATTGGGTTGTAATGTGCATGATAAGGTGGAAGGCGTACAACCTCATGACCCATTTCGTAGGCTATTTGATCAATTTCATATATTTTCAGCGCATTTTTTATTTCGTTTTTGTTTAGCAATTGAGCCCTCGTATCTTGCATAGAAAATTCAATTTTATGATTTCTCAACCATTCTTGAATTTCCAATTTTCTCCAGTTTGATTTAGGAGCTTTCTCAGCAAGTGCGGAATGATAACTCGCGTTATCCATTACTATGACAGAGCTTTCTTCCAGTAAATAGAGGAAGTTGACGAACCACTCTTTAAAAAGTTTCGAATTCATTTCGTTGTGGTAATCTGTATTTAATGAAGATTTTTGTGCGTGGAAAATTAATTTGCATTCCTTCACGAACCCTGTTTCAGCTGACCCCGCATGAAGTACAATTAATCTCCCACCTTTTCCGACTGGCACTTTTAAACCACCCCTTTCCTTTGGGTCCTGCCAAATCATTGATTTGCTGTGATTTTGGTTCACCCATGCCTCGTCCAAATAAAATATGGGCCTTTTTAAAATGCCATTCCGAATTTGATGCATTTTTCTCAGAAAAGTAGCGCGAGCACAAGCAATATCTACTCTTTCCATTAAAAATTTTCGGCCGTCATTACACTTTTTATATTTAAATCCAATCTGTTTCAAAATTCGCTGCACTGATTTCTTGGAGCCCCTAAAATTTATTTGTTCAGCCAACTGCTGTTGGATTTTTCCAGATGTTGGGTATTCTTCACGTTCATAAAAACTAAAAACACATCTTCGCACAACATCTTTGTCGAAGTTGTCCAAATTTGTTATTGTCGGCTTCTTTTTAAAATGCTTCCGCGGCGTACCAAACTTAGGTTCATTTCCTTCACACTTATCTGCGTCTCGCTTTACGCCTTGAACTGTCGATCGACTTACTCCACAAGCTTCGGCAGTCAACTCTTGAACCCTTTTAAAAGTCAACGTTTCAACCTTTTCTGGATCGTCCGCGAGACTCTGTAAAAAGTTGTAAACATTGGCAATGATGTGTTTTCCTTGCTTCCCTAAGTCCTTTTTACCAGATCTTCCTCTGTTTGATGACATTGTAGGAGTTTGAGGAGCCTCAACAATTTGTAAATTATTATCATTCATCGTGAATAAGCCTTATATAATTATTAAATAACGGCAATAATACAACATAACAAAAATAATTAATAAAAAGTTTAAACGCGTAATCCTAGAGCTACTGAATGTAATATGTACGTGGGTAATGTTGAGAAGGTGGAGATGTTTATCATGTAGCAAGTGGAATGACATGTCAATGGAATGTGAAGTGTTTGCAACAGACCTCCTCTCCCCACCGTTACCTACGCATACCATGTGTAACGCGCGACAACGCTGTAGGGCGAGGGGCGGGGAAGAGCTGTTACTATTGCGTCACCTCGAAGCTTACAATGATGTGTCCCGTACTATAGTAACTAACACCTACCTCGTTAATGATCCCTTCGTAATTATTCGTTATTTTACTATTGACACCCTTAGTCATCTGTTATTTTGTCATTTTCTTTTTCATTACACTTACCCGTGTCATTAGTTTTGACACCACTGCATCCACTTATTTGGTTTAATTCATTTTCACTTATACTTTTAACTTGATTGTTCATACTTTGATTACGCATTTTTATTTCGTTTCTTACGTTTACAAACTCGTTACTTATGTCTATAAGTTTATTATTTACTACATTTATCTCTGATTTGATTTCAATTTTAAATTCATTTAAACTCGTTTTTTGTTGGTCAAACTTATCATTTAAACTCGTGTTTAACTTATTATTTTCTGATTTCATTTCAGTTTTAAATTCATGTAAACTCGTGTTTAACTTATCATTTTCTGATTTCATTTCAGTTTTCATTCCGGACATCATTTCCATCATCAACGCTAATTGGTTAAACATATTTATCTCGCTATTTCTACTACCCCCAGCTACTACAGTTTCATTTACATCTATTTTGACAACATTTTCACTAACAATTTGAGAGTTTGTATGCTCCGGCATCCAATCTCTCATTGGGGGGTGCTCCGGCATCCTGTTCGGGCGCCATTGAGACTACTCAATTATTTGAATTAATATCTATAATATCTTATCTTACCTTCGGGTTCTCGTCCAAGGTCGTACAGACGAAAAAATCAGCTGCAGACAAGGTTATCTGGGTTCAAGTGCGAAATAATTACGCTAACGCATTTTATACTGTCTAAATTACATGCTTATTTTTGTTTATCGAAAACTGCATATTCTTATCTCTATTGAATTTTGTTTAAACCACTCTTATAAGTGACACTACTAAGTAAATATGAATATTGAAAATGAACCAGTATGTAACCTCTATATTACCACACACACAATCTTTCTTTTACATTAATATTTAAATAAACTCCCCTCCCTTAGAGATCTCTGTTTCTTAATAAAGTGTCTATAAAGTAAATTTTGTAATATAGTAATTAAAGTTCTAAAGTGGTACTCATCCTAGTAGTGGTTTCACTCCAATGAACACCCATATTGTTCACATGTAATAACCGTGACACAGGTTCACTAGTTGACCGATTTCTGAGTTCTCTCGCACTCAAGCCACTGTTAGTACTGAGTTTACTGTTTAATGGTTCTCACTGATCTACTGGTTCCACGTTATAAAAATATGATAAAGTCGGTTAATACTTTAAAGGATAGGCCGACTATTAATTACAGCCTATCTTTCACCCGAGGCCACCGTTTTACTTATCACTGCACTGTATGCTGCTGCTTACTACTGTTGGTTGTTAACACTCTGATGACAATTTGCATACTGTATAAAGTTTTACTTATTAATACACTGCTCTCCACTGCTGTCTGTTGCAAACTCTATGGTGGCAATCTGCATACTGTGATTCACCAGGGAGACTGCTGCTGGCAAGCTATTACGTAAGATATCTAGACAGTTGTTTATGATAACAGTTTATGTTGCACTGGGGCACCTCACAGGTGGATGCTGACAATTGGAAATTAAAAGTGATTGAGATTAAAACTGGGGTAGCACACAATTCTGTACCGTTACAAATTGCATTAGTTGTTACCATATGATCTTGAGTAATATGCAACAATGATTCTACCTCTGTACTTTCATCTAAATTTGTATTTGCGTCTTTCTCTGCCATTTTTCGACTAAATTGTAAATCAACTGCACCGTAAATAATATAAATTTGTGCTCTTATTAATAAATATACAATTATAAAATAATAATTAATGTCTCACCTACCTTGTTAGGCCAGGTCTGTCACACGAACTGTTAATATCAACGTGATTTTAAGGTTACATCAATAACGTACACTACTCTCTTTTATATAATAGAACTCAAATTTTATTTCATTTTATACTCTTTTAAATTCAACTTTTCTCTCACACTAAAATGTTACGGTTTCTTCCAAAAATGAGTTAAACAAAACATTGATTTCTACATGGTATACTTATCCTAATTATTATTTTAAGTAAAGCGACCCAGTTTGCTCATTCACTCATTCATACAAAACTCCCATTTATTTAATTTAGGCCCCTTTTAAAAAATGAAATTATTGACATAGTTAAATTGGTTGTGTGTTACTTCACCATCGGCATTCCTCCTTGTCTCGTACCGCACTGAGTGGATCTCCGAAAGTTTTTTTTTTTCATTTACCACATTGTTGATTTTTTCACCTTTTTACTTCACCTACTTCATTTTGAAATACTCTTCACGATTGATATATTTTAACTGGTTTTCACTGGGTTTGGTCAGCCGACCTTGATTAACTCGAGCAGAAAATTTTGATGACCGCATGCGGTCTGTATTTGTAGTCGACTGGCGGTAACTACTCACGCCGCTTCCTACTCCAACACTATGTAGCAGACGGAAATGCACACAGCCTGCATGCTACAAATTGTTCGTCAACACTTATGCCGCGTGGATTTTTACGTTGCCACAGGTGTTAATGATATTCCATTGCCATGAGGCAGTAGACTCAGGTGGGCGGAGTCATCACGGACTTCCGTCATCATCTAAACACGTGGTGAAAGAAATTTTATAATTTAGACATCTTGTTGGCGTCCCTTCTGCACGTGTGATGTTGTTGCACGTATGAGTGCGTAACACAAAGCTTGATTTCCCAGAACCGTATTGCGTTGTTACCACACCCGCTCACAAGTTATGTCACTGCGTTCGTTGTTTGAATAAAACCTTTTACGTGGGACCTACCAAGCTGATACAAATAAATCCATATGAATTAATAAAATATAAAGACCCCCCTTCTGCCCCATTACAAATTGCACTGTTAATTCACAATGTCCATGTTATTCGGGCGTCATATGAAGAATTACTCAATATTTATTTGTTGAATTTAGTATTATTTAAATATAAGGTATAATCCAGGAATTCGTTTAGTGTACTCTGGCAGAGAACGGTGTGCAAATGCAAATACAAATAACGATACACAAATCAAGTAAATATAACATTATTTATTTATTATAGCAAATACAAACAACAATGCGCCATATGCAATATTACTCAGTAGTTGAGTAATTAAATTTGTCCCTGTAATGGAGTCAAATTTGCAAAGAACAATATGCAAATACGATTAACACAATGCGTGTTTCAAGTAAAATAGAACATTAGTTATGTTATCTTGAAAAGATAGAAAAGATTACGAACACACTGATTTCGCCTTAAAGCATAAAACTAGTTATTAGTAAACTACGTATATCAAATTGTGCAAACTCAACACTTCTTTTTAGGCCTATATTTTTTCTTTACATTCGCTCAATTCACTTCCACACACTTTCACACTTCTACATTTATTTATTTTTTGGTCTTTTATTTGAGCTCAATTTGAAAATGCCAGTATTTAATTATATTTTGAAATGTTTACTTTCCTGTGAATGCGTAGAACTTCAACACCTGTGCGTCAACTCGTGGTTTCCACTGTAGCTGCTTTATTTCACTGTTGCACTTTCCCATTTTATGGTTGACTGTTAATTTATGGCAACTATGGATGAATATTTAGCCAAACAACTGTTGTATTTTGAAATATATAAAATTTAAATTTTCTGCTATATGCGGGCGAGACGACTGCTGCTGTTCACAGCGAGAGGTGTATGTCGACTGACTTCCATATTACAAAAACTTTCCGTTTGGTGCGTCGTACATTGCTTCACCCTGCTCCCCGCCGCACATCTCGCCTATAATATTATAATGTTCCGCTGGGTTGCGTTTCACCTCTTCAATTTGTAATTTCCTGTTACTCGTCAACAACATACTGCTGGAATTAATCACTGGCTATAAATAGATTTTCTATTAAATTAATAATTCAATCATGACCATATAAGGCCATGAAACTTACTGACTCATTTACTGCAGACTTTGTGTCTTCTCAAAGGGGCCTCATCTTTACATGTTATAGAATTTAGGAAATTACACAATAACAATTAAATAAATTTAGACCCATTACAATAACCCCCCCCCCCCCAATGAGAGGATTTATGTCGAAGCATAAAAGCTCTCATTGACACTCATACCTTCTAAAGGGATCAGCCAAGATATGTCGCCACAACTCCATTATGTTTTATTCAAAATAGTAGTTAACTTACCCCTGGTCCAGTGACTGCGACCATACCTGAATGACCTTACTGGACTTCTCTTTCGAGATCCCAACACTGCAAGGCCAGACCGGCACTTGACGCTCCTGCTCTGACACGCAGGCCAGCACAGGACCGCTGCCACAGCATCACCAGACCCTGAAACATGAAATCAAAAACATCAAACAGTGGCCTGGTATAATGACATATCCCTAACTGATCTGGTTCCCCTTAGCTGTGTTGGTTTGCGTTAAGATTTTTTTTTTTTTTTATGGATAAATACTTAGTCTAAGTATAATACATTATAAGAATTACCTATCAACATTCTGTATAACCTTCTCTAGTTAACTCTTACCCCAATATTCAACATGATCGCTCTGATTCCCATCAAATTTAAATAAACATTTCTATTACAACATATATATCACTTCCATTATAAATATTCCATTCACACTTCAAAATTAACAAACTCCTTTTATAGAGTAAAACACATTAAATCAACTATATGAGAACAAATTACTTACTTAACAATTGGTAAGTATCTTCATAATACTCTTTATTATATTAAAATAAAATACTCCTCGTCAGCACAACATCCTTCATTTGTTTACATCAGAAAATTAATTACATACTCTATATTATTGATGTAACTCATTTTAATCTTTAATATTTCGTTACTAACAGCCTAGTAACCACCTTCTCCATCATCACATATTTTATTAATTTATTAAATTATGAATTTATTTTAAGTTCCTCCTTCCACACACACTATTAATCTTACACAATAACAAGTTTTTATTTCTTTTTCAACACCCAAGTTACTTTAATTACAATAGTCAAAACAATTACAATTCATTTATTATCACCTTCATAATCATTCTCATTATTTGTTTAGTTTAATAAAATATTATCATTATTAAAATCGGTTCCTACTACATACACACATTGTAAACATTATCACCTCAAAATAAACAATTCATCTTTAAATTTGCATATAAAATTATAAATATTACATTTTAATTTCAATTGACCTTTTTGCTAATCAATTATCAAATATTTAGTATTCACTACACCATTAAATTGTCAAAAAAAAATTTTTTAACTTGTTATTAACATTCATCTTGTACAATATTTCATTTAATATCAACACAAAAGTATACAATACACCTTATTATTTGTTATCGTTTACCACAAATCATTTTATAAAACAGTCCATTTCAAAACCATTAATCACATAGTTAAACGTTCATAAACATTAATTGTTTACCCCCCATCATCGTATAATAACCTGGTCGTACGTTTACACAGTTCATTTTTTATTAAACTCATTATATCATTTTTATTAATATAAAGATTATCCAAATTTTTATATTCTTCCACAATATCAACAGGATTATTCCATGTTATTAAATCATATAATTTATTATCACCGAGTATAGTCCAGTCACCTTTAGTACGATTTGTCATAATTATGTCAATTACAATTTCATCATTATTATTATCTACTGTTGTACCAGTCTCGTCACAAGGTAAGTAATCAATATCATCAGCCTTACCATCATTTGCTGTACTAACTATTTCACAAGGTAAGTACTTATTATCACTAACTCTTTCCATATCTAACCTCTTTATTAATTCGTCATAACCTCTACTAACCTTAAATAACTCTGTCTTCTTATCAACATACCTTTCACCATAACACCAATTCATACTTTTTCTGTCATTCCGTACAGAGGGTATTAAATCATAAAAACGCCTACTAAAAATTAAGGGACTACTTGAAAACACATTGGTTTCCTGTAAGGGATTTTTACCCTTCAAAAACATTTGTAACCATCTTGGTTTACAATAAAACTGGGGAAAATCTACCCTCTGCCCTATACTCACAAAATAATTCTCTGCATATTCTCTCCCTAATTTACAAATACTGATTTCTACTCTCTCACTCTCTATCACTGTTCCTATATTATCATGATCGCTATTCATTTTCATTGTATTACTTTTATATATCTCATTTTCCACTATCTTACTATTATTACTTGTTAATTTATTTTATAGTACGGGACACAGCATTGTAAGCTTCAAGGTGATGCAATAGTAACTGCGGTATTGCCATGTCGCTTCACTCACACTCACGGGCGCGTTACACTACGAAGCCAAACAAACAACGTCAGCGCATTCACATACAATAGAGATAACAAACACACACACACACACACCTCACGCTTCTACATCGGTGAGCTACTACGATCAAAGAGAATACGTCAGCGCATTATCGTACAATAAAGATAACACACACACACACACACACACCACAAGTCCTCTTCTTTCCACTGTTTTTTTCTTTCTTTATATAATTTTTGTGTTGTTTTCAATTTTGTAAGTAATTATTTTCTTTATTCTTTAGTAATATGACAATTCTCTTTACATTTTAGTTGTTTTTAAAACAGTCGTTACATTATATGTTATTTAATGAAAAACTTCATTTTTAAAAATTTAGTAAAGAAAAATTATACACATTATAATAAAAAATATACACAGAAATTTAAGCATTATAATTATTTTTAAATTCTTTCAATCAGAACTGGATTCGCTATCTTCTGAACTTTCTTCTGTCACTGCAATCACCATACGTTCTATAGCCAAATCTCTAGGGCATTCTTTCTGGTAATCGTCCTTTTGAAGCTCTTCGGAATGTTGGACGCATTTTCTCCAGTCTTCAGCCGTTACTTTAGCTATCGCTTCGTCCATCAGTCTTTCAAGGTCGACCATTTTAAAAGTATTATTTCGATCGGCCACATATCCTTTCACCTGTGCCCACACCAACTCAATTGGGTTGTAATGTGCATGATAAGGTGGAAGGCGTACAACCTCATGACCCATTTCGTAGGCTATTTGATCAATTTCATATATTTTCAGCGCATTTTTTATTTCGTTTTTGTTTAGCAATTGAGCCCTCGTATCTTGCATAGAAAATTCAATTTTATGATTTCTCAACCATTCTTGAATTTCCAATTTTCTCCAGTTTGATTTAGGAGCTTTCTCAGCAAGTGCGGAATGATAACTCGCGTTATCCATTACTATGACAGAGCTTTCTTCCAGTAAATAGAGGAAGTTGACGAACCACTCTTTAAAAAGTTTCGAATTCATTTCGTTGTGGTAATCTGTATTTAATGAAGATTTTTGTGCGTGGAAAATTAATTTGCATTCCTTCACGAACCCTGTTTCAGCTGACCCCGCATGAAGTACAATTAATCTCCCACCTTTTCCGACTGGCACTTTTAAACCACCCCTTTCCTCTGGGTCCTGCCAAATCATTGATTTGCTGTGATTTTGGTTCACCCATGCCTCGTCCAAATAAAATATGGGCCTTTTTAAAATGCCATTCCGAATTTGATGCATTTTTCTCAGGAAAGTAGCGCGAGCACAAGCAATATCTACTCTTTCCATTAAAAATTTTCGGCCGTCATTACACTTTTTATATTTAAATCCAATCTGTTTCAAAATTCGCTGCACTGATTTCTTGGAGCCCCTAAAATTTATTTGTTCAGCCAACTGCTGTTGGATTTTTCCAGATGTTGGGTATTCTTCACGTTCATAAAAACTAAAAACACATCTTCGCACAACATCTTTGTCGAAGTTGTCCAAATTTGTTATTGTCGGCTTCTTTTTAAAATGCTTCCGCGGCGTACCAAACTTAGGTTCATTTCCTTCACACTTATCTGCGTCTCGCTTTACGCCTTGAACTGTCGATCGACTTACTCCACAAGCTTCGGCAGTCAACTCTTGAACCCTTTTAAAAGTCAACGTTTCAACCTTTTCTGGATCGTCCGCGAGACTCTGTAAAAAGTTGTAAACATTGGCAATGATGTGTTTTCCTTGCTTCCCTAAGTCCTTTTTACCAGATCTTCCTCTGTTTGATGACATTGTAGGAGTTTGAGGAGCCTCAACAATTTGTAAATTATTATCATTCATCGTGAATCAGCCTTATATAATTATTAAATAACGGCAATAATACAACATAACAAAAATAATTAATAAAAAGTTTAAACGCGTAATCCTAGAGCTACTGAATGTAATATGTACGTGGGTAATGTTGAGAAGGTGGAGATGTTTATCATGTAGCAAGTGGAATGACATGTCAATGGAATGTGAAGTGTTTGCAACAGACCTCCTCTCCCCACCGTTACCTACGCATACCATGTGTAACGCGCGACAACGCTGTAGGGCGAGGGGCGGGGAAGAGCTGTTACTATTGCGTCACCTCGAAGCTTACAATGATGTGTCCCGTACTATAGTAACTAACACCTACCTCGTTAATGATCCCTTCGTAATTATTCGTTATTTTACTATTGACACCCTTGGTCATCTGTTATTTTGTCATTTTCTTTTTCATTACACTTACCCGTGTCATTAGTTTTGACACCACTGCATCCACTTATTTGGTTTAATTCATTTTCACTTATACTTTTAACTTGATTGTTCATACTTTGATTACGCATTTTTATTTCGTTTCTTACGTTTACAAACTCGTTACTTATGTCTATAAGTTTATTATTTACTACATTTATCTCTGATTTGATTTCAATTTTAAATTCATTTAAACTCGTTTTTTGTTGGTCAAACTTATCATTTAAACTCGTGTTTAACTTATTATTTTCTGATTTCATTTCAGTTTTAAATTCATGTAAACTCGTGTTTAACTTATCATTTTCTGATTTCATTTCAGTTTTCATTCCGGACATCATTTCCATCATCAACGCTAATTGGTTAAACATATTTATCTCGCTATTTCTACTACCCCCAGCTACTACAGTTTCATTTACATCTATTTTGACAACATTTTCACTAACAATTTGAGAGTTTGTATGCTCCGGCATCCAATCTCTCATTGGGGGGTGCTCCGGCATCCTGTTCGGGCGCCATTGAGACTACTCAATTATTTGAATTAATATCTATAATATCTTATCTTACCTTCGGGTTCTCGTCCAAGGTCGTACAGACGAAAAAATCAGCTGCAGACAAGGTTATCTGGGTTCAAGTGCGAAATAATTACGCTAACGCATTTTATACTGTCTAAATTACATGCTTATTTTTGTTTATCGAAAACTGCATATTCTTATCTCTATTGAATTTTGTTTAAACCACTCTTATAAGTGACACTACTAAGTAAATATGAATATTGAAAATGAACCAGTATGTAACCTCTATATTACCACACACACAATCTTTCTTTTACATTAATATTTAAATAAACTCCCCTCCCTTAGAGATCTCTGTTTCTTAATAAAGTGTCTATAAAGTAAATTTTGTAATATAGTAATTAAAGTTCTAAAGTGGTACTCATCCTAGTAGTGGTTTCACTCCAATGAACACCCATATTGTTCACATGTAATAACCGTGACACAGGTTCACTAGTTGACCGATTTCTGAGTTCTCTCGCACTCAAGCCACTGTTAGTACTGAGTTTACTGTTTAATGGTTCTCACTGATCTACTGGTTCCACGTTATAAAAATATGATAAAGTCGGTTAATACTTTAAAGGATAGGCCGACTATTAATTACAGCCTATCTTTCACCCGAGGCCACCGTTTTACTTATCACTGCACTGTATGCTGCTGCTTACTACTGTTGGTTGTTAACACTCTGATGACAATTTGCATACTGTATAAAGTTTTACTTATTAATACACTGCTCTCCACTGCTGTCTGTTGCAAACTCTATGGTGGCAATCTGCATACTGTGATTCACCAGGGAGACTGCTGCTGGCAAGCTATTACGTAAGATATCTAGACAGTTGTTTATGATAACAGTTTATGTTGCACTGGGGCACCTCACAGGTGGATGCTGACAATTGGAAATTAAAAGTGATTGAGATTAAAACTGGGGTAGCACACAATTCTGTACCGTTACAAATTGCATTAGTTGTTACCATATGATCTTGAGTAATATGCAACAATGATTCTACCTCTGTACTTTCATCTAAATTTGTATTTGCGTCTTTCTCTGCCATTTTTCGACTAAATTGTAAATCAACTGCACCGTAAATAATATAAATTTGTGCTCTTATTAATAAATATACAATTATAAAATAATAATTAATGTCTCACCTACCTTGTTAGGCCAGGTCTGTCACACGAACTGTTAATATCAACGTGATTTTAAGGTTACATCAATAACGTACACTACTCTCTTTTATATAATAGAACTCAAATTTTATTTCATTTTATACTCTTTTAAATTCAACTTTTCTCTCACACTAAAATGTTACGGTTTCTTCCAAAAATGAGTTAAACAAAACATTGATTTCTACATGGTATACTTATCCTAATTATTATTTTAAGTAAAGCGACCCAGTTTGCTCATTCACTCATTCATACAAAACTCCCATTTATTTAATTTAGGCCCCTTTTAAAAAATGAAATTATTGACATAGTTAAATTGGTTGTGTGTTACTTCACCATCGGCATTCCTCCTTGTCTCGTACCGCACTGAGTGGATCTCCGAAAGTTTTTTTTTTTTCATTTACCACATTGTTGATTTTTTCACCTTTTTACTTCACCTACTTCATTTTGAAATACTCTTCACGATTGATATATTTTAACTGGTTTTCACTGGGTTTGGTCAGCCGACCTTGATTAACTCGAGCAGAAAATTTTGATGACCGCATGCGGTCTGTATTTGTAGTCGACTGGCGGTAACTACTCACGCCGCTTCCTACTCCAACACTATGTAGCAGACGGAAATGCACACAGCCTGCATGCTACAAATTGTTCGTCAACACTTATGCCGCGTGGATTTTTACGTTGCCACAGGTGTTAATGATATTCCATTGCCATGAGGCAGTAGACTCAGGTGGGCGGAGTCATCACGGACTCCCGTCATCATCTAAACACGTGGTGAAAGAAATTTTATAATTTAGACATCTTGTTGGCGTCCCTTCTGCACGTGTGATGTTGTTGCACGTATGAGTGCGTAACACAAAGCTTGATTTCCCAGAACCGTATTGCGTTGTTACCACACCCGCTCACAAGTTATGTCACTGCGTTCGTTGTTTGAATAAAACCTTTTACGTGGGACCTACCAAGCTGATACAAATAAATCCATATGAATTAATAAAATATAAAGACCCCCCTTCTGCCCCATTACAAATTGCACTGTTAATTCACAATGTCCATGTTATTCGGGCGTCATATGAAGAATTACTCAATATTTATTTGTTGAATTTAGTATTATTTAAATATAAGGTATAATCCAGGAATTCGTTTAGTGTACTCTGGCAGAGAACGGTGTGCAAATGCAAATACAAATAACGATACACAAATCAAGTAAATATAACATTATTTATTTATTATAGCAAATACAAACAACAATGCGCCATATGCAATATTACTCAGTAGTTGAGTAATTAAATTTGTCCCTGTAATGGAGTCAAATTTGCAAAGAACAATATGCAAATACGATTAACACAATGCGTGTTTCAAGTAAAATAGAACATTAGTTATGTTATCTTGAAAAGATAGAAAAGATTACGAACACACTGATTTCGCCTTAAAGCATAAAACTAGTTATTAGTAAACTACGTATATCAAATTGTGCAAACTCAACACTTCTTTTTAGGCCTATATTTTTTCTTTACATTCGCTCAATTACACACACTTTCACACTTCTACATTTATTTATTTTTTGGTCTTTTATTTGAGCTCAATTTGAAAATGCCAGTATTTAATTATATTTTGAAATGTTTACTTTCCTGTGAAATGCGTAGAACTTCAACACCTGTGCGTCAACTCGTGGTTTCCACTGTAGCTGTTTTATTTCACTGTTGCACTTTCCCATTTTATGGTCAACTGTTAATTTACGGCAACTATGGATGAATATTTAGCCAAACAACTGTTGTATTTTGAAATATATAAAATTTACATTTTCTGCATATGCGGGCGAGACGACTGCTGCTGTTCACAGCGAGAGGTGTATGTCAACTGACTTCCGTATTACAAAAACTTTCTGTTTGGTGCGCCGTACATTGCCTCACCCTGCTCCCCGCTGCACATCTCGCCTATAATATTATAATGTTCCGCTGGGTTGCGTTTCACCTCTTCAATTTGTAATTTTCTGTTACTCGTCAACAACATACTGGTGGAATTAATTACTGGCTATAAATAGATTTTCTATTAAATTAATAATTCACTCATGACCATATAAGGCCATGAAACTTACTGACTCATTTACTGCAGACTTTGTGTCGCCTCAAAGCGGCCTCATCTTTACATGTATAGAATTTACAAAATTACACAATAACAATTAAATAAATTTAGACCCATTACACAGTGCACTTCTTAATCGATAACTTTCCATTTCCAGTCAAGTTAGTTATATCAGCAGTTATCTTAACATCAACTTTGTTGATTTATCTAATACATTTATTATGATTATACCGTGTTACCTTATACGGTACCCATTGTGGTCATTTAGTATTTTATTTGTTTCATACATAGGCAAATTATTTTATTATGATATTTTATGTTAGAGTTCTAATCGTATTTTGGGTCTTCCATTTAGTCGCGTTACAATATTAGTATTCCAAATAAAAAAAATAAACTCTTTTTATTTACACAATCAGGCGAATTCAGTCTTGAGTAGTCTGCCTGCATTTGAGATGAATCGAATGCCTTTATAAAACAGGTTAATTACCTTCTGTCACGCTTCTTAAAATCCGAATACAGGATTACTCGAGTTTCAACACATTAAGTGTCATCATCAGATCCTCAATGAATATGGGTAAAACTACATTTGTTGATGTTTGCACATCTCGTCAAACAATAAAAACAACACATACATAGTAGCAAAAATATTTAAATAATTTGACATACATTAAAAACAAGACAAAACAGAACGAAACACAATACACGCGGCCACCGCGGACCTGTGCAGGAACACGGTATACAGTAAAATTAATCGATACCGATTTGACCTTTGATAAACTTTATCGATTTGACACAGCTAATATCTCGTTCTATATCGTTGACTCTATTAAATAAAATATTATTTTTATATATCAATTGTAAGTTTTTTTGTGAGATCTACCAATTCTAAACTATTTTTCAAACTATAGTTCTTATTAAGCACTATATGTTGTCTTAAAATTCTATCAATTTTTTTGGCAATTTTATACGATGGTGCAGACGTGAAATTTACTAAAGGACGGACAGGCATGTTATTTTTATGTATTTTCGGAAGTCCTCTAAGTTTAAGTGCTTTAGGATCTATCATTTTTAAATATTTTTTCTCTTCATTCGTTATAATATATTTGGTTTTGTTTAACACTGATTTCACATTACTATTAAACCTATCAGTGGGGTCACTCTTAATTTCAATAATATTATTGTTTATGAAAAATTCCTGTATTTTATGTTTATAATCCTCGTGAGTTAAAATTACGAGTGTCTGGCCTTTGTCAACTTTGGTGACAATGCTATTATTGCCTATCAATTTCCTTTTTGATATCAAAACGTCACGACGATTACGATGACGACGATCAAAATGTCGTGTACTCACGAGGATTATAAACGTAAAATACAGGAATTTTTCATAAACAATAATATTATTGAAATTAAGAGTGACCCCACTGATAGGTTTAATAGTAATGTGAAATCAGTGTTAAACAAAACCAAATATATTATAACGAATGAAGAGAAAAAATATTTAAAAATGATAGATCCTAAAGCACTTAAACTTAGAGGACTTCCGAAAATACATAAAAATAACATGCCTGTCCGTCCTTTAGTAAATTTCACGTCTGCACCATCGTATAAAATTGCCAAAAAAATTGATAGAATTTTAAGACAACATATAGTGCTTAATAAGAACTATAGTTTGAAAAATAGTTTAGAATTGGTAGATCTCACAAAAAAACTTACAATTGATATATAAAAATAATATTTTATTTAATAGAGTCAACGATATAGAACGAGATATTAGCTGTGTCAAATCGATAAAGTTTATCAAAGGTCAAATCGGTATCGATTAATTTTACTGTATACCGTGTTCCTGCACAGGTCCGCGGTGGCCGCGTGTATTGTGTTTCGTTCTGTTTTGTCTTGTTTTTAATGTATGTCAAATTATTTAAATATTTTTGCTACTATGTATGTGTTGTTTTTATTGTTTGACGAGATGTGCAAACATCAACAAATGTAGTTTTACCCATATTCATTGAGGATCTGATGATGACACTTAATGTGTTGAAACTCGAGTAATCCTGTATTCGGATTTTAAGAAGCGTGACGGAAGGTAATTAACCTGTTTTATAGTCTTAAACGCTCTTGGAGGCAAATAAAATGTTTAAATCGAATGCCTTGACGAAATCACACAAAATACCCAATTTCATGTGACTTAAACGTTTGTAACAATACTAATTAACAACAAGTATTTTTATACTGAACTAATAACAAGTTAAAGGTGACAGGCTGCTGTAATAAGTGCTTATGGAATGTGTTATGCGACTGCTATATAAAATAACAGTTGCACAGTCTAATATTCAGCTCTAAATGTTATACAGTATAAACAATAATAACTGATAAATAATAATATAAACCAAATTTGTGAAAATGTTAATTTTACAAATCAATGAACTTCAAGTGAACAATGTTTTCGCTAAACCAAAACATTCCATCACTTTTATCACAGCCACTTTAAACTATTGTTTGGATAAGGGAAAAAACAAATGTAATTTAGGGGTGCAGTATGGAAAGTTTATGATCACCAGCAGTACCTAGAATTTTACTATAGATTCAATAAGAATGAGTTCAGTGTTTATTTTTAACCAAGGGTGAGATTTCTCTACCGTTAGAGTTCTGTTGACTCATAACGGTACAGACAAAGGTAAATAATGAATAGAATTCGAATACTGACAAATTCCCCATGCTTCTGTATTCCAAAACATGAAACACATGGTCTAAAAAAATCGCACTAAATGTGAGTTAGTAGAGCATTTTATCAAAGACTTCATAATATTGCTCTTATGGGGATTTTGGCAGGAGTTCACAAAATGAATGTTAAATGCGAACTATGTAACGGGGCAAAATATGTAGAAACATTTTTTAACCACCTGGTGGGTAACTTTTGGTAACAGCCTGTAGTGCAGTGCTAGGTACGGATTGGAACGAAAAATGTCAGTTCTCAGGAAATGGCGTATTTGTAATACTTAGAATCGACCACGTGGCGAAAGAAACAAATTTCCATCTCCAGTCTACTAGAACCTTCGATCCAAACAGCCAATGAAAGAAGGCGTTACAAAATTGATATACGTTGACGGGCAGCGTGGCCGACGCCCTAAGTCAGCTATAGTATAGAGTGTAAGTGACGCTCGGCCCCAGTTCAGCAACACACTTCAAACAGTACAGTCGGTAATTCATCAACAGTCTCAGTAAAATAGTGTCGGGAGGCCGGCGCGTACAAGTACGCGCAGCCTGCCCCAAAATTATGTAAAAGAAGAATATGAGAGAGTGAGAGTGACTTTAAAAATGAACTCTTAAAGTTGAAGAGTTAAAACAGTGTTCAGCGGTGTTAAAAGTGAAAGTAAGGTAAGAAAGATGGCGGGACTCGGCGAATAACATGTACAGGTACAATATAAAGAAAACAATCAGTTTGATTCAAAACAAAGTAAATATTAAAGAGCTCAGAATAAATGGTGGGTTTTTGGAAATAAATAAATAAGGAGAGAGAGAGAGAGAGAGAGAGAGAGAGAGAGAGAGAGAGAGAGTGTGTGTGGGTGTGTGTGAAAATAAAAAGAAGTACTGGTTTGTAGATAAGAATTTGGTCATATAATTGTATGTTTAGAATGGCTAAGAGTATTACGTAAAAGTAAGCAAAAAATAACAGAAAGAAGCTAGATTTGAGAATATAATAAATCAGAGTCGTTTTAAAAAGAAACATGTTAAATTAATTATTACACTACACCCATAACCTGAGTTCTGCATCAAAGATTCGTCTAAACGAAACCTGTGAGTTTTCTGATTTAAGGGAAGTAAATATAAAAATTAATTAAGGGTAAGTGTATTATGGTTTCGATGTTCACCTTAAGACATCGTGGTGACCTTTGAGCGAGTTTGGAATCTTCTGGGGGTTTTATAAATGGTAAGTTTGACAGAGTCAGGGTAAGTAATAAATGTTTGGGTAAAAGTGTAAAACGCTTGTAAGTTTACAATTAGTGCTATATCTGGGTGCGGTATATAGGGGTTTCACTGTATTAGTTTCCCACCCAACGATATCTACTTGATCACATAGGATTTTATGTTGCTCATCCCATAGTGTTCACCTAATTTAGATATGTGTCTTCCCTTCTTTAATGTTTCTCCTATGTTCTGACACACGTATCTCTAGAGACCTTGCAGTTTCGGGCCTTGAAATTGCTTGTTTTTAATATTGTTCAATGTGTAAACTTGTGTCTGTGTGGTTGTGCTTCCTGGTTCTGTCCAGTGGACTGATAGTGTTTTATGTAGTGTTTAACATTGTGGATGGCGGTGTCTTATTATTTTTTTTGACAGTTCGTACTTGTTAGTGAACGAATAGGCTTAAGTTTGTATTTAATGCAGCCTACTAGCTTAACTTACACCTGAAGACGACCACAGATTGTTTAGTGGTCGAAACGTTGTGTAATAAATTATGGTTATGGTCTGACCTAACTTGTCTGATAAGTATATATGTATTATATGTTTGTGTACACACATGTGCAACTTTGTTTATAAACCAAAATCTATACATTTAAAATTTTGTGTGTAAAACAAGGTTTGAACTACATGACTTACCCTAAATTCAGTCATACGTTGGATTGCCAACAAGTACAGTTTCTGTATGAGCGGTAACAGGCTGGGGTTGGCTACAAGCGGTCTGTGATGTACTCTAATTAGGAACACTAGTGCACGACATACAATATCACAGTGCAGTTTGCGTTCCAGCAGTGGCACAAACTGCGGCAACAACTCACACACAGACGTGTACGGCAGTAACAGCAGTGCTTCCTCTAGCTCACTGAAACAATGTTACAAAAATCTTATTAAACTCATCACTATATGAGGTGCTACCCAAAATTTCGGGAAATTTGAATGCCACATGTGAACCGTTTGTGGTATGACCTGCTGCCGCTAGAGTGTGCGAATAGTACCCTTTGTGAATTAGTGTGCGAACAGCTGTGACGGTGAGAGGCTGCGTTCTTGAGTTTTGTGCGTTTTTGTAACGTTGTGTTTTAGTGTTGTGGCGATTTTATAAATGGCAGATTTTACGGAGCAAAGAGCCTGCATCAAATTTTGCTTAAAACTTAAAAAAACTGCTGCAGAAACCCATCGCATGCTTGTGGAAGCATTTGGTGACAATGCTATGAGTCAAAGTAAAACTTTTTTGTGGTACAAACACTTTAAGGATGGACGACAGTTTGTTGACGATGATGAGCGTTCAGGACGACCATCGACAAGCACAACACCGGAAAATATCGTGAAAGTGCGAGAGGCAATTGTTGCAGATCGTAGACAAACAATCCATGATGTTTGCGCAATCGTAGGAATGTCGTACGGGTCCATGCAAGCAACGCATCTTGTCAGACAATCTAGGCATGAGACACATTGCTGCAAAGTTTGTAACGAGACTGCTGAGCAGCGACCAAAAAGAACACCGCGTGGCTGTCTGCACTGAATTGAAAATTGCTGCAAAAGATGACCCCAACTGCATCTCCAATGTCATAACCGGTGATGAGTCATGGGTTTACGGTTATGACCCTGAGACTAAGCAGCAGTCGTCACAGTGGAAGTCGCCACATTCACCGCGGCCAAAAAAAGCACGTCAAGTTCGTAGCAACGTGAAGTCCATGTTGATTGTTTTTTGACATCAAAGGAATTATCCACAAGGAATTTGTCCCCCCTGGTCAAACATTCAATGGGAAGTTTTATTGTGAAGTTTTGAAGCGGCTATGTGAGAGCATTAGGTGCAAACTAGCCGCAAACGTCCAGAAAAGTGGGTGAAAAACAGCTGGGTTCTCCACCACCACAACGCGCCCGCCCACACATTGTTAGCTGTTCAGCATTGTTTGGCTTCCAAAAACACGGTAGTGATTCCCCATCCACCCTATTCGCCTGACCTCGCCCTGTGCGACTTTTTCCTGTTTCCCAAAATGAAGCTTCACTTGAAAGGCTGTCGTTTTGACACAATTGAGGACATCCAGGCCAAATCGCAGAAGGTGCTTCGAACGCTTATGCTTGCCAACTTCCAGCGATGCATGGAATCATGGAAAAAATGCTGGGATCACTGTATCCATGCCCAAGGGGACTATTTCGAAGGAGACGGTGGAAACTAGGAGTTATGGTAAGCAATTTTAATTTTATGGGCGAATTCCCTGAACTTTTGGGTAGCATCTTGTATAGTGTGCAGACAACAGTCAATTACAAAGTTGGAAGTCTGTTGACATGCATATTACTTATGATTAAAAAATATGTAGCTTTACATTTTGAAAAAATTATTCTTTAAGGAACCAGTTTTTATTTTTACTTAAGCCTTCACTGTGTGGAGTGCCACCACATTCTCCACTCCAGTTACAGAGGAAGATAAAACGTGACTCATATGGCTGTACCTGTAAATTAACAAAGCTAATACATTCTCTCAAGGTATTGGGTGTCCCATGAGGAAGCAGATATAGGAGGTGCTACCCAAAAGTTCCTAAAATTGAAGCAACCTACTTAAAAAGAGTTGTAATGATACATTTCATTAGGATTTTTATGGGCGAGAGACAGCATCGAACTGTGTACGTGGCCTGGGAAGTGCGTAATTATTTCTGCGTGCTCAAGACTCAGTTTCACAAGGTAAAGGAGTATTGCATCAGACAAACAATGCTGCACAAGCTGAAAAAAAAAAACAGTTTAGGGCAGCGACATAGTGCATTGAGCCTAGCATTAGTCAGTCGCAGATTGGAAGTCACAAGTTAAACATCAGAGAGAGCAGATGCAAGTGACCGCATCTCATCCACAAAGTTCGGACCATAGTGAAAAAAAATGTAAAACAGTAATAATATGTAGTAACAGTGAATAATATTAGTAGTGTCCAGTGCAAGAAAGTAATGAAGAGTTTTTAATTGTATTATGGTCAGCCGCCTTACAACTTTGGAGCTGTACGCACGTTAAGAAGTACAGCAATTCAGTGCGGTATTAATATAAAAATAATGTCAGTGATTGACAACTAAAGTTTCGTTTAACCAACTGGATTACATCTTTATCTAAATATGAAACTTTTACTTGTGAACTTACTGTTTTTTCTTCTCGTCGAACGCGTTTCGGCGTCATATTCGCCTTCTTCAGCTTAGAGACAGACTGCCAGTATTTAGTAACGGTTGTTGTATGGAAGGTGTAGTGTATGTCAGTACACTTTTTGACACAATTACACAAAAAACAAACATTAATTTGAATCCCCGCGCCAATCCCCTTCCTCCACGCACCACCCCCACTACACCTTCCATACAACAACCATTACTAAATACTGGCAGTCTGTCTCTAAGCTGAAGAAGGCGAATACGATGCTGAAACGCGTTCGACGAGAAGAAAAAACAGTAAGTTCACAAGTAAAAGTTTCATATTTAGATAAAGTGTAGTGCTGTGAAAGAAGATGATGAACAATCAAGACAACTATGGATTACATCGTTCAACCAATGAGAGGTTTTATGTCCAACAACATAAAAAACTCTCAGAGTGTGGTGCAGAACTACTGCTACATATGTCATCAGGCACAAAACTGCTCCCTCACATCTGTAAGAGAATCAGTGAGCACGCCCACTAAGAGGTAATCTACACCTGATTTGAATACATCACTCAGCTGGTTAGATAACCACAGTTCACCATCATGAAAATATCATACAACACATTAAAAAAGCAGCTACATTTTTAAAACGACTATGGTATAAATGTTGGAGAAACAAAATAAAATGTGAAACTGAGATGCCAAGATGGTGTGCAGCAAAATGTGGAAAAAACTGGAATCTGCAATTGGATTGCAAGATGCCTACAATGGGCAGGTCTCCTTCAGCAGGCCACGGTTTGGACCAGCTCTGATGAGGATAACAATTCTAACAATGAACACTACACAACCACAGCACAAAACAACTGATATGACAGAAGCATGTTTCATTTTACTAGCACATCTGTGTAATAAAACTTTATACACAAGCAAGTTGCAGTAACACAAGTAATTGCAGTAAGGAAGTTGTACATGTAGTGAACAGCAACTAGTAGAGGTGGGCCAATATACCTATACCCGGTATTTTGGAAGAATTATTTTTGTGGAATGGATAAAACAGTGCCTGAAAAACTGAAATACCCGTTCCGATTCAACGATAACTGAAAAGTCAAAATACCTGTTCTGATTACTCACGGCCTAGCAGTTCCGAATCGTGGGACCCCCCCCCCACAACTAACGAATAAACGAGTACAAAGTCACAGTTATTGGTGCTGAATACTTGATTCTGTGCATGTGCCGATTGGCATACAAGTACAAAATGAAGCAAAACAACGAGGTTCAGAATATCTCTATGCCAAAGAGACAAAGCTGATTTAATAAATGAAAAAAATTCATACTGTTGTTACATTTATTCTCGTGTGTTATGCAGATATATAATACAGATTATAATAAATTATATATTATACTAGTCACCAAATTGGTAAATTTTGAAAAAGCGAATTATATTGTGTTATAACCTACAGAGTGACTGATAGGGCATATAGTACTTTGTGATTTCGGAGATGATTTTAACTTCACTGCACATCTCATGTAAATTTTTGTGACATTATTTGTTCTGCTATTATGTGCACTCTAAATTTAATTGCCTGAGTTTTGCAACTGATTTGTCTAACCAAAATGGAATCAATAATTTTATATTAAATATGTCAGTTTGTTTGCTCCTAGTGAAAACCGAAATTAGTATTCCCAAAGGGAGATAGCCCTATAAATTCTCTTGTTTCTTATTTTCTTTTAAACAGTGGCAGCTTAATAAAGTCACAGTGTAAAGTAACACTGTTAATACTTTTAGTTTCAATTTATTTTTTTCTTATAACAAATTATATAATACATGTACAGTATATGTATAATAGGTATATAATAACAGATATTCGTACCTGTTATTTTTTTGGAATGGTTTCATTTATACCTATGATTTTTAAATACTAGTTTAGCACACCTCTAGTAACTAGAAGGCTACTAAAAATTACACGTTTCAACATGTTTTGTCAGTAAATAACAACAACAAAAATACTACAACCAGTTGTTTCTTATTGTTCCCCCCTCCCACCAGAAAGGAATTTGATTTCATAATTCTCAAGTATTCTTCATAAGAAATTATTCTCATGTATGCTCCTGTAATTGGAGAACACTTCACAAGAACAACCAACCTTGCCCGTATCTTTTTCAGCATTTCCAAGAGATAGTCATCAGGATTGTTACAGTTGTACGCAGTCATCAACAGCGGAACCTGAGGTGGTTTCCCGCCTGCAGCTTCCAGTTCCGCTCTGTATTCTGTACACACTTTGAGACATTCGAGCAACAGTTCAGCCTGTTAACACAACACAATACAAATGTCTCTTAACTTACATAAGCAACATGTTAGGTAGGGGTTGGTTGTAACATTACTATACACAGAACTGAACACGTATGAACTGTTAGTGGGCATTGTAATATAAAAAATGTAATATGTTTTCACTGCTTTACATGCTTCTAAACATACACTCATATTATAAACTGAATAGAACTGTTCAATGACCCATTTGCTTCAAATTTCAGAATTTTATACAAACAGAAATACTGTATATTTTAACTAATGTTACATCAACTACATGTAATGAGTTACATGTTATTACTAAAATAATGTTTATGGCCCAAATTTTTCAAACAAATAAGTGATGTTATATTACTGTTTATCATTAACAATGTATAGTTGTTATACTGAGAATAAAAAAAAAATAGTAACACATAAGAAATATGGTAGACTCCTCCCAATGGTATTGGTGACAGTGTTCAGTCCAGCTGTCAAATTCTTTTCTAGCCTAATGACATGATTTTTAATGGTAATAGTCAGAATGAAAGCAAACGTAACAATCAGCAGGAAGAAACAGCAGAAGTAACAACAGATTCTAAAGCTCCTGTTTATGTTGATGGTCTTCTAGATTCCCTAGCGTCAAAGTGATTCACAACTCACCAGTAAAATAATATTATGGAAAATTCTTTTTAAAATAAAAATTTAATTCCAAAGCATTTCACAAGCTACAAGCAAACACATCTTACTAATTATATAAAAAAAAAAAATTAACTGAACGATTTAAAGTTGTGTTGATCTAGTGACAATAATAAGCTTATTAAAAGGTAGTTACTGAATTTTGCATTGTTACAGTTATTTCTTTTCACAGTTATTTGTATAAATTTCTACGTTACTGTTTTTTTTTAAGCCCATTTTACTGATTTAGTTTATATGTAAATAAATTATTTAGTATACTTTAAGTCTTTGTAGTATTTTTTTGAAAACAGAACAGCTATAACTAACAATAATTATTAACAGGTAAGTTTGTTTATTCTTACACATTTAAAATTAGTTATGAATCTGTTAAAGTATTTTTAAGCAAGGATTGGCTTATTTTGTGTTTTTACAGGTTATTGGTGATCACCAAGCCAGAGATTACCGCTAAAAATCAGGACTGTATTGTACTCAAAGTTGGATGAGACTGTTGTAAGAAGCATGATCTAAAAAGAACACAAATACCAAAACAATGAGTCGTACATAAACGCACTAATAATGAGTGTTGGATCTGAAGGCGTGCTAAACACATTCCAGAAATTCGCCAGGTATAGTTAGTGAAGGAAACATATACCGTGCCCTGCAACAGTTCAGAAGCTGGTAATCACTGAAGACAAACTAGAACTGAGCTACTGAAAAAATTTACTTTAATCCATTGAGTATTGAAAGTAAAAGCTTTGCTTACAGCACCCAAAAATCTCCAATTAGAACAATTCTGTTAAATACTTATTACAGATGAAAACAAAGAGATCATGAGAAAGGACAACACTTTCATAGGGTCACTTTTTATAAAACTAATATTAACACTTTGAATACACATGGTTTTTTAGTTGCATTTCTTTAGAATACACATGATTTTTCATGAATTTTATAATTTGTTCTGCAAAGACTACTTAACATTTACTGAAACTCATGTAAAAGTTTCTTTCTTTTTAATTGACATAAACTACTTTATTGTAAATTTACAACACTACGGTGTTTAATGTTTTTTAATTCATTTTTACATGCAAAAAAGTTTTGGATCAGTTTCTATTTATAAATGTTACATAACATCTAATTAATTGTATATCTAAACTAGTCACCAGATAAGCATAAAAAAGATATTTATTAATAATAACTTCACAATTTTCTGCACAGAACTTTCAATAATTTGCCTTAGAATGAAATTTTTTGAAACACTCTAGTACACACAATTACAAAAAAGACGTAGAACGCAAAAGTGCTGCGACAGTATTTTTTTGTGAACTAAATAATATATGTGAGAGATTATGTTCCAGGTCACGCAGCTTGCAGGTTTTTCATTGTTAAATTTTTGTATACACAGACACTCACATAATGCGCGAGCAACATATCAAAAGTATTATGTATATTGAAAAATAAGCTGGAGTCATTCTCCAGGTACTGGAGGAGGAGGTACTTTACCTTAACAGTAATACATAACAGAGGCCCAAAATTACTCAAATTGCAGTAAAATGGCTGACCATAAGAAAAATAAACAAATTAGGTATCAAATTTAAGAAATTAAAACTGAACTAGGATAGTACGGTATGTACGGAGCAAGGAGTCTGTAATACACAAATTATTGGATTCATGAATTCAAAACACTACATTGTTTTGTAACAGGACAAAAGCCTGTTTTCATATTTATGGTACAAAAGGTATTATTTTATTGTATTTTGCACACATGTAAATGGGTAGGGCAATTTTCCCTTTGTATACCGAAACAACGCAATTACATCGGTGCGGGACGATTCCAAGGTCAAGCGTACGTGACGGTCGACACAAGCTCTTTATATACTTTTCATTGGTCAACAATGCGAGGCGTCATTAAAAAATATAAACGACGTAACAACAATGATGCAAAACCAGGGCGTTTCCTACTTCGAGACAAAAGACAATGACGTCGATGCACACACACTTACGCAAAATGTGCGTAGCATCCAGTCCCAGTCTGCTGAATACCATCATAGAGTGAAGATGCTATCAATGTTGCTGGCAAAAGGTCAGCCAGATAAAATGTGTTAAAATCAGTGATAGAAATGTAATTAACAAGAATTAGTGCTTCACAATTATCATTTAGTTAACAATGTAAAGTCAGTGACAGAAACAACCAGCAAATACGGAAAATACGCCGAACACCTGGCCTGACAATGAGGACCGTTCAATGTGGATAGCACGAAGTAGCAGGAAAGTCAAAATTGCAATCAAAATTCATTTTAAATAATTGAGCTCAAAAATTAATAATACCTAAAACAAAAATGTATCTTGAATAATATTGTGATGAGAGAGAGTGAGTGAGAGAGAAAGTGTGCATGAAATAATGCCGGCAACCAAACTGAGGTGTTGGTTTGTGTTAAAGATTATAGCAGTATAAATCAAATGGAAACACGTAAGTAGGTTAATAGCTGCAAAGTAATAAAATTATTTAGTTAATCAAACAATATAGCGAAGTTTTAAAGTCATGACTAATGAATATAATAGTAAGGATATGACCGCCATTTTGTCTTGGTCACGGTAAGGCGGCCGTTGTCATGTATGACGATTTAATTTTGCAAGTTAGAAATAATAAAAAAGAAGTTGATTTACTACCATATTGATGTTGGTACCTTCATTTCAATCACCAAACTGTCTCTATTTACGCTTAATACGAACTCTGGACCCAGCAAGAAACAAATATAATTATGCTGACATGCGCTCGGACAATTATGGTAAGTACCATAATTATTGTAAGATTACCATAATAAATAAATACACAAAAATAAGTATAAAATTGGTATAAGAACAGTTTCATATAGTCTTTCTTATCTTACACAATGTGCAACTGTATGCTAAAAACTATTTCAAGAGGCAGATGTCACTAATCAAGAGGTCACACCTTACCGCTTTTTCTGCATCCACAGTTTTCTTGGACGCCAAATTCATGTCACCGTGTCCTGAAGCAACTGTATCAGGACCTGTAGCCAATGTCTCCTCCTCCTCTCTTTCCCGTTCCATTTCTCTCTCATCTTCCAATACGAGCGGTTCATCGGTACGTTCATACACTCGGATCACTCTGTCCTGCCCACAGCTGACCACAAACTGTCCACTGGGACTCACTGCCAGTCCCCATGCTTCACCATGATGGCCCTGCAGCAAAGAGTTAGTTGGAAGCAGTAATTTTCATAAATGGCATTCAGCAATATGTATCACCATTAGCTGTGGAGAATTTACAACGGTTTAGTTTATATAAGTGCTGATGATCTGTCAGTGCTTTTGCATTTTAACAAAAACAGTACAAGTAACTGAATATATATCTAAGCGACAATACTGACAAATGAAACAAAGTTGGACACCGATGTTGTCTGTTGACTTTCTGTAACTACAGAGCACAATTCTGGAGATGGTCTTATGTTTTGAAGAGACATAATTGGCAAGAATTTGGATGTCTGTGGTAGGAGGGTAACTGAAGTAAAATGAAACATGGCATGGATCAAATGTACCTATACGATGTGAAATGACCTTTAATAATAATATGAACTAATCATTCAATTTTACCAAGGAAAAGATATTTAAACTTGCAGACTAGAACAGATGATATCACTCACTCCTTGAAGGAAGACCAATAATTTTCTTGACAATGTCACTATTTACAATACGTCTACACAAATATCTCACTAATTAAAAACAAAATTTTAGTGGTACAAAGAACAATATATCCAGTTTAAAATTAACTTTAAAAGGAACAAAAAATAGAAATTTTACTATAAACTGAATGTATGTGGAAGACTGACGTGACTGAATGAGAAACTGATGCACTAGATAAAACATTCGTGAGGAAGTCTGGGGATTGCAACAGACTGGATAGGATAGGAAATGGATGGTGGCATACAAACTGAGAGTACGACGAGTGGCACAATAAAGTACTGACAGATATGGGAAGAACATGTACAAAGAATGCCAACAGAACAAAATCAAAAAGAAACATGAAACACACAACTTCAGAGCAAATAACTGTATTATACCCACATAGAGAAGAAAAAAGAAGACTCACGTTTTTTCTTGTAGAATATTGAATTATAATATTTAAAGGAAAATTTTCTTTAATTGAAGCTCTCTTTGATTCAATCTCTTCTTAAATGACAGGTATCAGAAGTATGTTCATCTCATAATGTACAACACAAAAAGGACTGAAAAGTTCACTTGAGCATTTATCCACAAACATTTGTGGATCATTTACCACACTCAAAAAACTAAAATTGTGTAGCGTGACAGAAAATCCACTACATTTTAAGTCATATGAAATCATAAAGTTTAATTACATCGACAAATGTTGTAATAATATTGAATGACATTTAAATAAATCAGAGGAATGAAACACAATAAGATAAAAATCCTCACTACATAATATATCGAAACCACTGTTAAAAGAAACCAAAGAAAGTATTGAAGCAACTCATCAACTCATAGTACAATACCAGTAAGTTACCCAGGAAGCTCAGAGCAGTAAACCAGTTACATAAGACAATATCCCGAAAAAAGAGACTCAATCAAAGAGTGGTGAATACCAAAATACCCTAAAAACAAGAAGAGGGAAGAATAAAGTTTGTGAACAGAAAGAAAACAATACCCTGAAACCTGTATAGAAGAATAAAGTCAGTTCAGTGAAGAAATTAAATACTCCAAACTAAACCTCAGTCGTGATAACACCAAGTACCTTGGTTTACCCAAGAATGAGGTAAGAAGACCAGAAGAGTGAAGACTAGACGAGGGACAAGAATGAATACCAGAAGGACGATAGGAAGAAGGACAAGAAGGAAGACAGGAGGAGAGGAAGACATAGTATGAAAGAAACACCGTAGTAAAACCTATTATTATATAAACTACTATCAATCCCAAACCCACAAAAACTATGCCAAAGAAAGTATAACATACCCAAAATCTTATAAAAATGTAATTATTGAGAAAACTAAAGTGTTGTATAGCGTTATAAGAAGTGCACCGGCTAAAGCTATTGTGTAATAAAGAAAATAAACTAGTCTTAACGGTCCATGATGACTAAAGGTCTGGTCTGAGATAATAAGACTCAGAATATCAGAACCAACAGTGAAAGTGAATTTGTTTAAGTGTTTTTTAAAAAAGCAATAAACTTAAAGTTGGTGATACTATAACTTAGTAGTATGCTATATCACAACTTTAAAATCTAAATAATAAACAGCATAATAAAATAATAAAATGGAAGGTTTCCAGTATTTTATTATTTTAATGTAAGTCTTTATTTACAAGACATTTGTAAAAAATGATAATAAATAAAGTATGGGAGTTGGTGTTTGCTGATGTGGGGGATCACGGTAGTAATGGTTTGAACCAGAAAGGACTGGTACTAATATAGTATGAATAAGTGTAACATGTTTAAATAGACTGTTATGTCACAATCCTAAAATCAATGTGTTAAATAAATGTATTTGTAAGGTTTATTAGAAAATAAGATTTATGTTATGTGTTTTAAAAAAGAATTATGTTTGATAAATAATAACCTACATACCAGTAATAATGTACTAAAAGGTATGCTATGTTAGATTAAAAATAGTTAAAAGAGATATGTTTAAGCTGTATCTGCAATATGTTAAATTGTGCAGATTACTAAACAATGTTCATAATTAATTATTTTAATAACTGTAGTGTTAATTAGCTACTACACAAAACAATAAGTTATAGATCATGTTATTTTCATATAATTGTAATTATGTAAAGTCAGAGGAGGAATTAAGTTTAAATTATTTGAGAAAGAAAGAAATATAAAATTCTAAAATCTAGGCCATTTGGTGAAATCAGAGAACCAATATAAAATAATATAATTCACTTATAAATCCTGTAAACTACCCAGATTTATATAAGATAACACAATTAACTACTACTAGGAATGATCCTATGAATTAAAATGACAATAAGGAAATATACCTTAACATTTTGTAAATTGTCAAAATATATAAATTAATTAATTTTAGAGAGCAATATCAAATCTACAAATTAACACAAAAAACCAGTTCAAAGGTGTAATTTATATGTATTTAAGGAAAGGAAGAGAAATATGACTAATTAAAATTTATTATAATAGTATTAATAATATTTAAAATGGAAGAAATTTTGTATAAAGACGGAAATCCAATTTTGAGCCTATATTTCCAAAGTGTGAACAAAATTTGTTAATTTCCACAAAATGTCTACAGATATGGACTATAATACATCAATTTAAAGGGAATAAGATGATTAAACTAATAATAAGATTAGTAATTCATAAAAGTAAGGAATAAAATAGAAAAATTCCATATATAATGTAATATTTTCTAATGTGTACGAAGTCGAAAAATGTTAACAATACTTTTTCAAGGATTAACTGGGCAAGATTTATGACCAAGTTAATTAGTCTTTTGTTGAATATCAAGCTGAATAGGTGTGTGACAAAAACGTTCTTAAAATCGAGTCGAACATGATGCTAACGTTTAGCCATTGAAATCAGTGAACGGGAGTTAGACAAATTAGACACTTTTTGAAGCCAATACTATAAAAACATTCACGACAATAGTGAAAACAAACCTCTAACTTCACTATACGAGTGACAGTAAACAGTAAAACATTATATTACAACTGATTCACTCTACAAACCTAACCGTAACTTGAAAACTTAACCGTAGTAGTTGAACAAATAGAAAATAAACTAACTAACGCAAGTTTACACAGAACACTTCACCAGAATACACCAAATAGATTAACAGACATATTACACCAGTGCGGGGACATTTTAGACCTTGATGAAGGTAATTTTATAGTAATTTTCTGACTCGACGCATATGCAATAGCCAAGACCAACCCAAGGAGCGGCCATCTTGAAAACGAAATCTGCCTACTACATCGTAGTCACTGACGTCACATCAGTCTTCATTGGTTCGACAAAACATTTATTCTAATATCATAACCTGAATTATTTAAATACTATTAAATAGTAATTATTGTATTTATGTGTTAATTGTTAATGTTATACTTTCTCGTCACCCTTCTCTGACTATTAATCCTAATCGCTCAAAGAACCTGTCTTTAATATAATATATCATAAAATTTTGTTCTGTATGACACAATCGATAATTCCTGAGACAGAGTCGATAATTGCTCTCCATCGATAAAATATCGATTATTTATTTAAAATTGTCAATAAATCTTTATATTTCCATTATTTTGTATGTGTACTTATTTCACAGGGTAATTTAAGGGTATTTATAAGGCTGAAGGTATTAAGTGAGAAGAATATATTCTATTTTGAACAAGATATTGGACCAGTAAGGAAAGTCACCAATCGATTATTACCTGGAGTTAATCTATTTAACTCCAGACTTGGTGCAAATCTTCAAGAAGTGCTCGACGGTCAATAAATACCTACCTGTTATTAAAATTTTACCAGAATCTTTTAAAAAACAGATTGATCTTGTATACATACCTCTATAAACATAAACAAAATTATTTTATTGTTTGGAAATTCTATTATTATTGAAATTTCCATTTTATTTTTATTCTTTTGTAACGACCGGCATACAGCGGTCTGGTGACCAAGTGGCTAGCCCAAACAGTGGGGATTGATCAGATTACAGCCATATAACAGGGTCTTGTTTCAAAGTGACGAACCCAACGCGGGGCATTAAGGAAGAAGGCAGTACCTTATAGGTCATCTAGTTACAATTGGGACAACTATATGTAACATAAACATCATGGAAACATACAGAAGTGTTCACCATGAGCACGAACACTTAGCAGAAAGAAATAATTTGATATATGTTACCAAGTTTTATGACAGTACTTCAGTGTCATAATCTCACTTGTGCTGTGACATCATTTACTGGGGGTTCGAGGTAAAACATCATGCTAATCTAACTCGATCTACGAGGTGTGTTCAAAAAAAGACCGAACTATTTGTGTAGCACGTCAACTAGTGCATAGAGCGAGCTGCAGAATTAAGTGCTGCTAGCGACAGGTTTTGACGCCTGAATGCCGTTTTCTCTGTTCCGTCACGATCTTCAGTCTTTGAGCTACACGCGCTGTAGTGGGCACGGGCACACACCGTCCGGCGGATTTATAACGAAGTGAGAATGAAGATCTTAACACAACGTGTGTGTATAACATTTTGCTGCTGACTTTGTAAAATCTTTACAGAGTTATTTCCATTGTCTTCCAAAGTTTTCATTACCATTTGCATTGGTACGCAGTTGTTGACCGATTTCAGAACGGGTCTCTTTCTGATCGTCGTCAACAAACACAGTAAGAATTTTTCAGTGATACGAGACATTTAAATTTTCTATCAAAATTTAATTTTATGATCTTAAATGGATTCTGTCAGAAAGTATCGGCATTTGAACGATGATTTACAATTACCACATCACGAGCTCTCTTCCCATGATCTTTGATATCGCTTTGATCTGCACCGACCATTGTTTTTCCCTCTTTAAAAATTCTTAAACTAATCGTTCGCCTCACGCAGGCTTCCACATATGCTTAATTGAAAACCAGAATGTCTCTGAAAAGTTTTAACCTAGTTTTGCTGCAAAATTTCATACGCACACGTTGTTCTCGCGGTCTTTCTTAATCGCTTTGTCACTAATCCGCCGGCCAGCGTGTGCACGTCCCCACTCAATGTGATATACCTCAAAGACTACTGCTAATAGCAGAACACAATAAGTGGTAGTTTGTTGTCAAAAACTATCGCTAGGTGCGCGCAAAGTCGCGGCACGTCGTTTGTGCGGATTGATGTGTTACTCAAAAAGTTTGGTCTTTTTATGAACACACCTCGTACACTACCGGGGGCAAACTAAACGGCAATCCACTTAGTATGGCAGTCACACCAAATAAGCAACATGGCATCAAACATAACATTATTTCTGTGTACAGCTTATCTATGGGCTGGAGATCTATCATGTCATATGACTGAGCAACCAGCTCTGCTATTAATACCCTACATTTAGTTTATAATTTCTATTGATCACTTACTTTTAAAATTGTGTGCCCCTTAATTGATTGTGCATGGATGAAGACAGACAGACATCTCTATTCGACTTTTTACTTTGAGCTTCTAAAAAATAAGTGTAGTTGATAAAACTCAGTTACACCAAACTTTAAAATTGCTTTTTATTTTCTTACCCTTTACCTTCAGTTCATTAAGTTCATTTTGTAATGGGACAAAATGGGCTGAATCATTTTGTATGAATAATTTTCAATATAGCTATCAATTTATAATAATTCATTGTGTGGAGTTGCGTGGGGAGCCAGAACAAAGGATACGTGAGTCACCGTAAAAGCGTAGTTAACTCAGAGGACGAACACGTGGGCGTGCTGCGTCATAAATTCACCACGTGTTGGCAATGTAAACGACTTTCCATCTTCCATATTCTGGAACTTTCGATATGTGACAGCCAATGAGAGGAGGAGGTACGAAGTGGATATCCGTTTAGAGCCACGTGGTCGACGCCCAAAGCCTTGTATAGTATACAACCACGCCACGCGAGCCAAGCTCGCGCAGTCGGCAGCATACATTCAACCTAGTCAGACGTTATAACCGTAGCCTCGGAATTTCGGTAGGCCGAAGCGATTACAGTAGTGGAGGCCTACCGAAACTTGTGGAAATGTAAAAGAAGAATAAAATGAAGAGAGAGTGAGAGTGACATAAAAAGAATATGTTAAATTTTGATAATTAGAACAGTATTAGTTGTGGCGAAAGTGAAAGTGAGTATGAGTAATGGCAGAACTCTGCGGATAGCACGTGCAGTTAAGTACAACAGAAAAGTGACTATTTCGGCTCAAAGTGAAGTAAAACTATAAATATTAAAGAGCTCAGTAAAATGGGGTGAAAAATATATATAGATATGTAAAAAGAGTGAGGAGTGTGTGTTACAAAAGTACTGGTTTGTGGTAATAGAAATACATACATAATGATTTAACATATAATAGTTTTGGAAGCATTTTATAAAGAAAAGAGAAAGAATATAAGTTTTGATCCAAATAAATAAATAAGATTTGTTTTAACAGCATAACCATGTGTTAAGTCAATTATTTCGCCAAGTTACCATAACCTGTTCCGTGCTAAGAAGCTCGCCTAAAACGAGCCTGTGAAAGTTTTTTTGGAATTAAGGGAAATTAAATTGTCTACATTACTTAAGGGAATGAGTATTAGGGTTTCGATGTATAACCTGAAAACATCGTGGCGATCTTTGAACGAGTTTGGAATCTTCTGGTGGTTTTTTATAATAAGGTAAGTTTAAAAGAGTCAGGGTAAGTAGTAGGTATGTGTCTTTGCTAGTGTTTACACGCTTACAATATGTCCAGGTTTAGTAGTTGAAATAATATTTTCATACACTGTGAAGATATTTTTGTGTGAGTTAAGTCATTGTGTAATTTCAAAAAAAAAATGTCTCGAAGTTGGAAAAGATCAAGAATTTTGAGGGCAGTGTAACAAAACAATAAGAATTGCCACTGATTTCATGACAGAGGAAACAAAGTTTGGGTTTCGAAAATTGTTGCATTACAAAAAATTTTAGGACATGCTACAAAGCTACTCAATTAACTTACCTATACAGAAAAAATTTAAGGCCGAGACAAGCATACTAGTAACACCAAAGTCTTTATTTCTGTCGTCATGTAAAAAAATAAATGCTAAAAAGTGTAATTGGTTTAAATGAATTCTACAAGGCTAATATTACACATAAAATTTTAGATTTTTACAACACTGAAGGTGTTTCAATTCACAGAAAATTCGTTTAAACTGAAGAAATAGAAATTGTTTTCAGGCAGAAATGACAGCTTAAATAAAATTTTAAAATGAACTGCATTTGGGAGGAAAACACTGAAGGCACATATGTTGTTTTTAGTTGAAGATAACCGCATACAATTGCTTATTTCAAAAATAGGGTAGAAAGTCAGCCAATAATTATGTTAGTTTAATCTTTAATCACAAATAACTTTGGTTTAAACTTATAGTAAATAGCAAACAAGTGTTTGAAAAATAAGTAGGCTAAAATCAAATATGAGTACATGATGTCAACATCAAGGTGAGAGGTTTAGTGAACTAGTAAAACTGGGCGTGAATTGTAAACAAGTGAGTTGACGGCTATTTTTAGCTGTGCAAAGCCTGTAAAGCTTTGTATTTCGACTGACGTCATGAAAACATCACGGGCCTAACCCTTGTTTATGTAACATTGGAATGCAGTCAGGCATCGACCACTCTTAGAAATTTGCCAACGTGGAACGTTCAGCCAAGAGGGGGTATCACGTGACCCACGAATGTATTGGCCGCTCCAAGAACGAAATCACCCTGTTTCGAACAACATCTTAAACCGGCCAGGTGTGCTTAATCAATGTTCGTCAGTCGCCATATTTCTGTTTCGAACAGCATCTTAACCCAACTGGGTGTGTTAATCAAAGTCCACGGACAATATCTATTTTTGGCGATTAAACAGTTAAAAACATAGAAACAGTGAAAATTAAGTATCATTGAAGCTACAAGAAGCAGCAAAATAAATAAACCATGCTTTAAACAGTTTAGTGAGTGAAACCACCAGATTCTACAAGAGACGACTTCAAGTATGGATTATCTTAACCAGATAAGTAACTACAACAATCAGACTGCACTCAATTAAAATTAATACCTTATAACACCTGAAAGCCCGATATCATCATGAGATCTCAAATATAAAGGGTTTTTTTTTTAAAGAATGAATGTGAGCGTGCAAAAAAGGAGTACTGGTTCGCTTTTAGTTAATTAAGTAGAATTAATTTAATACAAAATAATTATGTGCGTTTAGTGGTGATTTGTTAATCACGGAATAAATAGAGTAATACCGTTTGAGTTTACCAAAATGAAAATAAATATCAAAATTATTTCACAATGACCACGTGTTTGATGTAAATTATTGTGCAGCCACCTCAATCTGTTTGCGACATCTGATTTTTCGCTTAACAAATTCTGGAGTTTTCTTAATACCGGGAATCAAGCGTTAGATTATCAGGTATTGTAAAATAAAATGTGTGGAAGAGTTGCATATTGACTACACATATGCTGGCGACCCAAATGATGTGCTGTGGAATTATAAGGTAGGTGAGATCGACCAGATAGGTAGTATTTTGGGAGGGAAGTTTGAAAATAAATGTAAGTAAAGTTACAAATGGTGACCCTGCCAGGATTATTGTTTGTAAAATTGTTAATAAAGTTACACAACATTATTCTAATAGCGAAAAATGGAAATGACTTACAAAGACTAGTGTACAATTTTAATAAAAGCATGCCAGAAATATAACATGAAAATAGTAGAAGAGAAAACAAAATTAATTACAATTTCACGTGACCCATTAAGATGTAAGCTTGTGATAAATGACAGAACAATAGAACAGGTACTGCAGATACAGTAGACTACTTCGGAACAAGGTTTACACAAGTAACAATAGGGCAGATGAAGATATGGAACAGCAATTGATGAAAGCGAGAATAGCTGGATCCATAAATAACCTTATATGGAAGCACAAACACAAGAAGCAAAAACTAGGGTTTAAAAGAGCACAGTACGTCCAGTTATATCCTGCATCAGGGACCAAGCCAGATACAGCAACAGCTCAAAGAAAACAACAAACTATAGAAATGACTATACTACGGAGGGTACTAGGAAAGACAAGGTATGATAGGTTGCCAAACAATAGTATAAGAGAAACGTGTAATGTAACAGATATTAATTCTTTAATTACGGAAAGAGGAAGGATATGGAACGAACACATAACAAGAATGGATGACACAAGGCTAGTGAAAGAGGCAAGAGATAGCCAACCAAACACAAAGAGGAGCATTGGTTGGCTAAGGAAGAGGTGGAGTGACAGCATGTAGGACCATTGTTATAGAACAGGACGGAGTCTTAACTAAGAAGTTAAAGAAGAAGAAGAATTATGAAAATACAGACATAACGAATTCTTTTTTCTACGACATTTACATGTTCTCCCTTTTTGAACTTTATATTGTAAAAACGATGTTTAATTTGCTTTCAGTAACTGTGTACTTTTTTATGTTCCTTTTTTAATTAAACAGTTCCTTTCTTTAATCTATTTGGTAATCAAAATTCAGCAATCAATCAAAATAAAAAAATTATACAGAATTTTGATTAAGTGATTAGAATTTGTTTACATGATTCTCTATATGCACAATTGTGTATACTGGTAGGCTGTAAATCGAGTTACACTGATGACACATACATCAGATCTACAATGCAACGACAAATTAGGACAAATTTATAGTGAAACATACATCTTACACATTTCTGATGATCAAAAACAAACCTCGAGTGTGACAATTTTTTCAAAATTGTCTGTATCCCATTCTTTGAGTTTCCCGTCTTTTCCTGCGGTGAAGAAATAATGCGTGTTTTGTACAAAACGCAACGCAGTCACAGAATCGTCGTGCGCAAACAAAGACTTCTGACAGTCTCCAAAATCCAGACCCCAGATCTTGACGTTACGATCAGCACTGCCTGTTGCTATTTTTGTTGAATCCGATGATATGTCCATACAGAGAACAGGCAACTTGTGCCCATAAAGTGACAGGAAAAACTGAAACATTACAAGTAAGTGAAAAATATTTGTAATATAATTACAGTACACGTCTAACATTATAATAATTACAACCTTGTACTTACCCATCCTCACAGATGGTACAGGGTTAAGTGTAATAAATAGTAACTATAAAAAAAAAAAACAAGTAAAACAGTAGCAGTGAAGTCACTGCTGCCTTACCTTAAAAGTGTCAAGGAAGAATATTTTGACAGTGCAGTCGAGTAGCGCTACAGCTATCAATTTGGAGTTGGCAGAAATAGACACACACAGAACACCTTCGTCCAGCTTCAGCGTGCGAGTGTGCAACAGTGATAAGACTTTGGCTTTACTGCCTGACACTGTATCTGGAATCAGCTCAAGTTCCCAGAACTTTACTGTACAGTCACTGCCTCCAGTTGCAACACCTGTCTGGTGACATAAGTAATATACATTAAATTCAATGATGTAACTGACACTGTAACTGATCTACACATTATCATACCTTACACCCTCCCAAATACTAAGATTTTTTAATAATTTTTAAACTTAACTAAAATTAGTTATGCAAGAAAAACATAATTTTTAAATATCAATGTAATTATGAATATGTTTTAAGATGGCCTTTCTTAATGTGCAAACAAACGTTTCCACTACAAACAACAAATGTACGAATGAAAACAACACATTGCTGCACGAAAGCGATGTGAAAAGAAAAAGCAAAGGAAAATAGATTTTAAAAAAAATCATAAAACTAGTGTTAATAAATGACTCTATGTAAGTTTTGATATTGATATTTTGATAATATTGTATATTATCTTCAGTTATTTTACCTCAAACTTTAAAAAATAACATCTTAATTATTATCAAAAATTTTGGTTATCCGAAACCACGTTTTCCCCCTTTGTTTCGGTTAACAGAGGTTACACTGTACTACACAGTAAGTGATAATTCATTTTCTTTACATAAGTCACATAAGCAGACGACAATTCTGAAAACATGAAATTTTAAAAACCCACTATTCTATTCCATGTTGGCCAGATTCTACATTATACAAAACAAATAATATACCAAAAACCTATAACATTTACCAGGTCTTTAAACTTAGACCACTAGACAAGTTACTACTTTATTTAGGTTCTGCTTTTATCAAGTTTTTACTGGACACAGATTTCATCATAACTGAATGTTGTAACGAGCAAAACCATTTATTGACAGGATTGTAAATCAGTGTTATTTTACTCAATTGCTCACTCAGCGTGTAATTACTGATTTTTAAGGTAATTTAAATCCAGCAATATTCTGGAAGTTAAGTTTTCATAAAGCACATTTTTGTGTTATCATTCACCCTCCTTGGGAAACTGCATGCACAAGGTGGTATCAGAAAGTTAACAGATTAGGCCTAAGAAAATTAATCTTTTTTAAACATAGCTACTATTCCCTTCAAAATAGTCTCGTTGGGAGTATATACACCGATTCCACACGTCATCCACCCTTCAAAAGCGTCAATGAAATCTCTTTCCTGATGACCATCCAGCATGGCTTACATTTCTTTTAACATTGAAAATGTTTATAAGGACGTGTCGCACATTTGCGGCCGATTGCTGGTGCGTGATCGAAAATGGGAACTGGTGAGTTTCCATAGAAACTACTTCTTTGTTGTCAATAACGTAATACACACTGTTACATTACCAAAAGCCGCCCATTAAAAGGGACGGAAGACCTTATAATATAAAGAGAAAGCATGCAGCTAAGAAGAGATACAATTATAATAAATAGCAAAATAAATGACATTAACTTAGACTAGACAATGACAATGACCACACCCAAGTGATTGGCCAAATGACCAAATCAATATAATCAAACTTATGATAAAAATGTCATAAAATTGACAATAATTGAATAAATAATTGAACCTTGAAGGTACAAACCACCAGCAGAAATGTTATAATTTTATGTATGTAAATGTAGACTAAATGTTAAGCAGACAAATAGTAAATAAACAGAACAATGAAATCAAATGATAATAAATAAAGGTATAATAAATAAAATGTGATAGAGCTAGTATGATAATCACAACATTCATATTAAATTGAACCAAGAGTGCATAAAGTAGGTAGGGAGTGAGTTACAAAAAAACAATAAGTGAACAACACTAGGTAAAGCAAAGTAACCCAAGTGCATGTGTAAAAATGTATCAATAAAGTATGTTAATTAAAGTGAAAGGTGTGAAAGACAAGTGCTTAGCATAATAAACAATATGCCAAAATACATTAAGTAGGTGTACAGTGAGAGAAATTAGTTTTGAAAAAGACAAAACACTAGTAAGTAAGATAGAATAAGGTATCATTTCAAAAAATATAATAATAAGTAACTGTTATAAAGAATGTTAGTATTAAAATATTAAGTTATTAAAGTTAAAGGGATAAACAAAACCTCAACAAGTTATAAGTTATCAAAAGAAAAGTAGACATCAAAAGATGGATACTCAATTATTGAAGTTGTGTTATAAAGAGAATAGTAGAAGGTACCAGTATTATTATAAAACTATGAAATTGTTATAATTGTTAAAAGAATCTTAAGAATAAGTTATGTTATGTTGAGTTGGCAAAATAATACTAAAAAGCAGTAATAATGTGTTGAAAGGATGAAGAAATCCTAAAAATATGCAATGTTAATTTCTTGAGTACAGATGTAAAAGGCAATAATATGTCGGTAAGGAACTAATCATAAACCAATGTATGTAAATTCATAATAATTGTAAACAAGCTAGGACAAAGCAATAAGAACATAGGAACAAGAGCAAAATTAAATTATAATCAATGTCAATCATTGTAGGCAAGTGTAGGCCTTAAGAAAGGTGAGAAAATTGTAAAATGTAAACCAATAACAACATTCAGTTAGGGAAAAAGATAGGTAAACATAATATATTGAGCCAATGAACAATAAAAACATAAAATTCTTTCAAAAACACACTTATAAACCAAAATAAGTATAAAGAACAAAAGTATCAAAATACTAAGTCAGTCAACACTGAATAGAACATAGTCATCATGTTTGATTTCAAAATAATTAAACAGAAATGCTATTCAATGATACTAATAACAGAAGTATTAATAGTAATCCAAGCAAATTATCTTAATTAGAAAATATTGTTACAACACAAACAAGCCACCCCAATACCAGGGAAAAAACGATGAATTAACTATATAAAAATGTTTAAACTAAAGAAAATAAAATGACTATGACGCGACAAACGACTATGACCCAACCCAAGTGATTGACCAAATAAAATGAAACCAAATGAGAAGGGGAAAGCCAAAATAAAAGGAAATCAAATGAAGTAAAATGAAATCGAAGAGTAAGGTAAATTAAAATGAAACAAACCAAGTATAAAGGAAATAAAATGAAAAGAAATGAAAAGACACAAACAAATAATAAGAACAGAAAAAGGAGAAATGTTACACTCAAATATAATAATGAAAAAGAAACCAATAAATAACAAATGTAAAAGACAATTATTAGTATCGACTAAATAATCAATGTAAAGGATAATTGTTAAAATCCAATAAAGTAAAGACAAACAAAGTACACTAACCAAATAAATAGAGATTCAATGTAATAAATAATTCTATAATGACATGAACTTGTTAATAGTATAACTAACCATTGTAAAGTGAGAGATTGAGAGGTAGATAGATAGTGAACAGGAATAAGTGAGAAAGAAAAGTTAATGTTAGGGAATACCCACTAGTAACACTTAAATAAAATATAAAAAGTGCAAAGTGACAGTGTAAAACCCCAAAATAAATAGAAACCCTATTGATAGGTATAAACACCTAATAATCAGTGATAAACACTAAAGGTTTATTGGTGAAAAGTGTTATTAAATAAGAATTTTGTTATTATTAGTACTAAGATTAATTGTAGATGAGGAATACAATAGTATTGAGGGAAAGTGGTTAGAAAGTAAAAAAAGTTTAGTTAAGAAAGAATGTAGTAAAGAATAGGAAGGCAAAATCACTAAACATCCTATGTTCTAAGGGATAGTTAGTTAAGTAAAGTTAAATGGTGTGATGATGTTTATCACCAAGAAATAAGTAAGAATAAATCAAATGTAAACATGAGTAACACAATAACTGTTAAAGAATTGTTTGATTAAGTTTATGTATAGGAATATGGCTGAAGAGTTATACAGACCATAAACCTAAATGTTATGTTATATTTTATAGAGAATATTAGATAATAGCCAAATTACAAACAATGGCAATATAAATAAGTAAAAAGATAAATTAATATAAATCTAATATTACTTGAAAAGCAGTTAGAAAATAATAGACAAACCATAATGTGGAAACTAATGAAAACATACAATTATTATAAAACAGACCCTAAACAATTCAACAAGTAAACAAATCATTTGTAATACCAAAACAAAACATGTACAAAGTTAAAATAATATGTAATTTGTATAAATTAAGAACATATAGCCAATTACTACCTAGGCCTATGAAATGCCTAACTGTATAAAACCAATAACTACAAATTGTAAGAAATTAACTAGGATATTAGCAAATCCAAGGCAAGTAACTAGTCAATGATAATTAATGAATCATATTAAGAGATAAATGTTAAATTAAGGACTTAAAATAAGAAAGAAATGTAATTAGATAATATCAACAAAATTGTCAAAACATAATACATAAGCAAACCCAGCTTTGTGGGATATCAAAATGATCTTTGAAAGAAAATACGAACAGTTGTGATAATATCTCATACATAAATAAGAAGACAGAAGAATAATAGCAATCAGAAGATATACAGTCATTTTGAATAAAAATTCAAATATAACAATGGGCTTAAATCAAGTACAGCCAATCAGAATCAATCAGTTACTATGACAACTGAACGTTATTTATGAATATCCCGTTAGAAACTGTTAGTCCATTATTGACGCTCAAAAGGAATAGACGCCAAGCCGTAAATGACCAAAATTTTAATATAAAATGTTCAAAAGTAATCCAAATTTGAAAAAATGAAGTAAGAAGATGATGAAGGACTAGGACATTCAACTGCTGCCGAATACCAGATTAATAAATTCTAAATTAATAAACTTCAACCAACTAATACGAAAAAGAAGCCAGATGTACTTAAATCCCAAGATGATTGAAGATTGATGACTATCGAAGACCCCAACCCATTTCAACTGAATGACATTACACCTCAAGTCAACTGATTTGATAAGTATTGCTGAGCTACCCGAATTTATGAAATAAATTCTCTTTAATTTTTTCTCATAACACTTTGAACTCTCACTATAAACTGATGATATTATTTCTTTCAAAGATTAATAAAAAATAAAACACTAAACTTATGTTAACTAGAAAAATAACCTGTATAAAAATTACGAACTTTTGAAACACACTTTATAACACTTCAGGAACAAATTATAATTACACATTACATTATATAAGTACAATTAATGTAAGGTAGTGTACTTTATTGTAATCAAATTGATATTTTTTCATAATCACAAGAATCCAGAATCTGAACAAAATAAATAGTAAACAACCAAGCAGACGTCAAGTCTGACTAAATAATTCGTTCAGATCGCTTCGCCGAACCTTGAGATTTTTGTCTTATAATAATTGCCGGTGCAAATTTGTTGAATAACAAAATATAATTTTGTATAATACTGAATAAATACCAATCACAATTTAATAAACTAGTACAGAGTTGTAACCACTGTTCTTTATGCCATAGGAAAAAGCATTATAATATTTGTGTATTTTAGCGACAAGCAAAGGTGACGGTAAGCGCTCACGTCGGAAACTTGGTGAACTAACAGCTCAATTAAGAAACTCGACGAAGGCGGGAGTAAATTTGAATTCACCATACCGTCATAGCTAAGAACGCTCAATCATCCTATTTTTTTAATTTAATTGTTTTTAGTTAAACAATTTGGTGCCACCCGGGATTTATAAATTGAAGAACAGGTAAAGTTCCCATTTGCGTGTACTGGTAATTTGAGAGATTGCTACGGACATCGGCAGAGTGAACATAAAGTAACGACCACACGTGTGAAGCGAAGACAAAAAACATACACTTTTAAGAGTACATAAAGACTGTCTCATTACAATATTTATCAATTTTGGGCGAAAACACAAGCTATGTCTAACAATGGGTACAAAATTATTTGAACCAATGAGAATGATAGGTTTACCAGTTAGAACCAAAAAAACCGTTACAAATTTATTCACAGTCCATTATTAGCATCAGTAGAGTACAGATGAAAAAATAGCCGCTCCATATAATTAGAAAAAATAATCAATCAAATGAGATAAACCATATAATAATTAATGAAAATGGAATACAAGATGGGCAAAACACATTAACAAGATTGAATTAAACAAAATTTTGAATTACAGAAGATAAAAAATATAAAACAAAAATAAATAAAAGAAGGAAGAAATAGCCACAAGCGTACATGAGCATATCAGATGAAATAAGGAAGGAGTAAAGTATAAAAATTTAATTAATTAACAAAACAAAAGACTGGATTCACTACACTTTAACACTGATGCACAATATAATTAACTTAGTTCAAACACTCAAACACTGAATGGCTCTTAAAAAACCAAATAATAATTATCAAAAAACTGTTCAATTATATTAATAACACATTTGGAAATACCAAAATATTTTTTCAACGATATAAACCTTAACTTATAGTTACGAGTTGAACTCACAATTACTTTAGTTAATAAGAGTAGTGGTGTAAAGAAAAAACGTAATATTTAATTAAGTCCATGTGAAGGATTGTACTTTCTCGAAATCATTTTGTTAACTTTTGCTGTAATCCAAAGAACTTTTGACTGAATAAACATAGTAAAATTAAATTCGACATTAGACAACAGTGCTCAGTCAACGACCCAACAAACATAGCCAACCGCTGAGTTATAAATCATTCAAAGCCTTTATAAGTATGTAACTTTATATATTTTCTTAATTATTTGTAATAACCAATATAAAAGGTAGAATCGCTATCCAATAAACCAATACTAAGAATTTATACCTGTTTATTATTTCATGTGACAATATTTATGTGTTAATTTATTTCATATAGCACAGTGAAAATTTTTTACCAGAATTACAGGTTTGTAATACTGGTGCGAGAGAGCGAATTTCGAATTCAGCCAATACAGAGCGGTAAGTAATACAGTTTCATTGTGAAAGAAGGAAAAGTTATGAAAAAATTTTAATTGTTTTAAAAGAAACAATTTGGCGCCTAAAATCGGGAAAATAATAGTTAATTTATATCAGGTAAGAAGGAAGAGACAGGTATTGGCATGGTCATGAGAGCGACAGATAAAGAGAAATTTACGAAGTTTTGGACTTCGTTAATATAACATCGGAAGGAGATTATTATAAATTGTGTAACATCACAAAATGTTCCATAACCATAATGAACACCAGAAGGGTGAATTATACCACTAGAATTGTAAATGAGTAAATAAAATGAATGTAACAGTGAAGAGAATGGACCAGCAAAGAAGAAAAGAAGAGGAGGGATCCCAAGAAGCAGTGATGAATCCACTACATGACACTACAACTTCAATGAACTGACTGACTATGACAAATAGACAAGCAAAGTTTCACAAATAAGCTGTCAAGTAAGCCAGATAAAAAGATTGATGAGTAGAGTCATACAGAATAAACAAATTAACCACTGACTTTAATAACATGGTAATACATAACAGCATATTGGCTGATATAAATAGAACCAGTATATAGAAATAACAAATACCATGTACTATGCTAGATGTAGCCACAGAATTGTAAAAAAAAATGAAAAACAAATATGTGGTAGTATAAATTAAGAGTAATTATAAATGGAAGCATTATATGTATGTAGGTAACTTCCTAAGTAAATAATATGTATGTAAAAGATAATAGTAGTCAGGGAATAAACATTGTAATAGAATTATACCCAGACCCTGTATGACCAAGTTTATCTCTATGAAATGATAGGGAAATAGAACCCCTAATTAATATAAAATAATAGAATTATAACTATAACGAATAAAGTGTAAAGTACCACCACTTGGCCGGTATTATACACTTAAGAAATGAGAAGGACATATCAAAATACAAATAGTGAATTAGAAAAATTCAAGTTAATGTGTCGACTTAATTAGACTAATAATTTATATTGTTCAGCTGTAGACAGCATTTAGATATAATAATGTATTTAATTTTAATCATTTTATAATGTTCGAAAGAGAAAACAAACCTAATTAATCAAATATCAAAGAAAAATAAATAGTCGAATTTGCGTTGTTAGCAGACGACACTAGTAAACAATGTCTTAGGACAATAAATTAATGAATTGTTAATGAAAACTATGTTTAAACTGGCCTCAAGCCACATCAAATTAAAGATCAAAAAATCTATAAGTTGATAGTAATAGAACCCAAAACAGAATTGTAATAGTCGAGAAATTAACGTTAGCATCATTATTTTGGCAAGATTTGAAGAAGTTCATGTAATAATAACAACAATGAGAATGAGTACAGAATACGACTCGGTAATGGTTATTAATAACATTACATCATCATGACATAATTTTGTACCAATCACGAATGAGTTTAGTTAACGCAAATGAACCCTAGCGACGGTCAAGAGAATCCTATATAATCGACGACGCGCCAGAAAGACATGATGGCCTATTATTCAAGCTTAGGGAAGTCCCCCCAGACTGCTACCTCCATCTGGTTGCTAGCTTTCTGACGGAGAGGACCTTCTGCGTGAGAGTTGGAGATTCAGTCTCTTCCAAGAGACGAATCACAGCCGGCGTCCCTCAAGGTAGTGTTCTAGGCCCCCTTCTGTTCTCGATCTACATCAACGACGTGCCGAGACAGCCTGGAGTCCAGATGGCCCTCTTTGCGGACGACACGGCCGTATTTACGGCCGATCGTCATGTGGAAAGGGCCATCCTACGACTGCAGCGCCAGCTCGACACGCTCGTGGACTGAGAATTGGAGATTTGCTAATTTCTTTGTTGATTTGTTACAATTTGTAGTTGTTTGTTTCTGACAGTTAGGCACTTTCATAGGCATAAGTAGCCATTATGGTATTTGACTTATTTCATTTAAATTACATTTCAGCCTAATGGGCTTTATTTTGTTATTACAACTGCTTGTGTTGTGTTTTGAGTCTGCTTATGTGTTATTATTATGTCACTATTATTTTTTACACAATTATTTACTCTTTGGTTTCCATATTTTCTAGTCATACATTTCTTAACATTTTTATTTATTTTCTTTGCCAATAATAACAAGGTGGCTATTATTTACTACTTTTTTGATCTTATTTAAATATAACATGTAGGCCTATGGTCTGTAGAATTCTTACAGCCATATCCAATTCATAAACTTGATTGAATAATTATTTAACTAACTTATTATTTGCTAATCTTTGTTCACAATACATCTTATTTGATATTATTTTTTAGTGTGACAAACAACATCACTTTTATGAACTTATCATGATCCCTTATAACACGGGTGTTTTTTTATTTGTATCTAACTCCTTAACTTTCTAAACAATCTTTACTCTCCCTCCATGTTAACACTTTCACATTACTCTTTGCTGGGATTCTCCCTTTCAACTATGATTACTTGCTTTTAAAACTCCTTAATTATATTTTTTGTTTTGTTTACTATGGTAATTATCACTTTCCAGTGTTCAATACCTCTTTATAGTTTATACTTAATACTATTTTCCACAACATACTTATTCACTATTATTTTTCACTATTAAACTTTTAGCGTTCTTTAGGATTTACTAATTGTTAATGATTTTATCACTCACTATTTTTCACTATATTTCCATTCTATACTTTACACTATTTTCATTCAATCATTACCTTCACTCTTAAATTATTTATAGTTAATTATAATTTATTTAGTGTACTTTCTTTATCACTACACTTTGGGGTTTTTACACTTTCATTTTGCACTTCACAATTTTTTTTTTTTTTTTTTTTTTTTTTTTTTTTTTTTTTTTTTTTTTTTTTTTTTTTTAAGTGTTTCTGAATGGGTAATCCCTCTAATTACTATCTCACTATTCATTTTTTCTCTTTCATTACAATATTTCCTTAATACTATTAACAATTTTTTATGTCCTTAAATTACTATTCTTACATCTATCTAAACTGGGGTTTAGTTTGCTTTTTTATCATTTTTATCTTTAACATTGTTTACGAGGGTTTCTTCCCTAAATTATTATTCTCCATTAAAGGATAATGACATTTACTTTTTCCTTTCTCATAGGTTAATTATTGGTCTTGGTTCCAATATTATTTTTGAGTGCATTATTTCTCCTTCTCCTATGCTTTATTACTTGTTTGTGTATCATTATTGGTTTTCATTTTTATCTATTTCCCTCCTTCTTCATTCTCATTGTATCTGGTTAATACCTTGGTTTTTCCACCTTCTCTTTGGGTACATTTCAACGTGTTCCATTGAGTCGTTTAATTCCATGAACTTGTTTCATTTTTGTTTGGGTTTTTGGTTTTTTTTCTCTTCTTCCTTTGGTTTCATCAATCACCTTCTTCTCTTCTTTGGTTGTATTCTCGTTTGTTTTTCGTGGATCCCTTCTTCTTTTGTTTCCTTTTGTTGGGTCAATCACTTGGGTTAGGTCATGTCGTCGTTCGTCGTGTCATTGTTTTTATATTTTATTTAAATTAATCATTTTTATTTAACATGAAGTATTATTTTAGATTCAATATTATCTTGTTCATCCCTGGTAATGGGTTGGCTTATTTGTGTTGTAACAATATATATATATATATATATATATATATATATATATATATATTGTAACGCAACAGAAATGCAGTCATCCATGTTACATAAATAGTATATTAATAAAATAATAAGTAAATCAATATTTAACTCCCATGATAAAACAAAGGTCTAATAAATACATTTATAATTATAGATAAAAATGAATAAGGATGCAAGGTAGAAATAACAATAATAAACAAACCTGTAAATTAGACAATAGTTAGAGATCCATGTTCAGTGAAAAGTAAATAAATATTATACTGATGAGAATTGTAAGAAAGAAACTAGTACAGAAAATGTCAAAGTAAATGATAATGAAATTAGACACAAACGAGACAATAATTTACCTTATAGCAATAGTAAATAAGGATTATGAATTAAATGATTAGTTTGTAATGATGAATGTTATGTTAAAGTTTATGTTATGTTATACAAATTACTTGTTGAGTTAATGGAAAGTTATGAAACAAAATTATTATTCAATTACTGTTATAGAAGGATGTATGAAGCAGTTAGTTAGTATTAATGGATCTCAATTTTCTAATATGTGATCCATAGATCAAGATAAAATTGTTATTAGTTATGAAAAGAATAATTGGTTATGTAAATGTTAATAGTTAAGATTTGATTATATGTATGAACTTATGTAAAAGGGCTATAGTTGTTCACCAGTAATAAACAAAGGTAGGTCCATATACAATAAAAGGCCTAACAGCCAATAACACTATATAACCAATTATAACATAAAGGTTAGGTACGGAAGTTAATAATAATTAATGAATACGGTTCAAATAGCTAGGAAAAAACATTTGATAAGTAATGATATATAATATAAACCACCTCAATTTAAACAAATTATGATAATGCCACAATATCGATTGATAACGTTTGATATCGAAAAAGTAATAAATATAAAAGAAACAGACTAAGATAAAAAAACCAGCAGAATATATATAGAAAATAGTAAACAAACTATAGGTGAAGTTATATTCCGATATGATAGGAAATTAATAAGGAATGGACGAAAAATATATGAAAAAAACATTATATACAAAACATTGAGAAGGAAGAAAAATAATGTGTTGCTAAGGACAACAGGAATGAAGGAGTTGTTGATTTTCAATTATTGCCTTTTATGATCTGAACGTGATGAGATTAAAAAACCCAAGAAATGTTTAATGTAATTGGAATATTCTAAATTATATTGATACAATTATACTACACAAAATTCTAATGATAATCTTCTTGACTTATGCCAGCAAAGTTTAACCAAATGAGATCATAGTACAGTATCACAATAAAAAAGAAATAACTGGGTTCTACAAGGAAGGACTTGAATTGTCCTATACCAGAAAAGAATTAACGATATATTAAAACTAATACAAAGAGTTAACTGTGTCACAACAAATAATATACACCACACTGGAACTCATAACCTTTTGAATACACGGAACATCACTAATTACTTCAAACGAGAGAAGAACGTATTTGGATCCAGAAATTGCAGAAGGACCACCAGTCTGGCTGTAAATAAACCCAGGGAGCTGTATTTCCGAGGTGAACAGGACAAGAATTCCACTTTATTAAACCGAAGAAAGGAATTTCTAACGACATATCCATTCTGAGCGTCGAGATTATCAACCAACTGCCTACTTGAGTTATTTCGTTCTAGTCTGGTAAATTATTATTGTATTAATCATATTAACAACACAACACTTAAAATTTGTAAATCTTGCATTCTTATTTATGTATTTTTAATCTTCCCCACAGTTACAAGAACCTTCACACCCTGAACACAGGGTGTTTATTAATTATAAACAAAAACAAATCATATGACCGAATATAAAATAAAGTATTGGACCGAACAATAATCGATTCACGCAATCTATAGCCTTTGTATATGCCAATTGGAACATATCTTATTTAATGTTGAAGGAGTGAATAAATAAAGAAACCCTGTATAGTTGCAACATCTTATCATTTGGGGTATTATTTAATGAGTTGGGAATAAAAAGTAACTGACTAAGTGCATAATATTTGACTACCGTAAACAGTGAATTAACCTATAAGTTTCGTTGCCCCGGAACTGCAGCGCTTATTGCGGAATTCTCCGACACCAAAGAGAAGAGCGTTAAAATACAAAATTTACATAATTCTCTTCGAGGTATACTAGAGTTCAACGAAATTATAGAATAACACATTAATTATTTAAGTTTCAAGCACACTAACACTGATATTTTTCTTAGAGAGATAAGCTAATATTAGTTAATGAAGTTACTATATTCCCCAATTCCAAATATCTCAGAAATTAAATTAAATTAACACGACCGAAGAGAGGAGAGACAGAGAAGCATACCCGTTCCTAGTAACAAATAGGTTTAAATTGTGTGATACGAAAGGGACGCACGTACTCGTTTAATTACAAATTGACGAACCCAACAGTGGGAATTAACCCAGTAATACCCGTCTCAATACAACATATATATATATATTACAATACATTTTGTGTATGTAGGTTGTAAATACAAATTCAAATTTATTTGTATTTGAGGAGCCCCACGTTCTTGGGACGCCAATTTTATATAATGTTACCAAGTATTTAAACAGTTATAATGATACCAGGTGTAAACAGTTATAACGATACCAGGTGTTTAAACGTATATAACGATACCAGGTGTAACTGTAATAAGAGTAGTAAATTTATGAGTAGTTAAAATTTCATGTTTATTGTTTAACAAGCATTATAAATAATAAAACATTGTTAATAATCTCCGATCAAGATATCACTCATTATTAAGTGTTTATCTCTTATGCTATACGGTGTTACACACATTTAAACACTCTTACATCTAGACATGTTAATAATCTTAATCTAGACATTTATTCAAAAGGAAATAAAATTTAAATGTAATTAAGTTTATTCTAATTGCATTCATTTAACTCAGATCTGACCTCAGCTTGCTCAGTCTATACCAATGTTTTTTAAAAATAAATTTAAAATTATATTAATTACTCTTAGACTGGCATTTGTTTCGTATTCAAAATTTAAATTATTCTTTTCTACAAAATGCAAATATCAAATCATTTCAATTATTTTTCTTTGATAAAAAAAAATACTATCTCAAAAATAAACTCTTTTTTTTTCTTCTATATTTATCTATATGCGATCGCTCATTCTTACGACTAAAACATTTACATAAGACTCTATTACATTATTTACCTAATTATAGACTTTTTTGTTTTAATTCATTGTCTCTTTATATAGTCTTTATGAGCTCTTTAAAAAATCATTTATAAATGCATCATGCATGTCACCTCGAGTTTTGATGACCTTACGACTTATTGATGGGGTCCAGCGTTGGCCAGCGTTGGGTTACCGTTACTCCTGGCTTGGCATGGTCCTGGATATGTCCAGAGTCCAGCGTCGTTCTCCAGCAGTGTGTGGTCCGCCCCAGAGAATTAATATCGGCTGCGAGGTGGATCTCGTTTGGCTGTTAGGCGTCTAAAAAGCATCTCCAAACGTCCAGCTTCTCGCATCGCTCTTTGTAGCTTCTCTGTAGATACTCTTGCTGACTTAAACGGTCCCGGTACTCTACGTTTCCCGTACTAGTGTAAACATAATTACTGAAAACGTTTTTATTCGTTCGTAGATGAGATTTATAACTAAATAAAACTGTTCTGCCGACGGACAGCGTGTCCGACTGCAACTGTGTCTTGAAATGAAGAGAAGGGATTCCAGTCGAACCCTTAATTTATACCCTCTCGAGATTCCACACCTGTTGGTTCCGAAATTGTCCTGTCAAGACCTGCAGATCACGTGATAGCCCCCACTTCCGAACCTTTTCATATATTTGCAATTTTCTGCAAACGGCAATGTTTTGTAAGGAATCGAGATAGCACAAATCATAGATAATTTGATTAAGCACTCACTGTATTAATTTGAGCGTCTTAGTGTAATGTGCACATTTTTGGCACACTTACTTCCCACTGACTTCGCGTAGTGTGTCCTACTAACGTCATTTTCTTACTGTGGATAACTATAAAATTTACACACACTTTGATGCCTTTTGTTTGTTTATACACTAATTAGTTTTCACACAGTAAATTAAAATAATTATTTTAGTAATTAATTGGGGAGGGTTGCTGGGATTCCTGTCTGTACATGCATCACTAACACACACAAGATACACGCATAACACACATACAATCGACCAGGTGTTCCTTGCCTGTTGGAACAGGTTAATTTCTCCCCTAGTGTAACAATGAAATATTTTTACAATCCCAGACATGTCCATTTACCCCAAACTTACAATAATTTTACAAATTTTATATTTATTTAAATCAATGCTCAATACAGCATATGCCTGTATCATTGCAATATATATATATATATATTGGATTTATATATTTCTGGTTTTTTGTATGCGTTTAGGTGTTCAAAATAACGTTTTTTCAGCTGTTTTTTTGTTTGTCCTATGTAACATTTATTGCAATCTTGGCATTCAATTTTGTATATACCGTTAGTTGTTGTATTAGCTTTGTTGTGTGGGCTATTTAGTTTTTGTAAATTATTTTTATTAGTTTTGTATGCTATTTTTATATCTGTGTTTTTAAATAGTTTTGTATTTAATATCATGTACATACATATAACAGGCTATATGTATCAAATAACAAAAACAAAAATGCAGAGAACATACTGAAACAAATCAAAACATACGTCCTAAAATACAATTCACAGAAGAAAAAGAAAAACATAACAAAATCAACTATTTAGACATAACCATCACAAGGTACAACAACCACATACAATATGCAATATATAGAAAACCAACTTCTACTAACATCATTATACCTAACCATTCTCACCACCCACCACAACATAAAATGGCAGCATTCTATTCACTATTTAACAGAATGTACAAAATTCCCCTAAACAAACAAGAAACTGACAAAGAAAGAAATATAATATACCAAATTGCTCATGAAAATGGATACAATAAAAATACTGTAAACAAAATGAAAAATAAAATCAAATATAAAATAAAAACTGAACAATTAAGAATTAATCAAAATGAACAACACATAAATAATAACAACAACAAAAAATGGGCCACATTCACATACATAAATAATAAAATGACAAAACTATCAAAACTATTTAAAAACAGATATAAAAATAGTATACAAAACTAATAAAAATAATTTACAAAAACTAAATAGCCCACACAACAAAGGTAATACAACAACTAACGGTATATACAAAATTGAATGCCAAGATTGCAATATATGTTACATAGGACAAACAAAAAAACAGCAGAAAAAACGTTATTTTGAACACCTAAACGCATACAAAAAACCAGAAATATATAAATCCAATTTAGCCACACATGCAATAAACACAGGACATGAATTCCCAGACATAACCAATGTAACACTAATAAAACATATACCACACAAAGGAACCTGTAACGGGCCGAATTTGAGGGTTATTTTATTTTATTGAATTTTTGGGGTTTCATTAAAATATCTATAAATTTAATTTCCAACTCTGACCAGAACACGTGTTGTATTGTAGCAGTGGTCTAACAAAGGCACAATACGCAAAACAATTGTGCAATCGGTACAGAAGAATGTACCAAGTCGTCATTTCCAAGAACTTTGCAAGTGTGTGGCAGTGCGCCCGTATGCATCACACGACCATGCGCGCGGACTGACGCCTGGGTGAAACACCAAAGATGGCTAAGAGAACGAATTTTGTTCCCTTAGTGTACCATGCGGCCGGACGTAAAACCTAAGTCACGCCTATCTTGTGACGTCAGTCAGTGCCTAGCGAATATCTTACACGAACTGCACACAAACAACTACATGGGTTTAAATAGGACGAAGCTGCGGCGAAGAACCATGAGGCTTTGGTTTCCACATAGAACGAAGTAATCCAGTTGGCCGTGAAACATAGACGCTTCTCCCCAGTCCACGAGAAACCACAACAGCTTACAGACGTAGTTAGTGTCACGTGGGCCCGGTCGGGTAGAACTTTTTAAATATGAACAACTCAGTGTAATAACGACTTGATACCGACCGGGACCCAAGAAATTAATAAACGTATTGCAGTTATTAATTGGTGGAGTGAATCAACAACAGTTAAGTTACGGACATTGGACTCACGGGACAAAAACACGTGTTCGGCCGGTAACGCGTTCGTGAACAGTTTTAAACCATAAACAATAAAGGAATTTATAAAACATAATAAATAAGGGTAAAGTATTGTGTGAAAGCGTGTGTGAGCAGAATGGGCTGTCTTAGAAATGAGAATATTTAAATATGGTACCTAAAGATATATTTCGAAACTTGTTTTTCTAGTATTCTTATTCTAATGATTAAAACATTTTTTAAGTAATTAAAACTATTTAGTCACAACAAATATGTGTTAGTCTAAGTTATTTCGTCATTACCACTTTCTCATTTCTGTGCTGCAAGATTCGTCTAAACGTTCCCGGATATCTTCTGAATTATTAGTGGGGGGTAGTCAGATGGCGAAATTGTCCCGTTTTTATTAAGGTAGAGTGTTCAAAGTTTACATGTATAACTAAAAAACATGTTGGCGACTCTGGGCTTCTGATCAAAATTTATGCAGCTGGTAAGTGAACAAGACCGCAGGTAAGTTCTGGCAGTATTTTTAATTATTCATGTATTTCGATAATTATTTAATTGTTACATTGGCGACCCTGCCAGGATCCTGGTTTAATTTTATTTATACGAGGTAGACCTATTTTAAAGCACAGAAAATAGGATGTGGTAATGACGAATTTGTAAAAATATTTATCGTACATAATTACGTAAGTGCGAGTAGGTTATGTTGGTGTTATTGTGATTTACAGTTATGTTAGGTGTTTTGATTGTAGGAAAATAGCGGTTTTTTATATATAAAAAGTGTTATATAAATGAACTTTAAACATGGCCAAAATACAAGGTAATGATATGCGTTTCGCGTGTGATGAGTGGGAGAGTGAATTTAGAGAGGTGGTAGGCGAAATGACAGATGAGGAGTGGGGTAATTTAGATAACAACTTAACGTGGATGGAAGAACAAGAAGAGGGAATATTTGCCGAAATTAGAAAGCATAGTGATGATATTAGTATTGGTAGTAAGATGACGAACGATAAATGTAAGATAGTGGAAGTAACAGTGGTAGAAGGTAAGACAGTAAATAGGCCTATTCACAATGATGATAGTGTATTAGTGGTAAATAAAGGTAAAGAGATAGACCGAGTTAACAAGAATAAAGTCGATCAGGTGGCAGATAACGAGGTAAGTAATGAGATGAGTGAATCTGATTATAAAATGATAATGGATATGTTGCGAATGATTGATAAAAAATTGGATAAAAGGGCAGAAATGATGGATGAACTTTTTGATAATATGAATAAACGTTTTGACGAGTGGGACAAAATAATGGATAAGGGTTTCAATAAAGTAATAAATGCTCTTAATAAACAAGACGAAAAGTGGGGAGGAGATAGATATCAATTAAAAGAGAGTACAGAAGGCGAATTAAAACAGGTAAGTGGTAATAATGTTGTTAATGAGAGTGAAGAAATCATTAACCAGGTGAGTGATAACGACGATGAATTCAGAAATAACAGTGACAAAATAGTGGGAGATGGTGATTACAATTCTGAGGTAAGTGGTGATGTTAATATAATTAATTCTAATGATGAAATAAGGTTAAATAATGATATAGTTGAGAATAAAGTAATAATTGGTGTTGATGAGTTAGATAATGAGTGGAAAGAGAGTTATATTGTGGGTATGAAACAGAGGGTAAATTTTTTACGAGGTGTTATGGGGGGTGAAGAAAGATCTTCACGTATATATTGGGTAGACAAGAGTTCTACGAATAATTGTTTTTTGAAGTTTTTTGTTGTTCCTGGAGAAGTCAGGAAATATTTAATTGAGTTAGTACCCTCTGCATGGAATGAGAGAGAAGGTGTGAAATGGCATTATGATGAGAGAAATTTGGATGGAGAACTGTGGGTTGATAAAGATGTAACGGTACAGAAATGGGAATTTTATTTTATATAAATCAGTATTTAATTCCGTAATTCAGTAGTTAACTTTCACCTGTGGGGAGCCCCAACCAGCAATGCACATACAGTTAGCCTAAACAATTGCCCAGACGTATTGCGTAACCGCCCAGCAGCAGGCTCTTTGTGAATCACAGTCTGCAGTTGGTCATCAGAGAGTGAACAGAAGTAAGCAGCATCAGACAGTAAAAAGTTCGGTAATTGAAAACAGTGGCCTCGGGTGTGCAAGATAGGCCTAAAGCCAAAAGGGCTTATCTAAAAAAACATAAAAAGTGTTACCATGCAATTTATGGCAGCATGGTCAAATAATTAAAAACATAAAGAGTTCGAGTTACGTACGTCGACCGACTAAAAATGTTACGGGAGTGAGTTTCAAACACATGTGCAGTAAATAATGACGGACAATCAACAATAGTAACGAGTTTTCAACATTCAGAACTGAAGTTTTTGTGAGTGTGGCTTAAAAAGTGACTAACATGTGGTGGTGAAATTGAGCGGATATCTGATCCAGATAAGTAACAGTCAACAGTCAGAAATTTAAATAAGAATCGTTGACCATTCATGATTCATCCCGTTAAAATAAAAGTTTGGAGTTTAAATCCAACAATGAGATCTCATAAAAAATTTTAAAATGTAAAGTAGAAAGAACGAGAAAGAGAGAGAGAGAGAGAGCGTAAGCGAGAATATGTATGTACAAGATCAAAGTACTGGTTTTGATGAAATAAATTCCGGAATTATAGTGTAGCAATTAATCAATTGTAATTTTCTTTACATAATTTGGAGGTTATAAGTTAATGAATTAAAGGTAGCTCTGGTAACTTTGAATATCCGTATCATGTGTTAAGTGAGTTCTTTGTGTAAATCATTGTTCAATAGTGAACTTAAATAGTGAATTTAAACCAATAGAAATAAATAAGATTAATTACTAGAGCAGCCATGTGTTAAGCGTAATTATTTCGCCACTCAGACCCAAATAATCATTTCTGTAGCTGGTTTCGTCTGAACGGCCCTGGATCCGAACCCGAAAGGTAAGAGTAAGATATTATATATTTGCAGTAAATAAATACAGTTACATTGGCCCCCGTACAGTGACGCGAGTGTAGGTTACAACTTTCATTCGCCAGACCTAACTAAGCTGCAGAACAGGTAATTTGGAAGTGAGGGCGTAAATAAAGTAATTTCAGAATGGAGAATGAAAACATGTCAACTGAGCCGGCCAATAAAGGCGACTCAGGAATTCAAATGAGTGAAAATAATGATGAAGTCAGCTTCACTGACAGTAATAGCCAGTTAACAGAATCAAACATAATGAAAGATGTCGAACATCAATCGACACCTATCCAAAGTAAAAAATCTGATGATAGCTATGAAATGTTTAAAGTAATACAAGCAATGATAGAAAAACAGAGTGTGAAGTTTGATGAATTAAGTAGCAATTTCAGCGAACAGAGAGTAAAATTAAATGAATTAAGTAGCAATTTCAACACAAAATTTGACATTATAGATTGTCGGTTTGATGAAATAAATAACCAGAATGCCAAGTTAGAAGATAATGCCGATAATATTAATAAACGTCTAAATGAAATGGATGAATGTTTTAACACTATTAAAGTACAAGTGGTAGAAAAAATTGAGAAACAAATACAAAAGGTAATTGAAAATTTTGAATGTAAAACAAATGATAATTATAATGAGATGTGTAAAAACGTGGTAGTTGAGAACAAGGAGATTAATGTTGAGAGTGATGAGGAAGATTTTGTTGAAGTAGAGTTTAGTAATGAAGCGTTGTTAGCAAATGTCGATGAGAATGAGAGAGAGCGTGAGGACAGTTTAAATATAGAGCATAAAAAGAGGGAAAATTTTTCTAGTGTGATAGGTGAAGAAAAAGTTTCACCAGCAGTGTTGGAGGACAAAGGTTCCTCCTTAGTTTTTGTAAAAGACAAAAGGTCTTTCAATTATTTTTGTATATCTGGTAAAGCCAGATGTTGTAATAACGTTGTGTTGCCCTCTGTGTGGAATGAGAATGTAAAATGTTGTGAGAAGTATTGTAATGAAAGTGATTATGAGAGAGAGAGAATGGTAGAAATATTTAAAGTAAAGAGAAATTATGAAGAGTTAATACAGAGTTTAAATAGTGAGAGAACTGGTAGAATTAAAAACACACCTTGTGTGACAAATAATGTGTATATTGATGACAAATATTTGCCTGTTAATGAACCTATAGTAGCAGAATATGGTAATAATAATGTAATGGTAATAACAAAAAACACTGACGGAGACTTTACAAATAATACTGATGTCGACTTGATTTATGATAAGATAATTTTGGGGGGTAACCCTATAGATTATTATTTTGGTATAATGGAAAAAATAAAATTTTATGGCTATTACACAGAAAATAGCCATATGATGAATGCCAATAAAATTGACAAATGTTATACAAAAATAAGACTATTATACGATGATGGAGGTTGAAAGCAGTGTATGGACAATTTTAAATACTTTAGTATATGGTAATGACCCTGCTGAATTTAGGTATTGATGTGTGGTATACAAGAAAATTATTACGGAAATCTGTAAATAAATGTGTTAATGTTAAATGTATTGTGTTAATAGTATTCTGTTGCAATGTATATTATAGCTTATGTGCAACATATATTTGTAAGGAGAGGGAAAGGTATAATAATAAATAATAATAATTGTATTCCACTAAAATAATAACAGGTATTTATGAAGCCTATTTTGTGTTGTGTATTTATATTCAAAGTGTTTTAAATAATATAACTACAGTTAAAAATGTTTTTAATAAAATGCTAGTAAAGTAGCTGTGGTGAATTAAAATATATCTGATCTGAATTGGAATAAAAAATTTAAGAGACAATTATGTTACCTAAAAAATTTATAAAAAATTGAAAAGTGCAGTACAGGTGTTAGTATGATGTAACCATGAATGCTGAAACTGAGAATGTTTATAACTGTGTTTATGAAAACAAGTCTGGCAGACACCTGTTTATGTAAACAGGTATGTTGTATGTTTTGACTAATGTCTACAGCCAAGTGTTGAAACTGCTAACTGTTGCAGTTTGATGAATCAATGCCAAGAGCAGATTTTATTATGAAACAAAAGAAACATCTGATGTGATGGAATGTAGATAATACTCTTTTTAGGCCCCTTTGTAAAATGTTATTTAAATAAATAAAGTTGTCTTGAACAAATAAGATTGAAATAATGAGGTAATTACCATAATTTAGAGTCTTGAGATAATAAAATAAAATTAATCTGGTAATTAAATTAATTGAAAAGATGATTTTAATAATGAACTTGTAATAATGAACTTAACTTTATTTTCATTGGAATTCAAATTGGAATTATAAATTAAATAATAATTGATGAAAACAAATATTCATGTAAAGGAAATGTTTGGGCTAAGATAGTGTCTGGAAATTGAGATGTGTATATCACTGTCCATGTAAACTTTTATTAATGACAATCTAGGTTTTATGTTTTAACTGTAGATTCCCCACCTAAGTGCGGCCATGACCTCACCGGATCATGACCGTGAGAGTAGTTAATTGTGGCAAATCATAAATTTTACTTGATATAACCGGCTTGTGGTTTGTTTTATTTTGTTAACCCGGTGGTTTGTTAAATTTAGTAGGGGGGTTATTTTTTGGGGAATCTACCTAATTTTGGAACAGGGCTATTTTCACCCAGATAGGGGTGGTAGTCCATTAGGGGTGTATAAATAGAAACTAGTAGGTATAATACCGAATTTTATTGTAACGCCGAAGCAAGGATGGGGGTGGAATAAAAGAAAAAATGTCCACCCCTTCCGCATCAGTCCTTGTGAAAGCAACTAGACGCTACAGTCTAGGGGGGGGGTAATAGTGAGTGTGGATGGGTGGTGACCCAGTTACAGGTCACGAGGGAGATGTGATTACGGCTAGATTGAGGTCTGCGAGGGCCAAGAAGTCTAGTGCTGCACACAGTAGAATGTAATGGGTATCAGGGGTTAAGGGATTAAAAGGGGGGTAGTAAAGAAAAAAAAAAAAAAATTGTTATAGTAGTTAAGTATAAATGGATTTAATGTCATTTTGTATAATTAAGGTGTTATTTTGGATGGGTAATATTATACGGGGAATATTATTTTGTTTATATGATTGAACTGCAAGCAGACTGTAAGATTATATTATTATTTTAAACTAAAGCCAGTACTTTGCAAATAACAGAACCAGTACTTTGCAAAGAATGAGCCGTTATGGCTAAGAGGAAACAAATCAGTTGCGGGATATGGAGTGACGGAAGGCCGATTATTAAATTTTAATTGAATGTTTTAGAGCCAGGTGATACTGTGGTGGGTATAGGTCCGAGCTTATGGTGGTGGGATCTCGAGTAGAGAAGTCCCGTAAGATCGGATGGGTGCTGCCGCAGTCGCCAGACTAGGGGGGTAAGAACCTAGGATTTAGTAGAGTGTATAGGGGGTTGCGGCGCCATATCCTCACTGATCCTCTCAGTTTTAGGCAATAAGAGTTTGAACGCTTCGGCTTTCAACCTCTTATTGGGGGGGGGGGTATTGTAACGGTACAGAAATCGGAATTTTATTTTATATAAATTAGTATTTAATTCCGTAATTCAGTAGTTAACTTTCACCTGTGGGGAGCCCCAACCAGCAATGCACATACAGTTAGCCTAAACAATTGCCCAGACGTATTGCGTAACCGCCCAGCAGCAGGCTCTTTGTGAATCACGGTCTGCAGTTGGTCATCAGAGAGTGAACAGAAGTAAGCAGCATCAGACAGTAAAAAGTTCGGTAATTGAAAACAGTGGCCTCGGGTGTGCAAGATAGGCCTAAAGCCAAAAGGGCTTATCTAAAAAAACATAAAAAGTGTTACCATGCAATTTATGGCAGCATGGTCAAATAATTAAAACATAAGAGATCGAGTTACGTACGTCGACCGACTAAAAATGTTACGGGAGTGAGTTTCAAACACGTGTGCAGTAAATAATGACGGACAATCAACAATAGTAACGAGTTTTCAACATTCAGAACTGAAGTTTTTGTGAGTGTGGCTTAAAAAGTGACTAACATGTGGTGGTGAAATTGAGCGGATATCTGATCCAGATAAGTAACAATCAACAGTCAGAAATTTAAATAAGAATCGTTGACCATTCATGATTCATCCCGTTAAAATAAAAGTTTGGAGTTTAAATCCAACAATGAGATCTCATAAAAAATTTTAAAATGTAAAGTAGAAAGAACGAGAAAGAGAGAGAGAGAGAGAGCGTAAGCGAGAATATGTATGTACAAGATCAAAGTACTGGTTTTGATGAAATAAATTCTGGAATTATAGTGTAGCAATTAATCAATTGTAATTTTCTTTACATAATTTGGAGGTTATAAGTTAATGAATTAAAGGTAGCTCTGGTAACTTTGAATATCCGTATCATGTGTTAAGTGAGTTCTTTGTGTAAATCATTGTTCAATAGTGAACTTAAATAGTGAATTTAAACCAATAGAAATAAATAAGATTAATTACTAGAGCAGCCATGTGTTAAGCGTAATTATTTCACCACTCAGACCCAAATAATCATTTCTGTAGCTGGTTTCGTCTGAACGGCCCTGGATCCGAACCCGAAAGGTAAGAGTAAGATATTATATATTTGCAGTAAATAAATACAGTTACAAAGAGATAGAAGTATATAATTTAAGGAGAGATTATGATGAGTGGAAAGTAAGGTTAGAAGTACGTTTAAGTAATAACCATTTAATTTATGATGAGAAAATAATTGACTTGGTATTGAGAAAATTTACTAACGGAGACTGGACAAAATTAATTGATAGTGACAAGTTGTATGACATAATAAATGGTATAATGAAGGACTTAGAAGTAATGGTTTATTGTTATAATAATAATAATAACAAATCGAGTATAAGTAAGGAAGAGAAATGTTATAAAAAGGTACGACTATTACATGACGATGGAGGTTAGATTAAGAAATCGGGGAAGGAACAGTTTAAGTATGTTAATATTGTTACGTGATCTTTATTAGTGTAGATGTATTATAGTAGATTTGTAATAGATGTGTATTATTATTATAGATTCGTAGATAGTACGATAATATTTTATAACTCTTCTTAGTGGATCTTCACTCACTTCTGCCCCGCGATGGAGCGCCAAGTTGTTACGGTACACGTAAGAATTGATTGATGTTGATATAGTGGTGTAGTAGTGTGAGTGCAGATACGCACCGGTATCTACTATAATGTTGTTATAAAATGTGCTAATTATAACTATTATGGTTATCAGTGTGATCGTATTGTCTAACAGATGCGTGTTAATGGTTCACTTCTTCGATTTAAAATGTTTCGCGCACTCTGTTATATACCTCCCTCACTTACCACACGTAGATATTTTAGTCCTGTTCAGTGACGGTTCTGCTGAAATACATACACTTTACATACAAACAAATATTCAGATCGAATATTCAATATGGTTATCACATACAATGTAAATGATGTAATATCTAAATAATATTCTGAATTATTAGATCTATTTAAACTCTTCCGCCACCTTGGTAGAACTGATTAAAAATAAATTAGTTAATTTAAATTTGAAATGATACTCTTTTTCACTGGTAATAAAAGTGGAGGTTTATTAACAATTCAAGTTATTATAAAATGTTTTTAACAATTAACAATCAATGACTAACAACCTTTCAGATAATAGTTACAATTAATAAAATTCAAAAATAAGACTCTGTTCAGCCTCAAGGCTGGTAAACCTGTTAGATGTACAATAGTTTAGTTTCAAGAGGTTATGTTCTCTTGTATCAGTGAATTACCATATTCGTAAGGTTCTTTTAGGTAGCATTATACCAGGTACAAGATGTAATATTAATAATGATATAAAATGAACAATAATTAATAATAAACAAACAAATATAAAAATCGAAAATTAGTACCATATATCTGATAGTTATGGTACTATCGTACGCGGGAATGCGCACGCAACCTACAGTACTTGTTCGACAATTATCAAGCTCGTTGGCTTGTACAGTTAAAATGTATTACTTTATTTTAATAATTTGTTTTGATAATTATTTACTTGCAAGAGAAAAATTCATTTAAAAAAAACTCTTGTTATTATTTCCATCTGTTTGGACTTTACTTGAGAACAGACTTGTAACAGTGAAATTGGCAAGTTACCGTTACGATTCTAAGGTTATGTTGTAACGGGTATTGTTATAATGGTTAGTTAATTTTTAATATTTATTATTTCTTAATCTAGATATAAACACATTATTCGTAATATTTTGATATGTCATTATCAGTATTACATTTATTCTTTCGCATGAAAGTTAAAAACGATTACTTTACAACATCGAAAAATCAAGAAAACAATTTTAGTCAATTGAGTGACTATTGTTATTACTCGTATTTAGTAATAATTGCTTCAAACATAATTCTTTGAATTATGATAAATAATTAAAATATTTATTCAATATTTTAATAATTATGAATTAAAATTTCCTTTAATTCTGATAATTCAATCATAGTTTTTGATACTTCGCTTTTTGCTGACTTGCGTAGTATCAAAATTATTATTTACGAAAATATTAACTCTGTTTCAAAGTTATTTAAATAAAAAATTGTACTCCCTGTGTTTTATCTTTCACAACACTCGCAAGTACGACTGATATTATACACTATCGTACTTGAAATAAATTGCACTCCGCACATTTCACTCGTATATATTGGTGTAGTATAAAGGTTATGTGTATGTTGATTACTTATGTCTCTTGTATCGCGCACAATTTAAAAATTAAAACTTCTTCATGTTGACGAGTGACGTGACCTCTCCGTCGAAAGACTGATCGTGAACTGTGATGCTTCTTCGAAGCGTCTCCTGCTCGTCTGCCGAAATTCATTCATTTGATTGGCTGAAAATACTATACTCTCCGACCCAAAAGCCTTTTTTTCTTAAAATATTTAATTTTTTAACAAATTCAGTTTTGAGTTTGAGGCTTTGTGACGTCAGCACTGGTACAAAAATTTAATTGAAAAGTTTAAAATCACAATAACTTTCTTAATCTATGTCCTATCGTTAAATGGTTGATGTCAGTGAATTGCGGACATCCTGTGCTTTAATTTAAGTCTAAGAATGATTATTTTCCGTCCATCACTTCTATCACTAGAACGATTTTATTAATTATCTGTGGTGTATCTTATTTTTATAAGTCTATTACACCAAATTTTACTTATTTATATTAAAACACTTTTTAAATAAACACTCTGAGTCCATATCTCAATTGGTTTGATTCAAAATTTGGGAATAATTGTTCCCTAAACAATATCTCGTTATGGCGTCTTTAGGCGTCCATATTTGATTTTTCATAAGTGTGCTTAAAACTAATTTTTCTTATTTAAAACAGTAATATTGCGATCTAATAATACTAGTAACGTCTATTTACATAATTTTACACTAGAATATTTGTATATGACTGTGTTTAATCTACTATTTACATTGTTTTAGTCCCCTCCTATCTTTCTTATACAATTGTTAACTTATTTCTGGTTTTCTTTATAGAAATTATATCATGTATTAATTGTAATTAGTGTACACACATTGTACCTAATTCATTATACATAATGGTTAGCTTTTAGCTAGTTCAGAACCTTCAATTTTTCAGTAATGGGTCTGTTTATGTTGTGTCATATTATAGTAGTCATTTATTTTTGTTAATACAATAACTAAGTTGTTATTGTTACACTTGGTTTGGGTTTCCAAAGTAGTGTTAGACATTATTCTGACTCTTGATAATGTTTTCATTTACTTTTAAACAAGTTTACATGTTATATTTTTCATAAATAACTTGCTCCTCATGGTTTGTTTACATCTGGGTTCTTTCATTATAGTCATTTGGTTTTTAATTATTTGTATAGAAAATGACTGTTTTTATGGTCATAGTCTGTTCTCAAAGTAGCATTGGGATTCCCTCTTACTACTGGTAACAACCTTAACTATCTGTGTTCAATCTTTGATACAGTATTTTTCTTAGCTAGTTAGTTATACAATGGTTCAACTTACTTCTGGTTATATGTACATAGTTAGTTAGTTTACAATATTTTGGTTACAATGCTGTTATTATTATGTTCAGAATCTGTTCTCAAGGTAGTACCAGATATTTATCTCACTACTGGTAATACTTTTATTAACATTGGTATTTGTTTTGATATTGTATTTTGTCTAACTAAATTGGCATACTTGTTCCATCTCTACTATCTCTGTCATCATATTTGCTTTGTTTTATTTGCATTGTGCTGCAATATAATACATTGTCTCTTAGGATTTATTATTATTTATAACAAATTCTTGATTGATATCATAGTTGATGATCAATTATTTATATTAACATGTATGATTTTCTGTTTCATAGGTGTCTTCCCTATGGGGTTATGTAACAATGTACAACATGTTTTAATGCAGTATTTTGCTCCTACTAACATGACTTCAGTATGGTATCTTACTATAATATTTTAATTATTTTGTTACACATGTTTATACAACTCCTTCTTAAACACTAACACAAATCTTTTTGTATTAATTACAATATCTCTCTGGTCATTGGTTGAATTTAGTTCCTGTCACTTTGTTTGATACATAACAAAGGTTTTTTATTTATTGTCAGTTCTCTATGAACAATAATATAATTGTTCGATTTTATTCTATTTTGGTGGTCTTTTGATTATCTATATTGATCACAGTCTTTATTAAAATAGTCACACTAATTGTCTGTGTTTATTTGACTATTTTAATTCTTGCTGTTTCACTATGAAAGTAACATATCTTCTTACACTATAAACTTCATCACTGGGATTGTTTGTGTGGTTTATTCTGTTGAAATTAGTTAACTATTCACAGGTTTCACATCTATATTAAGTACACACTGTAATTGTTTGTGGTTCCTTAAATGTCAAACACTGTTTTGCTTTTCATATTTGATAATCACCATTTCTTTTGTCACTTATATAGTCTCTAGTACACTTGGTTTATGTTGAGTCCTTGCATGATCTATCCATCTTCTTCTCTCTTCATGGTATGCTTCCTTGTCCTTCTTCCTTCTTCTTCTTCAGTATTTTCATTGTAGTCACTATTTTCATTTGTTTTCCTCGCTGTTGGAGTTTATTGGTCCTTCTTTTGTTGGTTCCCCTCACTGTTGGATCCTATTGGGTCTGGTTACTGATATTTTGTTTTGGCTCATGGTCATTTTCTTTCTTCATTTTGTATTTGACGTTGCTATGTTAATATTATCTTCCTCATCGTTGGATTTTTATATTAAATATATTTGTAGATACACACTTTTATACACTTAGGTTTATTTATCTAGACATATTTCCATGCTTTTCTCTTACTTGACATTATATTAGCTTATTTTATGTAACTACCATATTTGGTAACGTTACAATATATGGTGATGACCCAGCTGATTTTGACATTGAAAGATGATATAACTGAATAAATAAGGAGGAAGATTTGTAAATAAAAATGTAGGGAATCTAATTGTATGTATGGTAGAATGTTAAGTAAACAATATGTGTGTAGATGATTGTTGTAATAATAATACTAATATTTGCAATTTAAATAAATAACCGAATTAATTTTGAAAACAGTAATTGGCGAATTGTAATTGTTTTGATAACAATGGAAATTGTATTTTCAATAATTAAGGTAATCAAACTAAGTTGAAATGTTTAAATATATTGATTGGTTCAAAGGTTATATAATTGAATTTTCTAAGGAATTTAAATTATTTTACAATTTGTGAATTTGGTAATTAATTGTTAAATTGTTTGATTTGAAATAACCATTTAGTAACCATTTTCAGAGGTGAGGTGGAAGTATTGGTGTATATATTTTGTGTATGTCAGTAAGTGAATTATGCACTGTAAGTATAAAATTTAGAATACCAGTCAGCCATAATAAAATATGTACAGATGTTTAACTCAATTGAAAGAATTTTAAATGCAATAATGAGAACAACTTGAGATAATAATTTAAAGGTATTAATAATGTATTCCATAGGATGTGTATAATTTTGAAATGTGTTTTCACTTTGCTAGGAATGTCAGCTGATCAGTAATAAAATGTCACTGTTAAATTGTTTATTGATGTTCAAGGTAATTAATGTTAAATATAATGTTTTAATGTGCTAAAGATGCTATTTCAAATGATGAGAAAAGTAAGTTAATGTAGTAAGATGTTAAATAAAGTGTCAAAGATAATAAAAGATAGATTGTGGGTGATTAATATTTTGTGGGGACATATAGATCAGTCCAAGTTAAAGTTAAAGTGGTACTAGAGATGAAAATATTGTTTTGAATTAATGTAATGTTGTTAAGAGGTAATGTAATAGAATTTGAGAAGTATTGATGTTGACACAGTAGATATGGGGAATATATCTAGAGTATTGATTGATATACTGATGTTTATAAATGATGATGTTATTTTGTAGTTATTACCTAATGAGGATGGAATTTGGGGATGGTAATTTTGTAATAGGGGATAGTGTAATGGAGGAGTCCGCAACAAAAGGGTTGGGACGGGACAGGGACTGATTGTCGCCGGAAAGGGTTACCTTAGGTAGAATCCAGGAACCAACATAAGGGAATGAGCTTTTGGGGGGGGGGAAACACATATCCTAAGTACAAAGGGTTAGAGAGTATTTTTTTTATATATCGAGAGAATGTGGCGAATTGAGTTTAGTAGTAAGTTGGGTTTAGAGAGTGTCCGATAGATGTTTTAATAGAGATGGGTGTCCTGATAGTTAAAGTTGTTAGTGGTATTAGAGTCGGAGGGAGAAAGATTATATGTGTATACCTGCCAAGTGGCAAACCAAGCTAATATAAATAATTAGATCACCCAAAGTAAAGGAAAGTGAGAATAATAAAGAAAGAGATTTATAATAAGAATATAAAAATTTTAATTGCAACCAGTGGCAATTTTGATAGAATTTGGAAATGTAAAGTTGTAAAGTTTATTTTGAATAATTTAAATATTAATTTGATTGTTATTTATAATAATATTTTGTTCTTTTAAATGTTTTATTTTATTTTGTTTTGTGTTTAAAGATAGAATTTTACAGAGGTACAATGTATTTTCAGATGTAACTTGTGTATAACTTATGTAGGTCAAGGTTCTTGACTTGACCCAGTTTTGATCAGCTGATGGGTGAGGTCATATACTAGACACGTTTAGCAACGAAGTAAAGCCAATTTTGCTTTTAATTAATTTGAGTAATTTTAAATAATTTCAGTATTGAAAAAAGGAAGATATTTTAATAAACTTAAAATTTTGGAATTTAAAATTTTTTTGGAAAAAAAATATATATATTTCTTGATTTTGCGCCTGCTATCTAATTGATGTTTTAGAACTTTTATGATGTTATTGTTTGTGTACTAATCGTGTTTATTTTATTGAATTGTATTGTTAGAATATAGGTGTAATCACATGTTAGGTTAAGGATGTTCCTATTTTAAGAAAGGTCCAATTTGTGTATTTTCTAATAACAAAAACTAATGAAGAGAATTTTTTAGATAAAAGATTTTAGTTTGATTTTTTGGATTTTAACTTAAATGAAATGGTACAGCTAAGAGTATATCAATGTTTACAGTATGTAGTATAAGTGTGTGTGTGAGCCCAGTAACTGCTAAAGGCAGCCCAGTTTGCATATAAGGGGGAACATATCGGTTGAGGATCTGGCATGATATAAGCCAGGGATTTGAATTTTTGGGGGAAACATCTTAGAAGGGGAGGTGCGCTGTGGTGCGTATCTGTTCGATTTTTCGGTGTTGGGATCTCAAACAGAGAAGTCCAGTGATCTCGTTCAGAGGCGTCCATAGTCGCCGAGCCAGGGGGGTCGTTTAGCCATGAGGTGTAAGAACAATAGGGGGTTGTTGACACCAGTTCCTCACCGGTCCTCTTAGGGGTTTTAGCAATGAGATTTCTTCTGTTTCGACAGAAGATCTCTCATTGGGGGGGGTATTGTAACGGGCCGAATTTGCGGGTTATTTTATTTTATTGAATTTTTGGGGTTTTATTAAAATATTTGTAAATGTACTTTCCAACTCTGACCAGAACACGTGTTGTATTGTAGCAGTGGTATAACAAAGGCACAATATGCAATATCTGTTGTGAAATCAGTAAGGAAGAATGTACCAAGTCGTCATTTCCAAGAATTTTTAGAGTGTGTAGCAGTGCGACCAACCGCACCCGACGAGCATGCGCGCGGACTGACGCCTGGGTGAAACACCAAAGATGGCGAAGAGAACAATTTCTGTTTCCTTAGTCTACCTTGCGGCCGGATGTAAAGCTTAAGTCCCGCCTACCTAGTGACGTCAGCCAGTGCTGTGCGAATATCGGGTATGATCAAAACACCATCAATTGCATGGGTTGAATAGAACTTACAAGCGGCGAAGAACTATGAGGCCTTGGTTTCCACAACAAAAGGCGCAATCAAGTTAGCGACGAATGCTATGCCGCTCTGGGCAGTCCGACATAGACCGTGCCTGCAGGTACAGCCCCCTGGGGCTACTTTTTAAAAAATTTTATAAATTCCCAGTTTTAAAGTGAATTAACAGTTTAACTATGTGACCGCGGTCAATATTATGCAGTGAAGAACATATACATTTTTTTTTCGGACACACCAGTGATTGCCAAACGCTAAATAGTGAGTTCGAACGAAGACCACGTTGCCGGCTGGAGTATTTCACCACATGTTGAAGGGTTTGGGGGTAATTAAAATGATCAGGGGAGGGGTAATTAAAATAAATTGAGCGTGTGTGTGTGTAAAATGCAGGCTGGGCAGTCTGAATGATATAGAATAAGGTAAGGTATTCATTATGTTGTAAAAAATTTATAATGCTGTACTTCAAAAGATATCAAAACACCTTGTGGAGAGAATAACGTTTTTTTTTTTTGATACATGGAAAAATTGTTTAATAACCGTAAAATAAAAAACCAGTATCTTTTAACTGATATATTTTGGTAAACAAAGTCATTTAAAAAACCTTATTTCATTTGATGTGCTGTCAAGTTCGCCGTACGAACGGGGTTCGTCCCCACTTAGAGATCAGGCCAGATTCAGACGCAAAAGGTAAGTGGAAGTTTGCAAAATAATTCATTATTAAAAAGCAACCGAGTGTTACAATTGGTGCCATGACCAGGATCAACAAACAAAAGGGTTGGGACGGGAAGGGACCGTTTGTCGCCGGAAAGGGTTACCTTAGGTAGAATCCAGGGACCAACATAAGGGAATGAGCTTTTTGGGGGGGGGGAACACTTATCCTAAGTACAAAGGGTTAGAGAGTATTTTTTATATATATCGAGAGAATGTGGCGATATGAGTTTAATAGCAAGTTGGGTTTAGAGATTGTTTGATAGATGTTTTGATAGAGATGGGTGTCATATTAGTTAAAGCTGTTGATGGCTATTAGAGTCAGAGTGAGAAAGATTATATATGAATACATGCCAAGTGGCAAATCGAGCTATTATAAGTAATTAAATCACCCAAAGTAATGGAGAAGGAGATGATTAAATAAAGAGATTTATAGTAAAAATATAAAATTTTGATTGAAACCAGTGACAAATTTTTGATAGTGTTTGAAAATAATGTAAAGTTGTAAAGTGTTTATTTGAGTAATTTAAATATCAACTTGATTGTTAATTATAATAATATTTTGTTATTTTAAATGTTTTATTTTATTGTGTTTTTGTGTTTCAAGATAGAATTTTACAGATGTACAATGTATTTTCAGAGGTAACTTGTACATAACGTATGTAGGTCAAGGTTACTGACTTGACCCAGTTTTGATCAGCTGATAGGTGATACACTATGCTAGACACGTTTAGCAAGGAGGTAGAGCCAATTTTGTTTTGAATTAATTTGAATGATTCTAAATAATTTCAAGATTGAAAAAAAAGAGGAAAATATATTTTAACAAATTTAAATTTTTCGAAAAAAAAAATTCTTGATTTTGCGCCTGCCATCTAATTGATATTTATGAACTTTGATGATGTTATTGTTTGTGTACTAATAGTGTTTTTATGGAATTGTATTGTTAGGGCATATGTATGATCACATGTTAGGTTAAGGATGTTCCTATTTTAAGAAATGTTCAATTTGTTTATTTTCTAATAACAAAAAACTAATGAAGAGAATTTTTTTAGATAAAAGATTTTAGTTTGATTTTTTGGATTTTAACTTAAATGAAATGGTACAGCGAAGAATATATCAATGTTTACAGTACGTAGTATAAGTGTGTGTGTGAGCCCAGTAACTGCTAAAGGCAGCCCAGTTTGCATATAAGGGGGAACATATCGGTTGAGGATCTGGCATGATCTGAGCCAGGGAGTTGGATTTTTTGGGGAAACATGTTAGAAGGGGAGGTGTGCTGTGGTGCGTATCTGTTCGATTTTTCGGTGTTGGGATCTCAAACAGAGAAGTCCAGTGATCTCGTTCAGATGCGTCCATAGTAGCCGAGCCAGGGGGGTCGTTTACCCATGAAGTGTAAGAGCAAGGGGGTGAAGTGTAATCCAGTTGGGGGTTGTTGGCACCAGTTCCTCACCGGTCCTCTTAGGGGTTTTAGCAATGAGATTTCTTCTGTTTCGACAGAAGACCTCTCATTGGGGGGGGGGGGTATTGTAACGGGCCGAATTTGCGGGTTATTTTATTTTATTGAATTTTTGGGGTTTCATTAAAATATCTATAAATTTAATTTCCAACTCTGACCAGAACACGTGTTGTATTGTAGCAGTGGTCTAACAAAGGCACAATACACAAAACAATTGTGCAATCGGTACAGAAGAATGTACCAAGTCGTCATTTCTAAGAACTTTGCAAGTGTGTGGCAGTGCGCCCGTATGCATCACACGACCATGCGCGCGGACTGACGCCTGGGTGAAACACCAAAGATGGCTAAGAGAACGAATTTTGTTCCCTTAGTCTACCATGCGGCCGGACATAAACCTAAGTCACGCCTATCTTGTGACGTCAGCCAGTGCCTAGCGAATATCTTACACGAACTGCACACAAACAACTACATGGGTTTAAATAGGACGAAGCTGCGACGAAGAACCATGAGGCTTTGGTTTCCACATAGAACGAAGTAATCCAGTTGGCCGTGAAACATAGACGCTTCTCCCCAGTCCACGAGAAACCACAACAGCTTACAGACGTAGTTAGTGTCACGTGGGCCCGGTCGGGTAGAACTTTTTAAATATGAACAACTCAGTGTAATAACGACTTAATACCGACCGGGACCCAAGAAATTAATAAACGTATTGCAGTTATTAATTGGTGGAGTGAATCAACAACAGTTAAGTTACGGACATTGGACTCGCGGGACAAAAACACGTGTTCGGCCGGTAACGCGTTCATGAACAGTTTTAAACCATAAACAATAAAGGAATTTATAAAACATAATAAATAAGGGTAAAGTATTGTGTGAAAGCGTGCGTGAGCAGAATGGGCTGTCTTAGAAATGAGAATATTTAAATATGGTACCTAAAGATATATTTCGAAACTTGTTTTTCTAGTATTCTTATTCTAATGATTAAAACATTTTTTAAGTAATTAAAACTATTTAGTCACAACAAATATGTGTTAGTCTAAGTTATTTCGTCATTACCACTTTCTCATTTCTGTGCTGCAAGATTCGTCTAAACGTTCCCGGATATCTTCTGAATTATTACTGGGGGGTAGTCAGATGGCGAAATTGTCCCGTTTTTATTAAGGTAGAGTGTTCAAAGTTTACATGTATAACTAAAAAACATGTTGGCAACTCTGGGCTTCTGATCAAAATTTATGCAGCTGGTAAGTGAACAAGACCGCAGGTAAGTTCTGGCAGTATTTTTAATTATTCATGTATTTCGATAATTATTTAATTGTTACAAACCAAATGAACATTTGGGAAAATTTACAAGTATACAAACATAAAACACAAAACAAACTAATACCTGAACAAATACAAATCAATACAAAACATGACACAATATTTAAAGCACTCAACATTGAAAATACACAAAAAAACTAACACATACACCACAATCACACACAATAAAACCAATTTGAAGTACCAGAAAGCAACAGGAAGCCACAATAATAATAGCATACCTGCCAACTTTCCAAAAGGCCAATCAGTAAAAATCCCGCGCGTCAAAATACGTCCGAACCCGCGCGTCGAAACACGCAAGAACCCGTGCGTTAAAATGCAGTTTAACAACACAAAATGCATGCATATTTTTCACTTCAGATAATTAGAGTTCTATAGCATTAATACAATATTCTAAAGGACAAAATATTTAACGTGAATTAAACGACCACAAGTACTTGTAAAATTTATCAATCAAATCCACTTACCCAACGTTATTCGTAGGCTATGCACACAACCAAAGAAAATATTGCAGAAAAGAGTATCTTGCTGCACTTCAAACCAAAAAGATAATTATATACAGTACACTGAAGTTATTTATATTATTTACAATCCCATGCACTTCCTTTAGTCCAATTTAAGGGATAAACTTGTAGCTTGTTTACCTTTCTTTAAAAAGTCTTTAGAAAAAGTGCTTTTATGACATGGTTCAAAACTGTTCGTTTTCAAAATGGAAATGGCTTCCAGAGTTCCACTGGACATAGATGACCTGAACTGAGTCTTATTCTTCTTAACTAGGCTAAAAATCCACTCGCATTCTGCATTACTATGCGGTATTGTAAGAATAGACAACATGAATCTAGAGATTCTGTCGAATTTATGATGTCCATCAGCTTCAAGGATGTTTGACACCTGAGCCCATTTAGAAACAACCGAACCCTGTTTACCTTCAACAGAAGACAAGTCATCTTCTTCTTCTTCATCTGAAGGGCTGCAAACTGCCTTTGGAGTTCATTGACAGCATCATCTCTTGTTTCATTTCCTTTCTGCGACAGAATAATGGGAAACTTCTCCAAAAAGAAATTAACGGAAGAAAACTGAGCTTCTTCGATGCTGTCAAGTTTTGCAACCTGTGCACGCTTCAGGACATCACTCCTGAAAGGGAACTTATTGACCATGTAATCACAGGCAGTACAGAAATAGTTTCTGACAGACGAAAAAAATAGAGATTTGTCTTCATCTTTCAGTGTCTTAACCAAGTTCTGGGTTTAATGCCAATAATCAATTCCTCGTCAACTTTCTGGTTCTGGATAGGGTGATACTGGACATCAAGCAATGCAGAGCCTTTAATTACACTTGGTTTCACAAACTTAGTGAGCGTCTGATTCAACAGATCCATCATTAAGTCGAATAATATGTGAATATGCGGGGAAGCACTCTGAAGGACTGTATTAACTCTTTCAAATGATGGGATAGTAACATGCAGAAAAGTGCAAATAGCCTTGTTAAGGTCCGAAGAAAGAAACATGAACAGCTTTTCTTCGCGAGATGTAGTGGGATTCACGTTTCGCAGAACTGGCGTGTCACATTTGGAAGAACGTGCCATTCTTTTGGCTTCAGATGAGGAGGAGCAATCGAGAAGTCTCTTTTTCTGGTTGTAATCAGATCTACTGCGGCCTGCTTTAGGAATGGTGAAGAATGACAAACTGGCAGAAAGGTTTGGAGCACTCACTACTTCATCCTTGAAAAACGAAAGAAGTGGATCCCACTGATCTAATAATCTGTCTAAACACCTGCCTAAGGATAGCCATCTTGTGCACACGTGCTTCAACAATTTCTTTATTTCTTTTCCATGCAAACTTTGAAATTTCTGAAGCTGTTCTTTTCTCTTGGCACTCTTCTCCAGGTAATAGAAAAGGTCAACAAGAATCTCATCGATTCTGAGTGGTAAACTTGCTGCAGCTTTCTCAGCAGCTAAATTAATGAGATGGCAGCTGCAACCAATGCCAAAAATATCTGCATGAGCTTCTTTCAGAACTGCAAGAACTCCATTTTTCTGTCCAATCATAACAGGAGCATTGTCCGAACAATGCTCAATAATTAATTGTACTTTTTAATTACTAGAGTCTTTGCTTTTTGTTTGGCACCTGAATTATTTGAATTACAATGTTTTAATTGAAAAATAGAAAATTTGATCTGAAAAATAAATAAGTGGATTTTGCTTTCCTGTTACTGAAGAGGATGTCGTCCCGATTTGTCCCTCGTCGATTCGAGTCCTTGGTTAGAGAAAGTAATCTGCTTAGAACTGCTGGATTCGGTCGTGGAGTTCAAAATTCGGCAACACTCTGCTTCCTTGCTGTTTATGAATATTTTAACGTCTGCTGCTGTCCTTTGGAACTGCTTCCTGTCCCTCGTCGATTCGCACGTTGCACGTCAGCGTGTGTGTGTGTGCTTCGTTCGGGTGGTCGCTCTGCTCGTCAGCTGTTCACCAATGATTTAGACGGCCTCTCTGCTGTATTCTTGAAGTCTGGTCTTGAAGTCGGGTGGATCTCTTGCGTGCTTATGACTAACTGGTAGTACACAATAAGCTTGGTTGATGTACTGAAGAGTATCTCGCCTTTACGCAACAATTACGAGCTATACAGATGATCTGTACTTAGTGTGTTCGTAATTGCGTGTGTGTTGACCACGTAGAGTCTTCTTGTTGATCTTCACCACTTTGGTTACTAGACGATCGAAGGACTATGTCTCAACTTCGTGAGTACTGGCAAAAGAGTGAGTTTTCAACCAGAAAACACCGCACTAGCCGGGGCTCGCGTGAAATGATTTCATTGGTTGGCACACTCTCCCTACCACATAAAATTTTGAATTCCCTTGGTCCGTGAGAATGAAGTTAGGTTCCCACAGACGGAGAATTGTTATTATTATCTAATATTATGTATAATAGCGGGACGTCCGCCTCGTTCAAGCCCTGCGATGGAAGCCACTTTGTATAATAACGGTTTACCTTTCCTGTTAATTATTATTGAATAGTGTGTAGCGAACCGTTTTATACTTATTAGTCGACCTTTTTTCTCGCCGTTAGAAGTTCTCTCTCTTCTAGCTCCAGCGGTTGGTCGTCAATTTGTAATGGAGTCGTGTGTACGGCTACCGTTTTACTCTGTAAAATGTGGATAATGTACAATTTGTGTGTAATGGGTGTAACGTGTCTTCTCGATCCGTAGTTCAAATGCGTGCAACTTCCGCAGATTTCGTCTGTTGCGAACGTACGAATAACCAGGTCTTGATGTTCTTACCTGATGTTCACTAGGGGTATGAAAATCCCGGTGGCGCCAAATTGTTTTCTTAAAACAATTAAAATAAAATTCACAGGTATATGACCAGCGCAGCTCAGGCGGTTTGAATAATTCAAATATTTCCGCCAGCTAGGCCCACTGGAGCGCACAGCAGTTCGATGCGTGGGCTGTGTAAATCGTTATTCGTCTGCTAAAATGTACATAAAATATTGTGCACCTCCTAATGAAATTATAACACCGTGGTTACACTCAATACTTATACATTTTTTATTAGTGATTAGTTATTCATTTAATACAAATTATTCTACTACAAATGCTCCGGTTATTTATATGAGACAATTACAGGGTTTGACAAATCGATATTTGAATTGATAAACAGACTTTTAGTAATGGCGTCTGTTGGAAATTGTACAAATTATTAATGTTCGTTTGTCACAGGTTCTTGAGGTTACATTAAAAGATTACAAATGTTTAAAACAATAAAAATACACACCCTTACATCAAGTAAACTTAACTAACATATTGTGTAGGTATAATTTGTTTAGCGCAGTGTAGTAAAAGTGTTTACAAGTTATGGATCATTAACAACAGTTTATATTGGTTAGTTTATAAATTGTCAGTGACTTAGTATTCTTTTTAATCTTTGAAAGTAATTAATTTCAGTTCAGTGAGATTTCGACCTTTAGTGAGAAATAATTAACGCGAGTTTATTTATATATTTTGGGTAATTTAATAGGTACTTATCACTTCCGTAGTTATGGCGAATTCATACGATCTGTTATTCATGGGTTATACTACAATCTTCTTTAATTTGCTTGGTTCAGGACATCAGGCATCTTTTCCAGTTTAATTGGTAGTAATTTATTTTCTTTTTTCGTTAATTTGGCCTCAACTTCAATAATATGGTTCCAGTCTTATTGTCTTACGTCTTAGTATACACTTAGTAGTAACTTCTTCTGATATTTTCTATGTTTTAATTGACAATTTTGGTCACTCGAAAATTAGCGTCTATCCCATTAAAGCGTCATGCATTCAGTAAGAAAATCTAACGGTATTTTTGCTTGTTACTCCATAGTTTCCATGGTAACGTAATTATTCTCCCTGGTCGATCTCAAAATAAACACATTGTTATCAAACTTTGAATTTTTTGTTTAATTTGAATAAATATTTTATAATGGCTATATTTACTTGGGGATAATTTCCATGGTTGTAATCTTTACATAGATGTTTCTATTTTCTTTCAAAGATTAGTTTGATATCTTACAAGATTGGTCTAAGCCATGTATTAATGTTTTAGTCCAAAATTGATAATACTATGTTAATACATAATTTACTTATTTCTAAGTTTTAATATAATTCTGCCATGTTCCCTTTCGTTACACATAATTATTATATTTTGCCTATTATTTCTTATAAAGGTATTGCTATTATTTTCTTTATAAATTCCTTACTTACTTAAAACATACTAACATATTACTGTAAAACTATTTCTTCTGGTATTTATTGCCTTAAACATTAAGCCAATAACTTCTTTCTTTAAATTAACAAATGAACAAATTTGGTGAGTGTTATACCTACACCATCTCTTTTATAACAGTAATCACCCTGGTGATTTTTATACTGAGATAATATTTTTTCTGTTTTTTACATTCACAATTATTCTGTGTCTTTCAGTCTAATATACTTAACTTAATTGCTCATTTAACATGTGCTTATGTTTTGGGTTTGTCACACTTGTTTAACTCTTTTTTCTTAAGATTATATGCTGTTTATTTTATTACACTTATCACTTCACTGTTCAACTTTGTCACTCCCTACCTATCTCTAATTACCCTTATATTTCTCACGATCTCACTATTATTACAAAGTTTTTGTATCTACTGAGTTCATGTCTCCTTTGTTAACTTCAGACTGTCACATATCATTTTATAATATTCAAACAACATGGTATTGTAAATACATCTTTCAAATAAAACATAACTTTGTATATATTGTCATTAAAGTGATAAAAATTGGTCTGAAATGTCATAATTAATAATAATAACAACAATTTAATAATGTTAAAATATATTGTGTTAATTGAAACATACTACATCTGTAGCAACAGCAATAATATTAGCGAATAAATAAACTCTCCAAAACCTTATACTTTCAAACACATAATGCTGAAATAACATACATACGGCTGAAATAATCCTAGTAAAAGTTCCAAAGTATATAGTAGGCTATACAATTTGTTCTCTGATTGAATCACGCACACATTTCTATTCCCTGTCTGTATGAGTGTAATTTTAAACATAACAGCTGACACATCACCTATAGATAAGGATATACATACAATCATATCTACACATGGTTTTTTATGTATAACAATTGCTGAGATACTGTCATTTACAAGTTACCACTAATAAAAATTTAAACATAAATTATTAATAATAATAAAAAATTATGCTCTTTTAAAACAATCTTATGAGTTAATTGTTATGGCCATGTAATTTTTTTTTTCTTTTTTCTTCACTGTCTTCTTGTCTCGCTTTACTTTGGTTAATATCTGGCCAATCTCTGGGGTTGGGTCAATGTCAGTTGTCTGTCAGTCTAGTTCGTATTTTCTTGTTTTGTAACCACCTTTGGTTGTATTCTTCTTCCTTCACTATTGATTATATTTACTACTTTCATTCTCGTTATCATTTATCTATCAAAATATATTGTTTCTTGGCATTTTTTACATACTTATTTATGTCAAATGTGATCAGAGTTTGGCAATGTTATAATTATAATTATCCGGTGGAACCAATTTCCCGCTACGGATATCCTGTGCTTATTTAATTTTGCAATAACTTGGTTGCAAACCAAGTTGTGTGAAATCTAAAATATACAATCTGTCAGAAATTATTATCTTTATAACATACTAAAATCTCATTACTGTAACTCTATTTTTACAGAAGTTATTCAATTATTTTAATTAAATCTTTCATTTGTTAATTATATTGCATCAAATTTGCACACGTTATTATTAATATTTCGGTAAACATTTTGGCTATGTTAGATTTTGCCTTTATTTATTAGTTTCCGAGATATTAATAATTAACAGTTTGGGTGTGGTCGCTTCCTTGTACAGCGAACTGATTACATAATGACCACGTGTGCGTCGCTTTACACAGCATTATTTTCAATGCGTTACATTCAAATGGAGTTTTGACTGGTACATTTTACTTAAATATGCTTTCAGTATGCGGTAAACATATAACCCCAAATAGTTAATATTTGGTGCCGTTATAATATATATTGCGACAACACAAATTACTAAACTATTGGCGCATAGGATATGATAGTATGTGTAATTCAAATTACAAGTCTATATTGGAGGGTTTAAGATTATTTATTGTACAAACACAAGTTATAGTTTATATGGTATATTTGTAATGTACAGAATGTAATGTTTGATATAGAGTCTTTCTTTTAAAATGTTAAATAATGTTCATACGCAAGACGTGATACGTTACATAAGAAGACTCCCCCGATGATGTTGTTGAATAGAAGGGCCGGTCTTTGCGGTGTAGTTGGTTCGTCAGGTGTGGCTTACAAATGACAGACGTTTTCCCAGAAACGTTTACAGCTGGGCTGGCGTCCTGTAACAGCTTGGCTGATGTCCTGTAACAGCTGGGCTGGTCCTATGACAGCTGGGCTGATGTCCTGTAACAGCTGGGCTGATGTCCTGTAACAGCTGGGCTGATGTCCTGTAACAGCTGGGCTGATGTCCTGCAATTCCCACGATGAATCCGACACTTCGCACAAACAACGGTACTACGGATTTTATTACTCGCAAAACTTATATAGAGTTTAAGACCAAGTAATATCTCAGGTGACAGTGAGTTTAATCAATAACGGTATATTGAGCTTATACCTCTCCGGCTTCTTCAAGTGTTCTCGCGAATAACAAGGTCTACCGCGATCAGCAGACCACCCTATGAGGAAATCTTGCACTAGCACGGAAACGTCTTGATGGAACTATTGCGTAACAATTAATGATACTGTCACTGCGGAAAATCTCGCACAGTGGTACAGTTACACTCACTTCTTACACACGTAATACTACAATATTAATATCATGTGTAAAGCTATAAAATCAATTGTTATGCGTCACACGCGTTACTATCCCCGAAAAGTCTTAACAAATCCTTGCAAGCGGTAGAGTCTTGTACAAGGATTGTATGTACCGTTCGTGGTAGCAGCAGTGAAGAACTGCTTGTAATTTTACGCACAATGCGTTAAAACACTGATGTGTGCAAATGTACTACACACACAGTTCTGAGTCTTCCCGTTTCACTAGCGACGAATAGTTTTTACAACACCTTGCAAGCGGTAGAATTCTTGTACAAGGAGTGCACGACCCGTTCGCGGTAGATGGCGTAGAAGAACTGCCTGTGTAACGACAGGCATAAGAAAATTTCCAACCACCAGTCAGCATTCTATTGGTGGATGGAAGTCACATGGTTAGTAAAAGTGACAATGCACTATTCATGCATTAGAGTGCATTTATCTTGTAACAGCATGCATAGCGGTAATCAGACTACTCGTATCTCATGCATGCTGACTACATACTAATAATATACAAGAACGTAAACAATAGTCCGACAGGTATAGGGATTGTAGCGATACACATGTCTCAGTTCAGCTAATGTCAAAACAACGATAATACTTCACGCACCGCCCGGGAAACGTTTTCCACACGCACACGCGCGCACATTTCCACTAACACAGTACATGAATCACCATAACTAATAATGCACAGTTTTTCTAAACTAAACCCTTAACCTTACTAAATACAATTGATAACAACCAAACTTAACCATCTACCAATATAATATGAATGTCCATTGTCTGTGTAATATATGACTTGCCCCGCCTATCATGATCCTGTGATTCGTTGCAGGATTAACTCCCTCCCGCATAAAAAAAAAATTTTTTTTTTTCTTTAGTTAACTAACAAAAAAAATAAAATTTTTTTTTTTTTTTTTTCAATATAACCAAAACAACTTCCTAATCCTGAAATAATAATAATACCCTCAAACTAAAATCAAATAAACATCCTCAATTAATACTAACATTTCCAACTGTCACTTTGACAGAAGCATCAATTCACAAGACACGTGGTAACCTTCAAACCAAAACAAACACACATGTTCTTGACACACAGATAACGACATCTAATGCAGGATCATAGCGTACACAGACAACATTCCTTATCAAAACTAGATTATTGTTCATTCACAGAGCCAACTTACATACAACATTTAAACCTGAATTGACATATTTAAATCACTACACATTCTTACCCCTATATCCTGACATTTATTTCTAAGTTTACGGATCCTTTGTATAATACTTCCTCAATGAGGACGCATGGAATTTACCAATCGCACGGTTGGTATTTGGGTTGGTTAAGATAAAAGTATTTTTCCCAACTTGTTCCGACAGGGTATACGGACCATTATACAGCCTAAAAAACTTCGCAGCTGTGTTGTCCTCCCTTCTTCCAACATTTAATGCTCGTAAAAGCACACTCTCTCCAGTCTTGAACTTGACTAGTTTATGTTCCGCATTAAATTTTTCCGTGCGCTCCTCGGCGCACTTTTTAATGCGTCTTCTAGCTTCGATTTTCTTTACCTCAACTGGTATAGGCATATTATGCGTCGCTATCCTTTCAATGTGTTTACCCCAGACCCGGCCTGGCATTTCTCCGGTTTGGAGTTCATTCGGAGTATACCCAGTAGTAGAATTATAATTTCCATTTATGGCATACTCAAAAAATTCTAGGAATTCCGGCCACTTACTCTGGTTAGTATTACAGTACGTACGGAACAACCGTCCCAACTCCTTGTTGACCCGCTCGGCCAAGTTACCTTGCGGTCTCCGGATCGCAGTCAAGACCGTCTGGACCCCGTGTTTCTCAAGCTCGGAGTGCCACTTGGTGTTCGTAAATTGCTTACCTTGATCTGAGAGTATCTTCCTTACGGGACCATTTTTCGGCATGTATTTATTTAGCATAATGTTTATGACAGCCGACGTAGTAGGTCTACCAATAGCATATAGGCTAACATGTTTGGTAAAGGCATCCGTCACAACCACCAGGTTCTTCATTCCACGTGCCGCCCGAGGAAGTGGACCCAAAAAATCAATGCATACAAGGTCATTTTTATTACGGACGACAATGTTACCCATTTCAACCTGTGTATGTTGGTTCGGATATTTCGCTGTTTGGCAGATGTGGCAAGAGCGGAGTATGGCCTTTATTTTCCTGGTCATATTTAGCCACACAAAATCCTCCCGCATTGCCAGGTAACATTTATAAGGCCCCGCATGAGCCAGACTCTCATGACACATCCAGGTGAGGTCTTCCACCATGGCGTCCGGTACCATAATCTTCCATCCACCATTGATAATTTTATACACTACGTCTTTATATATTCTGTACTTAGGGTTTTCTTGTATCCGGATAGCGTCACATATCCGCTTCAACTTTGTGTCACGCTGCTGTTCCATACCAATATTTCTTAGCTTATTTTTGAGACTGTCTTCTAATTTATATTTGACAGCTAGAATTTGAACCTCCTGGTTATTAGACGCATGACGTTCTTCCACCATTGGAGGGTATCGGCTTAACGTGTCAGCTGCTTGGTTCTCGCTTGCCTTACAGTACTTAATGGTAAAGTCGTACTCTTGGATGGCCATGATCCAACGGGATATGCGAGCATTCGCTAACTTGCAGCGCAACATGAACGATAAGGCCTGGTTGTCCGAAAGGATTTCGAAGTGTTGTCCAACCAGGTAATAACGAAATTTACTAATGCAGTACACAATAGCCAATATTTCCTTTTCCGATGTGAAATAGTTACGTTCGGCCCCTTTTAGTGACCTACTACTGTGCGCAATTATTTTGTTTTCGCCCTTCTCATTCCGTTGGTAGAGTACCCCCCCAATGGCATAATCAGAAGCATCGCAATTCAGGACATATGTGCCCCTTTTCTCAGGATGGAACACGTGCAGGTTACTACTATACAAATTTTTAGTCGCGTCGAAAGCATGCTGATGACGCTCCTCCCATCTCCATTTATTACTCTTACGAAGTAGTTCTAACAACGGCTCAATTGTCCCAGAATATTCTGGAGTAAAACGTCTGAAGTAACCAGTCAATCCGAGGAACGCTCTGATATCCCTGGGTTTTGTGGGTTTCGGGAACTCCATGATCGCATGTATTTTTTCCGGGTCCGTTGTTATACCTTCCGCTGAGATAATATGACCCAAAAATTTAATTTGCGACTTCCCGAATTCACACTTTTCAAGATTGAGAGTCAGGTTAGCGGCTTGCAATTTCTGAAATACAATCTTGAGATGTTCAAGATGTTCTTCAAATGATTTGGATATGACCAAAATATCATCAACAAATATGCTGACGAAGTCCTCCACCTCGGGTCCCAGAGCTAACTCCAAACATCTGACCATGGCCGCTAAACTGGTAACCAAACCAAATGGAACTACTTTAAACTGATAGCATTTATTTCGATATAGAAATGCTGTGTATCTTCTCGACTCCTTGGCAAGGGGAATCTGCCAGAATCCACTTTTGAGATCAAGGCGAGACATGTATTTAACCCCTTGACATTTTATGAATAAGTTCTCCGCATTCGGAGCACAGTCGTAGCATTTTTTTGTAATAGAATTTAGATTTCTCATGTCGAGACATAATCGAATGTCGTTATTTTTCTTTTTAACAACAACCATAGGATTTAAAAAATTGCTATCAGTTCGTTCAATCACACCATTCTGAAGCATACTCTTAACTTCGGCATCAACCTGTTGTTGATAGTGAAGGGGGATGGGGTACGTCTTCCGTACAAATTTATTTTCATCCGTGACCTGAATACTGTGTTCATAAACATTCGTGACGGTAGGATTTTTGGAAAACACAGATTCAAATTTATCAAGCATACTTTGCAGCTTATCTTGCTCATTGCTTGTTATCTGCCTGCTGTGAGTCCGCAGATTATGTGTTATCTTATCGGCAAGTTGAACCGCTGGGCGAGTTATAGTAATAGGTTCACAATCAGACCCCGTCTTACCCCTCCTGCGTCCTAACCTGATATTGTGTTTACTATTATTTACAGTACATTGTAGTATTTTATTTGGAAAATCAATGGTCGCGTGCAGTTTATTTAATGTGTCCACTCCCAAAATAACATTATACACGAGTTTCTTGACCATAAGCACGGTGACCTCTATTTCCATTCCCTGAATGGATACTGTTATCATAGCTTGACGGTCAACCCTCTGAGATTCACCCGTCGCTGATTTTATGATTTTGTGGGCTGCTGGCAGAATCGGGATTTTTTTAAAATGTTTCCTGTGCCTCTCTAGGAATCGCTCATCCATTAACGAAATTTCTGCGCCGCTGTCAAATAAAACTTCGCCGACACATCCGTTAATTTTCGCGTTGACAATGAGGTCAGTGTCATTTTCAACACTAATACCTTTCTCATTTTCTTTACTATGGTTATTGCAAATTAAACTATCTCTAATTACGGCAGGATATAGGCCGGACACTACAAAGTTTTTCTTACAATTAACATCTTTCACATTTGATTTATTGAACTGCTTTTTATAGTTACCCCGGGCTTTTGAAACTTCATTCCTACCTTTACGTGTACTAGTTATTTTGTTGCACGGACTCACGCCGTGCAGCCTTACACGTTTTTTGACTGTTCTATATCGGAATCCTCTTCCGCTACTACTGCTACTTTATTGGCATTAAATTTTTGATTGGTATTTCTATTAGACATCTTAGGTCGTTGTTGTTGTTGCGACTGTGTTTGCTTGGTTTGATTCTGATATTGAAAACTTTTATGCGGTGTTTCATTACTGTTACCATTTATATTCGGGTTGTCGATACCTTCCCATTTTGCAAGTAATGTGAGTAGCTCATTCCACGACTTAACTCCTTGCGTAAGGACGGCCACCTGTATCCCGCGTCCAAAGTGGTGCGCAAGTTTACTTACCATGTCAGGTTCGGTTAAGCTAGGCTCAAGATATCTAGCTCTGGATATCAACTGCATCACATATTCATCTTTAGGACCTCTGGTATTGGAATATTTTCCAAACTCCAGCTGCGTACGTATCTTCCGCTGGATCTCCTCATTCCAGTATCTAGCTCTGAAATGTCTTACCAGGTCTTCCAACGTATTGATTTTATCCTGGACGATACTAAACCACTCCGCAGCGGTACCCTTAAGTCGCCGCACTATGAAATTAATTCTATCCGCTTCACTTAAGGTATCACCAATTTGCTCCAGATCCCGCTGGCAACTTTGAATGAAATCCATGGGGTTTTCATTCTGCCGTCCATAAAATCTTTGCTGTGAATTAACGTCATCCAAAGTCTTATATACATACGTAGTACAGTTTAGTGGTGACGAGGTACTTTGCAATCGTGACACTTGCTGTTGCAGCTCTTGAATCCGCACGTCTTGCTCAGCCATTAATTCACTCACCGTGGATCTGTGTTGTATTACCTGCTCCTCCACTCCAGCGAGTTTCGCACCATATTCATTAAGTCGTGACTTATTAACCTCCAAACTCGCCTCTATATCAGCTTTCATAGCTTCCACGGTCTCGCTAATACGCTTTTCTGCCGCTTCTATCATTTGTTTGCTTTGTTTAGATTGCTCCTGCACGGCCGCATATATTCTTTTGTTTTCGTCGTGGATCGATTTACTTCTTTTCTCGGCTTCTGCTGAAAGCTTCTGTATACTCACTTTCACCTCCTCTTGACGGGCCTTATTTTCCTCTTTATCAGTTTTCCGCTCTTCTTTATTTTCTGCTGAAATTTTCTCCATCTTTTCTTCCATGGTTTTCATCTTCGCTAATATGGCCGCTAAAGCATTCTCTATCCCTTGTGACTCCGCCATAGTGATTAAAATTTAATTTAAAATTTAATAAATTTAAATTTATTGATTTATACGCAAAGCAAGTTATTATTATCACAACAAGATTAGAACATATGGTAACCAGTTTATATGCACGCAGAAAAAGCAGTTCAAAATATCAACATGTAAATACCTTATCTAACATACAACAACTAATAATCTACCTCCAATATACTGATAAAATCTGTTCATATATGATATACAAGAGAATATGCACACTTGAAAAATTATATCCTCAGCTTTTCACATGAACAATACACATACAATTATTACGTTAATTATATTTATACGTCGGATTTTTCCAACAAATTTTATATTCATAGACAAATAGGTAATAGCGTAAATTTCCGCTATTTTACGAGCCCCACGTTGCTAAGCGCCAAAATATCTCTATGCGACAACACAAATTACTAAACTATTGGCGCATAGGATATGATAGTATGTGTAATTCAAATTACAAGTCTATATTGGAGGGTTTAAGATTATTTATTGTACAAACACAAGTTATAGTTTATATGGCATATTTGTAATGTACAGAATGTAATGTTTGATATAGAGTCTTTCTTTTAAAATGTTAAATAATGTTCATACGCAAGACGTGATACGTTACATAAGAAGACTCCCCCGATGATGTTGTTGAATAGAAGGGCCGGTCTTTGCGGTGTAGTTGGTTCGTCAGGTGTGGCTTACAAATGACAGACGTTTTCCCAGAAACGTTTACAGCTGGGCTGGCGTCCTGTAACAGCTTGGCTGATGTCCTGTAACAGCTGGGCTGGTCCTATGACAGCTGGGCTGATGTCCTGTAACAGCTGGGCTGATGTCCTGTAACAGCTGGGCTGATGTCCTGTAACAGCTGGGCTGATGTCCTGCAATTCCCACGATGAATCCGACACTTCGCACAAACAACGGTACTACGGATTTTATTACTCGCAAAACTTATATAGAGTTTAAGACCAAGTAATATCTCAGGTGACAGTGAGTTTAATCAATAACGGTATATTGAGCTTATACCTCTCCGGCTTCTTCAAGTGTTCTCGCGAATAACAAGGTCTACCGCGATCAGCAGACCACCCTATGAGGAAATCTTGCACTAGCACGGAAACGTCTTGATGGAACTATTGCGTAACAATTAATGATACTGTCACTGCGGAAAATCTCGCACAGTGGTACAGTTACACTCACTTCTTACACACGTAATACTACAATATTAATATCATGTGTAAAGCTATAAAATCAATTGTTATGCGTCACACGCGTTACTATCCCCGAAAAGTCTTAACAAATCCTTGCAAGCGGTAGAGTCTTGTACAAGGATTGTATGTACCGTTCGCGGTAGCAGCAGTGAAGAACTGCTTGTAATTTTACGCACAATGCGTTAAAACACTGATGTGTGCAAATGTACTACACACACAGTTCTGAGTCTTCCCGTTTCACTAGCGACGAATAGTTTTTACAACACCTTGCAAGCGGTAGAATTCTTGTACAAGGAGTGCACGACCCGTTCGCGGTAGATGGCGTAGAAGAACTGCCTGTGTAACGACAGGCATAAGAAAATTTCCAACCACCAGTCAGCATTCTATTGGTGGATGGAAGTCACATGGTTAGTAAAAGTGACAATGCACTATTCATGCATTAGAGTGCATTTATCTTGTAACAGCATGCATAGCGGTAATCAGACTACTCGTATCTCATGCATGCTGACTACATACTAATAATATACAAGAACGTAAACAATAGTCCGACAGGTATAGGGATTGTAGCGATACACATGTCTCAGTTCAGCTAATGTCAAAACAACGATAATACTTCACGCACCGCCCGGGAAACGTTTTCCACACGCACACGCGCGCACATTTCCACTAACACAGTACATGAATCACCATAACTAATAATGCACAGTTTTTCTAAACTAAACCCTTAACCTTACTAAATACAATTGATAACAACCAAACTTAACCATCTACCAATATAGTATGAATGTCCATTGTCTGTGTAATATATGACTTGCCCCGCCTATCATGATCCTGTGATTCGTTGCAATATATATATATATATATATATATACATATTCAATCACTTTCTGTTACAGTTCGTTTCCTGATATAAATAAAATATTTAAAATTTGTATTTAATTTACCTCAAGATGTTATTTTTCCCTTATTTGGAACATGTTTCGAGAGCTATTGTGCTCTCATCCTCAGCCTTCGCGATTCTGTGTCTAGTGAAGTACCTGTGTGTTGGTCTGTCACCATTGTGGTCTCCTGTTGGTCTCTGGTATCTCAAAGTGGTATTTTTGTGTGTGATTGTGGTGTATGCAGTGGCGGCTCGTACAGGGAGGGCAAAAGGGTGCAGCCCTCCCACTAAATTTGCAAATTAAACTTGTTAATAATATAACTATAATGTGTAATATCCTTATGTGAAAGATATTTTTGGGGCGACTAATAGCGATCACCCGATGTTTTCGGCATGGTCCCGCAGCCGGACGTTTTTGCTGTCATCCTCCCTGCATAGGCGGGTCTTGCAGGGAGCGGGGAAAGAGGACATGTACACATGTTTATGCTTTAAAATCAGCATCAGCCATTACAGGAGGGGCTCTGCCCGCTGTCTGATTTCGCAGCTTTTTTCATACAGAACCGGAGCGTTGTTCAATACTTCTCTGTTGCTGTTTAAAGTGCATATATTTTCTCTTGTGTTTTATATAGTTTTGATTGTGTTCTTGTACTTTTTGTGTAAACGTAATGTTCTAATAATTTATTCTTTATTAGGCAGTGTATTCTGTGTACAATAGTGTTTTTGTCGAACCTTGCGTATATAAACATGTAACTTATTCTGTGTAGGCCTGAGCCTGTGTGTTCTGTGCGTATTTGTTAGAAACGTTTAAAATGGCTACGAATTCAGTAAGTAATATTAAACATTTGATTATTTCAAATTCACTTACTTACGAAAAGAAAATAGAACTAAAAAAATTACCAAAACCAAATTTAGATATTATGCAACAAAATTATAAAACGGACAGACCAGCATCAAGTAAAAAAAACTACACAAGAAAATTTAATAGAAACTGTTACTTACATGCTGATTGGATATGTGGATGTGAGGTGATGAATTCCTTTTTTTGTTATGGATGTTTGGTGATAAACCTAAACAGTGATTCAGTCTGGACTGAAAATGGAATTAAGGACTTGAAACATTTGGGAGAAAAAAATTAAAAAACATAAAATTAGTGAAACTCATATTAACAATTGTATTGAATATTCATTGTTACGAAAAGTCAATATCAGTTGCCAGTTAGACAGTGCATATAGATTAAAAATTAAACAGCATAATGAAGAAGTCTCTAAGAACAGATGCATCCTAAGTAAGTTAATTGACTGTGTAAAGTTTTGTGGAATATTTGAACTATCTTTAAGAGGACATGATGAAACAAACACATCTGAGAATCCAGGTATTTTTAGGGGCTCAGTAAATTTAATGGCAGGCCTAGATAGCACCTTGAGAGAGCATATTGAAAAAACAAACAATAGGGTTTTCGTTGGTCTTTCTAAAACAATTCTAAATGAAATTTTGGATTCTATTTATGCAGTGTGCATTGGACTAATAAAAAAAGAAATAAATGAAACTGACTACATTTCAACTGAAGCAGATGAAACCACGGATTGTGCCAATCTGTCACCAAATTGTGTTAGTTGTGAGGTATGAATTGTGTTAATACATTGTACCTTGTACTTGCTCACGCACAATCAGCCCAGCACACTTACGTCATCCGTCACAGTGCAGCACGTGTGCGCTCACCGCTACGTTTAGTCAGTCATCACTCAACCTTTAAGCAGTGCGTTTGCACCTTTCCTTTCTCGCTAGCCATGGCAACCTAAATTTACTACGCACTTCTTATTCGATCTCTTTTCAATGCTACACATTATGTAGCCTGGCAATTTACGCCACACTTGTATTTTGGCTATGTATGCCTGACGTAATTGCGTGGGCCTGTGCTTCTGAATAATTCTCAAATAAACGTTACTTAATCTGATTTTACAGTCCACTAATTCATTCAAAAACATTTTCTGACTCCTTACCAGCATTGTTCAGCTTGCTACACTAACTCAAGATAAATTCGAGAGCGTTAAGCACGCCACATTTGGTCCTCCGCTACCGGATTTCATATTTTTGGTCCAACGCGACCGCCATTCTTTGTCCAAGCGACAACATTTTTGGCCCGAGCGACCGCACTTTCGCCCAGCGACAGCATTCTCGTCCAGCAGCATGCCACATATGGTCCTCCGACCCCGGATATGTATTTCACGGACGTGACTAAATCCATGGACAATTCATCTCGTGGTTTAGTGCATTAAGCAGGCCTATCAGCATTTCTTTTTTCTTCATAATTTAACTTCAACAACTCGTTAATTAGCACCTACATCTGGGAATCGTATCACACGACACTGGGGACGTCATATCTCGCCAACCGAAACATTGGAATCATCATTGCAGCATATGAGCATCTAGCACGTGGCATTCAGCATGTGGAAAAATCCAGAGCAGCCTACCTAGACAGGATTCCACCGCATCGGACATCACCGGACAGGCAGCGACCATGTCTACATCATCCATTCTTGGGTACCTGACATGACTACGAAGGTTCCGATAAGCTTTCGATGCCTTCTAGAACATGCCGATAAGTACCATTTCAACTGACTACGAATGTTTTATATTAGTTTCAACTTGCATGATTCGCATATTTTTTCTCAATGCCATTAAAATAAACAAAGCAGTATTGAAATAATAATATAATTTTAATAATTTAAAATATTTTTCAATAATTTGAATATGAACTTATAATTTTTTTTGCGAACTCAACTAATATTTTCTCTACTTGTAAGTCGTATCTTTTCAAACAGCACTCATGTCATTAATGATTATACTGCTATATTGTTTGTACTGCCTAATTCAGAATTTATTGTCACACAAATTTAGTTTCAGATGTGTTAAGTAAGCATTACCGTGTCGTTGCGTGACTTTATAATTTGGACTTCCTGCCTGGTCTTGCTCATCCCGTTGCATTAACTTGGTCTTTGTATCATCATTTAAATTTTTTCTTTTTTCTCTCATACCCAATCATGACGGATATGAAGGCGCTGATCAAGAAACGTGGCACGATCAAGGCCTCTATATCTCGCATAAATACATATGCAGACAATTTCGATCATGATACGCATGACCATCATGCACTAAAAATAAAGCTTCGCCACCTTATGGAGCTATCAGCTAAATATGATGAGATCCAAACACAAATCGAGTCTGAGGACTCCGATTTTGCTTCCCCGAGCAATAGGGTTCAGACCAAAGACGACTTATGCAGCATGGAATGCAAGCTGCAAAATTTAATAGACCATGCCGAGGAGATGAGCAGGAAGGCAGCAAGCCTATCCGAGGTAGTTACATTCAGCACGCCTCCCATTCAGTTGCAACCGATTAAGCTACCCTGTTTCGCAGGTGATATAATTGAGTGGCAACACTTTTACATGTTTTTGGAGTTAGTTCATGTCCGAACGGACCTGACTGGCATCCAAAAGCTACACTATTTGCACTTATCATTAAAAGACGAGGCGCTGAATGTCATAAAATCGCTTCCTATCACGCACGAAAGTTACACGGTGGCCATTGATTTGTTAAAGGCCCGTTATGACAGTAAATTAATTGTAACCACTTATCATGCAGTAAACGTCCTGGGCATGAGGCACATTCAACGTGAGTCCGTGCTCAGCATTTCTAAATTTATAGATGAACTCACCGCCAATATAAATGCGCTGAACTCATTGAAACTTTCAGTAAATACGTTTGAGCTTATTTTTGTGCATTTTCTCGCCCAAAAACTTGACGAGCATACGTGCAGGTTGTGGAAGGAAACTTTAGGCGAAAAACAACTTCCGATTTACGATAATTTTATTAAGTTTCAAAATTCAAGATGTCAGCTGTTACAAAACATAAATGCACCGACTCGTTCGTCTGGCTTCAGACAGGTTAGCGATAATGCTTCTTATCGCAAATCAACTAAGCGCGTGGAGTTCACTGGGTCACTAGTGCACACTCAACCAAACAATAAATTTTGTCAGCTGTGTCGTGGTAATCACAAATTGCTTGAATGCCCGCAATTTATAGCCCTACAACCTATACAACGTAGAGAAGTGTTAATAAATAATAAACTCTGCCTGAATTGTACACGGTCGGGCCATGACAGCTCGCGTTGCCCTTCTAAATTTTCATGCAAGGCATGCTCGAAAAGGCACCACACTATGCTCCATGCCTCGATAAATCAGTCGAGCAACAGGAACAATAAGCAATGTTCTCTGAAACTACAGACGAATAAATCAATTTTGTTGTCCACCGCCGTATGCACTACTACCGATCATGCCAGTAAGAAGCGCCCGGTAAGAATCCTGCTGGATTCAGGGTCGCAAGCCAATTTTTGTACTATGGGTTTCGCCCGCCGCATGGGCCTAAAACTAAACAAATCCGAGCTGCCTATCACGGGTATAAACAACTCATGTCAGGCCAATTTTAGCACGCGCGTGTGCTTAAACTCACGTTATAAGGACTTCACTTTAAATGTCCACTGCGCTGTTCTGCTCCGAATCACAAATAATCTTCCAACAGAATCCTTTGACATCGCTTCCTTGAAAATTCCTAGGGGGATATTTTTAGCTGCCCCGCAATTTAATAATTCGTCACAAATTGACATATTACTTGGGGCACAATATTTTTTGCAGTTAACTGAGCCGACTAAATTCGTTCGAAGTCCACATTTTCCGACAATCCAGGAAACTAAGCTAGGGTTTATACTCACCGGGAATCTACCCTTCAACGTGGACATGACCAAACCGGTCTCCTCGTTCATGGCTCGTGACGACATTAATGATACTCGCATTAATTACCGCACGCCAAACGCCAATCGCCAGCCACCAACCGCGTCTCGGAGATACAGCAGCTCTCTGCAAAGGGCAATTGGTATCACGTCGCCTCGCATTACAATCCCGCGGACATCCTATCCCACGGCTGTTAACCCCGTTTGTTACACGGCCACCAGCAACGGTGGCATGGTCCTTACTGGTTCAAGCCAACTTTTAAGTCAATTACCCAATCCCAGAGTCACTCCCTCCAAGTCATTTTTGCAACGCGCCGGTCCTATGTTTCTACGTCAGGGCGGGCAGCGGTCCAAATCATTTACAAACTCTTTCAGCAGGACCAATTCCAAAAATCCGCTCAAGACTTCGCCAGTCTCCGTGGGATTAAGTCAAGCCAAGTCAAGTATTGTTCACCATGTCAAATGACGCTGGGGATCCCGAGCCGTTGACACCAGCTCACTTTTTGGTTGGCTCCCCCCTTACCGCGCTTCCGGAACCCGATTCCTCGGATACAAACATGGGTCGCTTGGGGAGATGGCAGCTTTTGCAAGGTTTTACTCGTTCTATTTGGAAGAATTGGTCTAGAGACTATCTGCACCAGCTGCAGCAGAGAAATAAGTGGAAAAAGCAGTATAAAAATTTATCTGTAGGACAGCTAGTCCTTATCTTAGATGACAACACTTCACCATTGCTGTGGAAACGCGGTATTGTCACTCAGACATATCTAGGGCAGGATTCGTTAGTATGTGTTGCGGACGTCCGTACTTCTAACGGCATTCTGCGTAGACCCATTCATAAGCTGTGCCCACTTCCGGTGGCATCAGACTGATTGACATCTCGGTGCTTCATGCCCGGGACATTGCCGGTCGAGCACATGCTCTACCATGCACATTTTACTGAGTACAATGTTGATTATGTAACTTATGTTACTTATGTAATGTACACATATTTATGCATTTGTATTTATTATATCATTTAATGGACGCCATGTAGCGCTGCATTGGTGAACATTTAAACGTTTTTTCTTTTTCTTAGTGTGATGTCAATTATGGTGTACTGTGTGGTGCAGTGTATATTATTATAGAAATTTTTTGGGTATTTTTATTGTATATTATTATCGAGTTTTGTGGCATATTTCTATTGTATATTATCATAGTGAATTTTTCAGGTATATTGCCTTGTATTATTGTGTAATACTGCTTATTATACGCTAAGTGTCACGCTGTTATTTTTAAATTTGTTGTATTTCTTTAATGACTGTGCAATGCCACCTACGATGTCCTTATTGCCATGTATTATTGTTATTATTCTTATTATGTTTTATCGCATATTCAAGCCTTTGAACTATTGTTACATATTATTTATTGAGCATTGATTAATAATGTATTTACACTTGTTTATATTATATTTGTATTTTTGCCAATATTCATGTACCACGTATTGTCGCATCTCTTAGATGTGCAACTTATTCATGTATACTTGTATGTGCTAAATAACTTGTTCTTTTTTTACTGCAAACTATGTCAAAATCGCGATTTTGAGGTGGGCAGTATGTTAATACATTGTACCTTGTACTTGCTCACGCGCAATCAGCCCAGCGCACTTATGTCATCCGTCGCGGTGCAGCACGTGTGCGCTCACCGCTACGTTTAGTCAGTCATCACTCAACCTTTAAGCAGTGCGTTTGCACCTTTCCTTTCTAGCTAGCCGCGGCAACCTAAATTTACTATGCACTTCATTTACTATGCACTTCTTATTCGATCTCTTTTCAATGCTACACATTATGTAGCCTGGCAATTTACGCCACACTTGTATTTTGGCTATGTATGCCTGACGTAATTGCGTGGGCCTGCGCTTCTGAATAATTCTCAAATAAACGTTACTTAATCTGATTTTACAGTCCACTAATTCATTCAAAAACATTTTCTGACTCCTTACCAGCATTGTTCAGCTTGCTACACTAACTCAAGATAAATTCGAGAGCGTTAAGCACGCCACAAATTGAATGGAAAATTACATGAGAGATTTATCAGTTTTGTCAGTCCACAAGATCACTCCGCTGAAGGTATTAGTAATACTATTTTTGAAGAATTAGCAAAATTAGAACTTGATAAGATGCCTAGTAAAATTATTGCAAAAAGTTACGCTGGAGCAGCAGTAATGAGTGGAAAACATAATGGTGTTCAAGCAAAAGTTAAAGCTGTGTACAAGAATGGCCAGTATATACACTGCTATGCCCATCAACTAAACTTAATTATTGAATGCGCTGCATCACAAAATAAGCAAGTAAAAATATTTTCTGTAATTTAGATGGCTTTACAACATTTTTTTCAAGATCTTTCAAGCGAACTGCCATACTTGATGAAGTAGTAAAGAAACGTCTCCCAAAATGTTCTAATACTAGGTGGAATTTTAAATCCCATTGTATGACAACAGTATTTATTCATAAAAATGACATTTCCGCTGTTCTTGAAAACATCATAGATAATGACGAGAGTGACAAGTCCACTGTTCAGAAAGCACTAGGACTGAAAAACGCATTAAATAATGATGATTTTAATTTTTGGTTAACATTTTTCAACAAAATTATGCCAACCTGTGACATTTTGTTTAATCAATTACAGCAAGTAGCAATTGACAGTATTAAAACACACCAGTATGTTGCCTCATTCAAGTCACTCATTCAAAACGTCAGAGATTATATTGATTTGATGCCAGTCTGTCTGCAACAAATGATTTTGGAGAATCATCACAAAATCCAAAAAGGTCAGGTTTTGATGAAAGGAAGAAGACTGCAGCTAAAGAAGTTTGTGATATAATAGTTACCAACATAGACGACAGATTTTCATTTTCAGACCATTTAGCAATAGAAGTTTTGTTGCAACCAACTCTGTTTTCTAAACATCAGCTTATCTTTCCAGAAACACAGTTACAAATTGCTGCTAAACAATTTAATTTACATGAAACTGCATTAAGACATGAACTGGTAGTTCTATACAGCAGGCCTGACTTCACAAAGGCAACTGGTGCATTGGTTCTACTCAATTTTGTATATGAAAACAATCTAGTTACCGTTTTTCCCGAACTGGTAAAACTATTAAAAATTATTTGTACAATCCCTATGACTACACAGGAAAGTGAACGATGTTTCTCAACTCTCAAACGCATTAAAACATTTACACGTAATACAATGAAAGAGGACAAACTAAGTGCTCTGGGAATGTGTTCAACAGAAAAAAAATGTAGAAATAAATTAACTTCAATGAATTAGTTATTGACCATTTTGGCAAACAAAAGGAGAGGAGAATGGATTTCATGTTCAAGCAAATAAACTAATCCAAGATAGGGAACAAATATATTTTATTTAGTAATACATGGATTTAATAATATAATTTATTAAATATTTAAGTTTAGGAACGTGAACTGCTTAGGGTTATAAATAATTTCAGTTTCAAACACTGTTTAAATATTGGTAGTTTGCAAGGTAGGTTTTTGATATTAACAATACTTTTAGTAGTAAAGCAAAAGGTTCAATTTTACAATTATTTCATGATAATAGCAATAATTTAGTTTCTACTGGTGACTTTTGTTACATATGGGTACAACAAAATTTTGCCCCCCCCCCTTCAGTCAAAAACATCACCAGCCGCCACTGGGTGTATGTATTAGTATTTTGTGTATTTTTGATGTTGAGTGCTTTGAAAATTGTGTCGTGTTTTGTATTGATTTGTATTTGTTCGGGTATTAGTTTGTTTTATGTTTTATGTTTGTATATTTGTAAATTTTCCCAAGTGTTCATTATGGTCACTTTGTATGGTATGTGTTTTATTAGTGTCATATTGGTTATGTCTGGGAATTCATGTCCCGTGTTTACTGCATGTGTGGCCAAATTGGATTTATATATTTATGTTTTTTGTATGCATTTAGATGTTCAAAATAACGTTTTTTCAGCTGTTTTTTTGTTTGCCCTATGTAACATTTATTGCAATCTTGGCATTCAATTTTGTATATGCCGTTAGTTGTATTATCTTTGTCGTGTGGGTTATTTAGTTTTTGAAAATTATTTTTATTAGTTTTGTATGCTATTTTGATATCTGTGTTTTTAAATAATTTTGTTAGCTTTGTCATTTTATTCTTTATGTATGTGAATGTGGCCCATTTTTTGTTGTTGTTATTATTTATGTGTTGTTCATTCTGATTAATTCTTAATTGTTCAGTTTTTATTTTATATTTGATTTTATTTTCTATTTTGTTTACAGTATTTTTATTGTATCCATTTTCATGAGCAATTTGGTATATTGTATTTCTTTCTTTGTCTGTTTCTTGTTTGTTTAGGGGAATTTTGTACATTCTGTTAAACACCGAATAGAATGCTGCGCCATTTTATGCTGTGGTGTTGGTGGGTGGTCAGAATGGTTAGGTATAATGATGTTGGTAGAAGTTGGTTTTCTGTACATTACATATTGTATGTGGTTGTTGTTTCTTGTGATGGTTATGTCTAAATAGTTGATTTTGTTATGTTTTTCTTTTTCTTCTGTGAATTGTATTTTTGGATTCTATTATTAATTTCTTTTAGTGCAGAGAACATACTGACATTATTGGAGAAGGTAACAGCATTGAAGAAGCAACTGAGAAACTACAATCTTTCACTGACAAAGTCGGGTCTTGGACTAAAAGATGGAGGATAAAACTACATGCAGTACATGTTAATTTTTCAAATAAGAAAATTAATTTCCTGCCTGTGGTTATTAACCAACAAGTGATACCACATGAAAACAGTGCAAAGTATGGTGTGAACTTGAGCGAAGGGTAAACAGAATGACACCATTTGACTTAGTGTAATGTGTCAAGTAACAGGGGTCACAAGAACAACGTGATTACTTTTTAAAGGAGTGCAGCTTGTAATTACTTATGAAATGTAAATTGATATGGGCTTAGCCCATATCTCAATAAAATAAATACGAAAAAAGAAACCTATACTGTACCATGTGCTTCATAATTACACACAATATGTTCTGTTACACCTTAATGTACTAAAAATGGTGACAACAGTAAGTATACTCATGATACTTGTAACAGTACAATTCTGGCCCTACTGTAATTTGGGGAATAATTGATATAAATTGTATTTTATTTTCAAAGTCACATATACGAGACTAGTAAAGTTTTATAAGGGTTTTTAACTGCGTAATATCGAGTGGACAGGATTGGCGTCAAGGTCGAGCGTTACGTCAAGAAACAACAACAATCTTTTGTCATACAAATGTGTCAACCAGCTGCGCCCATGATTACGTCAGCCAAAGGTATGCAAGGCGTACTACATACGTTTGTACACAAATAGGGTTGGGCGAGTTACACAAAGGAATGAGTGACGTAGTTTGTCCCCCACCTCTGTATTGCAGCTTTGCGAACAAAGACAGGACAGTCTCGTCTCATCAGAGTAGTGTGCCGGCCGGCAATTCTCTAAAAGGCTACTTATATCTAAATTTTACACAACCAAGTTTTTGTTATATAATGTAAAAGTGCAGTATTTAAATAAAATGCAGTAACAGTGCAACGTAAAACATAAACAAAAGTTTTTAACATCTATTAGTGCGTTTTCAGCGATGGGACGTCTGCAGGACAATAATTTCAGCTAAGTAACAATGTGGGGTACCCAAAAAGTTAAGATAAGGGCAATACAAATTTTCCAGTATTCAATAATAAAAATGAGCTCAATTTGGGAAAAAATTAAAGAAAATTGTACTAAGAATGCGAGCGTGAGCGAATGAGAGAATGTCTAACTAAATAACAAGTGCTGGGTTGTGAAATTACTTATAATTATGATGTCATAAAAAATACAATTGAATATGTTATTTTGGAGGGCCATTGAAATGTTTAAGGGGATTATTTGACTTAAATAATGTAACTGCGTCTCATGACGTAACACCTCATGGTGTATAGCAGCGTGCTTGTTTTCGCACGGTAGAGTCACATGTTTTGTAAGTAATATGTTATTAAAAGGTAATGTCATTTGGTAAACATTTCAAGCAAGCGTAAATTATTTCAGATAACACATTCCGCTATCTTCTGGTTCGCTTAACTGAATTCTGCCCTTAAAGGTAAGTAAAATTTCATGTTCTTGTGTTGGCACAAGATGGCGCCTGAACGTTGTTGAATAAAATTATTGATATTCCATAAAATTGATATGGCAGTAAAATAAATAAATATAACATACTTATTAATTCACTAGGGTAGTATATTATTCTTTGTGTGACTATAAACATTCTTGTGAGCAGCTCTTCTCATTCTGAAACATCAGTGGCAGCAACAAGTCACTTCACCCTCCCCCACTAACATGTACATTGTACACAACTTGTAACAGTACATTTTTGTTATGCAATATTTTGCATATGTATATATATATATATATATATATATATATATATAAGGCTTTGGGCTGGTGCATATGCATAATTATGTATGTGAAATCAACAAAGAGTTGTGTAAGCTGAGACAACAGACGCTATGCTATGACCGGAAAACACTGGTTTTGATGCGCAATAGTAAGCCAATGTTTGTAACACAAAGCGGCGGAGGCTGCCTCCTCGTAGCTGTGAACGAGTGCACATGTATATCCAGTGCCCGTGGGTAACCAAGGTAGGCCTACCATAATGTGAGTTCAAAAAGAAAATAACAAAAAATACGGTGAGACAGTTAAATGTGATGAATCTAACTTTTTAAGTGCTCTTATTTCTTTTGAACAGTTAATAACAGAAAAAGGGCGCGGTTTCGGCCGTGTGGTGTATTCACAGTAAACAATGGACCTCGTGGGACACACAATTTAGATAAGTAAAAAGACAAAAAAGTAAAATAAAATAACGAGTGTGGTGAAAGTTTTTTGGCAGATAAAAAACACACTATAAACTAAAAACGATGAACTAAATTATATATAAAATCAGAAAGAGTGTGAGAGAGCGAGAGAGTGAAAAGGGGGGGTGAGAGAAGGACAGAGAAAGTAGTAAGAGAAAAGTACTGATTTGCTTGGTTTTATATATAATAATTTTTTAGGCAACAAGTTTTTATCTGTAACAGATGAATTAATATTTTATGAAAACAATAAAACTGATAAAATGTACATTAAAACGTATTAAGTTATTTTTACCTCACCTCGCCATAACCTATACTCTGTCTTCAACAAGTTCGTCTAGCGAATTCTTGAATCTTCTGTGAGGGAAAGTTTTTATTTTAAATGTTTTCATGGGGAAACTAGATATGGTTTCCACATTTCCTCCTTTAAAAATGTGGTGGTAACCCTAGGGCTTTTGGTGTTTTTTTGGAATCTTCTGAAGGTAAGTAAGGAAGTAAAAAGTAGTATCGGGACATCTTCATTTCTTCTAATTATTTGAAAAATTACAAACTTTCATTTAAAGTTAATGAAATGTAACACAATTTATCTATTAGAACATGCAAACACACACCCTCTACCTGATATATATTATAAGTACTCACTTGATCTGGCAACGGACATATAGACCACAGTTCTGAAGTGTGAGCTGGTATTTCTTCAAGTATGTCACCTGATGATATGTCGATTATAAGAAGGCGTCCGTCTTTGCATCCAACCAACACATGACGATCACCAGGAATGAATGTTACTGTCAAGGCATAACCTGTTTTCACTGTTCGCAAACATGCCAATGACGGCCTGTAACAAAGATAAACATGCGATACAAAGCTTTATTGATACATGTACACAAATTATACGCTGCACAAATATGCATAGATATGCTAACTATACCCTGATTAATGAAAGAAAGTGACTGGCAGAGCGGCCGCGCGGCAACCGAGTTTGTAGTACAAACATTCCACTTAATAACCTCGTGGAAACGTAAAATACACGGCTATAAATGTCTAATGAACTGTATTTTAATCATCAATTAAAGACGTTTTTAACAAACTTTTCTAATTTTTTTAAATCTTTTTTCAATTAATTTACATTGAGAGTTAAATAAAAAAATACACGAATCTGAATTAAAAATTTAGGGTTTATCATTTTTATTATGTAAGAACTCACGAGGTTAAGCATCGGAAAAACATTTCTTATAGACAAATGGTAGTCATCTTCTTTAGTACAATATATCAAAAATTGAGATTCCTACGAATAAAATTAACGCTATTAATTTTTTTCTAATGTCCTGTTAACTCAGTTGTTAAAAGTTGTACATGAATGAGATTTGCGTGACGCTCTCTTTAGATAATTAAGTGTAGAAGACATATACAACTTACACCTTGTACATGATAGGAATACTACAATGGATTAATATATACAGTGAATTTCACAGAGAGCAGTGCGCGGCGCTCTGCGGAGGAAGTACAGTCAGAACCTAGTGGATCCATTTTATTCGCTACTGTCAACCCCAGCGTCTCGGCCTCTCCTTTATGTCCACAAATAGCACACGCTTCCAGGAAAACTGAACCGTTATACGCACACTAAGGGTAAGGGAAACTTCCAGCTTTCAGTTTAGTTGATGTGGTGGTTGAGTGATGTTCGGTTGTTGGTTATCTTGATTTTAAGTGTGAGTTTCTTGTGCTTTCATTATAAATTGACGTGTTTTTAAGTTATTCTGTGTGAATATACTTCGGTGGCTGGCCTCCAGGTGGTCTAGTGGCTAACACGGGCGTTTGATGCGCTCGTGGTCCCGGGTTCAATTCCCGGCGGAGGCTCCATACGGCGTGCACTCAGCGTCGTGAGGCAAACTGAGTAGGCGCTGAGATAACAGCGCCGCCTCCTGGCCGTGAATACCACAACTAGTGGCTGGTGGCGCGTAGTACTAGCCATACACCGTCACACTAACACAAAAGCCGCGCGGTACGCCTTGGTCCTTAACGGACTGTGGAGCGGAGGTTTATTTATTTATTTATTTATACTTTGGTGGCTGAGCATGGAGCAACGTAATGAGGCTGAACCAAGAAAACATAGGGGAAGACCTAGGACTCAAACTCCAAAGAAAAGACAAACTTCGGGCCGAGGCGTACCTATGAAACGACAGTCAAGAGAAATTGTGTGCAAAGTGCGGGAATATTTTGATAGAGAAAAGGCAAACAAAGGTCCTTTGATTCTGGTTAATAATGCAATACAGCAAACTGGAGATGCTCTGAAAATACATAAAAATACAGTTGTGCGAGTTTGCAAGGAAAAAGAATTGAAAGAAATACAAGATGACAGTAACAGCCAACTTTCAACTCCGGGCAAACAGAGGAAACGGGAGAAAACTGTGACAAAACTTGACACTTTTCAGGAAGACGCTATACGAAGACATGTATATCAATATTATATAAGAAAAGAATATCCCACTTTGAAAAAACTCTTATCATCGTTGGAAAATGAAGAGCTGTTTAATGGCAGTCTGTCTTCGCTTAGAAATGTGCTAAAAGTTTAGGATTTACGTGGAGAAATTTTCGGGCAGAAAAGTGATTATGGAGAGAAGCGATGTCGCTGCCTGGAGGTGTCGTTTTCTTCGCCAAATCAAAGACAAGAATTTCAATAATATAATTTGGCTCGATGAGACCTGGGTCAATGCTGGGCATGGTTTGAAACAAGGATGGACTGATGAGTCACTTCAGGGGACAATGTCAACACCTATAGGGAAAGGTGAACGATTAATAATGTCATGCAGGTTCTTCAAAGGGATTTGTTCCAAATTTCCTTCTACTATTTAAATCGAAAAAAACCAGTGACTACCATGAAGATATGGATCACGACAAATTCTTCGGTTGGTGTTCTGAAACTTTTGTAACGTGTCCAAAATTGGGTTATTTTATTCATTACAGTATGGGGTATTGGCATTTTTATTTATTTCATTTTGTGTGGGATTTTATAAATTTATTGTGAAATTTTATTTCCCGGCGAACGTTATTTTCATTACAACAAAACCCATGGCCAGTGAAACAGTGGTGTAACAAAGCAGAGACGCATTTTGTGTTGAGTAACTCTGTAAGGAATTCGCGCCTGCCCGAATTTCTCAGAAATGTGCATATGTGTGATCACGCCCGCACGTAACAATCAGGACGGGGCGCTGTTAGTGACGCCGTGAAAAATCCGATGAAGCTGTAAAACATGGCGATGGAACGAACAGTTTGTAGCAGCAACCAGCCAACTACAGGAAATGTCGTTAAGCCACGCCTACTACTAGTGACATCAGTGTAGCCGAGGCAAATATCGTCCTCATAACGGCGATATTGCATGAATAGAAGGAATACGTCACAACAAATTAAGCATGAGCGACGACGAACATCAGGTGGCAGTGAACCGCCGCTTCCTCCCGCTCGCGGTCCACGTTGGTAGTCTACATTAGGCAGAGACGCTAAGCGGTCCACGAGGTACAGAGTACCGCTACAGACGCCTACAGTTTCGTTTCGGGCCCGGTTGGTCGAGTTTTCATAAAATGTAATTCATTCAATAAGACCGACCGGGACCCAAGAAATTAATAACCATATTACCGTGATTGGCGGGCAGTTGGTGTAGTGACATGGAGTGATTAACTAAATACGTAATCTTTAAAAGAGGAATCGGATAACAGAAACACGTGTTCGGTCGGCAGTGAACAGTGAATTAAAACATGAATTAAATACTATTACCGGGAATTCAATATGAAACATCAATGGGTAAAGTGTAAAATGGCATGTGTGTGTGAGTGATGCAGAATGGGCTACCTTAATTATTATAATACTTGATAGGTTAGAGGATATTTTATGTTAGTTAAATCTGAGGGATCAATGTATATTTTAAAACCTATTTCTTCAGTGTCTTTTAACATTCATTAAAATCAGTTGGTTTACCTTGAATATGTGTTAGACTAAGTTATTTCGTCATTGCCATTTTCTCATTTCTGTGTTGCAAAATTCGTCTAACGGACCGGAATCTTTCTGAGTTATTAATTGGGTGGGGTCAGATTGCTAAATTGTCCTTTTTATTTAAGGTGGAGTGTAGAGGTTTTCGATATTTTACCTATATAAAAAATAATCGTGGCGACCTTGGTCTTCTGGTGAAATTTGGATATGGTAAGTAATTGATTGCGTACAGGTAAGTTCTGGCAGTGGATTTTATGTATTGAATATATTTCGGCTTCTTTTTTATTGTTACAAATGGCTCTCGCTGCCAGGATTTTCGTTTAATTGTAATTTTATACAAGATAGACCTATTTTAATACACAGACAATAGGATGTGGTAATGACGAATTTATAAAAATGATTTAGCGTATATAATTACACACATAGGTTATGTTTGTGTTAGTAAGGTATGCAGTTGCGTTAGGTATTTTGATTTTACAATAATAGTGGTTTTTTATACACAATAAGTGTTATAGAAATAAATTTTAAATATGGGGGAAGTAAGAGATAACGAAATAATAAGAATGATGCAAATGCTTTTTAATCAACAATTTAGTAAACTTGATAAAAAATTTAGCGAACAGAAAAATGAAATTAGAAATATCCAAAATAATCTTAACGTGCAATTTGATGAAGTGAAAAAAGAAATTCAAGAACAAAGCTGTATTTATTAAAGAAAATAATTAAGGACAGAAACGTGGATGTTTTAATAATCAACGAAGCAAATATAACTGTGGATAACATAAAATATTTCAAAATAAGTCAGTTTACTATATTCGGATTGTACAAAAGTAGGCAAGTGGCCAGTGGTATTCTTGTGGCTGTCAGAAATAGTTTGAAATCCAAATTTAAAATAATAAAAGAAATGAATGAGCAAGACACGTCAGAAATCATAAAGCTTGAAATCTGGAAAGAAAATAAAAGACTAAATATATATGGAATTTACAGCCCACCCAAAAATAAAAATCTTAATCTGGACAACATAAATCTGCAAGAGAAAACTATAATGGTCGGAAACTTTAATGCAGCATCACCATCCTGGGGATACAACTACATAAATGAGGCAGGAAGGGTCGTGGAGGATCTCATTAGCTCCAGCAATATGGAATTGCTTTACAAAACAACAGACATCCCGACATTCTTACACTATTCAGGGACAACAACTAATCCGGACTTAGCCCTAGCCTCAGCAGATATCAGTGACCACATTTGTAGAACAGTAATAGAGGACCCAGGATGCGGCCATAGAGCAGTGCAACTCACATACAGCTGGAGATGTAGAGTTCAAAAACAAACTGCAAGAACATCATGGAACTTCAAAAAAGCAAACTGGACAAACTTTGGGGATTACCTGGAAGAAAACATCCATCTGATTGATATAGAGGGTAGACCAGGAGAACTGACCAAACAACTTATCAGTCTAATCCTTTCCGCGGCAAAACAAAACATCCCTAGAGGAAAAACAGTTAAGTACAAGCCATTCTGGACACCACAATTAACAGATTTGAAAAAGGCTAGAGATCAGGCAAGAATAAAGGCGGAAAAATCCCAAAATCCTGCTGATGTGAAAGAGTGGCGAAGATATGCGGCAGTATTAAGAAGACAAGTATGCGAAGAAAAACGAAAATCATTCACGACGTTCCTGAACAATCTGAACTACCGCACTGATGCTGCCAAAATTTATAAACACATGAATATGATAAACAACAAATTCCCCAAGTCAAGTCAGAGACCTATCATAATAAATGGCAGAGAAATCACAAACAACAGAGAGATAGCAGAAAGGTTTAATACATTCTATTCAACACAATATAAGATTGCTGCAGAGACTAAAGTCAATGAGAAGAAACTTAAACTACAAGAAAGGTATCATAATACAAATACAACTTCAAGCATACGGGAGTTATTTGTCCAAAATTTTATAATGGAAGAATTGAAGGAGGCAATAAAAAAGCTTAAAAATGGCAAACAACCTGGACCGGATAGAGTGCATCCTGAATTTCTCAAGAACCTGAAGCCTGCCACATTAAGTACATTATTAGCAATATATAACAAAATATGGAACTCAACAGAATCTCTCCCTTCAGAGTGGACAAAAGCAACAATTGTTCCCATAATCAAGCATGGCAAACCAGCAGACTCAATAACATCCTATAGACCCATTGCTCTTACATCACAATTGGCAAAGGTGCAGGAACGAATGATAGCAACTAGATTGAACTATTACTTGGAAAGAGAAGGACTGCTTGCCCCAGAACAGGCAGGCTTCAGAACAAATCGATCAACATCACACCAAATAGCCCGTTTAACACAAAACATTAAAAGTGCATTCAACAGAAAGGAAAATGTCCTAGCGGTCTTCGTAGACTTTAAGGGCGCATATGATACGGTATGGAGGGAGAAACTGATAAATAAAATAAGGCACCTTAACATCACAGAAAACATGTTTAATTGGTTGAAGAGATTTTTGAAACAGCGCTGGATTTCAACAAGATACAACGACAGCCATTCCAAGTACAAACAAGTAAAAATCGGCCTACCACAAGGAGCTGTGAATAGTACAATCCTCTTTAATATCTATATAAATGACTTGGTCAAACGAGTGAAAGTGGTTGAAGGAATACAGATGTGCATGTTTGCCGATGACGTGCTCATCTGGGCCAGGGGATCAAACAAGAAAGGACAGGACATCACTCTACAAAAGAACATGAACAAAGCCCTCCTCGGCCTGCAAAGGTGGGCAGAAGAAAACAACATGCAGATTAATGCAGAAAAGTCCGTTTACCAGTACTTCTCATTGAAACATAGAAACCCTGACTTTTCACTAAAAGTAGGCGAGAACTTCCTACAGAAATCTGAAAATACTCGTTACCTGGGTGTTAACCTGGATAATAAGCTTAACTGGACACACTACATTGACAGCATAACCAAGAAGGTAAACAAACGAACAAACCTTATAAAACGTCTCACCGGAGTATCATGGGGATGTTCACAAGAAGTTCTAAACATGACGTATAGAACATACATCAAGCCAGTAATAACTTATGGCAGTGAAGGAACCATCACAAGCACTACTGCAAATGAAGGCAGACTAGAACGTTTGCAGACCAACATCCTAAGACTCATCACAGGTGGCGTCAAATCAACTCCAGTTACAGCATTACAACTATATACAGGCAACAAACCAATAACAGAGGAAATTAAGCAACAGGCAGCACTGCTAAACCTCAGAATTAAATCACTACCTGAGAAGTCATGGGTTCATGAGAGGATGGAACCACAGAGACTCAAAACGCAAAAGATCTGGCTAAACCAAAGTAGCAACTACCTTCAATACCACAGCATACCAACAGCAGTTAATAAAGTGATCCCCTTGGAAAATCCACTAGACTTTCATAGGTATGAAGTACATCTCAGTCTGATAGAAGATGTTGAGAAGAAGACAAGATCTCCAGAAGAACTAAAACAGATAACACTAACAACCATCAATGAGAGATTTCCGGAGGAGACCTGGCTGCGTGTATACACGGATGGATCCTTGCTGGATAAAGTGGGTTGTGCTGGAGCAGGAGTGTTCTCCTCATTGTTTTCTCACTACATTGCAGTGGGACAAAATAAATCAAGTTATGATGCTGAGGTGGAGGCTATCAAAGTGGCATTGCAAAACCTCATTTGGAGGCCAAATTCCTTTTCGGAAGCTGTCCTTTTAGTGGACTCTAAGTCTGCCATCCAGGCAACATTCTCTAATACAGGAGCAGCATCCAGGAGCATACTGGAAGCAAGACGACTCACCAGGCAACTTACAGCACTTAACAAGGAGATAGTTATTCAGTGGATCCCATCTCACATAGGCATCTCAGGAAATGAGACAGCAGACACCTTGGCAAAGCGAGGGACAATGCTCTACCACCGAGAAAGTACCCATGACTTCAGCACCCTAAAAAGACTAATGACAAGGAAAACAAACTCTCGCTTCCTGGAAGAAGCAAGAAACATATCAAAAAGAAAAACATGGTCAGGGATTGAACAGTTATGGAATAACAACTGTAGAAAACCCAGGAAGGAAGCAGTCGCCAACTTTAGACTGGAAACTGGCCATGACTGTCTCTCAGCGCATCTCTACAAATTAAAAATTTCCACCACAGAAGAATGTGTATTGTGCAGGAGAGAATACTCAAAAATGAACAAAAATCATCTATTGGAGTGTGTGAAGCTGAACCGGGAAATGCAAGAATTCAGAAATTACAGTGGTCTTTATTGGGAAGCTCGGTACCAAATGGGTTAAATGTACCAAGGGGGAGCCATTGGAAAACAATAACAACAACAAGCTGTATGTATGACAAGAAATTGAGTGAAATAGAGACACGGTTAGGCGACATAGAATTAGAAAATGAGAAAGTAATAAACAAATTAAAATCGAACAAAGATGACAGGGTAAGTAGTAGTGGAAACGATAATTTAAATAATGGGTTTACAAGTAATAACAATGACAATACAAATAAAAATATGGTGTTAGAAAATGATTGTGTAGATGTTGAAAGTGATAACGTAATTGTAGAAAGAGTAGAAGTTAATAAGATGTTTGTGTGTGATGAATCAGAGAAAGAGAGTAGAAAGAATTTACAGGTAGGGTGGATGCAGGGGTAGATTTTTCCCGTAATGTTGTAGTGGGGGGTGAAGAAATAGCTTCACGTGAGTATTTGGAAAAGTATAGGTTTGCAGATAAAGTTCCCTTGGTTTTTTGTGCACTTCATAGGTGGTGCCATAATGATGAATTAGTGTTCCCTGCATATTTTGAGAGAGAGTGTGTAGCTTGGTATGATGGTGAGAAATGTTTTGAGAGAGAGAGAAAGAAAGAAATAGAGGTATTTAAAGTAAAGAGAAATTATGAAGAATTCGTGGAAAGGTTAGAGTTAGAGAGAAATAATAATAATAATGAGTACTTACCTTACAGCGAAACTGAGATAGCAGTAGATGATGTTAACGATGATAATATAACTCACCTGATTTTAACAGAATATAATAACGACGACAGGACGATACTCGAGCGTGACCAGGTATATGAGGGAATAATATGCAATAATCATATTAATTCAAATGATATGGTAGAAGAATATGATAAGATAGAGAATAATTATATTGATAATCACAAGATAGTGTATTCAATAGTAAATGACTGGTATAATCATAAGATTAGACTATTATTTGACGATATGGGGTAATTGTGTATTGTTTATTGTTCATGAACATTTAATGATATGAATAATGTGGTTTTGAAGTGCATTGTCTTATGGAACGATTTGTGGGTAATGATAACAAATGATAAGTTGGACTGTATATTCTTTTATGTGTTGATGTCATTATGTTAAGTGTATTTGTGTACTACATTATAGTGTACTATATGTTATGTAAACAATGTGTATGTGTAGGAGAAATTGATAACATTAATTATCAATTAAATTGAATTTGCAATTAACCAGTATAAATTAATAATAATTATAAAATTTGACAGACTAATTAAGCGATGAAAATAATTGTGAACTGTTAAATAATTGAATTAAATAATTGAAAAATAATTACTTAATTAAGGTTGTATAAAAGAAAGTTTGAGAATGAAGTTAAATGATTTTATGAAATTAAGATTCTATAATGATTGGTAGATGATTAAACAGATAATATGTTCAAATTGAGGTATATTATTGTAAGGAGAGAAGTGATGAATTTTCTAGGGCTATATCAAGGTAAAATGTGGAAAATAGATTTTGGGTGATAATGAAATAAGACAGGTGAGTTAAGTAGAATTAAAGTTAATGGGAGTTAAAGGGAATAAGAATTTTGAAATACAGGGAACACACAAAGAGGGTATTTGATATTTTAGGGACACAGTAGTAGTGACTATATGTAGAGATGAGTAATGTGAATGAGATTTAAACATATTTGTTGATGATATTTTGTAGTAAGGGTGCGGTGGTAAGGTGTGAGCAACGTGCGGCGTGGCGAGAGACCAGCGTGCGGCGTTGTGGCGGGAATAGAGTAGTTTGAGTGAGTGTTTGCCGATATTTTGGAGGGGCATTGGTTCGTATGTAGATAGCCAGGTAGGGAACACACATCCTAGTACAAAGATGAGCGGTGCCAGAGGTAAGTGGAATTAGTGAAAGGTATTTATAATTGAGAGATTGGTGTCATAAATTGTTAATAGTGGTTGTTAGTAATAAGAAAGGGAGAATTATTAAAATGTCTATTCAATTGAAAGCATAGAGAATACAGGTGTCACCCAGATTAAGCAATGATTGAAATGTGAAGAGTTAGATAGAAAATTCATAGTAGAAAGGCACTCAGAGATATAATGTAACAGGAAGGTTAATAATAAATTTGAATTGCATAGAATCAAATGATAAATAATGGATGGTTAATTAGTAACAGTTCAATTGAAATTAAAATGTAATGTTTATAATTTTATCAAGATGTAGGGTATGTAGATTTTTATCAAGGTTAAATGTGATTGGGTTACTTTAATGTAATAATCGCAATGTTAGTTATAAAGGTATAAGTGCCAAGTGGCAGATCCAGCTAAAATAAGTATTTAAAAAATCACCCACAATAATGGAGAATGAGAGTGTCAAATAAAGAGAGAGATTTATAATAAAGATATAAAATTTTAGTTTTGAAACCAGTGACAAAATTTGATAGAATTTGGAAATAATGTAAAATTAAGAATTGTTTATCTTGAGTAATGTAAATGTCAATTTGCTTATTATTTATAATAATATTTTGTTAATTTTAAATGTTTTGTTTTATTATGTTTTGTGTTTCAAGTTAGGATATTATAGATGTCAAATGTGTTTCAGATAGAACGTATACATAACGTATGTAGGTCAAGGGTCTGGGACTTGACCTAGTTTCGATCAGCTGATAAGGTCATACACCCACTAAGCTTGTATAGTAGGAAGTCAATTCAATTTGTTTATTTAATCAATTTAAACCAATTTTTAAATAATGCCTAAATATAAAGGAAACATTTAAATAAAATTAAAATTTTTCTTGAATTAAAAAAATTTTTTTTGGAAATTTTCTTGAAAAAAAAAAAATCTTGATTTTTCGCCTGCCAGTTAATGAATATTTTGAGTATTGATTATTTTATTATTTGTGTGTTAACCATGTTTATTTTATTGATTTATTTTGTATCACAATGTATTGGTAGACTCTAAGTGATTACATGTTAGGGTAAGGATCTGTTCAATTAGAAGAAATGTTTAACTTAAGTCATTTAAAAAAAAAAAAAAAAAAAAAAAAAATGAAGAGAATATTTTAGACTTTATTCAAAATTTATGAATTAATTTTATCTGAAACAACGTGATGTAATTTAAAGAATTTTTAAAATTTTTGTCAGTGTGTAATGTGAGAGTGTGTGAGCCCAGCATCTGCTAAAGGCAGCCCAGCTTGCATAAAAGGGGAAACATATCGGTTGAGGATCTGGCATAATCTGAGCCAGGGATTGAGGATTTTTTGGGGGTAGCATGTTAGAAGGTGAGGTGTGCCGTGGTACTTGTCGGTTCGATTTCTCGGTGTTGGGATCTCTTATGGAGAAGTCCAGTGATCTCGTTCAGATGAGTCCATGGTCACCAAGCCAGGGGGGTCGTGTACCCAGGTAGATTAAGAAAGAGGGGGTTGTTGGCACCAGTTCCTCACCGGTCCTCTTCGGGGTTTATCAATGAGATTTCTTCTGTTTTGGACAGCAGAATTCTCATTGAGGGGGTATTGTAACGTGTCCAAAATTGGGTTATTTTATTCATTACAGTATGGGGTATTGGCATTTTTATTTATTTCATTTTGTGTGGGATTTTATAAATTTATTGTGAAATTTTATTTCCCGGCGAACGTTATTTTCATTACAACAAAACCCATGGCCAGTGAAACAGTGGTGTAACAAAGCAGAGACGCATTTTGTGTTGAGTAACTCTGTAAGCAATTCGCGCCTGCCCGAATTTCTCAGAAATGTGCATATGTGTGATCACGCCCGCACTTAACAATCAGGACGGGGCGCTGTTAGTGACGCCGTGAAAAATCCGACGAAGCTGTAAAACATGGCGATGGAACGAACAGTTTGTAGCAGCAACCAGCCAACTACAGGAAATGTCGTTAAGCCACGCCTACTACTAGTGACATCAGTGTAGCCGAGGCAAATATCGTCCTCATAACGGCGATATTGCATGAATAGAAGGAATACGTCACAACAAATTAAGCATGAGCGACGACGAACATCAGGTGGCAGTGAACCGCCGCTTCCTCCCGCTCGCGGTCCACGTTGGTAGTCTACATTAGGCAGAGACACTAAGCGGTCCACGAGGTACAGAGTACCGCTACAGACGCCTACAGTTTCGTTTCGGGCCCGGTTGGTCGAGTTTTCATAAAATGTAATTCATTCAATAAGACCGACCGGGACCCAAGAAATTAATAACCATATTACCGTGATTGGCGGGCAGTTGGTGTAGTGACATGGAGTGATTAACTAAATACGTAATCTTTAAAAGAGGAATCGGATAACAGAAACACGTGTTCGGTCGGCAGTGAACAGTGAATTAAAACATGAATTAAATACTATTACCGGGAATTCAATATGAAACATCAATGGGTAAAGTGTAAAATGGCATGTGTGTGTGAGTGATGCAGAATGGGCTACCTTAATTATTATAATACTTGATAGGTTAGAGGATATTTTATGTTAGTTAAATCTGAGGGATCAATGTATATTTTAAAACCTATTTTTTCAGTGTCTTTTAACATTCATTAAAATCAGTTGGTTTACCTTGAATATGTGTTAGACTAAGTTATTTCGTCATTACCATTTTCTCATTTCTGTGTTGCAAAATTCGTCTAACGGACCGGAATCTTTCTGAGTTATTAATTGGGTGGGGTCAGATTGCTAAATTGTCCTTTTTATTTAAGGTGGAGTGTAGAGGTTTTCGATATTTTACCTATATAAAAAATAATCGTGGCGACCTTGGTCTTCTGGTGAAATTTGGATATGGTAAGTAATTGATTGCGTACAGGTAAGTTCTGGCAGTGGATTTTATGTATTGAATATATTTCGGCTTCTTTTTTATTGTTACACTTTGCTAAATAACCTAGAAGAGCCTGCAGTAATAGTCATGGACAATGCTCTCTACCATTCTAAGCAAATTGATAAAGCTCCCACAAGCAAAGATAAAAAAGCTGACATACTTGCGTGGCTGGATAGGAAAAATATTCAATCTACAACCGACTTGAAAAAATCAGAACTTTTGGAATTAGTGAAATGGCACAAGCCCCAGAACAAAAGGTATTTTGTTGATGAATTGATAGAGAGCAGAGGTCACAAAGTGATAAGGCTACCACCTTACCATTGCCATCTTAACGCCACTGGGCTTATATGGGCTCAGGTAAGGGGTATGTTCCCGAAAACAACAAAACGTTTACTTTAAAAGAAGTTGAACGACTGACTAAAGACGGATTAAATCGCATTACTGCTGAGAGGTGGAAGCAAGTAGTGGACCACACCAAAAAAGTTATTATCGATGCATGGAATAACGAAGGACTAATGGAAGAAGCTGTGGAGGAAATGATTATATCTGTGGGGAGACAGCAGTAGCTCCGAGGATGATAATTGTTCAGAAGATGATAATAGTGATGACGATCCAATGGAGGGTATCAGAGAACTTTCGTTTGAAGACTACTAACTCACAGTTATAAGTGTTTTAATAAGTGTTTTTTATAGTGTTTTAATAGTGTATTTTTATGATTTATACACATATTTTATGAGCAGATTCCATAAAAGCTGAAGAACACTACAATACTTGTAAGTACCGTACTGTCTTTATTATTTATTTGTCAATGCTAATAACAAGTAATTTACTAATTGTTTTTACATTTCAATACATTATAACAGTAAAATACTGTTATAATTATGCAATATCTGGTAGACCGAGCTTTGCTCAGTAGTTTTAAACTGTAAACTGTATTTCATAGTTAAATAATTAGTTGTTGAGAAATTTGAATGGCATTAACAATTTCCCAGTAATTACATTGCACTTCAATTAGTAGTATTAAAGCTGATCACAAAATAAAAACAGTTTATTAACAAGAAAACAATAAATACCGTACCGCAAAAGAGTGATAAACAATCATTCAAGACACTCCATCTGTTATAAAAAGCATGTAGTTCAACTAAACCACAAAAGTCTGGTCAGATGTAAGTTTTTGACAGATCTACAAGTAGATAGATTAAATAAGTAGACAGATAACTAAAATCTCTGTATATACTTATGAGAGGTTGGTGACTCGTAGCAAGTTGGCTATGTGTCAATGTGTGAACCGTGAGCGTATGCACCACTTTCTTTGGGCTGTTACTGTACCTTGACTCGAACGCGCGCCGTTGAGCGATGTTACTTCTAATTTTCCTATATTAACTGATTGCGGTTATATTTCTTAATACTTGAAGGTTACATACCACTTTGTATTGATGAATACAATTTTGTTATGCTTATTATGAAAAAACTCAATGAAAAAAATTATTAATAACGGAGTTAACAGTACATTTGGAAAAAATTAATAACGTCGTTAATATTATTCGTAGGAAACTCAATTTTTGATATATTGTACTAAAGAAGGTGGACTACCATTTGTCTACAAGAAATGTTTTTCCGATGCTTAACCTCTGAGTTCTTACATAATAAAAACGATAAACCCTAAATTTTTAATTCAAATTCGTGTATTTTTTTATTTAACTCTCAATGTAAATTAATTGATAAAAGATTTAAAAAATTAGAAAAGTTTGTTAAAAACGTCTTTAATTCATGATTAAAATACAGTTCATTAGACACTTCTAGCCCTGTATTTTACGTTTCCACGAGGTTATTAAGTGGAATGTTTTTACTACAAACTCGGTTGCCGCGCGGCCGCTCCGCCAGTCACTTTCTTTCGTTAATCAGGGTATAACATATTATAGATATCAGTATGAGAAGCTGATCTTGGAGTATTGTGAAAAATTGATGGCATGGCAATTTCTCAGGCATCTCTTTTGAAGTCTGTACAAAGGTACATCAATAAGAATTTGTTCTTGGTAGCATCTATCTCAATACACAGAAGTATGGTCTTTAACAGATAACACACAAATTAGAAATAAGTGATCACCAGTTTCATGAGTTCCAGTCAATAAGTTATTGATCAAAATTCTCAAAACTTTTACCATTTATTGATTCATGGTACTTATTAAATTTAGGATTCATTATAAATAAATAAAGGTGGACTGACGATTCTATTTTGAAAATATTTTTAGTACCTACAAAGTTGTCAAACTAAATGGATCGCTAACTGGATCACTGCTGATAAATGAAAGTCTCAAATATTTTAAATAATAAATTTGTGTTAGTGGTTATATTCACAAACAGAAATTAAACTATCGCACACCGCTAGTTACATCATTCCATATTAGGCCATTTGACCTCTCAGCTTATCATCAGATTGGAAATATCTCTGATATCTCAGATCATATTACTGACCTGGTGATAAGCTGAATGGCTTGAAAGTGCTAATAGGGAATTTTCTATATAGTCGTGTGCAAGAGTTTAATTTTTGTTTGAAATGTTTTAGTATAGCTTAATTTTGAAGTTCATCAAGGGCTTCAACAGAAACCAGTGCATTCTTTCCTAACCAACAAATGATATTTTTTCTCAGAAAAGGCAGATACTATCAACAATGAGTGTGAAATTTTTCAGTTCTGAGAACCTTTATAGATGGACAACTTACAGCAGTAATTCAATTCATTCTAAACGTTTACAATTTTGAACACAATGTTCTTATAGTTAAATTTATAGTACCACTAAAATGATAATAAGCTGATGTTCTTGAATTTTTGTTAAAAATTCAATTCAGTTTACAAAATATTCAATAATTAGAACAGTAAAAAAAAATGATGATATTACAAGATGTAAACTTCTAAATAAGCGGTTAGGTTCCTCAAGTCAGCCTCTCTCAGTGGTCTCTTCTTCATGCTTTGCTTTTTGCTCTTCAACTTATTTTGCTAAAAATCATACTAACTTCCTACAGAAAACCTTCACAAAATCTCTGCTTTTTGCCTGTTTGTTGTCACTTTCACCAGTTTTCTTATGACAACTTATGGGCAACTTATGTCAATTGTATGGGTTTGGTATTTTAGAACGCAAAGTATTTCCCTGCATGAACAAAATGTTTAGGTACACAGAGCAACTCATGCACCCTAACAACTGCTTTTTGTAATGCGGTCTACATGTTTTGCTGTGAAAATACAGGCGGTTTCAGATCAGACTCGGACAGCGAATGGACAGCACGCAACTGGGACTGATTCCCACATGACATCCGTCTAAGGAACCAGGTTTCCACATTCTCCCCCAGACCATTGCTAGCTTATTTATTTTTTCATCAATGCATGTAAACCCTGTGATTCCTGATATTCATTATTCCTAAAGGGTCCTGCTTCCCCCAGTTTAGTATTCCTTCGAAGCGTGGGGAAATTTTCGATAAGGTAGGCTGAAATTATGATTTGAATATTCTTTCTTAACAGCTCACCACTTGCTTGAGTCTCACTAGAGAAGCGAATTATTGAACCATACAGGTTTTCATTATGTGAGGTTCTTGTAACTTTTATGTGACCAACATACCTCACAGAATGAAATTGAAATTGTTGATAATTTAAATTAAAATATCACTTCTCCCATAGTAAAAAATTAGGTTATTGACAAAACATACCTGTTCCACATTTTGATTTGATCAGCACTGCCTGACACTACAGCAAGATTGTCTGAACTGAACGCAACACACCTAACTTCAGAGTGATGCCCATGTGAACGGATACTTCTCAAATTTGTCACCTGACTTGCGTTATTCTCCACATTCAGTGAATAGAGATCTACAGCATTGTTACTCGTAGTAATACCAACCTGTTGCAGAAAAATTATTTTTTGTTGAGACTGCGAAATTCATTGTGTCAGAAAATATCAACACAAACTTATAAATCATGAAAAAACTGATATAGCATGTTAATATATGAAAATACTAAATTTCTCTGGTTACTTTAATACTTATGTTACTACCTGTTCATTTAAGATCTATAAAATACACAAAATGCTGATTAATTTTGCTGTGTCCATCCATATATCCTAAATCTGTGCAAGCAAATAGAGAAACAGTTACATTATTTTGAAAATTTTATTGTACCACTGACTATACAAAAAGACTTTTCTTAATAGATGAATTCTTCACTGTTTGCAACGTATGCTGCATTTTCATCTGTTACTCAGAAACTGAATATTGTAATAGTACATATCTTCACAATAAAGTTAACAACAAAAGATAAAGAATGAAGCGCTCATAAACTAACACCAGAACACCTAAGAAGGAATGATAACTAAGTAACTGTGTACAAAGTATTATAAAGGTTCAAGAACTCAATAAAACAATTAATGTAATTAACTCAGTAAACCAAAGAACAATAAGTAGTGATAAAGAAAAAAGTATAGAAGACAACTTAGTAACGTGATAAACCCAATAGATATGGTAAGTGAGAGGTATAAACAAGTCTAACAACGAAACCACAAATTAAAATAAAGACATGCTAAGCAACAAGACAGTGAAGACCACATTAATTACCAAATAACTTAAAGGCATGAAGAACTGAAAAGAAACAAAATTAACAAAAATAGTCATTTTTTAATAGAGGTCAGAATATTTCACCTCACAGAGTCCACCAATTAAATAAAAAGCCTTTTTCTATGTCAGACAATGTATTACTTAAAGATAATTAATAGTTTCAAGGAATAAAAAGGAATCGAAACAAAAAGGGAAATATTATCATAAATAAATCATTGGGAAATAGGGAAATAGAGAATGCAAATTTAGGAATTAAATAATGCAAATAACCTGACAAAACAATAACTGATGATGACAAATACCCAGAAGAGACGATCAAATGACAAAAAATGTAAATAGTTATTAGTAGACATAAATATAATGTACAAATGTTCAACTTAGAATGTAAGAAATAAGACATTGAGTATATCCTCAGATTAAAACTATGAGGAGGTCTGCGAACCTCAAACAGTTGTTTTGTATAAGTGAACTACAGACTATAAGTCATATAGAATTACAAATATAATAATATTGAACAATAATTGTAAAAATCAGGTAGTGTAACAGTGTAAAAAGGTGAGAACAACAGTGATAGGTTTTAAAAAGTAAAAACAGTGTATAGTGTAAGTGAATAAACATATTTACAATATGAACATCATATGAAACATGTAATTTATATGAAACAACAAGGTAACTAATATAGTGAAATAAAACCAAGGGGAAATAATTAAAAAATAAAGAATCTTCCGTTACAAACTTATAATATAATAGTGACGAAGATACAGTAAGATTCTATGGAATCATATTAATTATAAATTGTGAAATCGAACCTGTGACCCATAAACGTACATTGCCAAGACCTGAAATGAATGAATTAGTGTTTTAATAAAAAGGAAGGTATTGTTGGAAAAAATATTTAAACCAGACAGAACATGTCAGTTTTTTACTGCTGGATTTTATACAAATTAAAGACAGATACGAGATGAAATAATACAGAAAACCTATGGAAATAACTAAAAGAAGGATGTTTTAATCGATGGCACAAAAAACTTGAAGTCCAGGAGCGAAGGATCAAGAAATAAGCGTGTAAAGAAAACTCCACGATTGGTGAGATTACTTCAATGATCAACCACGATATTTGAAAACATTTTAACATGTAAAGATCAAGTCACAGCGATATACTATCACAAAAACAATAAAAACTTTATAATAGTGAATACTAATTGTACACAAATAATTATTAGTATTAAGAGTTTCTTTTTCAATTGTTCATTTGTTCTTTTGTATGATCCAAAGAACCCACTGATACACAACATACATCATCAACACCTAATTACCAAACCTCATTTATAAATATTATGTTTTATGATGTATTTACGATTTGTACTATACTTTGACATGACTAATAGATGAACCCTGAGATTGAGATTGTTCATGCTCTACAACAGAAATGAGTCTCGAAAAGAGTAAATAAAAATAATTGAATGTAAGACAAGAATGAATAAGGAGTTGATTATTTATTTTAAACTTTAAAGAGTTTTTTTTACTATGTACATAATTTCTGAGGACATTTATTTTTGAAAACATTCTAATACAAATTTACATATCTAGAACTAAACCTACTGGAACAAAATAAATTTTTAGGATATAAACTGACATATGTAAATTATCCTGAAACTTGACATCCAATCAGCTCAGACTGTTAACAGATTTTCTGAAGTAGTTTACTGTTGTAACGGTACAGAATTGTGTGCTATCATAGTTTCAAGTTAAATCAGTAAATTTTTCAATTGTCAGTATTCACCTGTGAGGTGCCCCTTGTAACCAGCAACATACAATGTTATTGTTGATGTCTGGAGACAGCCCAGCCCAAACGTATTACGCAACAGCTCTCCAGCAGTCCTTGTGAATCACAGTAAGCAGTGTGTCTCTCTAGTATTAGCATCAGACAGTGGCAGCAGATGGTAGTCTGCTAGTGCATTAATAAGTTAACCGGTGGCCTCGGGTGTGTAAGATAGGCCTAAAGTAAAAACGGCCTATCTAATAAAACATGTAAAAAGTGTACAAGCAATATAGTGCAAGCAGCACCAGAAAACTAACCATCCAAGCGCTCGAGCAAAGTTACGTCGGCCGACTTTATATTACCACATGTGGAGATATTAAACCAAATCAGTGAAAATTTAAGTAAATACAGTAAACTAATTATAAACAGTTGTGTGAGTGCGCCCGAAACAAGAAAGTGGTCAACACGAGACAGTGCAACAAGCCATATGGTTTTACATGGTGGACGGGTAACTAACAACCCTAAATATACATATTGTAGCATGACAGATAAGCCCATAAAAATGAATGGTGAATTGATCATTAAAAATAAAGTAATAACATGTTTAAACCCAAAGAAAGCAATATAATAAAGAATTAATTAAGAACCACCGTGCAGTACAATCATTGATTTAAGATATAAGTTCATATAAAATAAATGTTACAAGTGATGAATCATCAAAACCAATTTTAATAACTAATAAGGTGAAAAAATATAATACCCAGGAAGATTAGTAGTAGGCAAGGAAGATACCCAGAACATAACCAAACCCACAACAAAGAGAAGAAAATCTGTTGTATGAGACCAGAAGAGTAGATAAGGAAGAAACCCAGAACAAGGCAAGATCCACCATAAAAGGTGATGCATTTGTATGAAACAAGAAGAGTAGGTGAAGAAGAAACCCAAAAACCCGATGACATCCACAAGAAGATGAAGAAAATACAATTATAAGAAACCAGAAGAAAAGAAGACCTCAATGAAGAAACAAGAAGAAGACAGCATCCACAAGAAGAAGGAATGCTCTTGTAAAAAAAACCCAAACCCCAAAATAAATAAATATAATAATAATAAAAAAGTATAACAAAGAATCAATGCAAAAACCCACATGTACAATAGATATAAGCCAAAAAAGTGTATAGAGTAAGAGTTGAAAGTGAACCAAGGTGAAATAATAATATAATACCAAAGAACAAATCTTCATTATAATCTACAAATAGATTTCTTGATTTTAGTAAGACTATATAACCATTTAGAAATAGAATCAAGGAATGTAAAGAGAACCAGTGCAAGTTTTAGTATTATAAAAAATGAACCTTATGTTTCATTATTGGTATTCACAAACTAAGTAAATAATGAAATGATACAACTATGAAGTGACTTAATTTATGTTCAGAAATAATATAATACATGTGTTTTAGTAAAGAACTGCCAATCTATTTAAATGACATTCATTAGAATGGTTTATAAAACAAAAGCAGGCACAGAATAAAAAGTGAAGTGACAGGGTACAATTACCCAAAACCCAATTAAAAACAGATAAAAACTGTTCATAAAACTTAATATAAGGAATATAGAGTATAAGATTATAGTAATTAATCTATTTTCAGATATAACCTTAAGATTATAAGGTTTTCAATCTATTCATGTTTTACGTACCGAGTCACTTTATGGTTAATATAATTAAATTACTTTATGGTTAATATTTAATATATATTAAATATAATTTAAAATATTTAAATTATGACAAACTACAAATTGTGGTATACATTTATGTTTTGATATTGTGTATCTGAAGATGGGATTTCATCCCGAAACGCGTCATTAAACGACAGCAGCTAGTGTCACTAAGGTGGACCGAATAAGGTAATTTAATTATATTAAAAATAAGGTTTTGTTTATGTAGAATAAGATATGTAAAAATGTATTAGGAATAAGAAATTTAAAAAGGTCAGAACCACTAACATTCTTTAATTATAAAATATTTATTATAGGTATTATTGTTAATAACTAATTAAGATGTTAGAATGGAACAACATTCTTTACATATGATATTTGTTATGTATCATTATTAATCTTTGAGTATAAAAAATGTCTGATTTGTTAAAGACAACTATTAATTGGAATTATTTGTTATATGTTAATAGTATGAAACATATACTAATTGTTATTTTGTTTACAAGAAGAAAATGTTTAATTTATGTTACAATATCAATGAAAATCAGAGAGGGTATAACTCAATATATATTATTTATAAAAATTTGTATGTAAAAACTGTTAGGAATCTAGGCCAAATGTTAAAAACTAAACATCATCAAAACTGAGAAACTAAGTACATAAATACATTTAAACTGAAGGGATTTAGATAATGTAATCAGAAACAAAGCCATGTAATTAGAAATATAACTAAGAAAGATTTTGTAAAATTATAGCCAGAATTATTGATAAAAATGGAAATGACAGAACTCAAAAATTTGGAGAGGGGAGTCATATATTCCAACATAATATTTTAAAACTTAACCAATACATCTAATTGCAAGATATATTAAGGGAATAGAAACCTTTTATTACAATATGAGATTTAATAATCATTAATATAACTTGGTAATGGCAGAATTTGGAAAAGAACAGGAAGTTAGACCTTAGGACTTAGAAATTACAAAATGAAGCAAAAATATCATTTTCAGATCAAAAACTTAATAAAACGGCATTATTTGGTATCAAATTACGCAAAATGAACTGAAGGATAAAATTAAGTAACAACTAGCTAATAAATTTGAAGAATAACCAAAGTATAATCAGTTATATAATGTAACTTTATCACATGCACAGGATGCAAAATAAAATTTGAACAATGGAATGAATAATATTGCTTTGGCTAAGATTTTAGTCGGAGATGAATGAAGTAAATTAGTTAATTATTGAACACTGTACGGGACACTTGACACGAGCAATTTACCCATCTTAACCTAGTTACGAATACCGTAATGGTGAATAATTGTCTGAGCCGAAAGTGAAAATCGAGAGTTTCTGTAAAAAACATTTTTAAAGTTCAACACAGTGAAATAAACATAATACCAACACTGAACTAACATTATACAGCACAGAACACCAGTGAAAATAACATTTAAACCCATTAAAACAGTAATAACACTTAACCATAAAAGTGCCTAACATATGACTAACCGACAAAAGTGAATCTGACTTAAATCTACACTATTTTTCCGAATACAACACCAAAACTGAACCAGTGACACTCCACCAAAACAAGAAGGAAGAATTGCAGCCACCAGGATATAAATTCATAAGGAAAACATCTTTATTGGAACGCCAAAACTGCGAGGTGATGTCTTTCAACGTCAACGGGCACCATTGCTGATTACCCACAACTCCACTCAACACAGCCTCCTTCTACCTACAGGACGGTTCGAAACATATTTATTTATTTCTATACTTTGAATCTGATATATGTACTGTTAATTTTAAGAATTTACCTTGTAATGTTATACTTTTCAATCTTTGCCCTATTTCTTTGACTTTCCCTAACATAGCTGTTCAAAGAACCTATATAAAAAATTTGTAATAATTCAAACGATACCCTGAGAATCGATTTACATATCGACAAGAGTCAAGATAACTAATTGTCAATAAAATTATTACTATATTTCCTATTTAAACAGTTTTTTCATTTCTAATATAGATAACTAACATAATACTTCAATTTAAATAAAACTAACTACAAGAATTTCACCAAGAGAAAGAAGATAACCTCCAAACAGAAAATAAACACAAGTATCGATTGTTATCGGAGACAATTCTATAAGTGGCTAGAGGTTTTAACAAATACACAAAAGTCTATAAAACAATTAAAATAAGTGATAAACATTTTGGAACACCACTAAATGTGATTAATTAATAACACACACAAAATTTTTTAATTAAAAAAAATTTTTTTTTTTAATAATCAATTTAATTTCTACACAAACACATATTTATAAATTTGTACACAAAAGAGATACAAGAGTTTTTGTATCTCATGGTTCCTGTTCACTGATGGTCTATTGTTAGTCTCGTCGGACGCATGGTACCATGGTTCTGGGTGCCAATTTGAGTTGTATCTTCGGTGGTTATTCCGCCTTCTCCCACTAATAAAATTTACATGACGTCAGTTGTCACTCCTGTTTGGATTACCCCCGGGTCCCCGGTTGTACTGGTAATTGGGATGATACCGGTTGCCGTAGTAATTATGGTCATTGGGGTGACCGTTGGTACGTTGTTCAGGTTCCACTCCTCGGTAATTCTCATTTGGTCGGTTGTTATTATTTGGGCTGTTTCTATTATTGTTTTGATTTCCTGAGTGATGGTTCTGTTGACCTCTGTTACCAGGCTGATTATTCGGAGGGTGATGCTGATTATTTCCATTGAATGTTTGTTCTGCATTATTATCATTGTTATTTCGGCCCCAGTTATTCCGATTATTGCTTTGTGGATGATTGTATGGTCCATGGAAATTAGTTGTATTGTTATGTTCATTCCACTTATTGTATCTTTGGTTTGTGATCCTGTTTTTTCGATACTGGTTATCATTCTCCAGGTCCTCCAATAGACTAACCATTCCTTGAATTGTTTTAATTTGCCCTTGTCTTCTGGCCTTCTGGATGGCTTCTTCGTAATGATAACCCAGTTGTATTACCAACGACTCCTCGGGTATCTTGGGTTCCAAATTTCTGGCTAAGCATACTTTTCCCAGAAAGTAAGAGGTTAACGTGTGTCCTCCTTGGGTCTCGTACCTTCCGTTACTGATGTCATTGCGGACCACATTCTGTGTTGATTCGGACCAATACTTCTCCCTGAACTGTTTCTTGAACTCTTGGGTATCATTGATCTCAGGTCTTGTGGCCGTCCACCAATTGTCATGGGTGTCACGGAACACCTCATCGATCATACTTCTCACACTGGACCATCTGGTTTCTCTGTTCTTCTCTATCAGTTCTTCTACTCGTTTGAGGAATTCTATCGGGTTTCTCCGGTAGCTACGAAAATTAATCATTTCTCGATTCTCACTGGTTATGAACTGTGTGTGATTATATGGTTTTTCTCTTAATGCATCTAATTCTTCCTGCATCTGTTTCTCTCGCATACTGATCCCCTGGATTTTCTCTCTGTTTTCTCGGGTCAGTCCATCTATTTTATCTATGACGGTGTATACTTTCTCCACCCGATTGTTTACATCCAGTTGTAGCTCTTGGTGCCTCTCCTCCAGTTCCGTGACCACCTCCTGTTTGTTCTTCTGGCACCCTTCAGTAAGGACTTGGTAGAATTCCGTCGTTCTCAATTTACCTTCCTCCTCAACGTTACTAATTTTATTATTTAATTCTTCTCTGATTTGTATCACTGTTTCGTTGGTCTCCGTTACCGTTTGTCTGATCTCTTCTCGACATTCGACTAGTTGTTGCTTCCATTCCTCCTTGGTTTTCTTACTTTCTTCCTCGATTTTTCGTTGGAGAATATCATGATTATTTTCCATCTTTTTGTTTACTATCTCCAGATCCTTCTTGATCTGTTTCTTCAGCTCCTCGCTCTTCTTTTCCAATGCCTCCTGACTTCTCTTCAAGTCTTCATGGTTGCTCTCTATTTTGTCATTCAGGAATTCTATACTCTCCTTCATTTGCTTCTTCAATTCTTCACTGTTTAGGTCCAGTTTTTCTAATCTTTTATTCAAATCTTCCTTGTCCCGTTTTCTCTCTTCCTTGTCCGACTCTAATCTGTTCATTTGTTCCATCATCATTCTCATCAAACTATCGAGTTTCGTTTCTTCTGTTGGTTTGACTGGTTGGTTATTTACCATGACTTCTGCTTCTAATTCCGGTTCAGGTGGATTGGGATTTTCCATTTGGTCCTCCTGTGGGTTTTCTTCTGACAATTCTCCAGTCGTTTCCTCCATTTCTACTTCCTCCATTTCTTCTGGGTTTCCTTCTTGGTTTGGTGCTTCCTTCCCTTTGCGCCTCGTAACCATACCCTGTCTACTCATGATCGCCGCTAGTTAGTCTTCCTAGCCGCATGTTGCTGGTCGCCAATATGTAACAATATTAGGGGGTCGCCCATCTTCGTTCGAGCCTCACGTTGTATGCGTCAATATGTAACGCTCGAAAACGGGGTCGTACCTGTTAAAATGTATCACACTTGTTTATTTTGTGTATTAGTGTGAATGTAGTGTGTTTGCCACACACTGGTTGTTACATAAATCGACGTCACTACTGGAGTCCGTAGCGTTGTCAATGTTACCAGTACCACCTACCTGTTAATTCATAGGGATTACGATTCCCGGGTGGCGCCAAATTGTTTCTGTTAAAACAATTAAAGTATTTAATTTCTAATATAATACGAGGTGTTAGCATGGACAGCTGTGGCGTTCGAATTGTTCCCGCTGCTAAACAGGTTGTCGACTCGTCCACTCGTGATGAGCGCTAGTTGGCTGTTGCTTAAGACTTCGCTAACACACATATATTCTACAAAATCCTATGAAATAACAAGATAGTAATGTTCTGTACTGTGTTTTTTAATACAAATTTGGTCATCAATAAATATGACAAATGAATTATAAATACTTTTATAACATTAGGCTCCGGCTTAGAGCTTGAAACATAAAATATCTCAGAGTTGGCAAAAATGATTTCAAAACATTATCATTGCCGAAAATGGCTTCAGTTACATACAACACATTACCAGTTTTAAAATCTGGGGTTCTTTGGATCATGAAATAAGACATAAACGTTGGTTACATTAAAAAAGTACACTACCATACCTTATATGTACTTAGAAATTATACTGTGTTTATACAATTTGTTCGGTAGTGTCGTATTTCTGTTACAAAAATTGTGCTCTCCAATAAGGTTATATTTAGTTTAATATAATGTTTTTTACATAAGTAAATTATGCAATTACCTTTGAAAGAAAATATTACTTTTTAGATATTGAGAAATTTTATCGTTTGAAAAATAATTTAAGTAATTTAGGGTTTTGGGAATAAGGAATTTATTCGGTACTTATCAGTTCATCTCACGTTGAAATGTCGTCATCAGGATAGTCGTATATTTTTCGAATTTGGGCTGGTTTTAAACTTCTAACATCTTCTTCATCTGGTCTTGGGTTTTTTCTTTAATTAATTTAGTTAATTTGGTTCCTGGACCTCATGAATTCTTCGTAGATTGACATCTGTTCGTCTTTGGTTATCTTGATTCACTGATTCGACTTTTTATAACTGTTTAAATTAAAATTTTAATCGTTCCAATTTTGCGTGCCGCTTACCCACGCGTCGTTTTTCAGAGTCTATATAATTTAACGGAAAATAAGCCCTCAACGTCTCGTTGTCATAGTAACCATAATTCGATGATTGGTTAATTACTCCTTTAAGACATTGTTAAAATATTTGAATTTTTATTCAAATTTATTAAGTATTTTCCTAATGGTTTTATTACTTTATAATTCCTTTGTGATAATAAATGACATCACTATTATCTTTCTTTCCTTTCAAAGTTTACAATGATACCTCATAAGGTCATATTCTGTTATACATTAACTATAGTCTAATTATTTGACATTTAATAAATAACATATTTTTCTTAAATTAAACTATTACAATGATATTTCTGTGTTAAAATAACTGATATATAATTACTGTCCATTCACTGGTCTTAGATTAGTAAGATTTCTTGTGAAATTTATACAATTTACATTTGAATGTCTTTGGCAGTTAACTGTTTTCATAGCCAAAATCAGCCATGATTGTTTTTTAGTGTATATCCTTTTTAAATTATTTTTGAATTCAGCCTGATGGGCTTCACTTATTTGTTTGTGTTTTAACTACTATTCAACATACATTTTCATTACTCTTCCTTTAAAATATCATAATTAGGTTTATGGACTGTAGGTTCCTTTCAGCCATATTCCTCCTTTAACATTGAACCAACTATTCTTTACAAGTCATTAGTTATTACTAGTACTAACATTGGTTTCTTTCTTGTGTTACAAACTAAAGTGATAAACCTTGTCACTTTTCATAAAATTATGAAGGTTAATTCCCCTTTCAACATGGGGTGTTGTATTCTTTGCAATCTTAATTTTAATAACAAAACTTTAATTCTATTCTATCATGCCATGTTAACACAAGTTATTTGTCTGGGCTTTCTCCCTGAATAATATCACAAGCTTCCTTAATATTAATTTGGAATACTATTTCTAGTTACACCTAGATATATTACTATTTATAATATCACTCCAATCATTGGTTGTTCATCAATGTTTTACAGAGTGTCTCTTTACTTATCATTCTATTTTTAATGTTTCACATACACTTTCACTATTTTTAGGGTACTTACACTTCACTAAAGCACTTCACTTTGGTTCACTGTTTTGTATTTAGTGTTATTTAATGGGTAATCCCTATATTTTACCATTTCTCACTATTTGTTTGAGTATGATATTTACTATTAACAATATTAGGTTAGTTGTGTTTTGTTAAATCTAACCTTTCTGACTGGGTTAGTGTACTTTTTCTATATCATTATATTTTACAATTGTATTGTCTTTAAAATGGGTACATAGGTTAAGTTAATGATAATAATAATATTGGTTTCATTAATACATAATTATTCGAGGTTTATTGACCGTATTCTATCCTTAAGTATACTATCTTTCCCTTTTATATGTGTGTTAGTTTCCCCTTGGGTTCAACCTGTCTCCTCTTCATTCTTCCTCTTCTTCATCTTCAATAGTCTTCATCTTGGTTCGGTTCTCCTCTTCATTCTTCCTCTGATTCTTCTCTCGTTAGTTCATTGTTTTGTCTATCATATTTTTCTTAAGTATGTTACGTGGTTCCCTTCTTTATGTTTGTGTTGTTGGCTCAATCACTTGGGTTGGGTAATATCGTTGTACGTCTTGTCAAAGTATTTACATTTTAATCATTTTTTAAACATTTTATTTTATATGAAGTATTTTTATATCAAGAATTATCTTTTTTATCACTGGTACGGGATTTGGCTTAATTGTATCGTTACAATATATATATATATATATATATATATATATATATATATATATATATTGTAACGTTACATAATCCGGTCCCAATAAATTAAATCATGATAAAATAAAGGTCAGAAATGGGTAACCTATAACTAGCTCTAAATTAAAGTATATCACTAAACATTATAAACAATTCGAGTGATATACAGTGACAAGTGAGTTATAGTGTACCCATTGAGGAAAAAAGTGAAAGTGAAGGTAACTTATTACAGAATTGTGCTGTAGGTTTGGGAATTATAAAACTATGAGAGTAGACTATAATGCTACTAACTGATTTTGTATTTTATTAATTTATTGTAATATTTATATTGTATGGACAACCAATTGTTATACCTAAGTTAATGTTATATTTTTTCAAATATTTGTGTTAGAATATAAGATAACCCAGGGTTCGTTTTAAAAAAAAAAAAAACAAAAATTTAAATATAAAAGGATAATAAAAAATTAAAATAATACTATGAGGGAAATGGCAACAGGAAGTAGTGCAGTGTAGGAATACTAGGAGAGACTAATAAATAATATATATAAATTTATTTAAAGATAATAAAAATATCAAATACTTATATACAAGGTCATAAGAAAAGGAACAAAAACCTATTATGTAAACCAAATTGGTAAAGAAACCGGAATGGAAAAGAATTATTTTTCGGTAAATAAAATATAAATTTATAATAATTACAAACTGCCTGTATAATAAAAATATTATGGGTTACTAAGAGTGACAAGAATAACAAGTATTGTTAATAATAAAAATTTGGAAATAAAACCTGGAGAGTTGACAAAATGATGCTACTACAATTCTAATAAAATAACCTTTCTGGAACTTTGGAGAAGTGAAAATTAGTACAAAATTAAAAAACAACATGAACACTATATAATCATACATTATTTATCAAAATTAAATGGTTATACTCCCTAATAAACCGTGAAAGAAAACCTTCTGATGATTCGACCTAGTTTCGCCATAGTTCAAGTTGACGATAGAATATGAGTCAGGCGGTAATGAAATTATAACTCAAGACAGACCTCACCAAAGAAAAAGCTTCATTCCAGTAAGAACCATAAGAAGAGAGGTAATATAAACATTTCGTTTAATAGTTAACGAAGAAAACGCATTCCGAATGTTGGTATAGAATACGAAACTAGTCAAATTTAATCACGTTTTAAAGTAAACAAACGCACGCTGCTCTCTTACGGAAATTTCTGGAACTACATACTAAACGAAAAAATAAACAAATTTATTTAATATTTTTTAGTATTTGTAAAGCTTAGTAATTATCCATTTCTGACCATCTCATAACAAAAAGAACTTACCCTTAACCCTGGGGAATTATTAAGAATTATATATTAATTGATGTTTTAAAAATAGTGTAAAATTTGGTAAACAAAACCATATATGTTTTTTTCTTTAGACAATTCCATGTTTACTCGATGAAGTCGAAATTGTGTTTTATTTACGGAAAGATCAATTGTGATACTGGTATTTTGGTGGCAGGAAACAAAAACCAATAATATAAATAAATAATATTATTGAAAAATGATATTGAATAATAAAATGTGTTATAATTTTTGTAGTGGGTAGTTGTAATAGATTTCAGCAAAAAAAAAAAAAAAAAAAAAAAAAAAAAAAAAAAAAAAAAAAAAAAAAAAAAAAACAAGAGATCAACCCATCGGATCATATTTTGCTATAGTGTAGGCTGGTTAAACTAGGCGTGGAAACTCGTCCCACAATCAGCTGATTTAAATCACAGCGAACAATTTGAAAAATCAGAAATCGCCTAAACTGAGTGTAAATAATCGGTACTTACTCTCTCTTCCTCATAAGGCTGAACAACTTCCCTACTTGACCCCAAATCACACACTCTCGATTTCTGCTTAGATAGTGTAACATTACAAAATACTTTATTTTTTAAACTTCAGTTATTATAATTCATAAATGGCGACTGCGGAGAGGCGGAAACTTTAATATCTCAAGGCAGTACGTTACAGATTGGCGTACACAACATTGGGAGCTTAATTAAATAAGACGAACACCCAATAAGCAACATACAAAGTTTTCGCTAATACCTCTACAAAAACCGCTACGTTACAATATATATAATGTTCATAAACACAATAAAATAATTAACCTCCATCGTCAAACAATAATCTTATCTTATATCTATATACATTGCTTATTATTGAATCTCTTATATTAACATCATAAATGCATATACCATTCAAATTTTCATCATTTTCCGCAAACTCATATAATCTGTCATGATTGGTCATTGTCCTGTCATCTCCAGTGTAATTAGTCATAATTAGGTAATTTGCAAAGTCATTATTTCCCTTATCTCCTACTACTTTAGTTTCATTACAAGGTAAGTATTTACTTTTATTATACATCATCTCTACTCCTAACCTTTCCATAAATTCTTCATAGTTTCTACTCATCTTAAAAATCTCTATTTCTTTCTTTCTCTCACAATATTTCTCCCAACAACACCACGCTACACTCTCTCTTTCAATATTTGCATAGGGCACTACTACTTCATAAAAACACCCACTGGCCTCACCAGGTACAACTAAGGGATCATTTGGAGACCACATGTCTCCCACATAAATTCTAGAGGAACCTTCGTCCTCAAACAACAATTTTGGAGTCTTTACTCCATTCCTACCACTGGGAAAATTTGCCCTCTGCTCACTATATTCACTTAAACTCTCCTTACCCCCTCTTTCACTCTCATCTACAACCATCTCCTCACCATTAACCTCTACTCTCATTAAAATCTCCTTATCACTACCAACATCCACACAATCATTTTCTAATTTCATACTTTTATTTTTATTATCATAATTTTCTCCCCCACTTACCTTGTCTTTGTTTATATCTAATTTGTCTACTCCCCTCTTATTTTCTAACTCTATCTCGTCTAACCGTGCATGTATCTCATTTAATCTTTTATCAAAATTACAACTGTTTCTTGATCTCATTAATGTCATTTTTTAAATCGCTATTTTGTTCTTTCAATTCGTTAAATTTCTCATCAAATTTATTATTTTGTATTTCAAAAAGTGTTTGCATAATCTTTACAATCTCGTTCTCTTCGGTTCTTTTATTTACGATTGGTGTTGATTGATCGCCTTCGCTCATAATTTGCGATTCAGTAATGCTTATTTCACTACGGTTTGCCATTGTGAAGTTTTAAATATATATTTAAAATATTACTGTATCTCTACCCTATACTTTACATAACATAACCTACACTGGTACTCTGTTGCTTCTGTGTTATTTGTATTTCGCTACCCGTCTGCTTCCGTACTCTGGTTCATTTATATAAAACAGTTTATTATATAAAGTCCCAAGTTCGGGCTGCCATTGTTAACTGATATAATAATTAAGTCCCTAGTTCGGGTCGACATTGTTAACTCGCTTCATTAACAGCATATTTATAATTACGAGTACTTACCACAATAAGGTATTTCACTTGCATATCTATTGTGTGTATTACCATGCTTCCGGATGCCACGTGCTCAAGTCGTCTACTCTAAATATATTATTTCTACCTAAGGGTGCCAAAGTGTCGTTAAACGAGAGACGGAAGCAGTCTGGGTTATCGAATAACATTTCACACACATATGTTTGAAAATAACACACTGATTTAATTGATTCTAAAGTTATTCAGTTACATGAAAAGGGTTAGATTACACAGGAATCATCATTCAAAATGGCGGCCATGCAATTCCGCTCCTCCTCCTCAGTTAACATTACTGTTTCCTATCTCATACAATTTAAAGCAATATTATAGAATAAACATTTTGCACATATATATAGCAATTGCAATCTCTTATTGAATTATTGAATTGCAATATCACTTTTACTCATAAACCAATGCCTAGTTTTATGATGGCCGGCATTTGCTTACACTCTCTCCCTCACATACTGATGTTACTGGTATCAAATTGTTAGCATTGAGTATTTTAATAGAGCTCTAATTTTGAAATACGAATAATAATAGTAATGACTTTCCTGAAAGTAGTGGTATTTGTGTAGTTCAGACGTTTTCCATGCTCCAGCCGTTGTCTGGCGTACTTCGGTGTTGTTAGTACTGTCTGTTTTGTCTGTTGCTTCACTGAATTTACATATTTAACTGGTAACTGTTCACTGTTTACTGATGCTTACATTTTTAAATTGAATTTACACTTTTAACTGGTTAATTTTTACCAGAGAGTAATGTGCGTGTTGTCGCCATGACAAAGATCTTCAGAGTGGGCCGACATTGTATCGAATTGTCGACAGGTGGAGGGGATCAATTGTGATCAATCATTCGTCCGCATCAGCTGACGGCATTGTTCCTCGTCATTGCTGTGACGTGTGTCAATATTTGTAATATCATTTTGTTTGTGTCGATCAGAATCGCCATTGTATACATTTTCCTTCACACGTACGCCCTCGGCCTTGAAGTAAATCGTATCGATGAAACTGCGTTGTTTCTGCAGACATAGGGAAATGGACCTAACCATACTTTATATATATGAATACAATAAAAAATATTATGTAACATCCTTGAACCCCATAATTATGACAACAGGCCCTGTTTGTCCTGTTACACTTTCTATTTTCCTTCTTAGGAACAATTACTGATTCTTACTTAACAAAACAAAAATTAATGTATTTACTTATTATCATAGGTATACTAAATGTATCATGTAAGGCAACCCAGTATTCGCTCACTCTCTCCCTTTCACACGTTTTGCCCCCTTAAAAATGAGAGATCTCTTTACCCATTATATTACTTTTATTTTCATATTTATTTAAATTTAAATTGTATGTTTACTTCCCTGTTATTGCCTCAGGCACGTGTTGAAATCACTACCGGTTTTTTGTTCACTTGGTTGTTCCGAAATACTCTCTAACTCGTTAAATTTTGATCACTGGTCGTTGTCTGATATTCCACTGTATATTTAATACTGTATCACATTTTTATTTGTAGTTTAATCACATTTTTAACAATTTTATTATATTTTGGCTCGCGAGCCTTTGTACACTGAACCGCGCGGTTCTTCTAGGTGACGCTATGTGAAACATTTTCAAGATGGCCAGAATCATCCTGAGCGGTGCAACTTGCCTTCCCATTGGTCGAGAGCATTTACCGCAAAATCTCGCTACTTAACGTCGTCTCGCTGCCGGCTACCAGGGAAACTGTATGTGCTCTTTACGATGTCAAAACCGGCACCCGCGCACTCGGACACATTCCGATTCTCCAGGTTTCGTTGCATGTTGCCTGGCTTATTGTACAAACTGACAACTGGGTGTTTCAAAAGTGAACTCCGATTATTAAAACTGAGGCTCTGTGTGGGTAACTCTCCTTTAGTACAAATGATAAAAGAATAAAATAAATCCCCTACTTCTGTACCGTTACAATACCCCCCCCCCCCAATGAGAGGTTTTCTGCTGAAACAGAAAAACTCTCATTGCTAAAAATCCTAAGAGGACCAGCTAGGATATGGTGCCAATAACCCCCCTTTTATCTCCTTACTAAAACATGGGTAATTTACCCCCCAGTTCGGTGACTATGGCTGTACCTGAATGACTCTACTGGACTTCCCTGATCGAGATCCCAACACCATAAAGTCAGACAAGCACTCACCACAGTATCACCTAACTCTGTAATATTTCAGATAAATTGTCACTAAATGGCCTTACACCAAACCACATCCTCAACTGATTTATCTCCCTCTTAGCCGTACTGGATTGCCTTTAGCAAAGTACTGGGTGTGTACATATGGGCTTTCCTATCTTAAACATATTACACTCTGATTTAAACAAACATTCTTATTTTACAAAATCCTAACCTCAAAATAAGCGTTACCCTTTAGGTTAACATCTAACTACAATTTATTAGCATTATACTTTTTCTTTTAATTTCCATTAATTAAATATTTTAACTGTTTATCTGGACTTATCATTTCAAATCAAAAAGAAATTATTTACATTTCAATCATTTATCCAAATAAATCTAAGTTCATGACCAAAATTCACATTTCAAATCAATTAGGTGATCTCCTTCAATTAATTATTTTAATTGCATTATTCAAAACCAGTCAGTTAATTTTAACTTCATTTTCTATTCATTTACTTCATAATAAAACTCATTTATCATCTTTGCAACCTTCAAATCAAAATAATTTACTACCAACAATTTTTTTTTTTAATGAATTCAATTTTTCATTATAAATCTTCATAATTATATGCTGACAATTATTAAAAAATAAAAAACTTATTCCGATCATAAAATCGATTGCAACTATAAATTGATTACAAAAATATAATACACACAAAACCCTATGAATCATCTGATACCTGATCAAAATAACATAACCTCATATAGAGAACATGAAAAAATAATACAATCTTTAATTCAAAGAAAAAAAATTTTTTTTTCAATGAATTAAATGAATCTAACTTTCAGAAATATATTTATATTGACCATTAAGAAATAAGAAACAAAATTATTATTACCATAAATTCAACTGAAACTATAAACTGATTACACAAAACATATAACTATACATTACTATACATTAGTATATTACTATACATATAACACCATGCATCAGCTGATGTTTTATCAACAGGTGAAACTAACCTTACTCTAAGTACACTGAATACAAGGAGACCAAATACATATAATTATCTACAATATACTTCATTGAATACCTTAATAACTACTCAAAATGAACATTATCATTGTTACATTAACATACACATTTTATATTCAAATTTTACTAACAATTACACACCTTCCCTAAGTTAAATTCTTTCAAATTCCTTTTATTTCTTTATTGAAACCTTTTACTTTACTTCAATTTCGTTATACAATTCCTATCTACATATGGTCAATCATTTAATCAAATAAAACATGATTACTGTCATAAACTCCCCACTATAACCATTTATCACCACAAATATAACGTACAAAACCATATGCAACTTCCGATACATTATAACAACCATATTATCTCAACTAAACACCTTTTACGTTTACTCATTTACTATTTATTATAAAGTATAATTCTCAAAAAAATCATTTAAATTTATTACCAAAATTCATCTATACACATTTCAAATTAATTTATTCATCTCAAGTTTATTCAACTATTTTATCAAACACATTTAATTACTTTAATCATCAACTTGCTTTAATTCCATCCGTTTTGAAATGGTACAAAGGAATTACATGATTAAAATATTTAAAATTGTGTCACCTTACCTTTATTTGGACATCAAAATGTAAGTCTTGACGTTCATGTGAAAATTAAACAAGGTGTCGTCTAGTGTACTCGGCAGAGAAAAATAGGTCAATGCAAATAAACAAGTACATATTTATAAGTTCACATAAAACATTATTTTATTTCTTTAACATGACATTCATTTCTTTTTCTATGTATTTCTATATAATTATATTACGACATACTGTGATAGCCCATTATAGGATGTTATCACTAAACATATTAAAAGAAAACCGAATATTGAAAATACACATTATAATCGGTATACCTTAAATAATTAACGCAACCCAGTGTTTTGTTCATTACATAATTTTCACGCTCCCATATATACACACACACATATATATATATATATTGTAATGGTACATATCTTCACCTAACAATAATGAAGAAAACATGACAAGATAAATTATTTAATCATTAACACTAGAATAAAAAGGGATGAATCAGAGATTAAAGAATGGGTGACTCAAAATAATAACATGATCAGACATATCAAGGTAGTCAGAACAGTAACCTCTAATAATAAAGAAGTAACAAACAAACAAACCAAAATGTTAAATACAGTAAAATATGGCGATTTAACCTGAATAGCCCAATAGATGGTAAGTGAGAGAGTAGAACCAGCCCCATGAACCAAGAATAACATAAATAATGACAACTGTAAGTGAACTAGAACTAGCCACCACACTACCACAAGAGTGTAGAAATAAAAAGAATAATAATGAACAAAGAATTAGCATGGAAGTGTGAAGATATAATCAGCCACAACACCAAGGAAGTGACATGTAAACTATGGCAAAATAAAGTGAACCCAGAAAGAATACAAAACTAATGTTAAACCAATGAAAAAGACTAACTAATGAAAATTGTATATGATAATAATAATGGTAAAAACAGACAAGTTAGAAATATTCATTGTTAAGGACTTAAGGTATAGAAGGGTACACTAACCCAAACAAATAGAGTAAACTAGGACAAATCACATTAGCACGACACAAACATATCGTGTATAGTCAAACCACACAGAGTGAGAGATTATAAATTGTAAGGAGGATGAACATTTTAAAATAAATGTAAGAAAGAGAATTTTGAGTAAGCAATACACTAATCTTTACCCACCAGTAACACTAAAACAAGATTGAGTGCAAGGTGTTAGTGTTAATACCCCAAAGTGAGAATAAACCCCATTAAAAAGTGATAAACACTGATAAAACCGTAATCAAAGTTTATAAGTGCATAAACTAAGTTATAAGTTATAAGTGAGTGAGATCTAATAATGGCCAAACACAGGAAGGACTGTGATAGTTGAAAGGCCAATATGAGTGGACACCCAAAATGTAACTAAATAAACTAATAGTATTCAAATTAAGTTAGCATTAGTGATAACTGATTATCATGGTTTTAAATGTGTGTCAATTAAAATAATAAGTGACAATTAAGATTATTAGGAAAGTAATAAAGAAGGACTATTAGTGTGTCAATTCACCATATAGAAAATGTCTGTAATACTGAGGTATAAAAACAATGAATAATCATTATAAGATTTAGTAAGACATAGTGAAATGGTATTAGGTACCATTAGTTAATAACACAGTGTCAGATAAGTTTAGTAATAAGGATTTTCTATAATAATCAAAATAATTAATCAATGTTTATATGTTTGTTTTCTTTTGATAATACTATAAAATAATTATTACCCACTGAAGAGTATGAGTGGATAATAAAAAGTAAATAAGTATGTTTAAATGAATAAGAATTATGTCTCAAATAATTATGTTTTAATGAGTAAGAATTATGCCTCAAATAATTGTGTTTTAATGAATAAGAATTATATCTATGGGAATTGTTAAAACCATAAGATGCTATGTTATATGATGTAATAAATAAGACTTAAAAACCAACAAAAACCAGTAAACAAGAAACAAAATAAATACAGTCAGATACAATGACACTAATAGGCAGTTATGACAGTAGACAAATTAGTATATGAAACCAATAAAATCACACACAATTACAAGAACAGACATAAACATTTAGCAAATAAACAGAATCATGTTTTAAAACAATCAGGAACCATACACGGGGAGAATAACATGTAATCTCAGTAATTAAAGAAAAATAGTCAATTGCTGTTTAAGCCTAGGCAAATTCCCAACTGTCAAACTACAAAAGACTTCAATTTTTATAATTAAACACTGACATTAGTAAGACTAAGCCACATAAACTATAAAATACAATTAGACAATCATGTTAAGGCAGAAAGATTATGATAATTATGTAAATTAAGAAAACAGTATAATTAAATAAAATCAACAAAACTGTCAAAATGTTGATACCTAAGTAAACACTATAGTATTGGATGTCAAATTAATCCTTGAGCCAAAATATGAACAGTGGTAATAATATTGACTACTAAAAAGGGAGCACTGAAGATTAATTACATTTAGAAGAACTGTGACCATTTTAAATAAAATTTCAAATATCCTAACAATGATCTCAAGACAATTTCAGCCAATCAAAAATTTTGAGTTACCATGACAACAACCGAATATTGACTAATTTTCAGTTAGGAACAAAAAATCTGTAGTGACGCTTAAGAGTAGAGACGCCACGCCGTGAAGGGCCCAAATTTTTAACTCTAAAACAGTATAAGTGCCCATAATTTGATGAAGAAGGACCAGAACAACTGACGAGAGGACATTCCAACCAATCTACACCAAGGACCAGCTCGGAATTAATCCAGATGACCGGAAAATATATGGAATTCGACCAGAAGAAGATGCCAACCATTCCTGAAGCCCAAGACTGAAGAAAGAAGAATCGACGTCAACACATTACCCCACTTGGACGACTGACAATACATCTCTTATCTACTAACGTTGAGTATTGCTGAATTTATTGATTTATAAAAAACAAATTCTCTTTCAAAAATTATAACTAAATAATAAAACTCTCACTATCACTGAAGGTATTTTTCAAGGATTGATAAAATAAAAAAGTAACTTTGTAAACACTGAACAACCAAATGATAACCTATGTATATACCAACGACACTGTCACACTTCAACACCACAATATTTAATTTATAGTAAACCTTGTTTAATTTTAATGATCATGAACTTTAAATGATATGTTCTAATTTTGTTATCTGGTTATATAAACCTCTGTTTCGTACTTGAAAGAACTCTATAGGCAGATTTATTTTGTAAAATAATAACCACGCTGTCTTGCGTTTAATATAAACATTGTACTGCCAACCTAGCGATCCGCTGAGTGAACGAATATATTGCCGAGGCTAAAAGTATTATACCAATTATTATTTTGTATAAAGCGTAAACGAAAATCAATAAATCAAAGCCTAATAAAAGAGTGTGAATTGATAACAAACTGTCCAGTATTTATTTGTAAAGAATAGTATGTATGTTTTGTTTACTAGCAGTGGGTCAACATAACCAACATTATTCCAAGTTGGCAACATGTTTTCCCCCACTCGAACGAGAATCAGTTACAAGCCAGACGGCGAACGATTCGAATTTACAATAGTGCAATATCAAAATATACAGATAAAAACTTTTGTTTCACGAAAAACAATTTGGCGCCTACCCGGAATTATGAAAGAGTGAGAAGGGACAGGTAAGGCACACAGGCTACCAGACGCTTCCGAACAACACCATTTACGTTCGCAAAACACATTACTAAAACTTCCAAGTCTAAAACTAATAGACCGACACACACGACTTTCTACAATATATATATATATATACTACTTCTTTAAATCTCCATTTAATTAATAGCTTTTTTCTTTGTTTTATCAGAATTTAAACAGCTGTATACTATGTTGAAATTTGTTCAAAATATAGGAAAAGTTCAAAAGTTACTCATCCTCATTGCTGATCCTTTCGCCACCAATTCGAATTTTTTATTTGCCACTCCGATATAATTTTAAACTGTTAACATTGTTATTACCGAATGTCCACTTGTTTCTCATTCCGTTATTATTTTAGACTGTTAACATTGTTATTACTGAATGTCCACTTTTTTCTCACCCCGTTATTATTGGAAATACTTTTAAAACCACATTTTATATTAGTCAGCCGACTGGATATTTTGATCGCGAGCACTGTTTTCTGACCGCGCGGTCTGAGGGATTTTGTCGACTGTCGATTTCCAACATGGCCACAGATCCTCAGTGTGTGGCAACTTGCATCGGGATTGGTGGAGCGCATCTCGAGGAGTTTACATCATCTAGCACCTGGTGGGAAAGAATTCTTTAAACGTGCTTTCTATCGTGTGACCGTTGGCCGACTCGCGCGCGCCTATGCCCAATTCGCACCCCTTTTGACCATTTACATTCTCACTCTTTTATTGCTTTTGTACCTCGCTCGGCCTGGTACGAGGGGGACCCCAAGGTGTTCAACAATGTCATGCGTTTGTGATCAAAACGTTGTTCAGCCTGAGTGGCTACTACTTTTTACAATTATTAAAGAATAAAATATATCCCAACAGTTTGTCCCCTTACAGTTTCTAAAACACTAAGTTTTTAATTACCTTATTCCAAAACAATTACAATTCATTGAATTTCATTACGAACACAATTACTCTCGTTATTTATTTACTCAGGTATAGAATTATTATTATTATTATTATAAAATACATTCCCCTTGCATATATACATTGTTTACATAAACTACAGAGTACCCCATAACCACTATTAACCTCACTACAAATTTATTTATAATTTCTTTTCGTCATATTATTTTATTGTTTACCACACCTCATTACATAAGTTAGCCAAATATTTACCATTACCTCAAAATGTTCATTCACTATATCTCTAACCACCATCATTGAAAATTAGTCTTATTTTCACATAGCAATTTTCATCTTTCATTACACTCATTATCTTTTATTATTATTTATGGAATAACTCTTTATTGTTGATTCATCCCATATATCGCAAGAATAATTCACCAGATTACTCCCCATTATTAACTCATAAAACCTGTCTGCATTGGTATTTTTGGTCCAGTCTCGCTTAGTATTTTTGGTTAAAATCAGGTAAGTTATATCATCATATTCATCTACTATATCAATTACATCACAAGGTAAGTGCTTATCATCGACAGCAGTCTCATCAAAATAATCCTCAACATTTACTGCACAAGGTAAGTCCTTCGTATAGTCTACTTTCTCAAATTTTAATCTCTTAACTAAACCCTCATAACCTCTATTTAACTTGCACATCTCTATAATTCTCTCTCTCTCAAAATATCTCTCATCATAACAGCTGTCACAACCCCCGTGAACTACTTCATTCCTTGCAAAGGGCACCACAAACTTACTATAACACTTCCTGGCTTTTCCAGGAACACCACAAAAAATTACGGGACTACTTGAAGACACCTCGTCTTCAACATAACCTCTGGAGGAAACACTGTCCTCGTAAAACACTAGCGGAGTCTTTACTCCACTTAAACAACAGGTGTAATGGTACATAAGTCCGTGTGGGAATTTGTAGGTACATGCAAATATAATTTTATTGTGGTTTAATGTATTAAACGACATGAGGTTAGAATTTCCAATATATATCATACTACGCAGTTTGCCACGACGAATTGACGCCAAGGTCACTGGCGTACGTGCCGAATGACACCTATTCAGACATAGCAATAATCGGACCATGCTAAAAGTCATCAAAAATACGAAAGACGTAACAACTGAGATGTAAAACAATGCCGTCATCACCCAAGAACAATAGGTTGATGACGAATTATCCCTTCCACCTGAAGAATTTACACTAATATGTCTGGCCCAGTCGACAAACTACCATCAGTGCAGTAGCATGTTATAAAATTCGCTGGCAAATTAATGCCAGCCAAAGTGTTTTAAAAGTATAAAAATGTAATCAAAAATGTAACAAGTATAAGCAGTTAACAACCAGAGTACACAATGTAACGTAACTTCAGTGCAGTAAAAGAACAGACATAAAACAGTAAAGTTCGGCGAACACCTGCTGGCAAATGGAGAACGTCTGACGAGGAACTGCAATACTCGAGTTTCAGGAAAGTCGAAATTTATATAAATACCTTTTATTATTTGAGCTCAAGATTCTAAATTAAAAATGTACCATTAATTTACTGTATGGGGGGAGAGAGAGAGAGAGAGAGAGAGAGAGAGAGAGAGAGAGTGTGTGTGAAAGCGTGCCGGCACATACAGGCAAAGCCAAGAGGCGTTGGTTTGTGTTATAATATAAGAACGTAATAAATTGAAACAAATGATAACTGCAGTAGATTAGAAATGTACTAGATTAGAGATTAAATACTGAAGATAAAATATCTGAATAATTGAGATTGATGTATAGTTAACACGGCGGAAATACATCGCCGCCATTTTGATTATATATGTGATTACGACTACATTTTGTTTTTGTATTATAATAATTGAGGCATTCAGAATATTACACCACAAGTTTTGTTTAAACCAAATGTTGTTTGACTCATTATTTCAAATGCCCAAACTGTTTTTTGCTATGCTCGCTTAATACGACCCTGGACCCTAATAAGAAAAAGTTATGTTGGCAACAACGCCACGTGTACACAAATGTCACAGAGTAAGAGTGGATTCAGTTTACAAGGTAAGTCACAACAAATAAAAATATAATTATATTAAAGGAAAATCGTAGTTACAAAGGGAAAATTTGCCATTCACCAACCTAACCTCTCATCAACCACTATCTTATTACTACTCTCTATTTCCACTAAAACTTCATCACCACTATTATTATTCACCATGTTACTCTCTAACACCCCATTTTTAATTATATCACCATTATTCTCACTTACCTTTTCAACTACTACTATATTCTCATCACCACTACTTGTTAACTCATTTTCATAGCTAACACTTACCTCGTTAATTATTTCTTCGTTATTTTCGTTCTCGTTACACTCACCTGTAACTGTACCATTTTCTACCACCACTACACTCTCATCTGTATTGACACCATTGTCGTCTGTTATTTCGTCATTTTTATTTTTGTTACTCTTACCAACACTTACCTGTTTTAATTCAACTTCTGTATTCTCTTTTGATTTACCTATTTTTCTTTCCCATTTCTCATTGCTTTCGTCAATACGTTTATTAACTTGTTTTATTTCATTTCTAATTTCATTAAAATTACTTTCATTTGTATCAAAATGATTATTTATCTTATCGAACTTTTCATCAAAATTAGTCTTAATTTCATTAAAACTACTTTCACATTTCATTTTTTGTTCATGTATCTCACTGCTTAATTTATCAAATTTATTATTCATACTGCACAACGTGCTACACAAATATTTCATCATATTATTTTCAGATTGATTACTTTCCTTAGTTGCAATTGGTGTTAATTAAATTCCCGAGTCATCTGTAGTATCTGACTCATTTAATCTACTGTTTTGAATTACATTCGGGGTAGAATGAATTTCAAGCCCAATCATAATGGTTGATTCATTAACGTCATTTACGTCAATTATATAACTTTCGTTATTTTTTGCCATCTTTTTAAATTACAAAATTTTCATATATCTTAACAATCCTTATCTTAAACGTACTCAGTATTATTCAATATAGTATAAGCATCACTTAAATATAACGCAACATCACTTCTTTATACGTAATTAATACGCATTACCACTTAACCTCCAAATCACATCTTACACCCACGAGTAAGCGTGGCTTGTACAAAAATGAATTTGTACAAACTGTCCTCAGTTTGGAGCACCATTGAGAAGCTACTAATAAATGAAAAATAATAAAATCAAGTCTCTAGTTCGGACGCCATTGAGAAGCTACATTTACTTGAATTTATCAATAGATAAATAAATAATTTTATTTGTCCCAGTTCCAAAATGCTTACCTTTACGGGTCCAGGATCTTTCACGCGAACACGTGACCTGCACGTGTGATTTTGGGTTCGTGTTATTTAATAAATTCGACTCTCATTGACTGTGTTAACTAGCTCTGTTTTATTTAACATCTTTTGTATTCTCTTCTTTAATTTCCTTACTTTCTATTTTCCTTCTCAGGAACAATTACTGATTCTTACTTAACAAAACAAAAATTAATGTATTTACTTATTATCATAGGTATACTAAATGTATCATGTAAGGCAACCCAGTATTCGCTCACTCTCTCCCTTTCACACGTTTTGCCCCCTTAAAAAATGAGAGATCTCTTTACCCATTATATTACTTTTATTTTCATATTTATTTTAATTTAAATTGTATGTTTACTTCCCTGTTATTGCCTCAGGCACGTGTTGAAATCACTACCGGTTTTTTGTTCACTTGGTTGTTCCGAAATACTCTCTAACTCGTTAAATTTTGATCACTGGTCGTTGTCTGATATTCCACTGTTATTTTAATACTGTATCATATTTTTATTTGTAGTTTAATCACATTTTTAACAATTTTATTATATTTTGGCTCGCGAGTCTTTGTACACTGAACCGCGCGGTTCTTCTAGGTGACGCTATGTGAAGCATTTTCAAGATGGCCAGAATCATCCTGAGCGTGGCAACTTGCGTTCCCATTGGTCGAGAGCGTTTACCGCAAAATCTAACTATTTAACATCGTCTCGCTGCCGGCTACCAGGGAAACTGTATGTGCTCTTAACATTGTCAAAACCGGCACCCGCGCACTCGGACACATTCTGATGCTCCAGGTTTCGTTGCATATTGCCTGGCTTATTGTACAAACTGACAACTGGGTGTTTCAAAAGTGAACTCCGATTATTAAAACTGAGGCTCTGTGTGGGTAACTCTCCTTTAGTACAAATGATAAAAGAACAAAATAAATCCCCTACTTCTATACCATTACAACATCTAGATAGTGCGCGTGCACGAGGAGACATTCCATGGGCGCACCTCTACGGATCATGAAAGAGAAGTAAATCATACTTGAATTAATAAAATCTGACAATTTTACGAAATACATAAAATGAGCTCAAAAAGGGGAATATAAAAAATGTACCATATGAAAGTGTGTGTGGTTGTGTGAATAAAGAATATATATTCAAGAAGTGCTGGGTTTGCGATCAAATATATAGTCACTGAACAAAAGGCTTGCCGCATGACAAATGGTGCCAATCGTACACTCTAGTGTTTTTGGTACCCCTAAAAAGGACCTGGTGGCGAAAAAGCTGATGTTGGTCGTGCCGCGCTGAGATGTTTGGCGGCTGCGCCCGCTGATCATGGTGTACTGCAGTCCTCCTCTTCTTTCGGCATCGGTTGTAGAGTCGGCTGCCGGCCCAGCGACGTCCATCACTGGCGAGGAACGGGAGTGCGAAGACGCAAGAATGGCGGCAGTTCTATTCTTCGGCTGTTCCTTCCGGCTGACTCTCGATGTCGTCCGAGAGAGAAGAGGAGATGAAGTGCGTCCGATGGCATGGCGATGAAGTGCACGCAAAATTTTCTGCCGGCCCGGGTTTTATGCACTAACCGGGATCGCTGACTGACTCGCTCCGAACACGTAGTTGGTCACGTCTCGGCAGCTGCTGATCCCAGATTGGCTCACCTCGTATTCTTCAGGTGTCACGCGCCGTGTCACTGGCTACTGGAGAACATTCAAGACCCGGGTTAGTCGTGACAACAGCGATTCATTACGTCTGCTCTCCGGTACCAGCGACACGGCGCGTGACACCTGAAGAATACGAGGCGAGCCAATCCGGAATCAGCAGCCGCTGAGACGTGACCAACTACGTGTTCGGAGTGAGTCAATCAGCGATCCCGGTTAGTGCATAAAACCCGGGCCGGCAGAAAAATTTGACGCACACTTTATCGCCACGCCATTGGACGCACTTTATCTCCTCTCCTCTCTCGGACGACATCGAGGCGGAGTCAGCCGGAAGGAACAGCCGAAGAATAGAATCGCCGCCGTTCTTGCGTCTTCGCACTCCCGTTCCGCGCCAGTGATGGACGTCGCAGGACTGGCACCCGACTCTTCAACCGATGCCGAAAGAAGAGGAGGACTGCAGTACACCACGATCAGCGGGCGTAGCCGCCGAACATCTCAGCAAGGCACGACCAACATCAGCCTTCTCGCCACAGGTCCTTTTTAGGGCCACCAAAATAACTAGAGTGTACGATTGGCGCCATTTGTCATGCGGCAAGCCTTTTGTCCGGTGACAATATATAGGTAAACTGATGATTTAGTATAATCTATTTTTTACGAGAGAGTAAAATGTTAATGGTAATAATTACTTGTAACTTGTTTTTATCAACTGCGCCTCATGGCAGAATAGATGTTTTCATTTAGAGAGAATGTCAGGTTAAAGGAAAATAAAGGAATATTTTATTTTGACTTTATAAATATGTATTTTGTTTAATTGTATTTGCCTATTATTCTCTGCCAAGTACAATAAACAATATCCTTGGTTAACCTTTAACAAGTAAAGTCAATTATTACACAATTTTAAACACTGAACCGCTTCACCCTAGGCTTAGCCGATTTCGCGATCACCAACATTGGAAGTTTTAAATTGCCAGAAGCGTTACTGCAAGGAAACAAAGTCACTTGTTCTTTCTTTTCCTTATGACCTTTGGCTACAGAATCCAGCTTTGAGGCTAATGTTTTTCTTGGAAGCATTTTGTAATTTAACCCAGTTTCGTCAGCATTAAACACTTGACAAGGCTCTAAGTATTCACTGCTAACACACTTTTCAAATTTTACTTTAAAGTCTTCACTTGCAACATTGTCACCTGACAAAATTTCACCACTTACACCAAGTTCACGAACGCCATGTCGATCTTTCCACCGAGACAACCATCCCACACTGGCAGTAAAAGCAGGGCCACCTTGTAATTTTTCATTGAGTTTGAGCGCGATCGCTTGTAGCGTAATGCCCTGTTCACGTTGTTGGCAAAACCAAACGTACAAAGCCTCGTCTAAAGTTATGTTTTTTGTTTTTTTTTAACGTGCTTCTGTTACCCAAACTGTCCTTGCTCACCATTTTCACACAAAAATTTTCAATTTCTTTCAGATTTTTTTCCAGTCAGAAACTGTTTTCCCACTCCCAACTCTTGCGTGATTTTAGTTAATGATTCACCAGCATCAATACGAAACAAAGCTTGGATTTTTTGTTCCAGTCACTTTCTTACGTTTAGTTGACATTTTACGTTGCTCTTAATAAGTAGCAATAAAACACACGCACTGAATAAAAACACGGCCTTAAAACGGACTGCACGGTTACCAGTATGAGTATAAACTGAAGGAAACAAAACAAAACGACAATCAACTGTGCAGGTATAGTGAGTCCCTTCCCAGAAAACAGGCTGTGCGCCGATATGAAGGTGTATTTACAGCTAATTTGGCTGACGCGCACTGCTGACGGCTGATGCCGATAGCGCAAGGCGTTCGTGGGCGCGCGAGGGACTCCCATCAGTGAGTCACTTTCCGGAAAACAGGCTGCGCGCCGACATACGCGCCGCACATTTCACAACGTTAATGTAGGCGTACTGTATACAGTAGCAGTACCCCTAGTTTGTTTACGAGTTGTTAAAACGGAACATAAATACAGTTTAAAGTAAAGTAGGTTTTAAAATTTATGCACGCTTTTTGTTGATTTTTTTTTTTGAGGTCTGTCCGGATTAACCGGATGTCCGGACTAGCGGGGTCTGGATTAGCGAGACTTTACTGTAATTAGTAATAAAGTAACTAATAGTAATTATAGTAGTGTCTTTTAATGGATCTTATTGAAAACAATTAGTTTGAAACTTGGTGACGTACTGTTATGTAAGGGTATTTCAAATGAATAATTCAAGCATCTGGAATAATTGGCGAGTTCATCAATTTTTTTATAAATTACATAATATTATTTATACAGTTTATAACTTACAAAAATTACTATTTTAAAATATACTTACAAAAGCCTAATACTTATTAATGTTAAAAAATAAATGATTATATCAGTTCAGTTTTTAGCTTTGATGAAGTGCATATACACCTACAAAACTTATAAAATTAGCATAGTTTTCCCGCATATAGTACATCAATTTATGTTATTATCTTTGCTTCCATTGCAAAGAGAGTATTCATTTTTTGCACAGAGTAAGATCAGTACCTAAGTGAATTAACTACGGCAATTTGGTGTGGCAGATTTTTTTTTTTTGATAAGATGAGCAATAAGTTGAATAAAATTTTATAACCCAAAAACCAGATTATCGTTTTAATAATTTACTCATATTTTTATTTAGAAAGTAGTTAAAATACTATATAACACCATATTCTGTATCATGAAATTGTGCCTTTAAAAAAAAAGCACCATTTGTACCCAATTAAGCATAACATGTGGGAAGGGATGAAGAAAAATCACAGTAACTACAAACATGGGAAAGCCAGCCTGTTTTGCATGTACCAGAGTGATTAATGCCGATCCCCAAAAGGTTAAATATGTTCCTGATATCAAACTAATAGTTTATTTTTACTGAAAATGTTATTATTAATATTATTATTACTCATTTATTCCTGCTGGAATGAAGAAATGAGAAAGACTTTCAAGAGGCTATTTCCCTGTGATGTGCAGGAAATAAAGAAATGATCATACAAAAAGACTGCAGTCTGTAGAAATTAATGTACTCAGATTAATTTGCAGAATATCGAAAACTCAACAAATCCCCGACAGTGGCATAAAGGAAATAACGAAAGTAAAGTAAAGGATAGAAAAAAAAATAGAATTTAGTAAGGAGCACATTAAAGGAATAGTCAATAATTCAAGAGGCCATTGAAAGTATTAGAGTGGACCGCACTGAAAGAAAGAAAAGATGGTGAGCACAGAGGCCAGGCAGTTGAAGAAGCCATGATGAACACACGGTTGACAAGGAAAGATGTCCAGGACTGGGAAAAGTGGCACCTGGAGTGTGAAAATTATGAATGCTGTGACTCATCCAAGACAAAAATTATCTGTTACAAAAATTTCAATTGTATGCTATTTATGTTTTCCTTACATTTTACAATTTGTATAAGAAAAAATATTTTCAAAAATCTAAACATGATATTTAATGTACAAACAATTGTTTTTCTTTAATGAGACATGGTTTTTGAGTAAGACCCTGAAACCTTCCACCAAAGTAAGAAAAGGCAAACAACTTCTTCACATTGTCTCCTCCCTCCACAAACAATAGATAAAAAGTAAAATCAATATATATTTGTGTATACATAATAGTTGTCATTCACAAAGAATATGAACCTAACACACGTAACATTGTGTGATTTTTCAAATAATTACACCTTTACAAAAACAATATTATCTCCCACTTACCTTGTTATTCGGTCCAGGATCCCAGCACGAACTGTGAATGTAAACGTGATTCTAAGGTTGCAACAATAACGTACTCAACTCTCATTGATGTAATAGTACTCAGATTTTATTTCATTTTATATGAATTTAAATTCTTTAATTACTCATCTTTCCTCTCCAAAATAACATATTATTGTTTATCAAAACATGAATACCACGTCAAACATTTACTTCACATTTAATTTACTCTACTTACACGTTTACTTAAAAGTTCATTTGCATCTAAAATTTTATTCAAGTGGCTTTTGCTTAATTTTCTTTGGAAATACAAAACATTCTTTTACCTGATAAACATTCTCATAGCTAGCTGCAGACTTTAACATAAACAACTAATCCAACTAATTCTTTAACCTATAAAAGACAACCCAGTAATTGCTCATCCACCCATTCACACATATTCAAAAGTCCCTTAATTTATTTAGACCCCTATTTATAAAAAAAAAATCATATATTTGGTTTAATACAGTTACAGGATACCGTAGCGTCTCCGTTGACCGTGTGGCGCGTCACCCACACTATTTCCTTTTTGATGAAAATTTCTATTGTTCCATAGATTTTATACACGGCACTTATTCACTTGTCTATACTCTTTAACTTTAATTTACACTTTTTTATTCATACATACTGTTATGGTCAGGTAAAATTTCCGGCTCGCTAGCCGGTTGTATTCATCCGGCTGCGGCCATATTAGTTAGTCGACTGGGGGGAGCGCTACCAAAAATTCTCCCACCACGTCGGGTTGCTAGATAGGAAAACAATGCCTTCTGATGTTAAAGTGTTCGTCACTTTTTTTACACTGTATGTGTTGTTAGTGTGTTCGGCGGTGACGATATCTCACTAGCCTTCGTCACGTCACTCAAGAGGGCGTGGTCTGTCCGTATTTCCGTCACCATCCCGACCGCATGGCGCACAAATTTGTTACAATTGGCCATGTTTGTTCAGCTTGATCCGAGACCGTAAGTGTCGTCTGTGCACACCGCTGGTGTTCGCGCGTTAGCGTGCGCCACACAGCACTGCAGTTCTTGGAATTGTACTGCGTTGTCGGACACACACTGCATTCCATTGTCCCAACTACGTTCAAACTTCACATCAGTGTTCCTTTGTTCGACGACAATTTTATTTAACATATGGGACTGGCCACACAGATGGAAAACAAATTTATATTTATTTTAATAAAATAAAACCCTCTTTTGCCCCATTACAATACCCCCCCAATGAGAGGCCTTTTGTCGAGACAGAAGAACTCTGATTGCTAAACCCCTAAGAGGATCGGAGAGGATATGGTGCCAACAACCCCCTTTTTATACTTTACACATCATAGGTAAACTACCCCCCTAGTTCGGCGACTATGGCTGCACCTGAACGAGATTACTGGACTTCTCTATTCGAGATCCCAACACCATAAACTCGGTGCACCATAGTGCACCTAACCTCCTCACATTCCAACCCCCACAATTCCAACCTGGCTTTTTACCATACCAGATCCTCAACCGATCTGTTCCCCCTTACATACACACTGGGTTGCCTTTAGCAAGTACTGGGTGCGTACACATACTCATTCCTATATTCTAAACAACTCCCTAAAATATTTTAAAATCATTTTTCCAAATCAAAATATAGCAAACAAATTAAATTCAAATCACTAAATTTGGTTAGAATTTCATTTAAGTTCAAAATCAACCTGTTATATTACCATTACTTTCATCAAAATAAAAAAATCTTTTACAAGAATCTATCAAATTTATCAATTTTCTTAACTACTACTAATAATCATAACAAACAAATAAACGGAACATCTTATCAAAACATAAATTCACTTCTACTAATATTTATTTATAACACACATATACTAAACCATATAATTCAATAAACACACTAGTAATACACACAAACAATAATATACTGGAAACTCAAACATCATCTATATGGCAGACATAATTTTTTTTTTTTTTTTCAAAAATTTAATTAATCTAAATATCACTTTTACCAATCTCAGAAAAATTTGAAATCATTTAATTCAATTAAGAAACAAAATGGCATCAATCAATTACTAAAAACTGGTCTTGTCTCTAACATCAACCATCAGCTGATCTCTCTGGGTCAAGTCAACGACCTTGACATACATATGTTACACAAAGCTACATCATAAAATACATGAAACATCTTTAAAATTCCTGACCTTCAAACATAGTACAACATAATAAAATAAGACATTCAAAATTAACATGGTTATTATTATCTTACAATAAACAATAAAATTTACATTTAAATTGACCAAAAATTACACATTTTATAGCTTCATATCATTCTCAACTTCTATTAAAATCTGTCACTTGTTTCAATTATTTTTACATTTTAACTATTACTTTCTTTCTTTAATATTTTCATTCTCAATTAGTTTGGGTGACTCTCCATTATTCAGAGTGATTTGATTTACTAACTTGGCATTTACATACAATCTTACCCCCCTTCTGACTCTAATACGCACTTAACAGCTTTTATCTAATATGACACCCCTCTATCCAAACATCTACCAACCATTCTCTACCTCTAACTCACTACTCTAACTCATTTCGCATCATTCTCCCTTTATAACAAAAATACTCTCTACCCCTTTGTACTCAGGATGTGTGTTCCCTTCCCAATGCTCATTCCCTTATCTGGTTCCCGGACCCTCCCTAGGTAACCCTTTCCGGCGCTAATCGGTTCCCCTCCCGCCACAACGCTTTTCGTTGAGAACTCCTTATCACACCACCCCCTTACAAAATTCCTTTATCAACTAATTACTCTCCCATTACATCACTTTCATTTACAAAATATCTCCATTTATTTATTTCCTCAATATCACTCATTACTCTACATATTTTCCCCATAGCTACTGTGTCACTATCAATATTTAAATGCTACATTGCTTTTATTCACAATAATATTGTTCTCTCTAACACCCCTTTAACTTCACTTTGGACTGATTAAATGTCCTATTGAAATAATAATCACCCAAAATCTAACATTTACTACATTTTACATTACAGTTACCATTGAAGATTCAAAACTAGCTCAATTCATTTTACCATTTAATTCAAAATCTCTTAAACACATTGAAAATCTATTCTTCAATCATTAATTATATTCAATTTTAATTACATTCAAACATTTAATTACACTGAAAAATTTGCAAATCATTCATTAGTGACATACTACATAGATAATTCCAGCAATCAGCTGATTTTCTTGGCAAGGCGAATGACCTTACTATAGATACCATTCAACAATTATATAAAGTACATATTTTTATAATCCTTATCCCTAGCATACTACATAAAATTAATACACATACACAAAATTATATAGTTATTATCATACAATGTTATCTGAAATCATTACAATTAAATCTGGCACTTAAAATCATTTTGCTCTCATAGGGACATACATCGCTACTCATTGAGACATAGTCATAGCAACAGTTACTGAACAGCTCTATGGATTGTCAACCCCCAACTCTCTTTATAGAGTCGTGTTATAAGCTGACTGCCCGCTGTTTACAGAGATCGTCACCCTCTCGCTGAATTTACAGCTACCCTCCTACTACATCATTTACTTAAAATCCCCCCTTTACCCAGTTACAATTAGGTAAACCACCTGCCGGTCAGTCTAGGTATTTACCTTGTGCACAGATGCATTATCTGTGCCCCTGGCTTGTAACGGCCAGCTCCTTTTCCACACACACTATTGTTTACTGGTGTTGGACTGTGGCATCCATTTGCATCCCCAAGAACTGAAGTTTACATGTATAAGGTATAGACGCTGCCTATACCGTTCTTGGTTCAGCGTTACATAAAAATTCGGTATTACTGATGTCCGAGGACACCAGTAATCCTACTAAAATGATTCACGCACCCTTAGTACGGAACTATCGACACCTTCGACGATAGCCGCTGTTCCATAGTTATGTAGTTTCCCCGTTTTACCCCCCGGTTCAATTTCGAAATTCACCAATTTTGTAACTACTTACATAATTCCACGGCCAGGGTCTGGTGAAACCGTGACCGCCTGAAATGTGGGGAAACAACCAAAAGACATATAAGGCTCACACTGACACCGTTACTACAATTCACGGAAGGTCAACTCTTATATGTTTGGGTATATTATTAATTGATTAATTTTTATTCTTAACATAATACATACAATACACTCATAATTAACATTGCGATTATTCCATTAAAACAAACAATTCACATTTAAGGTTGATCAGAAATTACACATCTTACATCCTTACATTTGCATATAAAATTATAAACATTATATTTTAATTTCAATTGAACTTCTATTAATTAATTATCAATTATTTATCATTTACTATACCATTAACTTTTACCAAAATTTTTCTTTGTTATCAACCTTCCTTTTACATAACCTTTCATTTAAAATTCGCTATTTAGACATTGAACATTTTATTTTACTTAAATGGCATTATAAAATTCATACTTACATTACATCACTCACATACTATCATAGATACACAAATATAAACACCAAACACCAATAACTCCATGTACCTTCTGAAACATTTTAACAACCATGTTATTCCACAAACTAAACACAATTTAACATTTATTTATTTATTAATTATTATCAAATTTAAATCTCATAAAATAATTTAAATTCATCATCAAAATTTAATTATATAACATTTTAAATCAATCAAAAATATTTAAACCTCTCAAATTATTTGAATTCCATCAAGTATTGAAAACACAACATATTTTAATTACTTTCTTTCAAAACAATTACAATTCATTAATTCCCAACTCATTATTTATTTTGTCTGATAAAATATTATTATTATTAAAATCAATTTCTACTACATACACATTGTTTACCTCACATACTTGTTACAATACAAACACAATTAATTGCACTAAAATTTATTTACAAATCTTTGTCATTAATTTTCTGTTTACCACACTTCATTTCCTAATTCAGCAAGGTCATAACCACAAATTAAAATATTTAGAATGTCCATTTGCTTATTTTTTAATCAACCTCCATCATCGTGTACATATCTAACATATTTAAAACATAAATTATTTTTATCGACCTTCAATTTGTTATTTTTATTATTATAATAACTATCTGTGTTCTCAAATGTTTCCATCATCCAGTAACAATGTTTTATAGGCTTACCCCACATTATTATTATCTCATACAACCTGTCCACACTTGGAATTCTGGTCTTGTCACCGTCAGTGTTTTTGTTTAACATTCTATCATCATATTCATTTACTATATCAACTACATCAAATAAGCGTTTCTCATCTACAACAGCATTATTAAAATAACCATCCATCTCTATTTTACAAGGTAAGTATTTCATATCATATATTTCCTTCAACTCTAACCTCTCTTTCAACCTTTTATAACTACTTCTCAACGTAAACAACTCTATTATTCTCTCTCTCTCACAATACTTCTCACAACCCCCCTGAACTCTCTCATTCCATGCAAAAGGCAACCTAACATCATTAAAATACTTATTGCATCTCCTGGCTTTACCAGATAAATCACAAAAAACTAAGGGACCATTTTGAGACACCATGTCTCCCACACAACTACTGGAGGAAACTCTGTCCTCATACCACATTTGTGAAACTTCTGTTTCACCATAAACTAGGGGAAAACTTGCCCTTTGCCCATCTAAATTTTCATCTAAACTCTCTTCATGCTCCCTCTCACTCTCATCAGCATTCGCTAACAACACTTCGTTACTAAATTCTACTTGAACAAAATCTTCCTTATCACTCTCGACATTAATCACCTTACTCTCTAATACCACGTTTTTACACACATCATTATAATTCTCATTTGTTTTACATTCATCACTTACCTTGTTAATAATTATTTGATTTGCTTTACTTTTAATTTGTTCTTCTACCGACTCTACCACTTTCTCAATATCTCGTTTTAATTCGTTACACTTACTCACACACTTATTTTTTACCTCATTAATATCAATTTTAAGCATCAAATTTAGCATCAAAACTACTTTTTTGTTCATCAAATTTTACATTAATTTCATTTTTTTGTTCATCAAATTTTACACACTGTTTTTCGATCATTGCTTGTATCATTCTAAACATTTCATAGCTATCATCAGATTTTTTACCTTGGACCGGTATCGACTGACTTTCAGTTTTATTGTCAGTGAGGCTGACTTCATCATCATTAATTTTACTTTCCCTACTCAATTTTGGGGTTGTTTGAATCCCCGAATCATCTGCAATATTCGTTTCACTTGTAACGTTTAGTTTTATTTTATTGTCCTGACCCACATTTTGGGTCGAGTGGACCTCAAAATTATTCCTAATAACTGATTCATCAAAATTGTCAACATTAGTTATTTCATTGATATCGTTTTCATTATTTCCTGCCATTTTTAAATTGTAAATTTACTGATTTTTGTTTAACTAATTTTTAATTTACCTGTACAACATATACCTACAACATTATGTACTTTACGTAATTTTTACGTACTGTTATTCAACCTCCGAATCACGTTATTCACTTGTGGGTGCGGAGTTTTAATTTCCAAAAAATTAGAACTCGTTCCAGTTCGGGCGCCATTTGTGATTTTTCAAATAATTACACCTTTACAAAAACAATATTATCTCCCACTTACCTTGTTATTCGGTCCAGGATCCCAGCACGAACTGTGAATGTAAACGTGATTCTAAGGTTGCAACAATAACGTACTCAACTCTCATTGATGTAATAGTACTCAGATTTTATTTCATTTTATATGAATTTAAATTCTTTAATTACTCATCTTTCCTCTCCAAAATAACATATTATTGTTTATCAAAACATGAATACCACGTCAAACATTTACTTCACATTTAATTTACTCTACTTACACGTTTACTTAAAAGTTCATTTGCATCTAAAATTTTATTCAAGTGGCTTTTGCTTAATTTTCTTTGGAAATACAAAACATTCTTTTACCTGATAAACATTCTCATAGCTAGCTGCAGACTTTAACATAAACAACTAATCCAACTAATTCTTTAACCTATAAAAGACAACCCAGTAATTGCTCATCCACCCATTCACACATATTCAAAAGTCCCTTAATTTATTTAGACCCCTATTTATAAAAAAAAAATCATATATTTGGTTTAATACAGTTACAGGATACCGTAGCGTCTCCGTTGACTGTGTGGCGCGTCACCCACACTATTTCCTTTTTGATGAAAATTTCTATTGTTCCATAGATTTTATACACAGCACTTATTCACTTGTCTATACTCTTTAACTTTAATTTACACTTTTTTATTCATACATACTGTTATGGTCAGGTAAAATTTCCGGCTCGCTAGCCGGTTGTATTCATCCGGCTGCGGCCATATTAGTTAGTCGACTGGGGGGAGCGCTACCAAAAATTCTCCCACCACGTCGGGTTGCTAGATAGGAAAACAATGCCTTCTGATGTTAAAGTGTTCGTCACTTTTTTTACACTGTATGTGTTGTTAGTGTGTTCGGCGGTGACGATATCTCACTAGCCTTCGTCACGTCACTCAAGAGGGCGTGGTCTGTCCGTATTTCCGTCACCATCCCGACCGCATGGCGCACAAATTTGTTACAATTGGCCATGTTTGTTCAGCTTGATCCGAGACCGTAAGCGTTGTCTGTGCGCACCGCTGGTGTTCGCGCGTTAGCGTGCGCCACACAGCACTGCAGTTCTTGGAATTGTACTGCGTTGTCGGACACACACTGCATTCCATTGTCCCAACTACGTTCAAACTTCACATCAGTGTTCCTTTGTTCGACGACAATTTTATTTAACATGGGACTGGCCACACAGATGGAAAACAAATTTATATTTATTTTAATAAAATAAAACCCTCTTTTGCCCCATTACAATTGAGGAAGCACTGTCCGTCTTGTTGTTGGTGGCAGTATCGATTTTCGAAAGATCGATATTTTGTGTGGGGTGTGATATGTTCGAATAATGCATGTGACTTGAATTGTGTCTGTTTGTTTAGGATGTCATTTTTATTTGTTTTCGTGTGTTTGTATATTTCCAATTGTTCTAGAGTGTCTAGTTTTCGGCCTTTTGTGTGTATGTGCAGAATGTCCAAGTAATTGTTGATGTTTTTGTATGATGTGTGGCTTGCTTCAATGAGGTTGTAATGGGGTAAAACCCAGGGGTTTATGTTACTTTTCATAATAACTGTAAAAAGCAGTAGCAACCCAAACTGAACAACGTTTTGATCACAAACGCTTAACATTTTTGAACACCCTGTAGTCCACTTCGTGCCAAGCCGTACAAGGCACAAAAGCTGTTAGCGTCTGGGAATGTGTACGAGCACGTGAGTGTGCCGCCTTTTTCACAACGTGAAAATCATGTACATACATTCCATAGCCACACATGAGATGGAAAGAGTCAATCAGCGTTCGAATTTACGACCATGTGGCCAGCGAGACGGGCTGCTGAGAGGACTCACGCTTCGCTTGACGCTGGGCAATAGAAAACCAGTCTTCAACCTGTACAGTCGTTAATTCAACCATAGTCTCGATGAGTTCCTGGTAGGCCGAAAAAGTATTAAAAAAAGGTTAGAATTTTGTGAAATTGGAATGTAATATGTTTATATTAAGAAGGTACATATATACGCAACCAGTACTTTGCTAAAGGCAATCCAGTACGTCTAAGAGGGAAATAAATCAGTTGAGGATCTGGTTTGGTGTAAGGCCAATTATTGACAATTTATTTGAAATGTTACAGAGTCAGGTGATACTGTGGTGGTATGCCTGTTTGACTTTATGGTGTTGGGATCTCGACGAGAGAAGACCAGTAAAGTCATTCAGGTGCAGCCATAGTCACCGGAATAGGGGGGTAAGATACCCATGATTTTAATAAGGATTTCCGGGGGGTTAGTGGTGCCATATCCTTGCTGGTCCTCTTAGGTTTTTATTAGGCAATGGGAGTTTTTCTGTTTTGACAGAAAACCTCTCATTGGGGGGGGGGGTATTGTAACGGGGCAAAACCCAGGGGTTTATGTTATTTTTCATAATAACTGTAAAAAGTAGTAGCACCCAAACAGAACAATGTTTTCATCACAAACGCTTGACATTTTTGAACACCCTGTAGTCCACTTCGTGCCAAGCCGTACGAGGCACAAAAGCTGTTAGCATCTGGGAATGTGTACGAGCACGCGAGTGTGCCGCCTTTTTCACAACGTGAAAATCACATACATACATTCCATAGCCGCACATGAGATGGAAAGAGCCAATCAGCGTTCGAATTTACGACCACGTGGCCAGCGAGACGGGCTGCTGAGCAGACCCATGCTTCGCTTGACGCTGGGCAATTGAAAACCAGTCTTCAACCTGTACAGTCGTTAATTCAACCATAGTCTCGGATGAGTTCCTGGTAGGCCGAAAAAGTATTAAAGTAGGCCTACCAAGGAGTATAAAATGTACAACCAGTGGTAAATAATGAAGTGACGATTAAATGACGTTAAACTTTGGTCGGAGTGGAGTGTTTAGTGAAAACGGTTCTGGACAACATCGTGCACAACATTTGGATATTACGCAAATAGGTAACAAGTGTAAAGGCAGATTCATTTGGCCAAAACATTATAAATCATTAATGAGCTCATAAATAAAACGGGGAGTAAAATTAAGTAATAGAGTGAGAGAGTGTGTGTACGTAAAAATAACAGAGAAAAATATAATGTAATAGTACTGGTTTATAAGTAGGGGTTATTATAATAAGATACTATGTAATAGATGTCAGTAGAAAGAAGTATAAAAATAAGAGAAAGAAAGAAGTTCACTAATATTTGTTTTGTGTTGAAAATGGAATAAGAGTCAGTAATAACTTTGTAAAGCATATAAAAAGAAAGAAAGCAGATAGAGATGTTAAAGTGTGTTAATGATAGTAAGTAAACGAATTGGTTTAAAAGTTGATAAATGAGAGTAGAGATTTATTACGTAATGCCACCCAATAACCACTCTTACAGGTCACGAGTTCGCTTATACAACCCTGGATCCACGTGCAGGTAAGAATTTTGTAAATTGTGAAGTTTAAGTATTTTATGGTTAAATAAATCAAGTTATTTTCAATTATTAATAACTTTACAGTGGCGCCCGAACAGGGACAGTTTGTACAAATTTATTTTTGTACAGGCTATGTCCACTCGTGAATGTAAGAGATGTTATTGGAGGTTAAGTTGTATTACGTATAAATTACGTACAAATAAATGGTGGTATGTTATGTTATAGTTAAGTGAGTGAATATTATGGAATACACTTAAGATTATGATTTTGTAATATATATGAAAGTTTTATAATATAAAGAGATGGAAGATAATAATGAAATCAAGGTCAATGTAATTGACATAACTGGTGTTAATGAGTCAGCTGTCTGAGTGGGCTCTTGAAATTTATTCAACCCCGAATGTAGTTCTAGACAGTAAATTAGATGAGTCAAATATTATAGATGATGCGGGAATTCAGTTAACCCCAATTGTAACTAGTAAAAATAAGAAACCTGATGGCGTTATAATGAGTGAAATAAAAGCAGAAACAACTCCCATGGTAACAAAAATAAAAGAAAAAGAATGGTCAATAAACGATATAATGAATTTTATGAGTAAACGCTTTGATAATAATGATGAAAAGTTTAATGAGTTAAGGGGTGACATAAATAATATTGACAAAAAATTTGATAAGCATTTGTATGATATGAAACAACAAAGTGTTAAGTTTGAAATGAATATTAATGAACGTCTGAATGAGTTTGTACAAAAACATACTTATTATACATTTAATTCACTTTATTGTACTCACCGTTATTCCTAAGGGTCCCCCCAGAGTTCTATAAGCGAGATCAGAAACAGTGTGAGGTTACGAAATAAATACGAATACACATTTTGAATGAAGAGAATGAATGCTTTTAATTATTCAGAATTATTTAAAATTTTGTTCCAGAATTTTACTCATTGTTTTATAGATTCCACTACAGTTTTCTTTGTTCGGTTTATCAGCTACTACATATTAACTTATTCTACCATCTTACCTTACTGATCACATTTTAACACATATATATACAGACAGAGCCCAGCCTGCGATTTTTTCACTCTCACAAACACACAGAAAATTACCCCTTAAACATTTTTAACAATATAAATCCCAGACCCCAAACGCCGGCCACGCGGTCTTCGTGTGTGCACTCATCGTTTCTGTCGATTCCCGATTAATTACTGTTCAAAAAAAAATTTTTGATGCTGCTCGTTTCTTTTCTTGACCGCGGTCACATACTATTTTCGGTTGCTACAACTTTTTGCCTTGTTAAATTAAAACTTTTGTGACGAGCCAACTTTGGCCGCCCGGTACCGGGGAACTCAACTAGTCGACTGGGAACGTTAACGTAACAGGTACCGCTATCGTGATCTCATACTGGATGCGGCAATCACTGCCTTGCTCTTCGTCGCCGAAGCGGCGTCCCATGCTCTACATGTAGTTTGTTGGGTTAACATGGTCAACGATTTCAATTAGGCACAGGCTGACGTCATTGGAGAGGCCGGACTTAAACAGCACTTCCTACCGCTCAAAAGCACATTGCTGAATTTTACTCGCTCCAAGACATCCGGTTTTGTGGCTGGACGCTTCACTTGAGCTCGTGGTTGTACAGTTGCGTATGTGCGCTGCCACACAAGTATGGATTTCTGAGAATTTTTAAGGAGGTAAATTCTTCGCTCGCCGCGTTACACAATAACAACTGCGTCTTACTGCTTTGTTTCAAACTGTTCTACTGGCCATGAGTTCTGGAGTAATGGATATAACGTTGCACAATAATTTTATGTAATCCCGCACAAAAACGAAATAAATAAAAATGTAACTATCCCATACAGTAAAAAATAAAATGACCCAAAATTGACCCGCTACAATACCCCCTCGATGAGAATTCTGCTGTTCACAACAGAAGAAATCTCATCGATAAAATCCCGAAGAGGACCGGTGAGGAACTGGTGCCAACAACCCCCTTGTTCTTAATCTGCATGGGTACACGACCCCCCTGGCTTGGCGACTATGGACTCATCGGTACAAGATCACTGGACTTCTCCGTAAGAGATCCCAACACCGAGAAATCGAACCGACAAGTACCACAGCACACCTCACCTTTTAACATGCTACCCCCAAAATCCTCAATCCCTGGCTCCGATTATGCCAGATCCTCCACCGATATGGTTCCCCTTTTATGCAAGCTGGGCTGTCTTTAGCAGATACTGGGCTCACACACACTCACATTACATGTTGCACTTTGACAAATTGTAAAATTGCAAATTATAAAATTCCTTAAGATTGACAAAAATTCAAAAAAATTCAAAATTCAAAATAATTTGCTCAAAAAAAATTCTCTTCCTTGTTTTTTTTTTGTTTTTTTTTTCAAATGACTTAATTTAAACCTTTCTCCTAACCTAAACACATCCTTAATCTAACATGTAACCACTTATAATCTAACAGTACAATGCCATACAATCAATCAAATAAAACAAACATGTTAAGTACACACATAATAAAATAATCATTCCCTAAAATATTCATTCGCTGGCAGGCGAAAAATCCAGTTTTTTTTTTTTTTTTTCAAAAAAAACATTAAAATTTCCAAAAATTTTAAAATTCAAAAAAAATTTAAATCTATTTAAATGTTTCCTTCATATTCAGACATTATTTGAAAATTGTTTTAAATTGATTAAATAAACAAATAAAACTGACTTCCTACTATACAAGCTTAGTAGGTGTATGACCTCATCAGCTGATCGAAACTAGGTCAAGTCCAAAACCCTTGACCTACATGAACAGAGAAGAAAATGTGAACAACAGAATATTCAGTTTCAGCAAAATATAAATATAAAATTTGACGAGTTGATAAATAACATACAAGACAAGAATGTATGTCTTGGAAATGCCAATGAAATGACAAAAATTAGTTCGAATAAAGTAGAACAGAGTAAGAATAATACAAACGAAAGCTGTAATGACAGTGTTGTGTTAGGCAATGAGTTAATAAATAAAAATGATGTTAATAATAACGAGAATAATAATGTGTTGGAGAAATTGGTATCAGAAAGTGATACGGTAAAAATAAAGAATGAGAGTACTGATGAGTTGGTGGAAGGTAGTGATTATGAGATGTTAATGTGTGTCAGTGAGTTAGAGAGAGAGAGAAAAAATAATGTTGTAGTAGAGTGGGGACAGAGGGCAAATTTTCCCTTTATTATTTATGATGTTTATGATGATTTATTGAGTCCACAAGTGTTGTGGTTGAAGGGCAAGAGTCCCGTATTGGTAGATGAATTGAGGTGTTTATTTTTGTGGAGTAATTGTGTACCCTCTGTCCGGAATAATTGTGAGAGTGTGATGTGGTGTTATGAAGAGAGAGAAGTAAATAGAGAATGGTATGTAACAGAAGTGTATAATTTGAATAGAAAGTATGATGAATGGAAAGAAGGCTTAGAAATATATTTGAATAATAATGATTACAATGATTTGAAAAAAATAATTAGACCGATAGTGAATGAATGCAATGACGGAGACTTAACAAAAATACCTAACGTAGACTGGTTTAATGAGTATTCTGGTAAAATGAGTGAATTTGGTTGTTCTGGTTATGACACACAAAGTAACCATTTGTTTGTAAATAAAAAGCAACAGTGTTATATAAAACCAAGGTTGATTTGGGACGATGGAGGGTAGACTGTAAGACAATAAAAGACAATTAAACATTTTGTTTTATGGTTGTTTGACATGGCAGATTTGGACATGAAGTGAGATACACTTGAACAGTTTTGACGTATATTTTGTAAATAATAGTGAATTCATTTGTGTGTATTGTGAAGTGTAATGTGTATATGTTTTAGAAAATGTTGTATTAATAATAATAATATTATTAATATTTTTGCACTCTAATTAAATAACAAAATAATTACGAAGACAATAGTTAATGATTTGTAGAATGTTGATAATAATTGAAATATGTTATTTTAATAATCAAATGAATTAAATAAGTTGAGATGTTTAGATATTGTGATTGAATGTTATGTGTTTGGATTTTATAATGAATTTAAATTGTTTGGTGAGATTTTGATTTAATAATAATTAATAAGTAAATAAATGGTAAATGGTTTATTCTGTGGAACATAATGATTAAAAATATGTTAATAATAAATTTAGAATTGTTGAAAATCTGATTGCAACACAGGATAAATAAATAATGAGGATAAATAAAAAGAGTTAATGAAACATTTTAAATAATAATGTTTATAAATTTTTATATAAATTATTTAAAAGAGAATTGTTTGTTTGATGTATGCTAATAATCCAGGTTTACTGCTATTTGTGTATTGTGTTATGTGATGTATTATAACAGTGTAGTGTGGAACTGCTATAGGGGGAGGTTGTAGATTTTGTATTAATTATTTTATGTTACTAATGGTTAAGCTTCCATATAAAGTGGGTTAAAAACCCCATCTAAATTAATATTGTCATTTAAATATAAATTCGTAAATTTAATATTACGAAAGATATTTTACTTGTGATTCCCCAAATTTTCGGGCGGTCACGGCCTCACCGAACCCTGACCGTGGAATTGGTTTAGCTTTAACAGCTATGGTTGGGGCACATTACGATTACGCGCTGACCATAACTGGCCATAGCTGTTATCGTTGTAAAGGTGTATTTTGAAATTGATGGGGGGTAATAAAAAGGGGAATCACCAAACTATGGAACAGCGGCTGCCACTCTGTTCGAGAAGGAACAGCAGAGCCAGGTGGTAGATCCGTTTAAGGGTGCATGATTATTAACGAGAACATGATGATGTTCACCAATTTTAACTTAACAGCGGAAGCAGAGACACGGAGAGGTAAAACCCTGCTCCAAAATATACAGTCTCTGTGGAAGCGAAAGGGCGAAACAGTCCTCCATAACCTGAAATAGTGTGTGTGGCTGGGAGGTGACGTAAAGGAGTCACGAATTTAAAATTTTATGACGTAAAAGTTTTGCTTATTCAAAGTTTAATCCAATCAAAAATGCTTGTGCTCTGTCCACATAATTATATGCTCAGACTCGTAAAATAAGGTTCATACTATAATTTTAAAGGTATCATTTTATTGTTGTGTGTTAGATATAGTTGTTGAGAAAATGTATTTTCATTATGTGTGTAATTTTTTTCTAAGCCAATCATTAGACGCCTGGCAGGCAATCAACATAATAGAAGTAAGTGTTGATAATGTATTACATGTATTTGTTCAATTTTAAGATGTAGTTTCATTGTGTTTTTATTATGTTAGGATATCAGCTGATCAACAATACCATGTCACTGGTATATTGGTTTGCGAATGTTACAAGTAATTAATGTTTAGTGTACTACAGATATTTTGAAGTAAAGATAAAAAGAGTATGCAAATTAATAAAAGATAATTCATGGGTGATAAGTGTTTTATGGGACATGTAGACCTGTCCAAGTGGAATGAAAAGTTGAATTTGAAATGATGGAGATGAATATAATGTAATGTTGTTTTTGAGTTGATGTGATATAATAGAATTTTGTGAAATATTGATGTTGACACGGCAGTTGTGGAGAATTTGTGTAGAGTTTTGAATGATATATATTTATGTTTATAATTAATGAGGTTATTTTGTGTATTTGTAGTGAGGTAATGAGATTGAGATTTTTGGGGATGGCAATTTTGTATTAGGGGGTAGTGTATTTGGGGAGTCCGCAACAAGGGTTGGGACGGGAATTGGAATAGATTTTAGTGAGGAGGGGCCGCCTTAGGTAAAATCCGGGGGCCAAATAAGGGAAATGAGTTTTTGGGAAGGAAACACGTATCCTATGTACAAAGGGTTAGAGAGTATTTTTTCATATATGTAGAGAAGGCGGCGAATTGTGTTAAATGATAAGTTGGGGTTTAGAATGGCTTGATTAGTAGATATTTTGATAGAGTTGGGTGTCATGGGAGTTGCAGTTGATGAATATTAGGGTCAGAGGGAGAAAGTTTATATAGGTATAGAAATCTAATACAGAAAAACGAGAATAAATAATTTACCTCACCCACAGTATATTAAAGTAAGATTGTTGAAAAGGGAGAGGAATTTATAATAAAGAATGTACAATTGTTTTTTAAACCAGTGACAGAATTTTGATAGAAGTGAAAATAATGTAAAGTCAAGAAGTGTTTATTTTAAATGATGTAAATGTCAAGTTGATGATTATTTGTATTAATATTTTGTTTGTTTTAAATATTTTGTTTATTATGTTTTGTATTTCAAGGTAGGATATTGAAAATGTTCAAGGTGTTTTCAGAAATCATACATAACATATGTAGGTCAAGGGTTTTGTACTTGACCTAGTTATGATCAGCTGATGAGTTCATACACCTACTAAGCTTGTAGAGTAGGAATTCAATTTTAATTTGTTTGTTTGATTAATTCAAACTAATATTTGAATAATTTTAATAAATGTTATTTAATAAATAAATTTAATAAATATTTAATGAATAATTTTTTTGGTTTTTCGCCTGCCAGCGAGTGAATATTTTGAGTAATGATCATTTTATTATGTATGTATTAATGATGTTTCTTTTATTGTATTGCTTTATATTGGTAGGCTATAAATTGTTCTCATGCTAGAGTAAGGATGTATTTGTATTAATAGGAATGTTTAGGTTAAGTCATTGAAACAAAAATTAGAAAAAAGAGGAAGAGAATTTTTTGATAAACGATTATTTTTTGAATTTTGAATTTTTTAAATTTTTGATAAATTTTAAAAGAAATTTTTTATTTTTAGTGTGTTATGGTAATATGTAATGTTAATGGGTGTGAGCCCAGTATCTGCTAAAGGCAGCCCAGCTTGCAAAAAGGGGAAACATATCGGCGGAGGAGCTGGGATAATTTTAGCCCGGGATTGAGGATTTTGGGGGTAGCATGTTAGAAGGCGAGGTGTGCTGTGGTGCGAGTCTGATCGATTTCTCGGTGTTGGGATCTCTTACAGAGAAGTCCAGTGATCTCGTTCAGATGAGTCCATGGTCGCTGAGCCAGGGGGGTCGTGTACCCATGAGATTAAGAACAAGGGGGTTGTTGGCACCAGTTCCTCACCGGTCCTCTTCGGGGTCATCGATGAGATTTCTTCTGTCGTGGACAGCAGAATTCTCATCGAGGGGGTATTGTAGCGGGTCAAATTTTGGGTGTTTTATTTTAACCGTTTGGGGCATATATTTATATTTTTATTTATTTCGTTTTTGGGCGGATTGTCATTGTGCAACGTATTTGTCCGTATAACAGACCAGTGTTGAGAAACAGTTGGAAACAAAGCGGAACGCAATCAGTGGTGTAACACGGCTGAAGAATTTACCTCCACCAAAATTCTAAGAACTTTGCAAGTGTGTCGACGTACAGGCGCGAATACCCACGCAAGCACGCTCAAAGGACGCTCTAACAAAAAACCAAGATGGCTAGAGAGAATAATATTTGTCGTCTTCTTCAAGATCCCCCGGAAACACTGTTTTAAGTCCGGCCCACTTAAATGACGTCAGCCACTGCCTATAGAAGATCATGTGCGACATTGACTCAAAAACCACATGCATAGCATGGGCCGAAGCTTCGGCGACGAAGCCCAAGGCTGTGATTTCCATCAAAAAGTATGAGATCACGTTAGCTACACCTGCGACGTTTTCCTGCCCAGTTAGTCGTTGATCGTGTCGGCCGACACAGCGCCGAGTGCGCCCTGCTAACTCTTACAGTTTTATTTTAAAGCAAAAGTGAAATAACAGTTTAAATCCATGTAACCGCGGTTAATACCATTCAGTGAAGAATATCTACGTTTAGTTCCGGACAAACCAGTGATTGCCAAACGTTAAATAGTGAGTGCGAATGATGACCACGTTGCCGACTATAGAATTTCACAACATGTTTAAGGGTTCGGGGTAATAAAAATGTTCGGGGGAGGGGGTATAAATTGAGAGAATGAGTGAATGGCAGGCTGGGCTCTGTCTGTATATTTGTTTTGTATAGTGATCACTAAGGTAAGCTCTTAGAATATGTAGCATGTAGCAGAGGCTAACCGAACAAAGAAAACTGTAACTTAATCTGTAAAACAATGATCAAAAGTTTTTGAACAAAATTTAAATATGATTCTGATTAATTAAAAAATCTAATTTCTCTTCTACAAAATTGCGAGTTAGTTTTTTTCACAACCTTAGTTCGTTTTATGTACTGTCATAGTTCGTCAAACGAAATGGGTGTACCGCCACTACTCGATCCGACCAGATCCAAGTTGAAAGGTAAGTGGGAGTTGTGATCTGAATAAAATAGAATAAATACCAAAATAATAAAGTTCCAATTGTAACTTTATTCTTTTTGGTTAAATTCTATTTTATTCAGATCACAACTCCCACTTACCTTTCAACTTGGATCTGGCCGGATCGAGTAGTGGCGGTACACCCATTTCGTTTGACGAACTATGACAGTACATAAAAAGAACTAAGGTTCTGAAAGAAACTAACTCTCAATTTTGTAGAAGAGAAATTAGATTTTTTAATTAATCAGAATCATATTTAAATTTTGTTCAAAAACTTTTGATCATTGTTTTACAGATTAAGTTACAGTTTTCTTTGTTCGGTTAGCCTCTGCTACATGCTACTTATTCTAAGAGCTTACCTTAGTGATCACTATACAAAACAAATATACAGACAGAGCCCAGCCTGCCATTCACTCATTCTCTCAATTTATACCCCCTCCCCTGAACATTTTTATTACCCCGAACCCTTACACATGTTGTGAAATTCTATAGTCGGCAACGTGGTCATCATTCGCACTCATTATTTAACGTTTGGCAATCACTGGTTTGTCCGGAACTAAACGTAGATATTCTTCACTGAATGATATTAACCGCGGTTACATGGATTTAAACTGTTATTTCACTTTTGCTTTAAAATAAAACTGTAAGAGTTAGAAGGGCGCACTCGGCGCTGTGTCGGCCGACACGATCAACGACTAACTGGGCAGGAAAACGTCGCAGGTGTAGCTAACGTGATCTCATACTTTTTGATGGAAATCACAGCCTTGGGCTTCGTCGCCGAAGCTTCGGCCCATGCTATGCATGTGGTTTTTGAGTCAATGTCGCACATGATCTTCTATAGGCAGTGGCTGACGTCATTTAAGTGGGCCGGACTTAAAACAGTGTTTCCGGGGGATCTTGAAGAAGACGACAAATATTAGTCTCTCTAGCCATCTTGGTTTTTTGTTAAAGCGTCCTTTTGAACGCGCTTGCGTGGGTATTCGCGCCTGTACGTCGACACACTTGCAAAGTTCTTAGAATTTTGGTGGAGGTGAATTCTTCAGCCGTGTTACACCACTGATTGCGTTTCGCTTTGTTTCCAACTGTTTCTCAACACTGGTCTGTTATACGGACAAATACGTTGCACAATGACAATCCGCCCAAAAACGAAATAAATAAAAATATAAATATATGCCCCAAACGGTTAAAATAAAACACCCAAAATTTGACCCGCTACAATACCCCCTCGATGAGAATTCTGCTGTCCATGACAGAAGAAATCTCATCGATAAACCCCGAAGAGGACCGGAGAGGAACTGGTGCCAACAACCCCCTTGTTCTTAACCTCATGGGTACACGACCCCCCTGGCTCAGTGACCATGGACTCATCTGAACGAGATCACTGGACTTCTCTATAAGAGATCCCAACACCAAGAAATCGATCAGACTCGCACCACAGCACACCTCGCCTTCTAACATGCTACCCCCAAAATCCTCAATCCCGGGCTAAAATTATCCCAGCTCCTCCGCCGATATGTTTCCCCTTTTTGCAAGCTGGGCTGCCTTTAGCAGATACTGGGCTCACACACATTAACATTACATATTATCATAATACATTAAAATAAAAACTTCCTTTTAAAATTTATTATAAATTCAAAAAATTCAAAATTCAAAAAAAATCTTTTACCAAAAAATTCTCTTCCTCTTTTTTCTAATTTTTGTTACAATTGACTTAACCTAGACATTTCTACTAATATAAACATTTCTATTCTAACATGGAGAATCACTTATAGTCTACCAATATAAAGCAATATAATAAAAGAAACATCATTAATACATACATAATAAAATGATCATTACTCAAAATATTCACTCGCTGGCAGGCGAAACATCAAAAAAAATTTTTTTTTTCAAAAAATTCAAATTTTCAAAATTTTAAAATTCAAAAAAATTATTCATTAAATATTTATTAAATTTATTTATTAAATAACATTTATTAAAATTATTCAAATATTAGTTTGAATTAATCAAACAAACAAATTAAAATTGAATTCCTACTCTACAAGCTTAGTAGGTGTATGAACTCATCAGCTGATCATAACTAGGTCAAGTACAAAACCCTTGACCTACATATGTTATGTATGATTTCTGAAAACACCTTGAACATTTTCAATATCCTACCTTGAAATACAAAACATAATAAACAAAATATCTAAAACAAACAAAATATTAATACAAATAATAAACAGATTGACATTTACATTATTTAAAACAAACAATTCTTGACTTTACATTATTTTCACTTCTATCAAAATTCTGTTACTGGTTAAAAAAATAAACAATTGTATATTCTTTATCATGAATCTCTCTTTCTTTTCAACAATCTTACTTTAATATACTGTGGGTGATGTAAATTATTTATTCTCGTTTTTCTGTATTAGATTTCTATACCTATATAAACTTTCTCCCTCTGACTCTAATATTTATCAACTGCAACTCCCATGACACCCATCTCTATCAAAAATATCTACTAATCAAAACACTCTAATCCACAACTTACCATTTAACTCAAAACGCCGCCTTCTCTACATATATAAAAAAAAATATACTCTCCAACCCTTTGTACATAGGATACGTGTTTCCCCTACCCAAAAACTCATTTCCCTTATTTGGCGGCCCGGATTCTACCTAAGGCGGCCCCTTCCCCACTAAAATCTATTCTAATCCCGTCCCAACCCTTGTTGCGGACTCCTACATGACACTACCCCCTAATACAAAATTGCCATCCCCAAAAAATCTCAATCTCATTACATTACTACAAATACACAAAATAACCTCATTAACTATAAACATAAATATAGATCATTCAAAACTCTACATAAAGTCTCCATTACCACTGTGTCAACATCAATATTTCACAAAATCCTGTTATATCACATCAACTCAAAAACAACATTACATTATATTCCTCTCTATCATTTCACATTTAGCTTTGGACAGGTCTGCATGTCCCATAAAACATTTATCACCCATAAATTATCTTTTATTAATCTGCATAAATTGTTATTTTATTTCTCATATTCTTTTTGTCTTTACTTCAAAATGTCTGTAGTACACTAAACATTAATTACTTGTAACATTTACAAACCAATATACCAGTGACATGGTATTGTTGATCAGCTGATATCCTAACATAATTAAAACACCATGAATACCTTTCAAAATTGAACAATTACATGTAATACATTATCAACACTTACTTCTATTATGTTGATTGCCTGCCAGGCGTCTAATGATTGGCTTAAAAAAAAAAAAATTACACACATAATGAAAATGCATTTTATCAACAACTATATCTAACACACAACAATAGCAGTTCCACACTACACTGTTATAATACATCACATAACACAATACACAAATAGCAATAAACCTGGATTATTAGCATACATCAAACAAACAATTCTCTTTTAAATAATTTATATAAAAATTTATAAACATTATTATTTAAAATTTTTCATTAACTCTTTTTATTTATCATCATGATGAATTTATCCTGTGTTGTAATCAGATTTTCAAAATTTCTAAATTTATTATTAATACATATTTTTAATCATTATGTTCCACAAAATAGACCATTTAACATTTATTTACTTATTAATTATTATTAAATCAAAATCTCACCAAACGATTTAATTACCTTATAAAATTCAAACACATAATATTCAATCACACTATCTACACATCTCCACTTATTTAATTCAATTTATTATTAAAATTAAATATTCCTTTGATTATTAAAATAACCTATCTCAATTATTATCAACATTCTACCAATCATTAACTATTGTCTTCATAATTATTTTGTTATTTAATTAGAGTGCAAAAATATTAATAATATTATTATTATTAATACAACATTTTCTAAAACATATACACATTACATTTCACAATACACACAAATGAATTCAATATTATTTACAAAATATACGTCAAAATTGTTCAAGTGTATCTCACTTCAGATGTCCAAATCAGCAAGGTCATTACCAGAATTTACAGTATCTAACAAGGTCTATACACTGATATTCTAGTTCAGCCACCATCGTCAAAAATACGGCCTGGTCACGGCACCAATTGTAACTTTATTCTTTTTGGTTAAATTCTATTTTATTCAGATCACAACTCCCACTTACCTTTCAACTTGGATCTGGCCGGATCGAGTAGTGGCGGTACACCCATTTCGTTTGACGAACTATGACAGTACATAAAAAGAACTAAGGTTCTGAAAGAAACTAACTCTCAATTTTGTAGAAGAGAAATTAGATTTTTTAATTAATCAGAATCATATTTAAATTTTGTTCAAAAACTTTTGATCATTGTTTTACAGATTAAGTTACAGTTTTCTTTGTTCGGTTAGCCTCTGCTACATGCTACTTATTCTAAGAGCTTACCTTAGTGATCACTATACAAAACAAATATACAGACAGAGCCCAGCCTGCCATTCACTCATTCTCTCAATTTATACCCCCTCCCCTGAACATTTTTATTACCCCGAACCCTTACACATGTTGTGAAATTCTATAGTCGGCAACGTGGTCATCATTCGCACTCACTATTTAACGTTTGGCAATCACTGGTTTGTCCGGAACTAAACGTAGATATTCTTCACTGAATGATATTAACCGCGGTTACATGGATTTAAACTGTTATTTCACTTTTGCTTTAAAATAAAACTGTAAGAGTTAGAAGGGCGCACTCGGCGCTGTGTCGGCCGACACGATCAACGACTAACTGGGCAGGAAAACGTCGCAGGTGTAGCTAACGTGATCTCATACTTTTTGATGGAAATCACAGCCTTGGGCTTCGTCGCCGAAGCTTCGGCCCATGCTATGCATGTGGTTTTTGAGTCAATGTCGCACATGATCTTCTATAGGCAGTGGCTGACGTCATTTAAGTGGGCCGGACTTAAAACAGTGTTTCCGGGGGATCTTGAAGAAGACGACAAATATTAGTCTCTCTAGCCATCTTGGTTTTTTGTTAAAGCGTCCTTTTGAACGCGCTTGCGTGGGTATTCGCGCCTGTACGTCGACACACTTGCAAAGTTCTTAGAATTTTGGTGGAGGTGAATTCTTCAGCCGTGTTACACCACTGATTGCGTTTCGCTTTGTTTCCAACTGTTTCTCAACACTGGTCTGTTATACGGACAAATACGTTGCACAATGACAATCCGCCCAAAAACGAAATAAATAAAAATATAAATATATGCCCCAAACGGTTAAAATAAAACACCCAAAATTTGACCCGCTACAATGTTATGTACATCCTATCTGAAAATACCTACAATATCTGTAACAATCTAATTTGCAACACAAAACATAATAAAATAAAACATCTAAAGTAAACAAAATATTAATAGAATAATCAAATTGACATTTAGGTTATTTAAAATAAACAATTCTTACTGGTACCTTTTTTCCAAATTTTATCAAAATTCTGTCACTGGTTTAAAAAAAATGAAAATTTTATATTCTTTATCCTAAATCTCTCTCTTTATTTAATATTCTGATTTTCCCTTACTGTGGGCGATGTAAATTATTTATTCTCATTTAATTTACTACTAGATCTGTATACATATATAATCTTTATTCCCCTGACTCTACTATTAACTTTTACTACATGACACCCATCTCTATCAAAATATCTATCAAAACATTCTAAACTCAATTTACCTCTGGCACCGCTCATCTTTGTACTAGGATGTGTGTTCCCTACCTGGCTATACCCATATGAGCCAATGCCCCTCCAAAATATCGGCAAACACTCACTCAAACTACTCTATTCCCGCCACAACGCCGCACGTTGCTCACACCTTACCACCTCACCCTTACTACAAAATATCATCAACAAATATGTTTATATCTCATTCACATTACTCATCTCTACATATACTCACTACTACTGTGTCAACATCAATACTTCTCAAAATACTATAACATATATGAACTCAAAACGACATTACATTATCCTCCTCTCTACTATTCCAACTTTAACTCTGACTTTAACTTGGACAGATCTATATGTCCCCTAAAATATTCATCACCCAAAAACTATCTTTTGTTAACTTGCATAAATTATAATTATATTTCTCCTTATCATTATTGTTATCATTACTCCAAAACATCTGTAATACATTAAAAACATTACACTGAACATTAATTACTTGAAACATTTATAGCCACTATACCAGTGACATGTTATAGGCTGATCAGCTGATCCTACTAACACAATTAAAACACATCTCATAATTGAACAAATTACATGGAATATACCTTTATCAATACTTACTTCTACCCTCATTGTTTTCCCCTTTCTAATTCTGATCATTTTGTGTTACCCGCCTGCCAGACGTTTAATTATTATTAGCTTAGAAAAAAAATACACACATAATGAAACACATTTTTATCAACAGCTATATCTAACTTACAACAATAGAATAGTACACTTAGAATTATAGCCTGAACAACTTGTATTGAAAATATGAGCATCTAGTTATTTAGCAGAGCACAAGCAGTTTTATTGGATCAAAATTGAATTAGTAAAGAAATTTTTTATGTTATAAAATTTACATTCGTGACTCCTTTGAGTCACCTCCCAGCCACACACACTATTTCAAATTATGGAGGACTATGGCGCCCTGGCGCTTCGACAAAGACTGTATATTTTGGAGCAGGTTTTACCTCTCCTTGTCTTTGCTTCCGCTATTACATTTTAAAAGTATTGAACATCAACATGTTCGGGTCTATAATTACACACCCTTAATGCGGGTCTACCACCTTTCTCTGCTACCCCCAAGCGGGCAGAGTGGCAGCCGCTGTTTCATAGTTCCGGAGATTTCCCCTAGTTGTCTCCCCCCATTGAATTTCTAATATATACCAATTTCAAGTCAGCTATGGTCAAGGGACTTGATATGACCATAGCTGGCCGCTAGCCAAAACCACGGTTAGTGCTGGTAAGGCAGTAACCGCCCGAAAAGTCGAGGAAATCTAAACTTCAATTTGACTGCCTGTTATATCCATTACTAATATGTGCAACACGGTCGTTTAGAAGTGTGTAAATTTTATTTTACACGAATAAGGTGTGCCGCACATTTTCGCCATTTTCGCCTCCGATGGGGGTAACACTCTCTGTTACCCCCAACCCATTTCACTATCTACGGGAGCACAGGCCACCCCCGCAATAGCAACTTACTAACTAATTATTAACATTGATAATTAAACTTTCTACATTGGCCGTTCCACACTCCATTGTTCTATCACTTCATCGAGCACCAATCAACCCCCTAAAATTACCCTTTAATCTTGTATAATAACAAGTTCTTTTATTTACTTTTAAAAATTTTCACATAGACACTTCTGCAAGTCCAATCTTTCACTTTTCACTAACACTTTCTTTCTGACAAAATAATAAGTACCACAATGAATCATCTTATGCAGTTACATCAAAATAAAATACATTTGTGTTGTTTTCTGAAGGAAAACAATTCCTTGAAAATTTAAGTATTCAAATTCCATATTTTTGGTTGTTTCATTTTACAATTTCTAAAATAAAACTAAAATATTTCGTGAAAAGAGGAAAGAAAAAAAAATATATATATATACGACCTTTCCACGAAACTATGGGTCCCCCTCTCCGTTCAAATATGTAGTTAAATTTCTATTTTGTACCAATTTTGGTGGAGCCGGACCATCGTTGCTTTCACCGCCCGAAAGAAGATCTGCCAACCATGGCCCGCCTCCGAGTTCCGAATTCCACGGCCAGGACTGGTAAGATCGTGACCGCCCGAAAATGGGGGAGACTCCCTTCTGTAAACATATAAAATCAGATTAAATTTCATTCACTCAATAATAATTAATAACAATCATGGTAAAATTCCTATGATGACCAATACAATTTCAAATTTGTAGCATTGTGTGTCCCTACTATCTCCCTTGTCTCTCTGTTCTGCAATACATACGAATTCTTCATCTTAACTTCTATTACCTCATACGGTCCCTCATAGAGTAAGAAAAATTTCTTGATCTCCTTGTCCTGAGCGCTCGACAAATCATGTCTCCTCACCAATACCAATTGTCCTACTTCGTACTTCATCCACTTACCTTTTGCGTCGTGCCTACGTTTTCTTTGTTCCCCTTTACTTAATAAACTCTCATTTGCCAACCTGATTTTTATACTCACATCCGCTTTCTCACTCTCAGGTGGGTAATCAAACAACTGTTCCAGAATCCTCGGGGGGCGTGTTCCTTTGATTAACTCGTGAGGTGTATAGCCGGTGGACTCGTGGGTGGTACTGTTCAGCCAAGTCTCTACTCTTCGGACGTACAACGGCCACTCGCTGTGTTTAGCGTGACAATAGGCTCTAAAGATCCTGCCTATCTCTCTCATTACACGCTCAGCCTGGTTGGACTGGGGATGGTACACAGCCGTATGTTTCGTGATGATTCCTTCCCATCCTAGAGTCTGACGCCATTTCCCACTGATGAACTGTGGACCATGATCTGATAGAATCATGTAGTCCTTTGTCACCTTCTCACTCAATACCTGGCTGGTAGCTCCTTTAACGCTATACAATCTCACATATTTAGAAAAAGTATCAAGCATCACAAAAATATACATCACTCCGCCTCTACCCTTTGGCAATGGCCCAAACAAATCTACCGCAACTAAATCGAAAGGTCTATTCACTTTTATAAAATTCATCTCCCCTTCTACTCTATAATTTACTACCTTCGATTTCTGACATAAATCACAACCCCTTAACAATTTTCTAACCCTTCTTTCCATATTTTTAAAAACACATGACTCTTTCAAAACATTAACACACTTCTTCGCCCCAAAATGACCATATCTTAAATGACAATCCCAAATAATCTTATCAACTAACCCCTCTGGCATAACTAGTTTCCAATCACGCTCACCCCCTACTACTTTCTTAAATAATAACCCCTGATAAATCTGAAAATGCTGATTATATTCTGACTCTGCTACTTCTGTTTCTAAACTACCCATAATCTTACCTGACTTACCATCTGCTCGTTGCATGGTTCTGATGTCCTTCAACTCTTCACCAAAAATTCTATCTTCTCTGCTAATCTGAAAAATTTCAATTTCCTTTAAATCCCTACCTGTCTTATTGTCTAGCATGTCTACCCGTGAAAGAGTGTCAGGTATCTTGTTGTCTGTTCCCTTGATGTACCCCCATTCAAAATTATATTCCTGTAAAACAAGTACCCACCTGGTTAAACGGCTGTGAGCGAGTTTACATGTATTTAAGAAGGATAGTGCCTTGTGATCGGTGCGGATCACCGTCCTATTTCCCAAGATGTAAGTGCAAAATTTGCTAACGGCGAACACAATACTTAATAGTTCCTTTTCGGTAGTGGTATAGTTCTTCTCAGCCATCAACAAGGATCTGCTCGCAAATGCGATGGTTAGGTGTTCTTTCTCTTCGTCTTCTTGGTAGAATTCCGCACCTACGGCCACGTTACTACCATCTGTCTGTAAGAAAAATATTTTATTAAAATCAGGGTGGTTCATCATTATCATTTTGCTAAATTTCTGTTTAATTTCGTTGAACGCCTCTCGTTCCACTAATCCCCATCTCCATTGTTTATTTTTCTGGAGTACCGCACTCAATCTTGCTGTCACATGGGCGTAGTTCTTCTGAAATTTTCGATAAAAATTACACAATCCCAGAAAACTCTGTAGCTGCTTGATGTTCTTTGGCTCAGGGAAGCGCATGATGGAGTCCACTTTATCCAGATTTGCGGAGATTCCTTCTGGTGTGATTATAAATCCTAAAAAATTTATTTGTGTCTGTAGAAATTTTGATTTGTCCCAATTTACAGTAAGTCCGCCTTCCTTTAATTTGGCTAGCACATATCCTAAATGATCTAAATGGTCCTCAAAAGTTCTTGACGCAATTAAAATATCATCTACATATACCGTTAAAAAATCTAAATCTTTGGGTTTTAAAATTTGGTCTAAGCATTTTATGAAGCTGGCTACGCTGGTATTTAATCCAAATGGCAATCTTTGAAATTGATAGTTCTTACCGTTAAATAGGAAAGCTGTATATTTCCTACTCACCTCCGCCAATGGTACCTGCCAATATCCTGCTGTTAAATCCAATGACGTCATATATCTCACCCCGCTGAATTTCTGAAATATTTCGTTGATTGACTCTGGTGATTCACGGTCTGGTATTATTATCTGGTTGATCCTCCTGGCATCTAAACATAACCTAACTCTGCCATCTTTTTTAATTACTACAACTAATGGGTTCGAATAGTGTGATACTGACCTTTCTATTATCTCTCCTTCCATCATCCTGTCCAGCTCCTCTTGCACCGCTCGTCTCTTGGAATAAGGCACGGGATAACTCCGCTGCATGAAAGGTGTGTGTTCCCGTATCTGCAATGTACATACATAATCCTTTGCCCTTCCTGGAATATCGGCAAACACTCCCTTAAACTCCTCGATCACTTGCCACAGCGCTGCACGCTGATCACTCCTTACCACCTCACCTCCACTACAAAATTCATCCGCCCTTATCTCCCATACTGCATTATTAATATTACTCCTTTCATCCTCACAATCACCAATATACTCACTCTCTCTACATAAATTTACTCTAGTATCTGCATCACTTTCACCTACTCTCTTTTGTAGTATTTTTACCCCCGTTGTTCTAACTTTATCTATTATTTGTTCAAAATTAGCCTTTACAGACCGATCACCCCCGTCTAATTCTACTATTTTCTCCTTAAAGTTTACAATAGCTTTATTTCTTTGCAGGAAATCATTACCCAATATTATGTCTAAACTTAACCCTTTAACTACCAAAAATGTGTTCTCAAATTCTATGTCATTTATCAAAAAACTTAAGTGTATCTGTTTTGTTATTCTCTTACTGCGTACGCCTGTAACTCCTACTACTGTAACCCCAGCTACTGGTAAAATTGGAATATTCTTTATACTTTCTTTTAACTCTCCTAAAATGTTTTCAGCAATAACAGAAATCTCACTACCTGTATCTACAAGTGTTCTATAATATTTATTAGCTACATTTACCTGTATTTCTGTTAGTCCCGCTCTCACCTCGATTGCCTTGTTTTCTTCCTCCAGCAGGTCTGCAACTATATCTGTTCTAATTACATTACTCTTGACATCTTCTAATGGTTGGACCTCATTTGCTTCCCCGCACAGTGGTCTGGTCCGTGCTACCACTGTATGCTCTAGTTTTCCGGTTGTTGTCTATGGTTGCTTGTTGTAGGTATCTGGACCCCGCGGCGGTCCCTGGTGGTAGTTATTTGTTCCTCTGTACGGCCTGTTTTCGTTTCTCCTCCTCTGCTCTTCTCTTGGTAAATTACATTTATAACATCGTTGTCTGCTGGCGAAATTCCCCCATTTGCACCTGGAACAACTCCACTCACCTGGTTTGTTTACATTATCTCTATGCACATTATTATTATACCCACGATAATTATTACTCTTATTTTGATTATATTCAACATGATGATGGTTATTATTCGGTTGTATTCGCCTACCCCCTTCTCGATCTCTAATACTCTGTAATATATCTAGTATTCTCTCCAACTCATTCATATCTTCAATTTCTTTTGTCATTAAAGTGGTTTGTACATCTTTCGGTAAGTGTTTACTTACATGTCTAACAAAAGATTTAAATGGTATCTGCGGCTCTAAATATTTCGCTTCGTTATATAACTTGGTAACGTATATCGTTAAATTATTATTATTAGGGTGTCCTAAAAAATCGCCCGTTCCCATTATACGGCTTCTTAGTATCTCTTGTTCATCTTCGGTCCAATATTTCCCTTTAAATGCTCTTTCGAATGTCTCATAACAGTCCCATTCTGACCGATGTGCTTCCGCCCACACTACTGAAATACCCCTAAAACATTTAATTATTTTGGTTAATTGTACCTCCCAATTACTGTTATTGAAACGGTTGTATTCCCGGGTTTGGTTTATAAATCTCATTGGATGTATTGTTCGGTTTTCATAGCTAAATGTTTCTAATTCAATTTCATTGTGTAGATCTCTAGTTATGATAACCCTTTCAGTAACCCCGGTAAATTTTTTGTTAATTTCCCCCCGTAATTCATTTTTCACACTCATTAAATTGTTCTCAATTATAGTACATTTATCATATATATTATTACTAGTTTGTAAACTGAACTCATCTATTTCTCTAAGCTTACTTTGTATGGTACTTATTTTACAGTTGGTATTATCTGCATGCTCTGAAATAGCTTTACTTACTGTTTCTATATTCTCTGCTATACTTATTACATTTGACTCAAAATTTTCTAACGATCTTGTAAAACGGTTGTTTTAATGTCTATTTGTTTATTTATTTCAAATTTGGTTTTCATCTCTATCTGCTTATCTACTGTAGCTAAAAATTTATTTTCTATCTCTTTACTTTGTGTCTCCATTTGGTTTTGAACTGTGTTAATTACTGTTTCATTGATTGTATTGATTTTGTCATCTAAATCATTTATTTTAGCATCGAATTTCTCATTAACTATTTCTACTACTTGTTCTTGCATATTTGTACAACGTACGTCTATTTCATTGATTCGTCTATCAAAAATAATATTCTGTTTTCTGATTTCATTTTTTACTTCATTAAACTCATTTTTCTGTTCGCTAAACAGTGCTTGCATCATTTTTACTATTTGATTTTCGTCAGCCCTGTTAGTCGGGACTGGCGTTGAGTGAATAATTTCTCCACTCATAATTTGCGATTCAGTTGCGCTTGTCTGGCTTTCATTGGTATTGTCAGCTAGACTGACGTTCTCGTTATCTGCCATTTTAACTTTTGTTTAAATATTTCTATTTCTTTTCAAAAAAAATGTTTTCGTATAATAAATATTAGACATTCATATTATATCTAAAATTATTGTAAAATTTTTTCTACCACGTATGGTTACAACATAACCTTATTTTACGTATTTTCTACTCTTTCGCTACCCACTCTGTTTCTGAATTCTGGCTTATTTATATAATTATTTTATATAATGTCGTTGTTCGGGCCGCCATTTGTACAAAAACATACTTATTATACATTTAATTCACTTTATTGTACTCACCGTTATTCCTAAGGGTCCCCCCAGAGTTTTATAAGCGAGATCAGAAACAGTGTGAGGTTACGAAATAAATACGAATACACATTTTGAATGAAGAGAATGAATGCTTTTAATTATTCAGAATTATTTAAAATTTTGTTCCAGAATTTTACTCATTGTTTTATAGATTCCACTACAGTTTTCTTTGTTCGGTTTATCAGCTACTACATATTAACTTATTCTACCATCTTACCTTACTGATCACATTTTAACACATATTGTAACAAGACCCTATATGTGGTTGTAATCAAATCAAGTCCCACTGTTTGGGCTAGCCACTTGGTCACCAGACCGCTGTATGCCGGTCGTTACAAAAGAATAAAATGTATACTGAAAATTCAACAAAATAGAATTTTCAAATAATAAAATAATTTTGTTTATGTTTATAGAGGTGTGTATAAGAGATAAATCTGTTTTTTAAAAGGTTCTGGTAAAATTTTAATAACAGGTAGGTATTTATTGACCGTCGAGCACTTCTTGAAGATTTGCACCAAGTCTGGAGTTAAATAGATTAACTCCAGGTAATAATCGATTGGTGACTTTTCTGACTGGTCCAATATCTTGTTCAAAATAGAATATATTCTTCTCACTTAAGTCCTTCAGCCTTATAAATACCCTTAATTTACCCTGTGAAATAAGTACAGATACAAAATAATGGAAATATAAAGATTTATTGACAATTTTAAATAAATAATCGATATTTTATCGATGGAGAGCAATTATCGACTCTGTCCCGGGAATTATCGATTGTGTCATACAGAACAAAATTTATGATATTTAATATATTATAAGACAGGTTCTTTGAGCGATTAGAATTAATAGTCAGAGAAGGGTGACGAGAAAGTATAACATTAACAATTAACACAAATACAATAATTATTATTCAATAAAATTTAAATAATTCTAATATGTAATGTGTATGATCGTTGTCGTACCATACGCAGACGATGACGTCACTGCCGGATAAAGAAGGCCGGCTCTGTAGAATTAAAAGATGGCCGCTACTAGTTCTGGCGTAATTAATGTGAACTCGGCATGTCCCAAAATCACGACAAAATTACCTTCGTCAAGGTCTAAAATGTCCCCGCACTGGTGTAATATGTCTGTTAATCTATTTGGAGTATTCTGGTGAAGTGTTCTGTGTAAACTTGCGTTAGTTAGTTTATTTTCTATGTGTTCAACTTCTATGGTTTTCTCAAGTTATTGGTTAGGATTTGCAGAATAAATCAGTTGAAATACAGTGTTTTACTTGTTTCTATCACTCGTATTATGTAGTTAAGTATTTGTTTTCACTATTGTCGTGAATGTATGAACAGCTTTAGCTTTAAAAAGTGTCTAAACCGTTTAACTCTCGTTCACTGATTTCAATGGCTAAACGCTAGTACCATCTTTCTCGATTTTTTTAAAGAAACGTTCTTTTACACAACTGTCCAGCTTGATATTCAACAAAAGACTAATTAACTTGGTCATAAATCTTGCCCAGTTAATCCTTGAAAAAGTATTGTTAACATTTTTCGACTTCCCATACATATGATAAAATATTACATTATGTATGGAATTTATCTATTTTATTCCTCACCTTTATGAATTATTAACCTTATTATTGGTTTAATCATCTCATTCCCTTTAAATTGATGTATTATAGTCCATATCTGTAGATATTTTGTGGAAATTAACAAATTTCTTTACTTTATGGAAATATAGGCTCAAAATTGGATTTCCCTCTTTATATAAAATCCCCTCCATTTAAATATTATTAATACTATTATAATAAATTTTAATTAGTCATATTCCTCTTCCTTTCCTTAAATACATATAAATTACACCTTTGAACTGGTTTTTTGTGTTAATCTGTAAATTTGACATTGCTCTTTAAAATTAATTAATTTATATATTTTGACAATTTACAAAATGTTAAGGTATATTTCCTTATTATCATTTTAATTCATAGGATCATTCCTAGTAGTGGTTAATTGTGTTATCTTATATAAATCTTGGTAGTTTACAGGATTTATTAAGTGAATTATACTATTTTATTTTGGTTCTCTGATTTCACCAAATGGCCTAGATTTTAGAATTTTACATTTCTTTCTTTCTCAAATAATTTAAACTTAATTCCTCCTCTGACTTTACATAATTACAATTATATCAAAATAACATGATTTATAACTTATTGTGTTGTGTAGTAGTTAATTAACACTACATATTTAAAATAAATAATTATGAACATGGTTTAGCAATCTGCACAATTGAACATATTGCAGATATGGTTTGAACATATATCTTTTAACTATTTTTGAGCTAACATAGCATACCTATTAGAACATTATTACTGGTATGTAGGTTATTATTTATCAAACATAATTCTTTTAAAACACATAACATAAATCTTATTTTCGAATAAACCTTACAAATACATTTATTTAACACATTGATTTTAGGACTGTGAAATAACAGTCTATTTAAACATGTTACACTTATTCATACTATAATAGTACCAGTCCTTTCTGGTTTAAACCATTATTATTGTGATCCCCTACATCAGTAAACATTAACTCCCATACTCTATTTATTATCATTTTTTTACAAATGTCTTGTAAATAAAGATTTACATTAAAATAATAAAATACTGGAAACCTTCCATTTTATTATTTTATTATGCTGTTTATTATTAGATTTTAAAGTTGTGATATAGCATACTACTAAGTTATAGTACCACCAACTTTAAGTTTATTGCATTTTTTAAAAAAAAAACAACACTTACTCAAATTCACTTTCACTGTTGGTTCTGATATTTTGAGTCTTATTATCTCAGACCAGACCTTTAGTAATCATGGACCGTTAAGACTAGTTTATTTTCTTTATTACACAATAGCTTTAGCCGGTGCACTTCTTATAACGCTATACAGCACTTTAGTTTTCTCAATAATTACATTTTATAAGATTTTGGGTATGTTATACTTTCTTTTGCATAGTTTTTGTGGGTTTGGGATTGATAGTAGTTTATATAATAATAGGTTTTACTACGGTGTTTCTTTCATACTATTTCTTCCTCTCCTCCTGTCTTCCTTCTTGTCCTTCTTCGTATCTTCCTTCTGGTATTCATTCTTGTCCCTCTTCTAGTCTTCATTCTTGTCCCTCGTCTAGTCTTCACTCTTCTGTTCTTCCTTCCTCATTCTTGGGTAAACCAAGGTACTTGGTGTTATCACGACTGAGGTTTAGTTTGGAGTATTTAATTTATTCACTGAACTGACTTTATTCTTCTACACAGGTTTCAGGGTATTGTTTTCTTCCTGTTCACAAACTTTATTCTTCCCTCTTCTTGGTTTTGGGATATTTTGGTATTCACCACTCTTTAATTGAATCTCTTTTTTCTTAATATGGCCTTATATAACTGGTTTACTGCTCTGAGCTTCCTGGGTAACTTACTGGTATTATACTATGATTTGATGAGTTGCTTCGATACTTTCTTTGGTTTTTTAAAAACAGTGGTTTTTATATATAATGTAGTGAGGATTTTTATCTTATTGTGGTTCATTCCTCTGATTTATTTAAATGTCATTCAATATTATTATAACATTTGTTGGTGTAATTAAACTTTATGATTTCTCATGACTTAAAATGTAGTGGATTTTCTGTCACGCTACAGAATGCCCTTCTCCAGAAGTAATTTTTTCAGACTATACTTGCTTTGTCTGAAACAATTGCTTATGATAATTATTCAAGGTTTGTTATTATTTTGGACTTCCTTCCATTTTAAAATTTTCTTATTTATATTTGAGTTTATATCATTCTCACTTGATTTTCCTTGATAGTAATAGTCTTCTGAGTTTCATATTTATTATTTCATTTTTATATTTCTTCTTAGTATTTTCTCCTTGGGATATTTTCTCCCTATCGTTCCCTACTTTGTGAGCTGGTTCAGTTCAGAGAGGCACTGTACGCTACTTTCCTCTGCTGTCCAATACTTCACACATATTTGAGTACAGAGGCAAATCATCTCCGCTCAAAAGCATATTAATCCTGCTGGAATTATCATCAGACAGATTTAAAAAAATTATTCAGAATAGTACACATTTGTTACTATTTAAAAAATATCTTTGGGATACTTCACTTATTACTTATTATACTTCTCAGAGATTTTAATATTTCTATCTCAGTTGTTCATCTGACTTATTATCTGGATGTTTCTTTCATTTGATATTATGGTAGGAAGCTCTTCTATTATTACATTTTTCAACTTTTATTATCATATAAATCTTTTGGTTATAAATTCTTTATTACCTTCTGGTTTTTTTCATTATAATCTGCATTATTTATAGTAGCATATCTTTATGACATTTTTAGACTGTTTCATCGTTCTTAAAATTTCCACTTGTTCTATTTTCTAGAATTTTTTATAACTGTCATTATCATAATTGTCATTTAATTCATAAATCATTTTATATTAATTCGTTTAATTACATAAATTTTTGACATTATTTTCACATTATTCCGGTCATTGCTATTATACTTGCAAATGATGTTTTTTTTTATTAATTTCATTATGAGGTCATATTTTCTCCTCATACCACTTAAAGTTTCATTCTCTCATAATTCCAAAGAAGTTTTTGTACTTTATTTTATTCAATCACTTAAATCGTATTAAAGAATTTTTTCTTTTTTATTTCCTTCAACACCATTTTACGGAAAGGTTTTTACTCTTCATATTGAACTTAGACATGATTATACTGTCTAGAATTATTTGTTTTAATTCTAAATCTGTTTCCTCTTATTTATCCCATTATGATCCTTTGTTACCATGGTAATTATCTTCTATGCTTACCATAAATATGGTAGGAAATCTCATCAGTTTATTTCACCATATTGTTTTATTTATAATTGGTTGGTAAGTTGTACTTATACTTGGTTTGGGAAACTTGATTTATTCATAATTCAAAATTCACTCTTCTTATATTATTCTGTGACGTTTTCTCAAATAATTTGTATGTAAGGTGGGCTTACATGTGTTTTGGCTGGTTTTATTTCTCTAAACTCTCTTGGTATTATTGTCAAAATGTTTCTCTTCAAATAAATATTTAGTAAGCTGTCCTTACTTGTTTTTGACCTTAGATGGTTTTATTTCTAAATTCTCTCCTTCTTTATTATTATATTATAGCCATAAAGTTTTTCTTCAAATATTTGTTATGTAAAGTGGGCTTACATTTGTTTTTAGAATTTGGTTGGTTTACATTCAAAATTCTGTTTTATATATCTTCTTCCAAAATGTTCCTTCTCAAACAAATTGTATGTAATTGGCTTACATTATGTTTTTTAGAATTTAGGGGTTTTTAACATTCGAAATTCTTCTTCTATCATTGCCATAAAATTTTCCTTCAAATATATTTTTTATTTTATGTAAGATGGGCTTACCTTTGTTTTTAGTATTTAGTTATTTATTTTAACTTCTTCTTATGCATATCTTCTTTTCAAATAATTTCCTTCAAATAATCTTTATGTAAGATTGGCTTACATGTATTTTAGAATTTTGGGGGTTTTTAATTCTAATTCTTCTGTATTCTTGCCATAAAATTTTCTAATAATTGTAGATAATATGTGCTGATATTTCTTTTTAGAATTTGGCTGTTTATTTCAAAATTCTTCTTGTTATTCTTCCTTCAAAATATGTTTCTTCTCAAATAAATTGTATGTAATTGGCTTACATTATGTTTTTAGAATTTAGGGGTTTTTAACATTCGAAATTCTTCTTCTATCATTGCCATAAAATTTTCCTTCAAATATATTTTTTATTTTATGTAAGATGGGCTTACCTTTGTTTTTAGTATTTAGTTATTTATTTTAACTTCTTCTTATCCATATCTTCTTTTCAAATAATTTCCTTCAAATAATCTTTATGTAAGATTGGCTTACATGTATTTTAGAATTTTGGGGTTTTAATTCTAATTCTTCTGTATTCTTGCCATAAAATTTTCTAATAATTGTAGATAATATGTGCTTATATTTCTTTTTAGAATTTGGCTGTTTATTTGAAAATTCTTCTTGTTATTCTTCCTTCAAAATATGTTTCTTCTCAAATAAATTGTATGTAATTGGCTTACATTATGTTTTTAGAATTTAGGGGTTTTAAATTCTATTTGGCTGTATTAAGTCCAAACCCTTATTATATTATTCTTCTTTTCAAATAATTTCTTTCAAATAATCTTTATGTAAGATTGGCTTACATGTATTTTAGAATTTTAGGGGTTTTAAACTCTATTTGGCTGTATTAAGTCCAAACCCTTATTATATTATTCTTCTTTTCAAATAATTTCTTTCAAATAATCTTTATGTAAGATTGGCTTACATGTATTTTAGAATTTTGGGGGTTTTAAATTCTATTTGGCTGTATTAAGTCCAAACCCTTATTATATTATTCTTCTTTTCAAATAATTTCTTTCAAATAATCTTTATGTAAGATTGGCTTACATGTATTTTAGAATTTTGGGGGTTTTTAAATTCTAATTCTTATATATCTGCTAGCCATAAAATTTTCTAATAATTGTAGATAATATGTGCTTATATTTCTTTTTAGAATTTGGCTGATTTAAGTCCAAACCCTTCTTATATTATTCTTCTTTTCAAATAATTTCTTTCAAATAATCTTTATGTAAGATTGGCTTACATGTATTTTAGAATTTTGGGGTTTTAATTCTAATTCTTCTGTATTCTTGCCATAAAATTTTCTAATAATTGTAGATAATATGTGCTTATATTTCTTTTTAGAATTTGGCTGTTTATTTCAAAATTCTTCTTGTTATTCTTCCTTCAAAATATGTTTCTCTTCAAATAAATTGTATGTAATTGTCTTACATTATGTTTAGAATTTAGGGGTTTTTAACATTCGAAATTCTTCTTCTATCATTGCCATAAAATTTTCCTTCAAATATATTTTTTATTTTATGTAAGATGGGCTTACCTTTGTTTTTAGTATTTAGTTATTTATTTTAACTTCTTCTTATGCATATCTTCTTTTCAAATAATTTCCTTCAAATAATCTTTATGTAAGATTGGCTTACATGTATTTTAGAATTTTGGGGTTTTAATTCTAATTCTTCTGTATTCTTGCCATAAAATTTTCTAATAATTGTAGATAATATGTGCTTATATTTCTTTTTAGATTTTGGAGGTTTTTAATCATAAAATTTCTTCATGGATGCCTGGTTAAAAACACCCTTGACTTTACTTGAACTTATTTCTTTGATTTCATAGGTGTTGTTGTTATTGTCTTTTGAGACGATATAGGGACCAGTATACAGGAGCAATAACTTTTTTGTTATCCCCTCTAGGGAACTGGGTAATTCCCTATTCTTCAACAACACCTTCTCTCCAACGGTATAATGAATAACCTTACCCATGCATTTATTGTATTTGTTCCGCCGTTTCTCCTGATCTTCGGCCACCATATTACAAAATTGAATTTTATCAAATCTATATTTATGTTCTCTGGGGAATTCCAAGATATCTGCAATCTCTCTAGGGGGTTGTCTCTTGTACATTGCGGAGTATGGGGTTATTCCTATGGCTGGATGGTAGGCCAGGTTGAGGAATTCTTCAGTGGCCTCCAAGTATTCTTGCCACCTTCTCTGCTGATCATGGCAATATGTTCTTAATAGGCGCCCCACCTCTCGCAAGACTCTTTCGGCCGGGTTACTGCTTGGGTGGTATACGAACGTCTTGTATGTGTGAACCCCCATGGACAGCAGTGTATCCCGCCATCTCCTCCCCTTGAATTGCGTTCCGTGGTCGGTTATGATCGATACCGGTTTTCCGACGGTTGGGAAGTACTGGTCGATCAGGATATTAAGAACTTTCTTCGTAGTCGCCCGATTTGCTGGGTATAGCTTTACGAACTTAGTGTAATGGTCCATAATGATGACGATATATCTGTATCGGTGGCGGCCTCCACTGCGGGGAAATGGCCCGCAGATATCCAGGAATACCTTCTCAAGTTTAGACTGCGATGTTATTGGAATCATCTGCCCTTCTCTTTTCTCGTTATTAGTTTTTACGAGTTGGCAAATGCGACAGTTTCTAATATACCTCCGTACCTTCCGACTGATGTCCTTTATATAGCAGTTTTCTTCCAGGGCCTTTACCACCTTTAAAGCGCCCATATGCCCATATCGAACATGATAACTGATCACTATCTCTTTCTCGATATGGGTTGGAATTATTACCTTCCACTCCTCCTTAAATAATGATGGTTTGGAAAACAGGATTCCCTTATGTATAGTGTAATATCGGGAGATGGTCTCATCTCCTGCTTCCAATCTTGAGATAATAGTAATTAATTTCGGGTCAGCTTGTTGGTGTGTGCTTAGTTGTTCTAGAACTGATTGTAAACCGGCGCTGCTGCTGAGAATATGGTACACCTTCAGAATACTCTCCTTCTCCCCCTCGAACGTCTGCTTGTCAATGTCAACTCTAGACAATACGTCCGCGACGACATTCTTCCTTCCGGGGATATACTCCCACTTAAGGTCGTATTCTTGCAGCAATAGTATCCACCGCGTTAATCTTCCATGGCTCAGCTTACATCTCTTAAGGAACGAGATAGATTTATGGTCTGTCCGGACGGTGACGGGATAACCAAGAATATATGTACGGAACCTTCCGCACGCGAACACGACACTCAATAACTCCTTTTCTGTCACATGATAGTTTTTCTCACTCTGGTTCAGAGCTCTGCTGGCAAAACAATTACAAGATGCTCGCCCTCCTCATCCTCTTGATATAAAGTAGTGCCAAGGCTGATGTCACTGGCATCGCAATTAAGAAAGAAAGGCTTGTTAAAATCTGGATGACGGAGTATAACGTGTTTAAGGAATTTTTGTTTTATGAGAGTCAATATGTTTTGTTGTTCATTACCCCAGATCCATTTATTTTTAGATGACAGTTGCGGCTGGAATCTGGCAGTCAGTTCGGAGTACTTTTCCTGGAACTTGCGGTAGTAGTTACAGAGTCCCAGGAACGACTGTAACTGCCTTCGATTCTTTGGTGTAGGAAAGTTCTGAATTGCTTCGACTTTTTCAGCCGACGGTGAGATTCCCTTATCATTTAATATGAAGCCCAAGAATTGTATCTCTTTAGCAATAAAATGAGACTTTGCTAACTTCAGAGTAATACTGTTTGCTGCTAGCTTCTGTAAGACATGTTCCACACGGTAGCAGTGTTCCTCCCAAGTTTCTGAGGACACTAGCAAGTCATCGACATATACGGTGGTGAATTTTAGTGCTTCTTGGCCAAGTATCTGATCCATGCAGTGCACAAAGACTGCGACTGAGTTTACCAGTCCGAAGGGCAACCTCTTAAACTGGTAGTTCCGCCCTTCGAATATAAAGGCCAGATACTGGCGACTCTGTGGATGTAATTCCACCTGCCAGTATCCGCACACCGTATCCCAGGTAGTGAAGTATTTGGTACCGTGGAACCGTTTTAAGATCTCCTCAATCTCACCGGGCGAAGTCCTGTCATTTATGATCATCTTATTTATTTCGCGCGCATCTAAACATAAACGGACTTGTCCGTTTTTCTTAGGAATAGCCACGATAGGACTTGTATAAGGGGAATGGCTACTCTCTATAATGTCACGGTTAATCATTTGCTCTATTTCAGCTCTTACTGCCTGCTTTCGTGATTGCGCAATGGGGTAAGACTTCCGGTTAAAGTCTACAGTGTCTCGGAATTGTAGAGTACACTGGAAATTCTTCACTTTACCGGGCTCATCAGAAAAGACTGATTTATATTTATTGTAGATGTCTATTAATTTGTTCGCTTGGTTTGTTGTTAAACCTTCGCCAGTTATACCGCTCCGGAAATCCCTGATCTCCTGGATTTTTTGCGACCATAAATCTTCATTGGAGGTGTCGTCTATTCTCTGTTCAATTATGGATGTTGGTTGGATGTAATTAATTTTTCGGATTTGCTGATGGATACTATCGGGAACGGCTTGGTCACTACCTACCAAGTTCGCCGTCCAAGTATGTCCGCTAGAAAACAACGATAAGGTTTCAGTTCTTAGATCTATGATGGCGGAATTCCTCCTAAGCACATCACACCCGACCAGTATATTAAATGGCAGACCGCTCGCCACCAAGAATTCCATGTCAATCGCTATACCACAGCTCATCACACTGGCGGAGACTTGTCTACGTATAGTTTTGTTTTGTCGGCCGGTTGCTCCCAACAAAACAATATTATTCAGCGGCAATGTTGGTAAAGTTCTCCCGCACTCTTGCTGTATCCTCTCCAGTTCCGTCGTACTTATTATTGATACGTTTGACCCAGTATCGATCATTAACTTGGCTGGGATGCCTTCTACCTTGGCGTCAACATGTATAATTTCATTATTGAAGTTATTGGTGGGACTCCTGTTATCCTCCTCCAATAACTCCTGTCTGATGTCCTTCAGGTAGTTGCACCCGATGATTGTAATACGATTGTGATTATTCTCGAAATTGCACTCATTCTCATTATCATACCCAGTAGTCAGAAGCAGTAATGGGTTCTGTCGATTTCTTACTGCCTGTGCCCGTTTAAAGGCTCGGCATCATTGTTTCTTTGAGCCATATTATTAGATGCCTCATTCGGTATGCTCAGAGTGGTTACTTGCCGATCTGTTCTATGGTCTTCCGGTCATTCATGGTGCAACCTCTGTTCAGTGTTGTCCAAACTATTACTCCTACGCGCCGGATAGTACCTCGGTTGGTACCGTTCTAGGCTCCTCCGCCTTTCTTCGTATCTTCAGTAACTGCTTCGTCGATTGTGGTTGAATCCTCGCTGTCTTCCTTCTGCGGCTTGTATGAAGTTCACTCTAGGGCGAGGATACCTATTATTATTAAAATTACTATTATTGGGACCCGCACGATTAGCATTATTAGGGTAAGGACGATTACTATAATTGGGGCTTCTCTGACTATTTACATTATCAGGGTAGGGATTGCGGTTACCCTGATAACCATTAGAGGGTCGATTCGGGTTTTGCTGGTTTGGACCCGTATTATTATTGTCATTGTAATTGGTATTATTTACATTATTTCCATTATTATAATTGTTATTTCGCGGGTATGCCCGACCTCCTTGGTACCCAGTATTTACGTGGTTCGCACCCTGGTTATTATTCTGGTACGTCCTTGGTTCGGGCCCATCACTTCTCTTACGACTCTGCCTGTAGTAATCTTCATTTTCATAATTCTCTAGGAGTTCTGTCATTGCCTGGATGGTTTTTATCTGGCTGCCCCTCCTAGCACGAATCACCTCCTCATCATAATGGTAAGACAGCTTGTTTATTAGGCATTCCTCCGGTATGGCTGGTTCTAAGTGCTTGGCCATACACACTTTGCCGAGGAAATAAGCTGTAATTGAGCTGCCGACTTGTGGTTTGTAGCGGCCGTGGCATATATTATCTCTTATGAGATTTTGCGTGGTCTCTGACCAGTACTTGGCTTTGAACAGGCTCTTGAATTGTTCGTAATTGCCGATGTCGCTCCGGTTGGCCATCCACCAATGGTCATTCACCTCCCGAAACGACTCGTCAAGGATCTCTCTGTTCTGGAGCCATCTGTTCCCTCGGTGTTTCTCGAGGTACTCCTCTATTCGTGCCAAGAACTCCATAGGCTTCCGTTTGTATTGCCGGAAATTGAGCCATTCTCTGTTCTCTGACATGGGGAAACTGTGATATCCCGATGGTCTGTTTCTTATTAACTCTATCTCCTCCTGGCTCTGACGCACCTGTCCGGTTATGTTCACCATAGCGGCTTCCACGCCGTCACATCTTTCTGTTACTTGGGTTCTCACTTTATTTACTTCCTCCAGGGCAAACTTCTTGGTCTCCTCCAATTTAGTTTTCTGTTGTTCTTGGACCTGAGAAATCTCCTTTGTTATTACTTCCCGGACTTCCAACACTTCGTTTTCTGTTTGACGACATCTTTCGTCTACTTCTCGGATCTGCTGGTTAACAACCACGACTTCCTGTTCTAATTTCTTTACAATGGACTTCTTCGTCTCAGTTATCTTTTTATTTATTTCCTCTTTGGCTGACTCAATCCTCTCGTCTAACTTATTCGTGTTCTCTTGGTTAACTTCCCTTAGTTCTTCTCTCAACCTTTGATTATTCTCATCCATCTTCTCCTCCATTTTTAGATTATTTTCCTCCAACTTTTCCCTCAGTTGCTGATTGTTGCTTTCCATTTTCCTACTTGTTTCCTCCATTTTCTCTTCCATCTGCTTACTCAAATTTTTACTAGTTTCTTCGATCCTCTTATTGGTATTTTCTATCTTACGGCCCAATTCTTCCTTTGTGGATCGGTTATCTTCCTTCAGATCCTCTAGTTTTTCATTTAATGAATGGTTGTCTTCCTTCAGGTCCTCTAGTTTTTCATTTAATGAATGGTTGTCTTCCTTCAGGTCCTCTAGTTTTTCGTTTAATGAATGGTTATCTTCCTTCCTTTCCTTACTACTTTCGTCCATTTTCTTGTCCATTCCTTCCATTCTTTCCATCATTATCCTGAGCATCTCCTGTATGTTACTATCCTCTGCTCGTGATGGTTTCTCCTTCTCGGGGACATTGACTTCCACCGTCTGCGTTGGTACTTCGGGTCGTTCCTCTGGTGGTTCAGGTTGTTTATGTTCCACCTGGATAAGTAACACTTCCGGATCCTCCACAGGTGTTGCCTCATTATCCCCCATGTCAACCTCTTTTTCGGCCTCTGCCGCTCTCTTTTTCGATGTCGCTCGTCTTTGCATCTTTCTCTGTCTCTACTTACTAATCGCTGCCAAGCTTAGATTACTAAGCCCTCTAAGTTGGACGCCACTTTGTAACAATGACCTGTTCGTTTGTGGTTGTAATCAAATCAAGTCCCACTGTTTGGGCTAGCCACTTGGTCACCAGACCGCTGTATGCCGGTCGTTACAAAAGAATAAAATGTATACTGAAAATTCAACAAAATAGAATTTTCAAATAATAAAATAATTTTGTTTATGTTTATAGAGGTGTGTATAAGAGATAAATCTGTTTTTTAAAAGGTTCTGGTAAAATTTTAATAACAGGTAGGTATTTATTGACCGTCGAGCACTTCTTGAAGATTTGCACCAAGTCTGGAGTTAAATAGATTAACTCCAGGTAATAATCGATTGGTGACTTTTCTGACTGGTCCAATATCTTGTTCAAAATAGAATATATTCTTCTCACTTAAGTCCTTCAGCCTTATAAATACCCTTAATTTACCCTGTGAAATAAGTACAGATACAAAATAATGGAAATATAAAGATTTATTGACAATTTTAAATAAATAATCGATATTTTATCGATGGAGAGCAATTATCGACTCTGTCTCGGGAATTATCGATTGTGTCATACAGAACAAAATTTATGATATTTAATATATTATAAGACAGGTTCTTTGAGCGATTAGAATTAATAGTCAGAGAAGGGTGACGAGAAAGTATAACATTAACAATTAACACAAATACAATAATTATTATTCAATAAAATTTAAATAATTCTAATATGTAATGTGTATGATCGTTGTCGTACCATACGCAGACGATGACGTCACTGCCGGATAAAGAAGGCCGGCTCTGTAGAATTAAAAGATGGCCGCTACTAGTTCTGGCGTAATTAATGTGAACTCGGCATGTCCCAAAATCATGACAAAATTACCTTCGTCAAGGTCTAAAATGTCCCCGCACTGGTGTAATATGTCTGTTAATCTATTTGGAGTATTCTGGTGAAGTGTTCTGTGTAAACTTGCGTTAGTTAGTTTATTTTCTATGTGTTCAACTTCTACGGTTTTCTCAAGTTATTGGTTAGGATTTGCAGAATAAATCAGTTGAAATACAGTGTTTTACTTGTTTCTATCACTCGTATTATGTAGTTAAGTATTTGTTTTCACTATTGTCGTGAATGTATGAACAGCTTTAGCTTTAAAAAGTGTCTAAACCGTTTAACTCTCGTTCACTGATTTCAATGGCTAAACGCTAGTACCATCTTTCTCAATTTTTTTAAAGAAACGTTCTTTTACACAACTGTCCAGCTTGATATTCAACAAAAGACTAATTAACTTGGTCATAAATCTTGCCCAGTTAATCCTTGAAAAAGTATTGTTAACATTTTTCGACTTCCCATACATATGATAAAATATTACATTATGTATGGAATTTATCTATTTTATTCCTCACCTTTATGAATTATTAACCTTATTATTGGTTTAATCATCTCATTCCCTTTAAATTGATGTATTATAGTCCGTATCTGTAGATATTTTGTGGAAATTAACAAATTTCTTTACTTTATGGAAATATAGGCTCAAAATTGGATTTCCCTCTTTATATAAAATCCCCTCCATTTAAATATTATTAATACTATTATAATAAATTTTAATTAGTCATATTCCTCTTCCTTTCCTTAAATACATATAAATTACACCTTTGAACTGGTTTTTTGTGTTAATCTGTAAATTTGACATTGCTCTTTAAAATTAATTAATTTATATATTTTGACAATTTACAAAATGTTAAGGTATATTTCCTTATTATCATTTTAATTCATAGGATCATTCCTAGTAGTGGTTAATTGTGTTATCTTATATAAATCTTGGTAGTTTACAGGATTTATTAAGTGAATTATACTATTTTATTTTGGTTCTCTGATTTCACCAAATGGCCTAGATTTTAGAATTTTACATTTCTTTCTTTCTCAAATAATTTAAACTTAATTCCTCCTCTGACTTTACATAATTACAATTATATCAAAATAACATGATTTATAACTTATTGTGTTGTGTAGTAGTTAATTAACACTACATATTTAAAATAAATAATTATGAACATGGTTTAGCAATCTGCACAATTGAACATATTGCAGATATGGTTTGAACATATATCTTTTAACTATTTTTGAGCTAACATAGCATACCTATTAGAACATTATTACTGGTATGTAGGTTATTATTTATCAAACATAATTCTTTTAAAACACATAACATAAATCTTATTTTCGAATAAACCTTACAAATACATTTATTTAACACATTGATTTTAGGACTGTGAAATAACAGTCTATTTAAACATGTTACACTTATTCATACTATAACAGTACCAGTCCTTTCTGGTTTAAACCATTATTATTGTGATCCCCTACATCAGTAAACATTAACTCCCATACTCTATTTATTATCATTTTTTTACAAATGTCTTGTAAATAAAGATTTACATTAAAATAATAAAATACTGGAAACCTTCCATTTTATTATTTTATTATGCTGTTTATTATTAGATTTTAAAGTTGTGATATAGCATACTACTAAGTTATAGTATCACCAACTTTAAGTTTATTGCATTTTTTAAAAAAAAAAACAACACTTACTCAAATTCACTTTCACTGTTGGTTCTGATATTTTGAGTCTTATTATCTCAGACCAGACCTTTAGTAATCATGGACCGTTAAGACTAGTTTATTTTCTTTATTACACAATAGCTTTAGCCGGTGCACTTCTTATAACGCTATACAGCACTTTAGTTTTCTCAATAATTACATTTTATAAGATTTTGGGTATGTTATACTTTCTTTTGCATAGTTTTTGTGGGTTTGGGATTGATAGTAGTTTATATAATAATAGGTTTTACTACGGTGTTTCTTTCATACTATTTCTTCCTCTCCTCCTGTCTTCCTTCTTGTCCTTCTTCGTATCTTCCTTCTGGTATTCATTCTTGTCCCTCTTCTAGTCTTCATTCTTGTCCCTCGTCTAGTCTTCACTCTTCTGTTCTTCCTTCCTCATTCTTGGGTAAACCAAGGTACTTGGTGTTATCACGACTGAGGTTTAGTTTGGAGTATTTAATTTATTCACTGAACTGACTTTATTCTTCTACACAGGTTTCAGGGTATTGTTTTCTTCCTGTTCACAAACTTTATTCTTCCCTCTTCTTGGTTTTGGGATATTTTGGTATTCACCACTCTTTAATTGAATCTCTTTTTTCTTAATATGGCCTTATATAACTGGTTTACTACTCTGAGCTTCCTGGGTAACTTACTGGTATTATACTATGATTTGATGAGTTGCTTCGATACTTTCTTTTGTTTTTTAAAAACAGTGGTTTTTATATATAATGTAGTGAGGATTTTTATCTTATTGTGGTTCATTCCTCTGATTTATTTAAATGTCATTCAATATTATTATAACATTTGTTGGTGTAATTAAACTTTATGATTTCACATGACTTAAAATGTAGTGGATTTTCTGTCACGCTACAATATATATACAGACAGAGCCCAGCCTGCGATTTTTTCACTCTCACAAACACACAGAAAATTACCCCTTAAACATTTTTAACAATATAAATCCCAGACCCCAAACGCCGGCCACGTGGTCTTCGTGTGCGCACTCATCGTTTCTGTCGATTCCCGATTAATTACTGTTCAAACAAAAATTTTTGATGCTGCTCGTTTCTTTTCTTGACCGCGGTCACATACTATTTTCGGTTGCTACAACTTTTTGCCTTGTTAAATTAAAACTTTTGTGACGAGCCAACTTTGGCCGCCCGGTACCGGGGAACTCAACTAGTCGACTGGGAACGGTAACGTAACAGGTACCGCTATCATGATCTCATACTGGATGCGGCAATCACTGCCTTGCTCTTCGTCGCCGAAGCGGCGTCCCATGCTCTACATGTAGTTTGTTGGGTTAACATGGTCAACGATTTCAATTAGGCACAGGCTGACGTCATTGGAGAGGCCGGACTTAAACAACACTTCCTGCCGCTCAAAAGCACATTGCTGAATTTTACTCGCTCCAAGACATCCGGTTTTATGGCTGGACGCTTCACTTGAGCTCGTGGTTGTACAGTTGCGTATGTGCGCTGCCACACAAGTATGGATTTCTGAGAATTTTGAAGGAGGTAAATTCTTCGCTCGCCGCGTTACACAATAACAACTGCGTCTTACTGCTTTGTTTCAAACTGTTCTACTGGCCATGAGTTCTGGAGTAATGGATATAACGTTGCACAATAATGTTATGTAATCCCGCACAAAAACGAAATAAATAAAAATGTAACTATCCCATACAGTAAAAAATAAAATGACCCAAAATTGACCCGCTACAATTGACGAACATTGTAGTGCGGTTATGAAACAAATACAAGACGATGTAAATGACATCAGAAAAAGAAAGGAGAGTAACAGAAATACAGGTAAGTTTAACAAGAATATACACAATGGAATAACGGAGAACAAGGTGAGTAATGTGGTCAAAATAAGTGATGATTTTAATGGGCAGATAATTACAAATAATATTGATGGTCGTTTAAGTGCAAATAAAGTAGTAGTTGAAAAGGTAAGTGAGAATAATGGTGATATAAATAAAAATGGGGTGTTAGAGAGAGTAAAGTGGTGAATAATAATAGTGGCAATGAAGTTTTAGTGGAAAGAGAAAGTAGTAATGAGATAGCGGATGATGAGATAGAGAGAGAGTGTGAAGAGAGGTTAGGTTGGCAAAGGGCAAATTTTCCCCGTGGTTTAAGTGGAGTAAAGACTCCACTAGTGATTTACAAGGACAAAGTTTCCTCCAGTAGTTATGTGAGAGACGAAGTGTCTCTAAGTAGGTCCCCTGTGTATCATGAGTTCCCTGGAAAAGCCAGGATGTGTTATGATAACGTTGTGTTGCCTTTTGTGTGGATTGAGAGAGAGAAAGGAAAATGGGGTTGTGTAAGCGATTTTGAGAGAGTGAAAGAAATAGAATTATTCGCGGAGAGAGAGAGAGAGAGAGAGAGAGAGAGAGAGAGAGAGAGAGAGAGAGAGAGAGAGAGAGAGAGAGAGAGAGAGAGAGAGAGAGAGAGAGAGAGAGAGGTAATGTTATTTGATGTTATTAGAAGTGAAGAATTATTAGAGAGGATAAATATTGAGAGAATTAGTAATATTGTAGACTTACCTTGGGGGATAATGTGTACAGAGATAATAAATTAAAATAGTATTATTGTTAATAAAGACTTACCTTGGAGTAGAACCAGTGTACTTGTAGGAGATAACTGTGGTGATGATATAACTTACCTGGGTTTAGCAACAAATACTGACGGAGACAGGACTAAAATTACCAATGTAGACGGGTTTTATGAGTTAATAATGGGGAGTAATCTGGTGAATTATTCTTGCGGTATAGGGAATAAACCAACAGTAAAGAGTTATTATACAAATAATAATATTGTAATGAGTGTAATTAAAGATAAAAATTGTTATGTGAAAATAAGATTGATTTTCGATGATGGTGGTTAGATAAATGAACATTTAATTATTTGAGCTAATGGTAAATACTTGGCTTACTTATGTAATGAGGTGTGGTAAACAATAACATGATATGACAGAAAAATTGTAGATAAATTTGTAGTGATGTTAAATGTATTTGTGTAATAGGTTATGTTGTACTCTGTATGTTATGTAAACAATGTATGTATGTAGTAGGAATTGATTTAATAATAATAATAATTTACCAGACGAAATAAATAATGAGAGTAATTGTGAATTTTATAATGAAATTAACTGAATTAAAATTGTTTTGAATAATGTTACTAAAGTAACTTATTGTTTTAGAAACCGAATGAATTCAAAAATTGGAAATGAAATAAATTAATTTAAAATGTTGTATAGATGAATTTTGGTGATGAATTCAAAGGATTTTTCTGAGATTTATACTTTATAATAAATAGTAAATGAGTAAAAGTAAAATGTGTTTAGGTGTTGAGTCATATTGTTATTATAATGTATCAGAAGGTACATATGGTTATGTACGTTATATTTGTTGTGATAAATGTTTATAGTTTTGAGTTTATGACAGTAATCATGTTTTATTTGATTGAATGATTGACCATATGTAGGTAGGAATTTTATAATCCAATTGAAGTAAAGTAAAATGTTTTAATAATGAAATTAAATGAGTTTGAAAGAATTTAACTTAGGTAAGGTGGGGAATTTGTGGTCAAACTTAAATTTGAAATGTTTGTTTTGAGGCAATAATAGCAATGTTCATGTTGATTGTTTATTATGTTGTATTATGATGATTATAAATGTTTATTTGATAAGGGTGTAATTAGGTATACATGTGAAATAAATGTTATATATATTAAACATGTGATTCCCCACTTTCGGGCGGTCATGGCCTCACCAAACCCTGACCGTGGAATTGGCCATAGCTTGTTATCGTTGTAAAGGTGAATTTAGAGGTTAACCGGGGGGTGATTTAGGGAAATCACCATAATTATGGAACAGCGGCTATCCATCGAATGGGATGGTAGACCGTCTTAAGGGCATATAACTAATTTTTAGTACGATTACTGGTGTCCTCGGACATCAGTAATGCTGAATGTTTTATAACGCCGAAGCAAGAACAGGGTAGGCAGCGTCTACACCCTAAAAAACTTCAGTTCTTGTGAAAGCAAATGGGCGCTACAGTCCAACATCATTAAGCAATAGTGTGTGTGGAAAAGGAGCTGCCCGTTACAAGCCAGGGGCATAGATATAGCATCTATGCAAGGAGGTAAATGCCTCATCCGGGTTACCGGAAGGTGATTTACCCAATTGTAACTGGGTTAGGGGGGGAATATGACAAAATGATGTGGAAGGAGAAGTAACTGAATATTCAGTTAGAGATTACTAGACAGTAATCACGGTGAAGTCGAGTTTGCTTTGTTCAGGTTAAAGAAGTTGTTATTGTTGTTACTCACTTGCTGTTGTAATGGTTAAGCTTTGTTTTGTATTAAAACAAAGTTATTTTTCAATGATGGTGGTTAAGTGGTTATTAATGAACATTCAATGATGAGAGTTAATGGTTTTGAATACTGAACGTAATACTGTAACAATTTGGTGGTTAACAAGAACATTTAATGAAGTATATTGTAGATAATTTTGTATTTGGTTTACATATGTTCAAGGTACTTAGAGTAAGGTTATGTTCATAGGCTGATAAGACATCAGATGGTGCATGGTGTAATCGGAATATAATTGTAATTGATTTAATGATAGTAATACGTTTTTTTATTTTTTTTTATAATTGTCAATATATATTTATGAATGTTTATGATGAAAATTAAAGTCATTTAGAAGATAGAAATTTTGGTAGTAAGTTGTTTTGATTAGTTTTGATTTGAAGGTTATAAAAATCGTAAATGAATTGTATTATGAAAGTACATAAATACAAGATGAAATTAAATTAACTGACTTGTTTTGAATAATGCAATTAAAGTAATTAATTGAAAAAGATGGTCTAATTAATTTAAAATGTGAATTTTACTAATGAACTTAGATTTATTTTGGTTTGAATTATAAAATAAATGATAACTGATGAAAATGCAATGATTGAAATTTGAATAATTTAATTTTTGATTTGAAATGATAATGCCATATAAACAGTTAAAATGTTTAATTAATGGAAATTGAAATAAAAGTTGTATAATGCTAGTAAATTGTAGTCTGATGTTAACCTAAAGTTGATGGTGTTTATTTTGAGGTTAGGTTTTTGTGAAATTGGAATGTAATATGTTTATATTAAGAAGGCACATATATACGCAACCAGTACTTTGCTAAAGGCAAATCCAGTACGTCTAAGAGGGAAATAAATCAGTTGAGGATCTGGTTTGGTGTAAGGCCAATTTTGACAATTTATTTGAAATGTTACAGAGTCAGGTGATACTGTGGTGGTATGCCTGTTTGACTTTATGGTGTTGGGATCTCGACGAGAGACGTCCAATAATGTCATTCAGGTGCAGTCATAGTCACCGGAATAGGGGGGTAAGATACCCATGATTTTAATAAGGATTTCCGGGGGGTTAGTGGCGGCATATCCTTACTGGTCCTCTTAGGTTTTTATTAGGCAATGAGAGTTTTTCTGTTTCGACAGAAAACCTCTCATTGGGGGGGGTATTGTAATGGGGCAAAACCCAGGGGTTTATGTTATTTTTCATAATAACTGTAAAAAGCAGTAGCAACCCAAACTGAACAACGTTTTCATCACAAACGCTTGACATTTCTGAACACCCTGTAGTCCACTTCGTGCCAAGCCGTACGAGGCACAAAAGCTTTTAGCATCTGGGAATGCGTACGAGCACGCGAGTGTGCCGCCTTTTTCACAATGTGAAAATCACATACGTACATTCCATAGCCGCACATGAGATGGAAAGAGCCAATCAGCGTTCGAATTTACGACCACGTGGCCAGCGAGACGGGCTGCTGAGCAGACCCATGCTTCGCTTGACGCTGGGCAATTGAAAACCAGTCTTCAACCTGTACAGTCGTTAATTCAACCATAGTCTCGGATGAGTTCCTGGTAGGCCGAAAAAGTATTAAAGTAGGCCTACCAAGGAGTATAAAATGTACAACCAGTGGTAAATAATGAAGTGACGATTAAATGACGTTAAACTTTGGTCGGAGTGGAGTGTTTAGTGAAAACGGTTCTGGACAACATCGTGCACAACATTTGGATATTACACAAATAGGTAACAAGTGTAAAGGCAGATTCATTTGGCCAAAACATTATAAATCATTAATGAGCTCATAAATAAAACGGGGGTAAAATTAAGTAATAGAGTGAGAGAGTGTGTGTAAGTAAAAATAACAGAGGAAAATATATAATGTAATAGTACTGGTTTATATGTAGGGGTTATTATAATAAGATACTATGTAATAGATGTCAGTAGAAAGAAGTATAAAAATAAGAGAAAGAAAGAAGTTCATTAATATTTGTTTTGTGTTGAAAATGGAATAAGAGTCAGTAATAACTTTGTAAAGCATATAAAAAGAAAGAAAGCAGATAGAGATGTTAAAGTGTGTTAATGTTAGTAAATAAATGAATTGGTTTAAAGTTGATAAATGAGAGTAGAGATTTATTACGTAATGCCACCCAATAACCACTCTTACAGGTCACGAGTTCTCTTATAGAACCCTGGATCCACGTGCAGGTAAGGATTTTGTAAATTGTGAAGTTTAAGTATTTTATGGTTAAATAAATAAAGTTAATTTCAATTATTAGTAACTTTACAAGGTGGTTTGTAAAGGTGGATTCTGTAGTGGAGTGGAGTGCCTTTGTGTGTTCAATGTATAATTGAATATCCAGTGGTATCCTGTCTGGCCTATGTAGAATTAAAATACAAAGATACATTGAACACACAAAGGCACTCCACTCCTCTGCAGAATCCACCTTTGCAAACCACCTCATTGAAGCAAACCACACATCATACAAAAACATCGACAATAACATGGACATTCTACACAAAAGGCTGAAAACTAGACACTCTAGAACAATTGGAAATATACAAACACACGAAAACAAATATAAAACGATATCCTAAACAAAAACACAATTCAAGTCGCATGCATTATTCGAACATATCACACCCCACACACACAACATCGATCTTTCGAAAATCGATACCACCGCCAACAACAAGACGGACAGTGCTTCCAGCGGCAGCCTCTGAAGAAGCTTTTTAAAAGTGAAAACCGGTTCAGGTTAAAAGGTAAAACGTTTACGTTTTTATCCATAAAAAACTCTGTGTTCCGAGTCGGTAGTGAAATAATTATATTTATTATCCATATTATTACTGTAAGATGGTTGAAAGTCTTTTAAGGAAAACAATATGCAACTCATGTACATACAGTTGGATATTCCATAATGGCAATGAGCCCTCCAATCACATGGATTATCTGACACTGAATTTTTGACAAGAAAGAACATTATAGTGGTTCCACTGCCACCTACTGATCTGATTTCAGTCTGCACCTATTCTACAAAATAAAATTACATCTGAAAAGGCCACCAACACATGAGATCAACATAAAAAATTATAGCAAACTGCTGAGGGTGTTCAGGTTGGACAACTTCCAACGATAAATTTTTAAATTTATTTCCAACCGAGACTTTGTAACAACATGCTTGTATTTAATCTTTTATCTACCTCACCTTCTGTAAACATATACAAATCAAATTACAACGATACCATAGACTAATGTTAATTAATAACTGAGTTAATAAAACTTAAAAACATTAGTTGTATTGTGTTGACAATACTTGCCCTCAACTCAGCTCCTCTACCGAGCACCAGATGTACTCCCTTCACTTTTCCTTCTGTTTTAGCAATGACAGGCAATCTTCTTACAGCATCTTTCAAAGTTATTGTTTCCCCATCATTTTCTTTATGCTCTATTCCTGCTCTGTAATATTAGCATTACAGCGAACAGAAAAAACAAACAAACATACAACATTAGCAAACTTACTTGCAATACAGAATAACATTGCATTTCACCATCAGTAATTTTCATATGTTAATTGAAAATTGGTGAAAATTATAACTTTTCTTTTTCCAATCACGCTTTACTAACATTATTATTGTTAACACCAAATATACACATATGAGTCTAATCACAAGACAGTGTGCACTGGATGAATAACAAATGCTTTATGTATAACTTTAATGAGTAATGATCTTACAAGAGTGATCAAACTTTGGTTTGATGGTGGATCATATGTTTTAAAACACATACCACAAGAATTAAAGTGGAGTCACAAGATGGATGAGAAAGGTAATACAAATTAATATTAACTTAATCAACATGTCACTTGATAAAACAGTTCTTAAAATATTACACAACTTTCTAAGATGTGGCACCACAGTAGCATCATGTACTACTGAGGATGCCATATCTTGGAAGAGGCAAAACATTCAGTGTTAGTAATAGGTCTGTTAAATAGTGGCTGTCAACTGCAAAAAGTGTTGTTATTAAAAACTCCAACCTTAAGTCTAGGAGTGAAAATCTGTTGTGACAATTCATTAGTATCATGTGGTGTTCAATGGCAATAGGCTGCTTTCAGAATGAATAAATCCTCTATTCGGACTGCTTCTATTGTAATAATTTTCCCTTGATGTTTCGATCACTAAAATCTGTGGACCACTCACAAGCTGCAAGTGTTGGCTGAAAGACCCTATTGAAAGACCTAACAACGGGGTCTTTCAACCACCATTCACAGCTTCTGAGGACGATGTCAGATTTTAGGGATGGAAATTACATACAAAAAATGCTACAATGGAAGCAGTCCCAATTAAGAATTTATCCATTAAAAAATCGCCCACTGCTTAGGAGTTTTACAGAGCTATCTCCGAAATCTGACAAGTGGCCTCAAGAGAAAAAAAACATACTGGATCCATATTAGATCTTCAGCTCTGAGCAGCAACTCACCATTACAACTGACTGAAAGGCATCTTCCTCATACTTACCACTGGCAGAGAAGAAAGAAACACCACTAGACACCATCGGGTTTGCAGTAATACATAGATGAAAAAAAAGAAGAGCTCATATACATGTGTGCAAAATGTAATGTTGAACTTCGTGTTATGCCATGTTTTTGAGGAATATCACTCATTAAAAAATTATTATTAAAAATATAATATCTACATATGCTTAAAAATATTTCTTAATAGTAATATACAACTTTAGTAGTGTGAATGGGTAAAGAGTTAAGTGAAATCTAAATACATTTGTTAAATCGAATCTGCAAAGACTGGATTACAAATATCCACACTTAAGACCAAGGTGAAGAGCCTCCAGGTGGTCTAGTGGCTAACGCGGGCGATTGATGCGCTCGTGGTCCCGGGTTCAATTCCCGGCGGAGGTTCCGTACGGCGTGCACTCAGCGTCGTGAGGCAAACTGAGTAGGCGCTGAGATAACAGCGCCGTCTCCTGGCTGTGAATACCGCAACTAGCGGCTGGTGGCGCGTAGTACTAGCCATACACCGTCACACTAACACAAAAGCCGTGCGGTACGCCTTGGTCCTTAACGGACTGTTGAGCGGAGGTTTAATTTTAATTTTAAGACCAAGGTGATGGCTTTTCGTGGAACTGATTCTGTACGGGCAAAAATTGTTATAGATGGTACTGTCCTGGAACAAGTCAGCAATTTTGAATGCCTGGGGTACAGTGTGTCTTATAATGGAAGGAACTACATTGTGAATAAGTTGCATAAGTTGAACCTTACGTACAGGACTATCAGGAAAACTTTTAAGTCAACAAGTAAAGAAACATCCCTAAAATTCTACAAGGTGATGGATGACCTTCACACATTTCTTTATGGGTCTGAGAATTAACTTTAACAAAAGGCCAGGCCAGTCGTATCCAAGCGGCTTAAATGAGATTTCTCAGGCACGTTCCAGGGTATACTCTCCATGATCATAGAAGAAACATACATACGGCAGGAACTGAATATTATGAGTATACTCGACAGCATTGACCAGTATCAGCTGAATTGGTGGGAACATCTTTGCTGAATGGATGTCTGCCACATCCCCAAACAACAATGGAACTTTAAGCCGAGGGGACAGAGAGGTGTGGGACATCCAAGGAAACGCAGGAGTGACCAGCTCTAATCTTTGCCTGTTTGAGAATGGAACAAATCATCCTTGGTTTAATCCTCAACGACGACGACGACGATGATGATGTAAATACAATGTAGTAAAAATTGGTATTTTATATTTAACATTTTTACAAACCAAGAATCAAAAGTACTGGAGAGTTTGAGAATTGCTATCAAGGTCCTGGACAAAGTGAAAGTCCTGACATTCATCTCCTCATGGTAGAGATAGGGCTACCTGTTTTTACATATTGTATAAACAAGCAGCTAATGAATCCAGGGCCTGAGCATCTCCCAGGACAAGGAGATCCCCTTTTACCAAGTGCCAATGGCATCCAAAGGATGGTGGATAAGCAGGTAAAATGACAGGACCATCTCTATCATTAGGAATGAGAAACCATCCCTAAAGGCAGAAGAACAATCAAGTCAGCTGCATAGGATGACGAAAGCAACAGGAAACTATGATAAAAGATCCACTATGATATCCCTTATTTAAGAGTGCTGAGCTACTTTGAAGCTTTAGAGATATGGTGCTGGATGAAGACCTTAAGAATATCGTGGATGGGTAAAGTGCCTAATGATTAGGTTTTGAAGAGAGTGGGTGAAAGGAAGATGCTGACTAGAACCACTGCAGAAACAAGAAGAAGTATGGTTGGTCACCTACTATGCCATTCTAACTGGCTCACCATCCTGATCAAGGGAGGGGAATGCCCAAACATTAGTAAATGGATGGGATAAAAGGAGGAAGAATGTATGTGGTGATTTTGAAAGACTATCTACAGAAGGGAAGATCATGAGACCACTAACCTACAGGGTCGAGGAGAAGAAGAAGAAGAAGAAGAGAGAAACTAAGAACCAGTGATGAAAGTGATAATGATAAGCTTAGAAAATTATTGATAGACACATTGTTTATAGGGTTAATTACTTATAAGTACGAATGTTTAAAATCGATTTAAAATGTTTTAAAAAGTCTAGCTGCAAAAACCTTGTAAACACACAATTTGCAAAGCACAGCATGTAGGGTAAGTTGTCTTCATGTTATACATACCAGCAAAAGGGTTAATAATTAGGGTTAATTCAACATTCACCAGTACTTCTGTACTAGCTTGTCTGAGGCCATGAGCTGTAAATCACGGTGTGTAGAAGCGATACTTTATGGCTATATTTTGCTATAAAAAAGAAGTGGCTGTATGTGCTGCATTATTAGAGTGCTTAGAAGCGGTGATTTCCCACTACCATTCCGAGGTGCTTGGCTCCACGAGCAGTAATCGCACTGCACATTGTGTAGATGATTGTATAAAAATTAAGTCATTAATGAAACAGTGGTAGTAATTGTTTTAATGGTCCTTTCAATTCAATTATTTGGTCATTTAATTTTTTAATAATTATAATTAATTAAGTAGACAATATGCCTAGACCATAAGTGTGGATATTTCTCTATTTCTACAATAATTTTTTCCATATCTAACTCCGTTTCAAAAATTTGCTACTACTGGCAGACCCAACAAACAAAATAAAACTTGAAAGACATGTTTGAATAGGTATCCAAGTCACTTATTGATAAATTCATAAAAATTCAACTGGAAATAAGAAAAATACCAGATTGGAAAGACAAAAGTGCAGCAGCAGAAAAACTACAGCGTGTGGACCCAGGTTTCAGCGGCAAACTGTCGCCAGAAAAATGGAACATGTTCTATACAGTGGCAGTATGAGCCTTGGTAGTTGTGAAGTGATTTCTGCTACTGCTGCTGTGACTTACAGCACATGAAGCCATTTCCGTTCATGAACGTTCAGTCTATTTTCCTGCTGTAAACTACCGCAGGTACAAGCAGTAAAAATACAGCTCGTGGACCCCAGGTCTCATTACTTGCCACCATGTAACAAACCTCCTTCAATCCATGGTCCCACCTAACTATACCCTTTTCTGAGGTGTCTGGCATCCTCACTGTTGCTCTAATTAATTTTTGTTCCACTTGTTCAGTAATTCTTGAGATTACTATAATGTTTCATCAACACTGGTTCAGAATTCTTAATTTTCAGTTTTATTTGTCTGGACAATCTGCCATTATACACATTAACAACTCTCTAAACAAACCATTTTTATTTCTGATTTAGTGGTTTAGTATTTCATAAGAATTTGTCCTACTGCCTTATGGAAACAAGTGTATTCCAATATCATTGAATAAGTTACTGCTAAAGCAACAATAGTTTTACATTGAATGAATTTGATAATGGTGTAGATCTGAAAGACCTTGTACAGTACAAAGCTATTGGCAGTTCAAAAACAACTTACAACAAAGCTGAAATTACAAAAAAATTTTATAAAATTAACCTTACTGAGAATGACTACGGTACTTGATACTTATTACCTTTCACTCACTTAAATAACATAGACAACATTAATGCTCTCTGTCATGGTTGATATGAAATTTCATTGTTACATTATAAAAATAATAATCATCATCATAAAAATAAATGGACTGAATTTTTTTAATATAAGCAAAACTTACTTTTTTTCCTTACGAAGTCTTTTTTTCAGTTTAAGTTTTGCATCTTCGTCAGACAGAAAACAAAACAATTCAACATTGTTATCATTTCCGTGCACCGCCAAAATACGGCCTGTAGCATCCATCGACATTCCAACAACACGACCATGACCACTGCGTAAGATTGACCCAGCTTTACTGCAACTGACAGGAGACTGGAACATCACAATTAATATATTAATACACTGGTATTTTGAAATACTATTACAGTAAGACTTAAATTTGGATATTTTAATATCGTTACACAGATAAGCAACCTTTAATATTTAACTGACAATAAAGAGACACCACAACGGTATTATCTGAATCACATATAGTTCATCAATCCAATATGCATTATTCATAGTAACAAGTTCGTCAGTTGAACAGTCTACTGGCAGATTAACACAAAATCGCAGATGTCGTGCCCCCCCTTGTTCTGTGAACTGTGTTTCATATCTGTTTCTTCCTGACCACACTTTAAAACATCCAACATTGCTGCCTTCTTCCTTTTTCTGCCAACCTTTTCTTTGCTATTTTCCTCAATTATTATTCTTTGGATACCATTACATCTCAATATATGCCCTGACAGAGAAATACATTGTTACGACGGTCTACTGATCGTCGTATGGAACAGTGGAAAACAAAATACAAGACACCAATTCCATCACTAATCACCAGCTTTAATTAACTCAATTAAACAGTTTGTAATCAACAAGATAATCTCTTACAACAAATCAAATAACAAATAAAAATTGTTCACACGAAATAAAGTGCCAACTAATATAAAAAACAATTGTATTACAATTGTCCAGCACAATTATAAAAACACATAACACTCCGCCACAATACATCGAACCACACTGTAATAATTCTCAACTCAAACTCACTGTGTAATCGCCCAATAAATAACTGAACTAAAATACTATGAATGGCATTCCAATAAATCGCAACTCAAACTGAAATGAACGTCACTGAGTACTTGTATTTATACTCCACCGAAATACCAGAATATTCCACAATACTGCACACAAACAATAAAGGACAACATTAAAGCGTAATTCATTGCAGCCTTGACACAGTTCGTGCGGTTTCTGGCACAGTCTAGCTAATGCGTTGTTCCACTAGAACATTCGATAAACACGTAGACTGTTCTATAATGTCGCAACAATATGCTCATTTTTATTGTCAGAATTACCTTACAGCCCTCAGTAATTCTACTCAACATCTTCTATTAGTCATTATGTCTATCAAAATGATTTTTAGCATCCTTCTCTAGACCCACAAAATGCTCCAAATACTTTCTTTTTCTTTAATGTCCACATTTCCACACCATACAATACAAAGTTCAAGACATAACACTCTGCAAATCAATTTCTCAGACTAAGCCATATCCTTTCTATAATCAGCAAATTTTTTAATTTGTTGAAAGCTGATTTATCCAGTTGTTATTCTGCTGTTCAGTTCTTTTACGTGCCTTGCTTGGTAAGCTGTCTAAATATTTAAAAGTGCTCATCCGTTTAAATTGCTTCCCATAAACAAAGGTTTTTACTTGTTCATCTTAATTTTAACAATCCGATTCTCATTACTTTGGATTCATTAGTGTTTATTCTCGTCATGTCATCCCTCCTCATCTAACTTATTCTGTCTCTCATTCTCTGCAATTGTCTCTACCAAGAGATTTTTAGCTTTGGTAAAAGCCAGTAGTTGTAGGAAGCCAAATTTGGTCCCCATAGGAAGGTCTGGATGATCCAGGATTTGTCAAACCATCTGATATAATAGGTCTGACCTGTACTTGTGGTACACACCTTTATGATAAAAAAATATATATAAACACAACCTTGACATTGCTCTGATTTTTCCTGTTTTTTCTTTGGTTGTGGAGATTCAGGAAACTTCTGTTGGAAAGACTGGGGGTTTCGCTTCAGGGTTGAAGACACACATTCACCAATCAGCTCTGCGCCGAATGTTTCATGTCAAGATCATACACAAACCAATCAACAGTCCACAGTACCTCCAGAGTTCTTCCAATTCTCGCACTGTGGATCACTGATTTTTGTTGACCGCAACCTGTGCACATTCCGCATTTCCAAGTGCTCTGCAATTCTAGAACACTGGTCACTTTCAATGGTATGTAAGCGTCATCCCAATAAGCATTCTTTAACACCTGAACAGTTTCCGTACTTGTATGTCCAAAACTTACTGCAGATCCATTGTATGGAGACTTTCTCGAGAAACATTATATAAAAGTATGCAAGATTTTATTCCCCCATCCCACCCCAGTAACTTTCTTATGTTCCAAGTTTCTCTTATGTTTCACAAATGAGATTTGTTTCACCATAATTATAAAACAATGATCATTATCATCTAGACAAATCATACCATAAATGGTTTTGAATTATTTCAAAATAAAAATAATTTCCAACTGATTAGCATGTTTCAATTAAAAGTCATTTTGATAATACATGGTAGAAAACAGTATAGCAAAGTCTTGCAATCAGGAAGAATTAATGGTGCCAACTTACAATATCAATGGCATCATCTTCACCAATCAAAATTGTGTTCTCCTTGTTCTCAACACCATCTTCTTTTGAATCTGTGACACGCCATACTCTCACCTCATTGTCTGAACTGCCAGCCACAATGTATGAATCTTCACATGCAATACACAAACCCCAAACCTGTGGTAACATACACACTTGTAATACAAGATTAAGACATGCATATGGTGTAGGATTATTGAGTTTTACACTTACCCAGTAATTTACAGGTAAATATAGACTAAGAAAGATTATTTTGTCAGCTGCTTTAATTATCTCAGATGAAAAAACAACCTATCTAATATCAGTATGGTGAACCATACATGAATTCCATGTTTTAAGATTTATATTTAAAATAATTTACTTGAATTTGGTTCAATAATTTCTTTAAAAAATATCCCCCACCCTCAAACTATTTTCACTATTTATAGATATTTTTGCTATTATGCGGTAGTCGTTTAATATAATGTTATTTTCGAGTCACTTTATAAAAATTAGGTACTTTATTATTATAAAAAACTGAATTACACAGATAATCCTCCCTCCTTCTCAACTGATTCCCGCCATTAATGATATTTACACTTTCACAGAGTAATAGTTTTATCATATGTAATTGCTGAGGTATCTTTTCCTTCAAAATTAAATACTCGTTGTAACGGTAAAGAATTGTGAGCCACCCCAGTTTAATTTTACATCAATTCAATCACTTTCCAAATTGCCAGTCTCTCACCTGTAAGGAGCCCCAGTGCAACATACATACAGTTAGCCTAAACAATTGCCAGACGTATTGCGTAACCGCCCAGCAGCAGGCTCTTTGTGAATCCCAGTCTGCAGTGTGTCATTAGAGAGTGAACAACAGACAGCCAGCATCAGACAGTAAAGTTTGTTAATTAAAATACAGTGGCCTCGGGTTTATAAGATAGGCCGTTAAGACAAATCCGGCCTTTCTAAGAAAGAGTGTAAACATTTAAAAGTTTTAAAGTTGTACAAACAGTAGAACGTGCGGCCAGTTCAACTGTAGGCCGACAAAATGTTACCAAAAGTGTTATGTAAAACTAAACTCAAATAGGTTAAACTAAAGAAGTCGGAGTGTACTGTGACAGCAAAAACCTTCATAAATGACAGTTCGGAGTGATGAGTGATACCGTGAGTAACCAGTGATGATGATGAAACTGTTAAAAACGCCGTGGATTGGTTAAGTACCCTTCACAACACTACAAAAATCAATTTTATAAATCCATGAAATAAAAATAAACACAGAGCTCTAAGAACGGGGTTAAAAGATAAAAATGTAAAAAGTATGAATGAGTGCGTGAGACAAAGTACTGGGTACTAAACATTTTAAAAACTTGCTGTAGTCATAAAATATAGTAATTGTAAGAATTGTTTTTCTCATTTATATATATCGATACTTTATATGTGATTTCCATATAACAGGAAACTAAAGAAACTTTTGATCAATGTAGTAATCAACCAGGATAGAATTTCATACGTTCTTGCGTAGCTGTAAAACTTTATATAATTTCATTAAATAAAATCCAAATTAGTTATTTTAGCCAGCATAAACTGTGTTATTATATTTCATAACGCCAACCTAAGTAACCCTGTTTGCAGCTGTTTTCGTCTGAAAGACTTTGGACCCCAATCCGAAAGGTAAGAGTAAGATATTATCTATGTGCAGTAAATAAATACAGTTTCAATGGCCCCCGTACAGTGACGCGAGTGTAGGTTACAACCTATATTCGCCAGACCTAATTAAGCTGCAGAACGGGTTATTCGAGAGGGAGGACGTTTTGGTAAATTATATAAACATAGTGATATATTAAAAGGGTTAAGTCAATATTGGATAAGATTGAAATTCTTATGTAACATTTTATAAATTTATAAAAAATGGCAGGGAATAGTGACGATATCAATGAAACAGTTAACGTTGACAATTTTGATGAGTCGGCTGTTGTGCATAATATTGAGGTCCACTCGACTCCAAATGGGAGTCAGGACAATAAAATAAAACCAGATATTACAAATGAAACAAATAGTAGAGATGATTCGGGGATTCAGATGACCCCAAAATTAATTAAGGAAAATAATCAACCTGAAGATAATATGATGAAATATCTATGTAGCACACTGTGCAGTTTGAATAATAAATTTGATAAATTGAGCAGTGACGTTAGCGAAGTCAAGAGTAGTTTTGATGTACAGAATAGTAAATTTGATGTTATAAATAGTCGTTTTGACGAAATAAATACACAGAGTGTTAAGTTAGAAGACAATATTAATAAACGTTTAAATGAGATGGATGAATGCTTTAACACTATGAAAGAACAAGTGGTAGAACAAATTGAGAAACAAATACAAAAGGTAATTGAAAATTTTGAGTATAAAACAAATGAGAATTATAATATGTGTAAAAACGTGGTAGTTGAGAATAAGGAGATTAATGTTGAGAGTGATGAGGAAGATTTGCTAGCAAGTGTCAATGAGAATGAGAGAGAGTGTGAAGACAGTTTAAGTGTAGAGGGTGAAAAGAGGGCAAATTTTTCTGGGGAGATGGGTGAAGAAAATGTTTCACTAGTATTGTCGGAGGACAAAGGCTCCTCCTTAGTTTTTGTAAAAGACAAAAGGTCTTTGAATTATTTTTGTGTATCTGGTAAGGCCAGACGTTGTAATAATGTTGTGTTGCCCTCTGTATGGTATGAGAATGTGAACTGTTGTGAGAAGTATTGCAATGAAAGTAATTATGAGAAAATTAGAGAGAAAGAAACAGAAATATTTAAGTTAAATAGAGATTATAGAGTTGAGAGAGAATATGAATATTAAGAGAATTATAGTAAACACTGAGTATATTGTAGTTGATGACTGTAATAATGATGTAATGGTAATAACAAAAAACATTGACGGAGACTTTACCAAGAATACTGATGTCGACTTGAGTTATGTTAAGATAATTTTGGGGGGTAACCCCATAGATTATTGTTTTGGTACAATGGGAAAAATAAAATTTTATGGCCACAACACACAAACTAGCCATATGTTGTGTATCAATAAAATTGAAAAGTGTCATATACCGAAAAGGCTAATTTTTGACGATGGAGGTTGAACTAAAAAAGCAGTGTATGGACATTTTAAATACTTTAGTATATGGTAATGACCTTGCAACCTTGGACAATGAAGTGTGATGTAATTGAATAATTAATGATGACGATTTGTACATAAATGTTTAGTAAATGTATTTGTGTGTTGTAAAATGTTAGATACACAATGCATGTATGTAGTAGAAATTGTTGTGATGATAATAATAATATTAATATTTTGCAGCTTAAATAAATAACAAAAATAATTTGGAAGAAGATAATGAATAAGTTGTAGTTATTGCAATGGGTGAAAGTAATTAAAAATGTTGTTTTCCATAATTGATCTAATTAAAATAATTTGAAATGTTTAAATATTTTGCTTGACCTAAATGTTATATGGTTGAATTTTTCTAATGGATTTAAATTGTTTTATGAGATTTGATATTAATAAATAAATGTTAATTTTTTTGTATGAAATAACATTGTTGTTAAATGTTTCAGAGGTTACGTGGAGATATTGGTGTGTGTAGTTTGTGTTTGTGCTAGTAGATGAATAATGTATTGTAAGTATAAAGTTCATAATACCAATTAGATAAACTAAAATGCTTACAGGTGTGAAAAGAGTTCAATTCAATAATAAAAATGAATTGAGATAATGGTATTAAATGAAAACTGTAATTAAAAGGTAATAATAACTGAAAAGTGAATTAAAATTATATTTGTTTTGGACTGTAAGAAATAGACATTGATAAATATATTAACATTAAAAGATTTATAAAAAAAAATTGAAAATTAAAAGTACAGGTATGAGTGGTGAGGTAACCAGAATGTTTAGACTGTGGGAGTGTTTATAACAGTGCTTACAAAACAAGTCTTGCAGACAACTGCTGATGTAAACAGGTGTGTTGTAGTTGTATGTTGTGACTAAAGTCTACAGTCATGCTGAGTTGACAATAACAAAACTGTTGTAGTCTGCTGAACAATTGCCAGCAGGAAAATACTATTATGAAATAAAAAGACATACCATATGTGAAGAAAGGAATGTAAATTTTTTGAATAATGTAGGTAATATTTTGTCGGATCATTTTGAAAAGGTTAATTAATTCTGAGATTACTAATCAAATAAAATTAAATTAATTTGGTAATTAAATTAATTAAAAAGATGAAGTTAATAATGAACTTGTAATAATGAACTTAAACTTTATTTTCATTCGAATTCAAGCCGGAATTATAAAGTAAATGCTAATTAAGGTATATAATGATTAAAATATTCATTTAAAACTGAAAATTGAAGGAAATTTTGTATGGGTATAATAAAAATGTTCAGATTGAGATAGTGTTTGGGAAAATAAGATGTTAATATGACCATTCATGTAGACTTTTATAAATTGACAATTTATGTTTTATGTTTTAACTGTAGATTCCCCACCTAAGTGAGGCCATGACCTCACCGGATCGTGACCGTGAAAGTAGTTAATTGTGGCAAATCATAAATTCCACTTGATATAACCGGCTTGTGGTTTGTTTTATTTTGTCAACCCGGTGGTTTGTTAGACTTAGTAGGGGGGTTATTTTTTGGGGGAATCTACCAAATTTTGGAACAGGTCTATTTTCACCCAGATAGGGGTGGTAGTCCATTAGGGGTGTATAAATAAAAAATAGTAGGTGTAATACCGAATTTTATTGTAACGCCGAAGCAAGGATGGGGGTGGAATAAAAGAAAAAAATGTCCACCCCTTCCGCATCAGTCCTTGTGAAAGCAACTAGACGCTACAGTCTAGGGGGGGTAATAGTGAGTGTGGATGGGTGGTGACCCAGTTACAGGTCACGAGGGAGATGTGATTATGGCTAGATTGAGGTCTGCGAGGGCCAAGAAGTCTAGTGCTGCACACAGTAGAATGTAACGGGTATCAGGGGTTAAGGGATTAAAAGGGGGTAGTACTAAAAGAAAAAAAAAAAATGTGTTTATTCTATATAAATATAGTAGTCAAGTAAGGACATAATTTGTATTTTAGGTACTATTACTGTGAGTTAATGTAATCCTGTATAATTAATGTGTCATTTTGGCTGGGCAATATTGTATGGGGAATATTATTCAATTTAACTGGAATTTATGTGTACTACTGTAAACCTATATTGTTTTATTAATACTATTTTTTTTTGGGTCTATAATATAAAATGAGCCAGTACGTTGTCAATGAACCAGTACGGCTAAGAGGAAACAAATCAGTCGTGGGATATGGAGTGATGGAAGGCCGTTTATTAAATTTTAATTGGATGTTCTAGAGTCAGGCGCTACTGTGGTGGGTATCGGTCCGAGCTTATGGTGGTGGGATCTCGAGTAGAGAAGTCCCGTAAGATCGGATGGGTGCTGCCGCAGTCGCCAGACTAGGGGGGTAAGAACCCATGATTCATAGAGTGCTTAGGGGGGTTGCGGCGCCATATCCTCACTGATCCTCTCAGTTTTAGGCAATAAGAGTTTGAACGCTTCGGCTTTCAACCTCTTATTGGGGGGGTATTGTAACGGTACAGAATTGTGAGCCACCCCAGTTTAATTTTACATCAATTCAATCACTTTCCAAATTGCCAGTCTCTCACCTGTAAGGAGCCCCAGTGCAACATACATACAGTTAGCCTAAACAATTGCCAGACGTATTGCGTAACCGCCCAGCAGCAGGCTCTTTGTGAATCCAAGTCTGCAGTGTGTCATTAGAGAGTGAACAACAGACAGCCAGCATCAGACAGTAAAGTTTGTTAATTAAAATACAGTGGCCTCGGGTTTATAAGATAGGCCATTAAGACAAATCCGGCCTATCTAAGAAAGAGTGTAAACATTTAAAAGTTTTAAAGTTGTACAAACAGTAGAACGTGCGGCCAGTTCAACTGTAGGCCGACAAAATGTTACCAAAAGTGTAATGTAAAACTAAACTCAAATAGGTTAAACTAAAGAAGTCGGAGTGTACTGTGACAGCAAAAACCTTCATAAATGACAGTTCGGAGTGATGAGTGATACCGTGAGTAACCCGTGATGGTGATGAAACTGTTAAAAACGCCGTGGATTGGTTAAGTACCCTTCACAACACTACAAAAATCAATTTTATAAATCCATGAAATAAAAATAAACACAGAGCTCTAAGAACGGGGTTAAAAGATAAAAATGTAAAAAGTATGAATGAGTGCGTGAGACAAAGTACTGGGTACTAAACATTTTAAAAACTTGCTGTAGTCATAAAATATAGTAATTGTAAGAATTGTTTTTCTCATTTATATATATCAATACTTTATATGTGATTTCCATATAACAGGAAACTAAAGAAACTTTTGATCAATGTAGTAATCAACCAGGATAGAATTTCATACGTTCTTGCGTAGCTGTAAAACTTTATATAATTTCATTAAATAAAATCCAAATTAGTTATTTTAGCCAGCATAAACTGTGTTATTATATTTCGTAACGCCAACCTAAGTAACCCTGTTTGCAGCTGTTTTCGTCTGAAAGACTTTGGACCCCAATCCGAAAGGTAAGAGTAAGATATTATCTATGTGCAGTATATAAATACAGTTTCATCGTACTTGATTTGATATCAGCAAATCAATTTTCAAAAAATCACCTCCTCCATCTTCAACTACCCTCTCCATTTATAAATATCTCATTTACCATTTTATAGTGGATTAACAGGACTTTATTTTTGGATTAAGTACTTTACTCTTGTTAAAACACGAAACAGTGCACGTAAACTACCCCTCCACCTTAACCAAATAACCCCATTTTTAATATTTACATTTTTATTGAGTAATAATTTCATTATATGTAATTACTAAGGTATCTTATCCTTCAAAATAAGGTAGTTTATTAAAAATCAGGAAGGTAATTTTCAGAAATTACCCCCTCCCCCTTCAACTACCCTTTTCAGTTATAGATAATTCATCTACCTTTCTACAGTGGATTATAATGACAATCTTTTCAGGATACTTTATTTCACAAAATTAAGTACTTTATTCTTGTTAAAGTACAGTGCAAGTACTCGTAAAACGTTGCAGGTAGACTACTCCTCCCCCTTAACCAATCTTCACCAAAATCAATAGGCCTCGAGTCCTCTACAACTCAGAAACATATGCAAAACATTATTTGATTCTATCTGAGTTTGCAGCAGTTATCGTTCGCCATAGAAAATATTCTACACACACAACACACACACACACACACACATTCGGAAAATTACTTTTCTTCATGTTTTGAAGCTAGTACAATCAGAATCAGCCCTTATCTCGAACATAATTTTTTTCCAATCACCATACTTCCATTTCCTTAAGGAACGTGGAAGTAAAAAGTTGTGAACCCATAATAAATTGTTATACTACTTTTTATTGCTGATAATAAAATACAGTATCTTTACACTTTGTACTTGGCCAATAATTGTTTAATTTCAAAGGTCGGGCGCCATCTTGATATGCAAGAAAGTAAATATAAACGTGAAGTTTTACTTACCTTTAAAAGGGCAGGAATTCGTTTAAGCGAACTTCTTGAGTAGCGGAAAGTTTTATTTGAAATAATAATACTTTGTTAAAATTTTTACCAAATGATATTACCCAGTTTATTTATGAAATTTAATTACATCTATTCTCCACCAGGTGGCGACAAAATTACGTTAAATTTCCCTTTTACAAGCCCTCCAAAATACCTACACAGTTATTTATATTTTTTAAACTCTCTGAAAACATTAAACATTTGATATGTGTTTTATATATATATATATATATATACTTGCACAGCCCAGCACTTTTTAAATAGTATTTTGTTCACGCTCTCTCTCTCTCTCTCATTCTCTGGTACAATTATTAGTTTTTTATGAGCTCATTTTTATGAATAAATTTTTATTGAAATGCATTTATGGTATTAAACTTATATATTGAACTGAATATTGGTCATTTTACTATTCTCTGTGATATTACAAAAGGTTGTAGCTGATACTTAGCTTAACTTCGCACACCGCGAGTTCGCAGATTTCACTGTCGATCACATCGTGAATTATAACACTTTTGACGATTTGTACTGTACTTTGAACCACTGTTATTTAATGCACTTTTGGTGGTGTAAAATTTACATAAACACTTAGTGAATATGCCAGCCGCGTGAAGTGCCGACCGGCCCAATTCACGGTCCAGGCGAAAATGACGAAGTTTCATCAGTCAACATTGCTGAGGTGGGGCAGAACTACGTCACGAGTTCTTTGTTCAGAAACCCAACCCAGTCGAATACAAAGCGTCTTACATTCCTTGCATCTGACGTAATCGTGGGCTTGGTTGTTTACTGCTTATCTGTGACAAATAGTTTTTGCGACATTTGTAGCTTTTCAGCGAATTCGACCGAAATCCTGTTAACTCCAATATGCGTTGTTTAAAATATTCTATAGTTTATACACCAAAACTTTATAGGGATTATGAAATAAAATTATTATTATTACAAAATAAATGGTTAGGGAATAAAAATACAATAATTATGGTTTTTAGGACCATAGTTTTACAAAATTATTATCGTACCAGAATTGTACCGTCACAAAACCCCCTCAATGAAAGATTTTATGCCGAAGCATAAAAACTTTCATTGACACATTCGTACTTCCTAAAGGGATCAGCCAGGATATGTCGCCACAACCCCCTTACAATTTATATGAAAAGAAATACAATAACTCACCCATGGTCCGATGATGATGACAGTACCTGCATGACCTTACTGGACTTCTCCTTCGAGATCCCAACACCATAAGGCCAATCAGGCGCGTAACGCTCCTGCTCTGACACTCTGGCCAGCTCAGGACCGCCGTCACAACATCACCAAACACTGAAACAATAAATTAAAAATATCAAAATAGTGGCTTGGTATATTACTATATCCATAACTGATCTGTTTCCCCTTAGCTATGTGCTGGTTTGCGTTAAGAAGCACTGGGTTTGCTTCAACTCAACAAGAATTATATAGAAGTGCCATTCTCTTCATGGACTATCCTTTATTTAAAAAATCTTTTCGATTCCCATCGATAATAATTAACCCTTTCTGTTTTCCATAATTAATGTAATTATAGAAGAAGCAAATATCTAAATGAAATACATGGATATAATAAATATATATAAATCCCAAATTTATGGATATAATCTCCCTTTAAATTAATTACTCAAACAGGGAGAAAAACATTTTATATATAAAAAAAAAATAAAATCTTATTATTATTAAAATTAATATTATTATTATTATTAACAGTTAATTAAACTGGCGCTGTTAATAATATTTACCCCTCTTTCTCCTCCACACACTCTATTTCCTATACATCATGTTCAAATTCCTATGCTAATACATAATACATATTACATAGTACATAATAATATACTCATAATACGGTTAATAATCAATTCACATTTAACTAGATTAAGATTTAAACATCCTACATCATAAAGTTTGCATTTAAATTATAAAAAATTACAATTTAAATTAATTAATTAATAATTCTAAACTTTCATTAATTAGCCATCAATTATTTATCATTTACTATTAATATTATATTATATTATTATTATTTCATTTCTTATTACCTCTCTACTCTGAATTTTCTACCTAACCTTTCACATTCTTATCATTGTTTAGTCTGGGTGGCTCCTGTATTCACTATGCTTTTACTTATTTTTATCTTACTCACCTTTCTTCTAATTAACAACCAAATTTATCTATCATGACACCAATTTCTCAATTATAAACACCTTTCACTAATTTCATTTTGACGATAAATCCTATGGCACCGTGCGTCTTTGTATTAAGATGGGTGTTCCCTACCTGGCTATATACATTCATAATATTTTGCCCTTCCAAAATATCGGCAAACACTCCCTTAAACTACGCTATTACCTGCCACAACGCTATACGTTGGCCACTCCTTATCACCTCACCCCCACTACAAAATATCATCAGCAACAATATATGTTTAACCTTTACTTTACTCACCTCTTCAAATAATCACTAACTACTGTGTCCCCAAAATATATAATACTCTCTTTGTATTATTTTCTTCAAAATTCTTATCTATCTAACTCCCATTTACTTTAATTGAATAAATCACATGCCTTTGTTTACACCCAAGCTCTATCCCTTTTTAAACATTCTACATTACTGTAATCATTAACAATTGCATAAAATTTATCTCTCACCTACTCATAACAGTACATATCAATATTCAAATATATATTCTTACTTAATCATTTATTATTCATTAGAAATGTTTTATTCGTTACAAATTAATAATTTAACTTCATTACAAATTAATAATTAACTTCATTACAACTGTAATTATAAATTTAGTACAACTTTCTTTTGTACCACTTTAATTCAGTAATTACTCATTAATTATTATTCAATTATTTAAAATTTTCACTATTACTTTCACTTATTTAGCATAATAAAAACATGTTAATTTTTAATTATTAAAACAATACATAATGCATGGTGTACATAAAATTTACCTGTAATACACATCAAAATACATAAATACATTGACATTAAAACAATTAACACAATGAAAATTATACAATCCAACTTCATTATTTTGTCATTAATCAAAATCAGTCCATTAGCAGTCCATTTCAAAATCACTGTTCACATATATTAAATGTTCATTACACAATGAAACAATCTATCCTCCATCATTGAATAACATTCTAATCCTAGGTCTATTTATCTTATTGTTTAGTAAATAAATTATATTATTATACTCATTATAATATTCATCCGTTTTATATTTATTCACAATCTCAATCGGTTTATTACATATCAAGTCACGATCGGGAACAGTTCTGTCTACCTCAGTATCATATGTTATAATCTTGTTAGTCATATTGTCAACGTAATTATCTATTATTATTTCAATTTCAATTTTACTATAATGTAAGTATTCATTATTTTCACCCACCATCTCTACTCCTAACCTTTCTACAAATTCTCTATACTCTCTATTTACTTTAAAAATCTCTATTACTCTCTTTGTCTCACCATATCTCTCACAATACCTCTCTACACTTTCTCTCTTAATATATTTCTTTCCATAGCACCAAATTACATTCTCTCTCTCCAAATATGCAGGGGTCCCTAACTCATAATTACTGCACCACCTATGAGGTATACAAAAACACCAAGGAACTCTATTTGTAGACCTTCCGTCTCCCAAATATAAATCTAAGGAACTCTCGTCCTTATTAAAAATACGTGAAGACTTGACTTCACCCCCTACCACAACATCAAAGGAAAATTCTACCCCCTGCACCCTTTTTACAAATGTACTTTCTCTCAGCTCTCTCTCTCTCTGACTCAACACACTCAAACACCTCATTATCACTCCCAATATTCTCATTATCATTTTCTAATATCATATCATTCTTACTACCTGTAAACTCATTATTCAAATTATCACTGTTACTCACCTTCTGATTCTCTATTTGGATTAACTTCTCATCCAACTTTTTAATTACTTTGTCACATTGTTTATCTAGATTATCGTTACGTCTTTTAATTTCGGTCTTTAATTCGTCGAACTTTACATTGAAATCACTTTTAATTTGAACATTTTGTGTTTTAATTTCATCAGAATCCCTTTTTTGTTCATCCAGCTTTTTGTTAAAAGTATCAAACATCCTACTCTGTTCATCAAATTTATTTAATAGTAACTGCATCATTGCAGATGTATCATCTGTTTTACTTACGTCTTGAGATGGGGGTTATTGGAACCGGATTTAATTCAGTTACACTGGTCTGACTAATTTGGTCCAGTTTAACATCCATCTCACTCGCAACTGTTTCATCTATGTTATCACCTTTATTGGTATTCATTTTACTTATTTTAATATTACCCACATGCATACAACCTTATAACATAACCTCGTGGAAGACAGGTTATGTTTACGTATTTAAAATTATGTCTATTACATCAGATAAATTTCCGCTCTCTTCGTAGGCTTACCCACATAAAATAAAATTTTACGTAGTGTCCCTGTTCCAGAAGCCAAATGTTATACTACTTTTATTGCTGATAATAAAATACAGTATCTTTACACTTTGTACTTGGCCAAGAATTGTTTAATTTCAAAGGTCGGGCGCCATCTTGATATGCAAGAAAGTAAATATAAACGTGAAGTTTTACTTACCTTTAAAAGGGCAGGAATTCGTTTAAGCGAACTTCTTGAGTAGGGGATTAAGTGTTATTTGAAATAATAATACTTTGTTAAAATTTTTACCAAATGATATTACCCAGTTTATTTATGAAATTTAATTACATCTATTCTCCACCAGGTGGCGACAAAATTATGTTAAATTTCCCTTTTACAAGCCCTCCAAAATACCTACACAGTTATTTATATTTTTTAAACTCTCTGAAAACATTAAACATTTGATATGTGTTTTATATATATATATATATATTTTTTTTATACTTGCACAACCCAGCACTTTTTAAATAGTATTTTGTTCACGCTCTCTCTCTCTCTCTCTCTCTCTCTCTCTCTCTCTCTCTCTCTCTCTCTCTCTCTCTCTCTCTCTCTCTCTCTCTCTCTCTCTCTCTCTCTCTCTGGTACAATTATTAGTTTTTTATGAGCTCATTTTTATGAATAAATTTTTATTGAAATGCATTTCTGGTATTAAACTTATATATTGAACTGAATATTGGTCATTTTACTATTCTCTTTGATATTACAAAAGGTTGTAGCTGATACTTAGCTTAACTTCGCACACCGCGAGTTCGCCGATTTCACTGTCAATCACATCGTGAATTATAACACTTTTGACGATTTGTACTGTACTTTGAACCACTGTTATTTAATCCACTTTTGATGGTGTAAAATTTACATAAACACTTAAGAGAATATGCCGGCCGCGTGAAGTGCCGACCGGCCCAATTCACGGTCCAGGCGAAAATGACGAAGTTTCATCAGTCAACATTGCTGAGGTGGGGCAGAACTACGTCACGAGTTCTTTGTTCAGAAACCCAACCCAGTCGAATACACAGCATCTTACATTCCTTGCGTCTGACGTAATCGTGGGCTTGGTTGTTTACTGCTTATCTGTGACAAATAGTTTTTGCGACATTTGTAGCTTTTCAGCGAATTCGACCGAAATCCTGTTAACTCCAATATGCGTTGTTTAAAATATTCTATAGTTTATTCACCAAAACTTTATAGGGATTATGAAATAAAATTATTATTATTACAAAATAAATGGTTAGGGAATAAAAATACAATAATTATGGTTTTTAGGACCATAGAATTTTAATTAAGGAACTTGCAAAACATTTTAGCCAGAGTAAGGACAACACAGGTTTCGCATAATTTCATATATAACAGCTTTACACATTACACAATACTTTTGAACAATTTCTTTTTTTTTTTTAAATTACAATTTGAAACTCTTCAATCCCTATGTATATTTTTACAATGTCAATGTCTTTCAAACTGTATCATACAAACATGTCATTTGACTAATGAAATTGCAAAAATTGTTATAATAATACTTCTCTATATATTTTTAAAAATTTACCTAGTCAAAATCTATAAAATTCACATTATTTTATCAAATTTTATATCTGTTCTCTCAATTACACCCTAAATTTTAAAAATTGGTAAGATAAAAAAATTCATTTACTTCATTTTAACAACTGTTTCTGAATAAACTAAGTAATTAATTCAAAACAGAAACATACACAGAAAAGCAATCCAATTTTAATTATTTCCTTGCCACTAATTTTTTTTTTTTTTTTTTTTTTTTTTTTGTTAACATACAAACACACGTAACATGAAATAAAAATTCTGTCTTTCTTCAGTCAATCAATAATTTCATAAAATTGCTTTCAAAATTACAGCGTTTTCAAGTTTGTAAAAAGTAAAAAACTAGTATGCAAATATGTTGAATCCTTTTTGACTGTGTGTCATAAATGGAATGAATCTTTCATTCAAAAGAAGATAATATTCAAATATATCTTCAAATAAATACAACTTGATTAATTACAATTCAAAACCCTCTGAAGATACAGAATAATTTCTGTGAAACGTGCATCAAGTGAAAATAAACCTACTTGCAATTCTATTTATTTTAAGATATTACATGGCAGACCTGCAGGGAACTCGACGAGGTACTTATAAAGGAATAATATTCAAATATACTATAACAAAGAAAAATATAACAATTGCAAGAATACAAAAATGTAAGTACTTCGGCTTGTCAGGCTGTAAGGCGTGGTCCATGGTTGTTTTGTGCAAACGTTTCGGCCGTGCCATCGACGGCCATCTTCAGTGCAGAAGGCTGCAAAACACTGACAAAGGGTTTGTAGTAAGTGTCCACTGAACTCTGGTTAATGCTAGTGGCCGAAATATAGTTCAGTGGTCACTGACTACGAAACCTTTGTCAGTGTTTTACAGCCTTCTGCACTGAAGATGGCCATCGAAGGTACAACCGAAACGTTTGCACAAAACAACCATGGACCACGCCTTACTGCCTGGCAAGCCGAAGTAGTCATATCATTGAAGCCGGTCGTGAAAGCCTCAGATAGAACTGAACCAGTGTTTTTTATAAATCAATTCTGTTTATAAAGTAGCCCACTATGTTTGTGAAAACTGAAACCTGAAAGTACTGAATTCACCACTTATCGATAGTGAAACATTTCATGCTGATAGAAATCAAAAAGCAAACCTACGTGTTAATAATACTAATGAATCCATGCTCTGAGGTAAACGTGGAATAATTATTTTGTCCAACCTATACTTGAGCTCAAACTGGGAAATATTAAAATATTTTTTGGTCCAATGCCTGTGCAGCATGTAAGGTAAGCCTTAAAAATACAATAACTGTACCTCTGTAAGGTGGCCGGCGATAGTTTTAAAACAATGTCCAGTTTCCATATCCCAGAGTTTGATAAATGTATCCTTAGAAGATGACACTACAATGTTTCTTGTAGCCATAAATTGTACTTGTGTGACTGAACCTTTGTGACCGCTGAGGCGCATCAATCCAGCTTCTGCGACTACATCCCAAATTACAATTTCCGTGTCCTAAGTGAAACAAGAAAATTATGTTATTATACACAAAGTTAATAATCTGCTATATTATGCTTTTTTTTTAATGGAGCAACAAAAAATCCTCGTCTGGCTTTTGCGCATCACCTATACAAACAAAACAAATATCATTCAAAATGTACTTTTAATACATTGGATGAAAGATAAGTCAAATTGCTATCACCGAATTAATTCAACACATCACACCCAAGGATCAGTCACATATAAACCAGAATTTTTTGTAAACAAATTTAATATTAATTTACAGTATTTACAAATTATATATAACAACACTACAAATTTAATGTTTTATTTATGTATTTGACTTGTGTTAAATCTTGGTGTAAATTACCTCACATTAAATTCGTGTGTGTGCAATAATGAAAGTGGTAATCATAATAATAATACTTCGATTTCATTTGTTTATAAATCCATTCAATTTTTTACTGACAATTTCTCATTTGGTAGCGGTTTAAAAACTTATTATTATTTTGACATGTTTATTACGAGTAATCTGCAATCTCAGATTACACGTTATTTTCTTATTTATTTTACAATTCCTAATGATTCGTATTTTTATGTACCCACTACGTAACATTCGTAGTCTTATTTGACACAAAAACATATTATAGCATCTTATTACTAATACATTATTATAAATTTTCTATACTGCTCTCAGCTAGCTCAATTATCTTACTGATCATCTACTCGTTTAATTCTTTATATTACTTATTTTTCTTTACTAAATGCATTGCTTCTTTATGTTACTTTAGTAAACTTCGTATTCTTTCAAAATCAAATATCAATCTTTTCCAGTAAGTTATTAGTAAACAAATTTAAATATTTCTTTGAATATTACTTTAGCTTATTTGAATCTTACCCTAATTAATATACAAGAAAAGTTACATTTAATCTTACTATTTACATTCTTATTAATTTAGTCTTTCTCTTATTACTTTCTACTTGTTTCATAAGATTAAATTTATTCAGTCTTTAGTTTAGATGAAAATATGGCTTTCTTTCACCTTATTAGTGGTGGTTCCTCAGCGTACCCTCCTGGTCCTGGTCCATGCGTCCTTTTACTGGTGAATCCCTCGTAGATGTGTAGTCCCTCGTACTATGGTGCACTGGAGTCTCGTACTCTGGATCATTGATGCTCGTACTCTGGATCATTGAATGCTTGTACTCAGGATAATTTGATGCTCTACTTTAGTGGTGGTATCTTAGTAGATTCTTTGGCTGCCATGGTCGTCGATCACGTCTAGGCGTTTCAGCTGTTGGATCACATCAGTAGTCGAACAAAGAAATGTTGTAGTTCTTGAGCAGAGCCTCCGGCCGCTTTGATGGTCTGACAAGAAAGAGGATGATGTTTGCGTGTCCTCGTATTTATACCCATAGCACAAAAATCATGTCTCGACACTATTCACCATGTTCGAAAGTGTCGAGAGCGTCACTTTTAACCAATGCCTTATTGTTACACTGAACTTGCTTGTCTTCGCGAATTGCAAAGTCTTTAGCACATTATCCGATATTCATTCGATCGGTGATTTTTTAGGCGTTCATCATGCCCAAACCATTTTTCCTTATCTTAATTACTCTAATTACTATTAATTTTTAACTTCTTACACTAACACTTTTTGTTCGTTTTATACAATTTTTTATACACTTGTTCGTTATTTTTAATCACACATTTTGATGTCTTTGGTTTTTCACTACGATGCACACAAGTCTTATAAATTAATTAAATACAAATAATTTATATCGTTAAAGAAAGGGTGGCGCTTTTCATGAATGAACCAGTTACACACACACACACACACACACACACACACACACACACACACACACACACACACACACACACACACACAACCTTTTACGCATGTACACACATGCAGAGAGCAGCTGGCTCTACTCCCTGTATCAACATGCAAGTCTGGCGTTTATATTACAGTTTAGATTGCAAGCTGACTTATTATATTTACCAAAATGCGTTATTTATTTGTTTCAAATCACATATTTAAATTATCTTCTGCAATGCACAGTACCCAACATATTCGTACTGTTGCAATATACATGTTGCAGAACATGTTGGACTGTATAAAAACTGACCCAAGCTTCCTCAAAACTGTAATCACTGGCGATGAGAGGTGGTGTGCTGAAGTGTTCGGCATAATTTAAAAATTGCGCCGAGGCTAACCGAGGCAGTGGTTGTCGGCACCAATGACGTTTGATAGGTAAGCGGCGATTCAATAATGCAGGCTGCCGGTCAGCTGATAAACAATCCGTTGCACGTTAAACCGAGGCCTCGTGGCAAAATGAAAAACGCGAGTCTGCCTCATTTCCAATTTCGCTCTCCTCGGTACTGGTGTCTGACGGCCTTGGAAGGAATTTCTGCCACCGCTACATTCTTTCTATATTATGTGTCGCTGATCGAAGGTGTCTCAGGGTCCTTGATCCACCAGGAGGAAGGGAGAGGCTGAAATGGTGATCTGACCATCTATCACCATTGGCAGGGACGTCGACCGAGAGCTCCCCAACGCCGTCGGACACACACATACACACACAAGCTCCAGGAGATTAGGAGGACAGTCGCCCTAAGGAAAGTGAACCACAGTTTCCAATAATTTATTACCATTTTATCCGTCAGTGACTTCGTTCAGCGTTTTTTATTTAGACGCGTTTCGTGACATGTGTCACATCTTCAGTAGTCCTCGTCAAAAGTTAAAATTCACGTAAAACACATTTGCACATATTTACAAAATTACAATGACGACACACACATAACACGATGTAACTACGGCTTCGCTGGACCGGTCCGACCGCGCGTGCAGTTGCCGAGCCACTAATTGAACTGAGTCAATCCTTATCACCAGTCATTACCGTCATGCGCGATTATATTTAGGGCTGTATCATATAGTGAATGAGATTGAAACCTTAATTGTTCGTTTAGTATACTGTTACTGTTGATATTCTTGTCTTTAAATGATTTATAAATCTCAAACTCCTCGAGAGCGTCCATTAACCTACCCGTACCGCATACATGGATTGCTTTGAAATTGGTATTGAAATCCGTGTAATTATGGTTATGCATCATTAGATGGCGCGCATAATTAGATTTGGTCTTGTCTAAATCATTCCTTGGTAGATGTTCTTTGTATCTTTTCAAGAAAGACCTGCCAGTTTGACCCAGATAGAAACAATCACAATCATCACATGATATCCTGTAAACACCTGTTTTCTCTTCTAACGGGAATGGTTGTTTTATGCGTAACAAATTAGATATATTATTATTTGTTTTAAACGCGACTTTTATATTGAATTTAGAGAACACACTGGATATACTGTTAGGTAAAAGGCTACCGTACACTGTCGTTATATACTTATTATTATTATTTTTATTATTGTTAACTTTATTATCATCGATGGTATTATGGTGGGATCTAGTTTTATATAGGTGTCGCTTAAGAAGTCTATCTATCATTGAACTCTTGTACCCATTCGCTACTGCTATGTGCCTTATTGTATCCAATTCGTCCTGAAAGTCCTTTTGGTTAAGTGGGATCGTTACCAACCTATGAACAAAACTGTTGTAAGCCGCCATTTTCTGACAATATGGGTGATGAGAATCGGCGTGTATTGTTATATCTGTGGTGGTCGGTTTCCTATATATTTTATATTGAAATTTATTAATATACTTTGTAACAGTCAGGTCCAAAAAATTGAGTTTATTGTCAACCTCTGTTTCGAGGGTAAATTGTATGTTCTTGCTAAGGCTGTTCAAATAATGTTTCAATTTCTCTATCTGCCATAGCGTGCCGTTAAAAATTATAAAGGTGTCGTCTACATATCGTGCATAGAATTTAATATTATTACAAAATTTGTTATTCTCTGAGAACATGTAAGTATTTTCGAAATGATGCAAGTATAAATCCGCCAGCAGTCCTGAAAGTGGCGAACCCATTGCGAGACCAAGAGTTATGAGACCCATTACCTACAAGAGTTTGGTCTCGCAATGGGTTCGCCACTTTCAGGACTGCTGGCAGATTTATACTTGCATCATTTCGAAAATACTTACATGTTCTCAGAGAATAACAAATTTTGTAATAATATTAAATTCTATGCACGATATGTAGACGACACCTTTATAATTTTTAATGGCACGCTATGGCAGATAGAGAAATTGAAACATTATTTGAACAGCCTTAGTAAGAACATACAATTTACCCTCGAAACAGAGGTTGACAATAAACTCAATTTTTTGGACCTGACTGTTACAAAGTATATTAATAAATTTCAATATAAAATATATAGGAAACCGACCACCACAGATATTACAATACACGCCGATTCTCATCACCCATATAGTCAGAAAATGGCGGCTTACAACAGTTTTGTTCATAGGTTGGTAACGATCCCACTTAACCAAAAGGACTTTCAGGATGAATTGGATACAATAAGGCACATAGCAGTAGCGAATGGGTACAAGAGTTCGATGATAGATAGACTTCTTAAGCGACACCTATATAAAACTAGATCCCACCATAATACCATCGATGATAATAAAGTTAACAATAATAAAAATAATAATAATAAGTATATAACGACAGTGTACGGTAGCCTTTTACCTAACATTATATCCAATGTGTTCTCTAAATTCAATATAAAAGTCGCGTTTAAAACAAATAATAATATATCTAATTTGTTACGCATAAAACAACCATTCCTGTTAGAAGAGAAAACAGGTGTTTACAGGATATCATGTGATGATTGTGATTGTTTCTATCTGGGTCAAACTGGCAGGTCTTTCTTGAAAAGATACAGAGAACATCTACCAAGGAATGATTTAGACAAGACCAAATCTAATTATGCGCGCCATCTAATGATGCATAACCATAATTACACGGATTTCAATACCAATTTCAAAGCAATCCATGTATGCGGTACGGGTAGGTTAATGGACGCTCTCGAGGAGTTTGAGATTTATAAATCATTTAAAGACAAGAATATCAACAGTAACAGTACACTAAACGAACAATTAAGGTTTCAATCTCATTCACTATATGATACAGCCCTAAATATAATCGCGCATGACGGTAATGACTGGTGATAAGGATTGACTCAGTTCAATTAGTGGCTCGGCAACTGCACGCGCGGTGGGACCAGTCCAGCGAAGCCGTAGTTACATCGTGTTATGTGTGTGTCGTCATTGTAATTTTGTAAATATGTGCAAATGTGTTTTACGTGAATTTTAACTTTTGACGAGGACTACTGAAGATGTGACACATGTCACGAAACGCGTCTAAATAAAAAACGCTGAACGAAGTCACTGACGGATAAAAAGGTAATAAATTATTGTGAAAAAGTGACTTGGATACTATATAAAAACAAAATAAAACACAGTTTCCAGCTCACCAACAACCTTGCTAGTCATCATCATCACAGGCGGTAACATCAACCAGTGTTGAAATACAGGTGGGAAATTCCCGATTATACAGTTTCAACAATTACTACACTTTTGGTGCTCGAAGCAAACATGGACATGCTTATTCAATATATGGACTATATTTTCAATTTATAATTGCCAGAATTGTGTGAGAACAAGCCTAATCAATGCATAATTTTGTTTCACTTAGCCTGTGTTAAAAAGGGCATTCACTTTTATGTTCTCTGCTTATTTACAGTGTTAAAATTACTTTCATTTCTGTTATAGCAGCACATTGAATATATATACATATATTTTCTAGAAAATGAAAAACGATGAATGTTAAAGGCATTAAGCAATGAAACAGATCAACTTGTTACAACTAGCCCTTGTAACGTGTCAAAATTGGGTAATTTTATTTATTGCATTTATGGGGTATTTGTATCTTATTTTATTTCCGTTTTCGGGGTTTCATAAAAATGTTGCAAGTTTTAATCCCATTATGAAAGAACACATGGAGACTATAACAGTGTTGAAACGCAGCAGCAACGCAATATTCCGTTGCGAAATCAGTTAAGGTATGCAGCCACCCTCTATTTCCACGAACTCTGCTTGGGTGTGGTCATGTGCTTGTACGCAATGACTCAAGTATGCGCGCTATTGGGACGCGCAGAAAATCAAATGACGCTGTAAAAAATGGCGCAGAAACGACGTTGGGTGAGATCTTGTAGCGGGTCAAATTTTGGGTGTTTTTATTTTCAACAGTATGGGATAATTATATTTTTATTCATTTCATTTTGGTCGGGAGCCTTATAAAAAATGACGAAATAACTGTGTTATTGTGCAACGTTATTTAACAAGCAACAGCACGATGTTGAGAAACAGAGTTTGGAACAAAGGCGATGCGCAATTTCAGTGGTGTAACACGGCAGAGGAATTTGCATCTCCACAAAATTCGTAGAAATCTGTACTGGTGTGGCAGTGCACACACGTCACTACGCGCGCATGGGCGCATACCCAAGCGAGATTGGAAAACTCAAGATGGCCAGCGAGTAAAAAATATGCGTCGTCTTCTCTAAAACCTCCCGGAAGGCGCATTAGACTCCGCCTACTGTTGGTGACATCAGCGGAACAAAGTCCAATATCGGCCTCTGGACACACACATACCAGCTTTAATCCATATATAAAGTGGTTACTTCCCAACAAATGCGGCAGGAGCGACGAAAGCATTGTGGCAGTGAAACACTGATTCCCGGCAAAAAAGTAAAAAGTACCTGTTACGATACCGTACCAGTCTACAAGCAGCAGCCCCCGGTACGGCTGGCCCAAGTAGGCTCGTCACAAATATTTTAATTTTTTCAGTAAAGGGTGTAAAACAGTATAAATCCATGTGACCGCGGTCGGTTTTAAAAAGAAACTGTATCAGTTACAACTTTTGAAAAATATAGAACAAGCAATTTTTCGTGAGAAGATGCGTGTGTGCGGCGACCGCGTGGCAAGCGTTTGGGGGTCTAGGGGCTTAATATGAAATGATAAAGGGTTTTATAAATTCGAATGGATGAGAGAGTGAGCAAGCTGGGCTATTTTTTGTGTGTATTTGTGTTTTATGAAATAATAAGGTAAGCTGTAGTCTCTAAGTGTTATGTTGGTATTGCACCACTTTGCAGCAATGTACATCAATGAATTTTAATGAGTTTAAAAGCAATCAAGATTGAATAATAATAAATATAAATTCTCTTCAAAAATGAGTTGTGTCAGTACTTCGCATAACCCATAGACCATGTTTGTATCTAGGTACATGTGAACGAATTCTGGGACCCTGTAAGTTTTCGTAACGGTAAGTAACAATTTAATTTGAGATTTAATTATAATAATAAATGTGATTGATCGGTAAGTCACAGTTGGCGCCACGAAACAGGCACAAATTGAATTAATTATAATTAATTAATTGGATTCCGCATCGACGGGATACAAACATGTTCTAGGTTAGCTTAGTAACCTAACAGTATATTACAAAATTTAAATAATTACTGTATTTATTTAATTAATTATTCTATTTAAGCAATTTATATAATTTAATTTATATCAATAATATAAAATGTCAAATAACGAAAATGACGTAAATAAAATGAGTGTCGAAGTTTTCGACGACTCAAACGTTAGTAACTATGAAACGCACTCGACTCCAAGTGTGAGTCAGAGTGAAGCAGAAATAAGTATAACAGGGCAAAGTAAAGTAAATGAAGATTCAGGGATTCAAATAACCCCGAAATTAGATAGGGAAAGTAGAATTGATAGTAAAGAAGTCGGCTTCATTGACGAAAACATAGTAGCACAATCTACTCCGTCGACAACACGAACTAAAGGGTTGTCGATGGACGATCTGTTTAATTTAATGAAAACAATGTCCGAAAACATAAATAGCAACTTAAATGCAAAATTTGAAGAACAACAAATTGATTCCAATGTCAAATACAATAAAATGAATGACTAGTTTGACGAGTTGAAATATGAAATACAAGAAATGAATAAACATTTATAAAGCACTAACGAAACAATAAAAACTAGTTTAAATAGGTTAGAACAGAAGTTTGAGAAATTAGGTGACAATGTGTTAAATATGACAAAATGTAAAAATGACGAAATAGTAGACAATTCTGAGAGTATAGTGGGGGTGAAGAATAATGTAGAAGCAAATGATGAAAATATAATAACAAATAATAACAATAATGTCAAAAATAATGAATTTAATATTGAGAATAATAATGTGTTTGAGAAATTGGTATCAGAAAGTGATACGGAAAAAATAAATAAGGAGAGTATTAATGAAAGTGTAGAATGCAGTGATTATGAGATGATAATTTGTGTCAGTGAGTTAGAAAGAGAGAGAAAAAATAATGTTGTAGTAGAGTGGGGACAGAGGGGAAATTTTCCTTTTATTATTTATGATGATTTAATGTGGTCACAAGAGTTTTTGAAGGGCAAGAGTCCCGTGGTAGTAGAAGATTTGAGTTTATTTTATTTGTATAAGCTTATACCCTCTGTGTGGAATGATTTTATAGGTATGAGATGGTGTTATGAAAAGAGAGATTTAAATAGAGAATTGTGTGTTGAGAGAGAATTAAAAGTATATAATTTAAAGAGAGATTATGATGAGTTGAAAGAAATATTAGAAGTGTATTTGAACAACAATGATTTAATTGATAATACGAAAGTAACTAACCCGATATTGGAAATATTTACTGACGGAGATTTAACAGAAATACTTAACGTAGACTTGGTGAATGATTATTATGGTATAACGGATAAATTGAAATTGTTTGGTTATGACACACAAGAAAACAATATGTGTGTCAATATAATTGAACAGTGCTATACAAAACCAAGATTAATCTTTGACGATGGTGGCTAAAATATAAAACAATAAAAGACAATTAAACATTATGTGTTATGATTGTTTGACATGGCAGATTTGGACAGAAGTGTGGAAAAAATGGAATAATAATTAACAAGAGTTGTAAATAAAATCTAGTGAATTTATATGTGTGTATGTAAGACGATTGTTGTGATAATAATATTGAAATACTTGCAATTTAAATAAATAAACCAAATTAATTGTGAAAACAAGTAATCAGAGAATTATAATTGTTTGGATGATAATGAATTCTATATTGTTAATAATTAATTTAATTAAAACAATTTGATATATTTTAAATATTTTAATTGATTATGTAAATGTTGTATAATTAATTTTTTTGTAAATTCAGTCTGTTTTACGAGATGGAAATTTGGAAATGAATGATGAATTATTTAATTTATAAATAATATAAATAAATTTTGTGAAATGTTTCAGAGATGATGGTGATTATGTTTTGTGTGTATAAAGGAATTGTAAGTAGAAAAATTTTATAATCATGTATAATAAAAGCTGTTTACAGGTGTGATTGAGGTGTTAATGCAATAGTGAAATTTTAATGCAATCATTGTGCTGAGTAAATATGATAATTAAAAATTTTAATAATAAATGAAAAATGATAAATAATGATTATCAATAATGAATTTTGAAAATTTCAAGAAAGTTAAACGGTAAAAGGTTATGAATGGGTTAAATGAGTGTTGATGCAAATATTATATGATAATGTATATAAAAATTTTAATTAGTTGTCAATTGTAATTAGTTAGTAAGTGGCTATTGTGGGGGTTGCCTGTGCTATAATTTTAAGTGTATTATTTTATTGTTGTCTATTAGATAAGCATTGATAAGAATATGTAATTTTATTATGTGTGTATTTGTTTAAGCCAATAAGTAAATCGTCTGGCAGGTTAACATAAGCATCAGAATCAGAAAAAAGGGGAAACAATGAGGTGAGAAGTGAGAATAAATAAAAATAAATATGTATATTCCATGTAATTTGTTCAATTTTGAGATGTGTTTTTATTATGTTAGGATATCAGCTGATCAGCAATAACGTCACTGGTATATTGATTTGTAAATGTTACAAGTAATTAATGTTTAACGTATTACAGATATTTTGAAGTAAAGATAAAAAGAATATGAGAAATAAAATAACAACAATTTATGCAAATTAATAAAAGATAATTCATGGGTGATAAATGTTTTATGGGACATGTAGACCTGTCCAAATTGAATTAAAAGTTGAATGTGAAATGACAGAAATGAATATAATGTAATGTTGTTTTTGAGTTGATGTGATGTAACAGAGTTGGTGAAGTATTAATGTTGACACAGTGGTAATGGAGACTTTATGTAGATTTTGAGTGACATATTGTTGTTTTTATAGTTAATGAGGTTATTTTGTGTATTGGTAGTAAGGTAATGAGATTGAGATTTTTTGGGGATGGCAATTTTGTATTAGGGGGTAGTGTCATGTAGGAGTCCGCAACAAGGGTTGGGACGGGATAGAGTTAGCTTTTAGTGGGGAAGGGGCCGCCTTGGGTAGAATCCAGGCCGCCAGATAAGGGAATTGAGTTTTTTGGGGGCGGGGAAACACGTATCCTATATACAAAGGGTTAGAGAGTATTTTATATGTAGAGAAGGTGGCGAATTGTGTTAAATGGTAAGTTAAGTTTGAGTGTCCTGATTAGTAGAGATTTTGGTAGAGATGGGTGTCATGGGAGTTGAAGTTGATGAATATTAGAGCCATAGGGAGGGGTAAAGTTTATATATGTATACCGATGTAATACAGAGAAATGAGAATAAAGAAGTTACATCACCCACAGTATATTAAAGTAAGATTGTTGAGAAGAAAGAGAGATTCATGATAAAGAATATACAATTGTTTATTTTTTATAACCAGTGACAGAATTTTGATAAAATTTGAAAATAATGTAAAATTAAGAAGTGTTTAGTTTAAATAATTTAAATGTCAAGTTGATGATTAATTATATTAATATTTTGTTTGTTTTAAATATTTTGTTATTATGTTTCGTATTTCAAGGTAGGATATTACAGATGTTCAATGTGTTTTCAGAACTTATATATAACATATGTGGGTCAAGGGTTTTGGACTTGACCTAGTTACGATCAGCTGATGAGGTCATACACCTACTAAGCTTGTATAGTAGGAAGCCAATTTTAATTTGTTTGTTTGATTAATTCAAACCAATATTTGAATAATTTTAATAAATGTTATTTAATAAATAAATTTAATAAAATTTTAATGGATAAATTTCATTTTTTTTTTAATTTTAAAATTGTTGAAAATTTTAAATTTTTTTTGAAAAAAAAAAAAAAAAAAAGATTTTTCGCCTGCCAGCGAATGAATATTTTAGATGATGATTCTTTTATTATGTGTGTATTAACCATGTTTCTTTTATTGTATTGCATTATATTGGTAGACTATAAGTGATTCTCCATGTTAGAATAGAAATGTTTATATTAGTAGAAATGTCTAGGTTAAGTCATGTGAAACAAAAATTTAGAAAAACCAGGAAGAGAATTTTTTGATAAAGTATTATTTTTTTTTGAATTTTGAATTTTTTGTTAAATTTTCAATAAATCTTAAAAGCAATTTTTTACTTTTAATGGATTATGGTAATATGTAATGTTAGTGTGTGTGAGCCCAGTATTTGATAAAGGCAGCCCAGCTTGCAAAAAGGGGATCCATATCGGCGGAGGAGCTGGAGTAATTTTAGCCAGGGGTTGAGGATTTTTGGGGGTAGTATGTTAAAAGGCGAGGTGGGCTATGGTGCGAGTCTGTTCGATGTCTCGGTGTTGGGATCTCTTACGGAGAAGTCCAGTGATCTCGTTCAGATGAGTCCATGGTCGCTGAGCCAGGGGGGTCGTGTACCCATGAGAGTAAGAACCAGGGGGTTGTTGGCACCAGTTCCTCACCGGTCCTCTTCGGGGTTGTCGATGAGATTTCTTCTGTTATGAACAGCAGAATTCTCATCGAGGGGGTATTGTAGCGGGTCAAATTTTGGGTGTTTTTATTTTCAACAGTATGGGATAATTATATTTTTATTCATTTCATTTTGGTCGGGAGCCTTATAAAAAATGACGAAATAACTGTGTTATTGTGCAACGTTATTTAACAAGCAACAGCACGATGTTGAGAAACAGAGTTTGGAACAAAGGCGATGCGCAATTTCAGTGGTGTAACACGGCAGAGGAATTTGCATCTCCACAAAATTCGTAGAAATCTGTACTGGTGTGGCAGTGCACACACGTCACTACGCGCGCATGGGCGCATACCCAAGCGAGATTGGAAAACTCAAGATGGCCAGCGAGTAAAAAATATGCGTCGTCTTCTCTAAAACCTCCCGGAAGGCGCATTAGACTCCGCCTACTGTTGGTGACATCAGCAGAACAAAGTCCAATATCGGCCTCTGGACACACACATACCAGCTTTAATCCATATATAAAGTGGTTACTTCCCAACAAATGCGGCAGGAGTGACGAAAGCATTGTGGCAGTGAAACACTGATTCCCGGCAAAAAAGTAAAAAGTACCTGTTACGATACCGTACCAGTCTACAAGCAGCAGCCCCCGGTACGGCTGGCCCAAGTAGGCTCGTCACAAATATTTTAATTTTTTCAGTAAAGGGTGTAAAACAGTATAAATCCATGTGACCGCGGTCGGTTTTAAAAAGAAACTGTATCAGTTACAACTTTTGAAAAATATAGAACAAGCAATTTTTCGTGAGAAGATGCGTGTGTGCGGCGACCGCGTGGCAAGCGTTTGGGGGTCTAGGGGCTTAATATGAAATGATAAAGGGTTTTATAAATTCGAATGGATGAGAGAGTGAGCAAGCTGGGCTATTTTTTGTGTGTATTTGTGTTTTATGAAATAATAAGGTAAGCTGTAGTCTCTAAGTGTTATGTTGGTATTGCACCACTTTGCAGCAATGTACATCAATGAATTTTAATGAGTTTAAAAGCAATCAAGATTGAATAATAATAAATATAAATTCTCTTCAAAAATGAGTTGTGTCAGTACTTCGCATAACCCATAGACCATGTTTGTATCTAGGTACATGTGAACGAATTCTGGGACCCTGTAAGTTTTCGTAACGGTAAGTAACAATTTAATTTGAGATTTAATTATAATAATAAATGTGATTGATCGGTAAGTCACAATCTATCAGCCGACCTGCAGGATACGCAAATTAGGCACCGCCCCTTTTTGTGACATCAAGCCAGCAGTGCCTAGAGATCGTCGACACACATTACTGATACAACCACTATGTATCATGAATAGAGTCGGTAAACCACAACAACTCAACTGTAAGCGATGACAAAATTCGTTGGCAGTGAACCGCAGTTTCCTCCCGCCCCAAGAGAAGCGTTGAGCAGTCTACGTTGAGCAGTCTACGAGAAACAGAGTACAGATACAGACGCCTACAGTTACGTTTCGGGCCCGGTTGGTCGAGTTTTCATAAAAATGTAATTCATTCAAGAATATCGTTAAGACCGACCGGGACCCGAGAAATCAACGAGCTTACATAGTACCAGTTGTGCGGTGGCGCTGCGACTTATTTCTATAAATCATGAACCATCGAATTGGGCAACAAACACGTGTTTTATTTTGAATAGTGAATAACTGCATAGTGACAGTGAACAGTTTAATAAAGAGAATAAAATAAGGGGTAAAGTATAAATTTGAATGAAAGAGAGAGTGTGCAGAATGGGCTGTCTTAATAACAATAATAATTAAATATGGTACCAGAAATTAGGTTTAAACATTGGTCTTATAATGTTCTTGTAGTATTCAGAAAAACGTTTGAATAATTAAAATCTAGTTTGCAATATAACCATGTGTTAGTCTTAAGTCATTTCGTCATTACCACTTTCTCATTTCTGTGCTGCAAGATTCGTCTAACGTTCCGGAATCTTTCTGAATTATTAATTGGGTGTGGTCAGATTGCAAAATTGTCCTTTTTATTTAAGGTGGAGTATAAAGGTTTTCGATATTTTTACCTATAAAAAATAATCGTGGCGACCTTGGTCTTCTGATAAAATTTAAATAACAGGTAAGTAGTTGCGACTGAGTACAGGTAAGTTCTGGCAGTGTATTTTATTTATTTAATATATTTTGGCGTATTTTTTAGCATCACACTGGCGACCCTGCCAGGATTTTCGTTTAATTTTATTTATACGAGATAGACCTATTTTAATGCACAGAAAATAGGATGTGGTAATGATGAATTTATAAAAATGATTTATCGTATATAATTACGCACGTAGGTTATGTTTGTGTTATGAGTTACAGTTGTGTAAGTACAAGATAAAAAATGGCAAATAATAACGAAGTCAGCTTCGCTGACAATAAAACAGAAAGTCAGTCGACGCTGGTCCAAGGCAAAAAGTCTGACGATAATTACGAAATGTTTAAAATGATACAAACAATGTTAGATATGAAATTCAGTGAACAGAAGGGTGATTCTGACGCTAAATTTAATATCCAGAATAACAAATTTAATGAGTTAAAAAATGAGATTCAAGAATTAAATAAATGTTTAGAAAGTACTAAGGAAACGATGAGAACTAGTTTGAATAAATTAGAACGAAGTGTTGAGCGAATGGGAGTACATGTGATGAGGACAGAGAAAGATAATACAAATGAAAATTGTAATGACAAGTGCAAAAATGTGATGCCAGATAAAGAGTTATCAAATAATAACAATAATGTCGAAAATAATGAATGTAATACTGAGAATATTAAGGTGTTTGAAGAGTTAGTATCAGAGACTGATACGGTAAAAATAAATAATGAGAGTACTAATGAAATTGCAGAATGTAGTGATAATGAAATGTTGATGTATGCTTATGAGTTAGAGCGAGAGTGGAAAAATAGTATAGTAGCTAAATGTGTAGGGCAGAGGGTAAATTTTCCCATTATTATTTATGATGATGATTCAATGTGGTCACAAGTGTTGTTGTTGAAGGGCAAGAGTCCCGTAGTAGTAGACGATTGGAGTTGTTTATATTTGTTGTGTAATTTTGTACTCTCTGTCTGGAGTAATTTTGAGAGTGTGATATGGTGTTATAATGAGAGAGATTTAAATAGAGAATTGTATGTTAATAAAGAAACAGAATTGTATGAATTGAATAGAGAGTATGATGAATGGACAGTGAGGTTAGAAGTGTGTCTAAGTAATAATGAGTTAATGGATAATATAAAAATAAATAACCCGATAATGAATACAATTACTGATGGAAACTTAACAGATGTACTTAACGTTGACTTGTTTTATGATTATTTTGGTAAAATGAATGAATTTGGTTTGTATGGTTACAACACACAAAACAGTAATTTGTGTGTTAATGAAATTGAACAATGTTATATAAAACCAAGATTAATCTATGACGATGGTGGGTAGGCTATAAAACAGTAAAAGACAGTTATAAACATTTTGTTTTGTGGTTTTGACCTAGCTGATTTGGACACTGAAATACGATAACTGAATAAATAATGAATTAGATTTGTAAATAAATATGTAGTGAATCCAATTGTATGTGTTGTGGTTAAGTGAACAGTGTACGTAGGTAGATAATTGTTGTAATAATAAGATTAATATTTTGCAATTTAAATAAATAATAACATTAATTTTGGAAACAGTAATTGGCTAATTGTAAATATTTTGATAGTAATGGAATTTGTATTTTAATAATGAATTTAATTAAAACAATTTGAAATGTTTAAAATATTTTGATTGATTTAAAAGTTATATAATTGAATTTTTTTTGTGAAGTTAAATGGTTTTACGAGATTTGTGAATTTGGTAATTTAATGTAAACTATACTAACATAGATAAATTGGTTGATGTAAACTAACATGTTGTTAAATGTTTCAGAGGTGAGGTGAAAGTATGGGGGTGTATGGTGATTATGTTTTGTGTATGTCATTTTAAATGGACTGTAAGTATAGAAATTGTATACTACGAATCAAGTATGATAAAAATGTTTATTGGAAATAATTGTGTTAAATTAAAAATGATAATTGAGAAATTTTAATAATAACTGAAAGATGATATATAATAATTATTACTAATGAATTTGAAAATTTTAAGTAACCCAAGTGTAGAAAGTTATGGAGGAGTTAAATGATTAATGATGGAGGAAAGTTTCATATTATGATGTTGTACATTTAATTTTGTATTTAATTATTTAGTTTAGTGTTATAAAAGGTATTTTACTTGTGATTCCCCAACTTTTCGGGCGGTCACGGCCTCACCGAACCCTGACCGTGGAATTGGTTTAGCTTTAACAGCTATGGTTGGGGCACATTACGTTACGCGCTGCCTTAACTGGCCATAGCTGTTATCGTTGTCAAGGTGAACTTTGAAATTGAAGGGGGGGAGAAATAAGGGGAATCACCAAACTAGGGAACAGCGGCTACCACTCTGCCCGCATGGGGGCAGCAAAGCCAGGTGGTAGACCCGTTTAAGGGCGTTTAATTATAGACAAGAATATGCTGATATTCATAACGTTAAAATGTAACTGCCGAAGCAAAGACACGGAGATGTCAAATTACTCCAAAAAATGCCGTCTTTGTGGAAGCGAAAAGGCGCTACAGTCTTACATAACTTGCAATAGAGTGTGTGGATGGGAGGTGGTTCAGAGGAGCCACGAATTTGAATTTTATAACATAAAAATTGCTAACTCAAATCTTGATCAAATAAAAATGCTTGTGTTCTGTTTAAATAACTAGATGCTCATACATTCACTATAAGGTGTTCATTTCATAATTTTAAATGTAATATTTTAGTGTAGTAGGTTAGATATAAGAGTTGATAGAAAGTATGTTTTACATAATTTGTGTATTTTTGAAACGAAGTAAATAATTAAACTGACTGGCAGGCGGTTCACATATTTGTCAGAATCAGAAAAAGGGGAAACAAGGAGGTGAGAAGTAAGGATAAATAAATATATATATATATATATATATATATATATTGTAACGCAACAGAAATGCTAGCATTCATGTTACATAAAAGAAGATTCACAGAATAATAAACAAATTGATATTTAACCCCATAATAGAACAGAGATCCAATAATTACAATTATAATCATAGACAAAATTAAATAAGGATGCAAGGTAGTGTTGACTAGAATAAACGAACCTGTAAGATAAATAATAGCTAATGATATATGTTTAATGAAAAGCAAAAAAAAAAAAATGAACAATGACTTAATTTATGGTAATAACAAATAAGAATTTTGTGTTAAGAAGTATTATTTTATGACAAAAATGTTATGATAAAGTTTATGTGATGTTATATCAAATATGTGTTGAGTTAATGAAAAATAATGAAACAAGTTGTATTATTCAATGACTGTCGTAGAATGAAGTGTGAGGCAGTTAATCAATGTTCATAAATTCGAATTCTGTTGTATGTGATCAAGGATCAAGATAAAATTGTTATTAGATATAGAAAAATAATTGTTTATATAAGTGCTAATAATTAAGATTTGATTGTATGTATGAATTTATATAAAAGGGACTATAGATGCATAACAGACATAACCACAGGTAGATCAGTTTACAATAAAAGGCCTAACAGGCAAAAATACTATATAAACACTAATAACATAAAGATTAGGTGCATCAATTAATAATAATTAATAAATACGCTATGAAGAGCTAGAAAAAAAAGAAAAACATTAAATTAATAATAATATTTAATAAAATTTATACAAATTATAATAATACCATAATGCCATAATATCGATTGGTAAAATATAATATCGAAGGTGGATTAAATATAATAAAAAAGAAAAAAAGCGGACTTATATCAAAAAATCAGTAGAATATGTGTATAAAGTAATAAACCAACTATCGGTAAAGTTACATCCCGATAGGACAGCAAATTGATAAAGAATAGATAAAAAATATATGAAAGAAACACTATATAGTCAAAACATGTGGAAGGCAGAAATTATTATATGTTGCTAGGGACGAAAAATAAGAACAAGAAGTTGTTGATTTTGGACAAGACAAGAATTGCTTTGAATAAACTGAAAGTGATGAGATTAAAAACCCAAGAATAATCTATTTAATTGTAATATTCGAAATTACCAGATACTATTATAAAAATACAAAATTCTAATGACAATATTTACGTCTACTACCAATACAGATAAACAAAAATAACACTACAATATGAAATGATAATAGAGAGTAAATAATTGAAGTCTACAAGAAAGAACTTGGACTGTCCCATATCCGAAGGGAATTGATGAGATATTAAAGAAATAGAAAGAATTAACAGTAACACAACTCATAATAATCACAACACCAGAAATTATAACCTTGCAAATACACGGAACAACACTAATTGCTTCAACCGAACGAAGAACTTATTTGGATCCTGGCGGTGCAGAAGAAACATCAATCGAGCTGTAAATCAATCCAGCAGCTGTATTCCGAAGTGGACAGGACAAGAATTACTTTTATTAAACCGAAGACAGAAAACCGTACTGCATAACCATTCAAAACAGTAAATTTAGCGATCAACCGCCTACACGATTTGCTTCGTACGAGTCTGGTAAATTATATTATATTAATCATACTAAATACACAACACATAAATTTTGTAAATCTTGCATTCTTATCTATGTATTTTTAGTCTTCCCCACAGTTACAAGAACCTTCACACCCTGAAATAAATTAAATACAAATCAAAACATAATCTATAACCAAATATAAATAAAGGATTAAAATAATCAACAATCGATACCTGAAGTCTATAGTCCAAGCATATGTTAATTAGCACATATCTTATTTAATGTGAATTAAGTAAATAAATAAAGAACCTTTATATATTTGTCAAATCTTGTTATTTGGAGTATGGTTAGTGAACTGGGAACAAAAAGTAACTGAATGAGTATAGAATAAATGGTTAATATTGTAATAATACAAATTTAATAAATATAGATGTGTTGATTGATGATAAGAGACTGTGAAGTGTGTGACTACGATGTAATCAAGTCCAATGTAATATGTTTAATTGGTGTTTAATTGGTGTGATTGGTGTGGCTCTCGACGTCTTACTGGCCTGAAACACTTCCTTAAGTTTCCCAGCTGGTCGAGTCTCAATGGTAGCAAGACCGGTCGAGTAGCGTAAAGTTGATGAAGGAATATATCTGTTCAGCTTCGCCGAAAGTTTCAAAACAAAATTTATTGTTTTGAAAGAAATTTTAAAAAAAATTATGTTTATAAAAAAAAATAATTAAAAAAAAAAATTTTTAATTTTATTAATTAATTAATTATGATCAATTAATTAATATAGGGCTGTGAAGTTTTAAACAGTGTAATGCTCTTCTGAAAATTTTTATTAAAGTTTTAGTATAATTTAAATAATCTATCACCACTCATAAGACTGTCTGTAAACCAATCGATACTTGTTTACCTTTTTATTTTTTAGGTTATCTTCACTTACGGGTGGTAAAGTCCTTGTAGATTATCAATTAGAATTATATTATTGGTAATTAGTATTATTGAAGAAATAAAGAACTATTAAGTATTGAAAAGTATTAATGTTTTTTATTAAGTAATAGCAATATTGACTCTTATCGATTAGTATCGATTCTCAGGATATCGAAAAAAAAATTACAAGTATATGATATAAAAATTATATAGGGTTCTTTAAACAGCCAGTTATTATCAAAGTCAGAGAAATCGGGCTAATATTTAAAAAGTATAACGTTACAATCAAATTAATAGTTATTAATAAACACAGACATTGAATAATAATTTGTAAATATAATAATTGTTTTCACCCAACAGCTGTGTCGAACTAGAAGGCGGGGTTCTGGCAATGATGACCAATATTGCAAATGGCTGCCGTGAAGTTAGTAAGATGTCATTCGTATATTGGACGTTCCAAATAAAAGATTTTCCTGTAGTATTCCTGTTCTGATGTCTGCGAATCTCTTGTAAAATGTTGTGTAGTGACTGGTGTAGTGATTCTGGGTTGTATTTAGTATGTCTGTGTAATTATAAGTCAAAACACTTTTCCCAATTCCGACACTAATTTGGTTAATGTGTTATACAGTTTTCTGGTGTTTTGTGGTGTTTTTCAGAGTAGAAATGTATTGTTTAGCGTTAATTAGTGTTTCTTGATCGTTTTTGTCACAATGTATAGGTTCTGGAAAGATTTTATAATTCACTCCCGACTTTACAGTAACGTACTGTTCACCACTGAACTTCACCTTTGTAAGATAGGTTAGATCGTCACAAAACTCTCGTTTATGTTATCCGTTCAAATACCAATAATCAACTAACTGTTTCCTTCAGTTTCAATTAAACTCTTAGCCCATATAATATTATCCTTAACATTGTTCAAAAATATTTTCACATCCTGTGTATACTTTACTATTTCACTATATGAATGCCTAAACTTTGGTTATTTGTCAATTTTATTCACTAGATGTGATTTAAATTAATCTTTCATTTCATTCAGCTTATTTTCAGATTAAATAATGCCATTTTATAGTGTTTTCTGTCCAAAAAATAGTAATTTCACTTTCAGTTTGGTATACTCTGAAGAGTCAAAACATCAAAATTTACTTCCTGTCATTATATAAATTCAGCCATTTTATCAGTTATATTTAATATTAATAATCCTATATTGTATTGAAAGGTTCATATTCCCTTATTTTCTGGTAATTAATTGAATTAGTTGTATTCTGAAACATTATTCAGGAATATATGACTCCCATGTCCAAATTTCTGAGTTTAGTCATTCTCATTTTTATTTATAATTCTGAATATAATTTATTAAAATCTCTCTAAATGGTATGTGCAATTATATGGCATGATCTCAAGATTATTTTGTCTAAACCCCTTTTGTTTATCTGCTTTTAAATGAATAATTTCTCTGTTTTGATGAAGTTTGGTTTCCATTCTTTTGGCCTATGATTTTTTAACAATTTTTCTTACAAAATAATTTACAAACAATATATGATGTGTGATACCCTCTCTGACTTTTACAAATAGTATTATAAATTAAACATGTTTTCAAATTACACAAAAACAATTAGTATTGGTTACTATACAAATAATAGTTAAACAGAATAAAGAATATTTTTTTTTTAAATAAATGGTTGTCTTCAAATCAGACATTTTGCAACAAAATTCCCATTTCCAACATGGAAATATGGTTTACAACAAAGGTTTTGTACTAACTAACATCTTAGTTACTCTCTACTATTTACAAGTAGTAACTATTTTTATAGTTCTGATGTTAGTTGTATCAGACCCAAACAAATGGCCTTATATCTAAAACATTTTTAAACATTCTTGTACTATATACATAAAAACCTTATATTTATATTCTTATTTCTAACTATTATTATAAGTAGGATTCTACAGTTTTTATACAGTCTTTTATACATTGTCTTTGGGCAATTGCACCCTGTCATTAACAAATAAATAGTATGAATTGTTCAAAAAGTATAATGAAATCTGTTTTTCTTTTTTCATGTAAAACAAAATGTTATTTTAAACAGATTCATGTCTTATGAACAACATATTGTCACAGTACACATTTTAAGTCATTGAAAAATGCATATTTCATTGCATCCAATGTTTGTGATTGCCAAGAATGAAACACAAGGTTCATTTTTTATAATACCCAAAACTATCACTGGTTCACTTTGCACTTATATATTATGTTAATGCTAAATGGTCGTATAGTCTTATTAACATAATAAATTGGTTAGCGTTTTTTCAATGGAGATTTGTTCCATGGGTACTATATTATTGTTTCATCTTAGTTCACAGGTAACTTTTACTTTATACACTTCTCTCTCTTAAATTTGTATACATGTGGTTTTCAATTCGTTATACTTTTATTTTTAAATATTTATTTTGGGGATATAGGGATTTGGGTGTCTTTTATAAGAGCATGACATCTTCTTCAGGATGCTGCCCTCTTCTTCTTTCTTCAGTCTTCTTTTCTCCTGCCTTCTGGGACTGGTATCTTCTCCATCTTCTTCTTGTTGCCATCAGGTTTCTTGGGATCTTCTCCATCTTCTTCTTTATTTCAGAAATACACCACCTGTATTGGTTGATCTTGGCTTATTTTAGGGTTTCTATTCTATTTATTCTCCCTCGTTGTGGGTTTGGTCATATTCAGTACTGCTTTGTTATTTACTTTTTTACCTTCCTGGGTTATACCTTGAAAACCTTTGGTTATGAGACTGGTCTTGGATGACTCATCACTAGTAACTCCTTTTACTTGAACTTGGATTTTCTTTATAATAATGATTTCTTTCCACAGTTGCTATGAATTAATCTATTTATATTAAACTTAATGCTTTCTTCCAAATTTAAATATTATAACTTCATTATTCTAATGATCAATTGCCATTCAATATTATGCATACATCTGTCACGCTACAGATTGCTCTCCTCCAGAAGTAATTATTTCAGACATGTTTATGGATGAAATAATTTCTTATGATAATTTCATCATTTCTTATAATTCATTTTCTTCTCCATCTTTATATCGACTTTTTTATAATTAGAGTTTAATTAATTTTATATATATAATTATTTGTTTTACTACTGATCCTTTTCGGATAGTTAGTGTCTTCTGAGATATATTATAATTGTAATACATTTTCTTTCTATATCAACTTCGTGTTGCATCCTTGGGATATTAATTCCCTAACATTCCCTATCACGTGGGCTGGGGCAGATCAGAGGGGCACTGTACGCTACTTCTCTGCTGGCCATACAGCACTTCTATAAATTGATTACAGAGGCATATCCATCCCTGCTCAAAAACATAATGCTGCTGGAATTATCTTCAGTCAGTCATCGAATAAATAAATAAAAAGTAGTCTCATTTTCGACTAATAAAAATATCTTTGGATTCTCCACTTCGTAGTCTCTCAGATTATCTCACATTTTCTATCTTAATAAATCTTCATAATCATTATTATACTCATTATATATATATTTTTTCAAAACTCTTAACTTGTCTGATATATTTATTTTAATTATGGTTGAAAACCTTTCTTTTAATAATTCTGGTTACTGTTTACAGTGTAACTCTCTTTCTTCTTCATCTGAATTCTCTTTATACTTTCTTCTGGTTACTCATAGTATTAGCATGGTCTTTATAAATAGTCTTTCGTATTCATTATTTGAATGGTCTTAATATATTATATTTAATTTTTTGACATTGTATCTTTACATTAGATATACAGGTTGTTATATTGATCATTTTATTTAAACATTTTGGTTCTTTCCTTTCTCTTAGAAAGTTATTAATCTGCCTTCGCATTCATTAACATTAATTCATTTATATTATATTTCATGTGGTATTTCTTCTCTTTGCATTTCATATAGGTCTTATTATTGTCATTTGTTCAAAATCATCTTCTCCATCTGTTTGGTATGAGTTGTTCTTCTTCGCTCTTAATTAACTGTTTTCATTATCGTTTCATAGGTAATTAGTCTCTTTGCTTCCAAATTTTTTCCTTCTCTGGCATATTACACTCTTTTTTGTTATTCTTCTCTACTCCTTCAAATGCTATTGTGAATGTCTAGCATTTATTCTGGATTAACGTTAATTCTCTTTTCTGAATTAATCACTTTATTTTCTTCTCAATTCAATCATAATTGACACATAATTATTTTTTGGAACTTGGTTAGTTTTAATGTAAAATTCAAACTATTCTTTTTATTTAATAGAAAAATATTTCTCATAAATCCTTGTAATATGTTGATCTTATCTTGTTTCAAAGTACTGACGTTCTATCAACATTCAAATTCTGTTTAATTCATTTATTCCCAGAATTGTTTCATTCAGAATTGTTTATAGTACTGTAATCTTACTATTATTTCTGAATGTTTTGGTATTTTTCCAAAATCAAATTCTTCTTAATTATTTACCATAAAGTTTTCTCATAAACTTAGTTGTAGTAAGTTGGTCTTACTTTATTTTTAAATTTTTTGTAAAATTAAGTTCAAAATTCTCTCTCTTTCTCTTTCTTCCATAAAGTTTTGTTCTAAATTATCAGGTTGTAGTAAGAAGTACTTACATATTTTAGAATAAGTTATATTCAAAATTCTTTCTTTTTCTTTCTTCCATAAAGTTTGTTCCAAAATTATTAGGTTGTAGTAAGATGTACTTACATTATTTTTGAATTTTTTTAAATTAAATTAAAAAATTCTTCTTCTTTTAATTCTCCAAAATGTTCTTCTCAAAATATTAGGTTGTAAGATGTACTTACATTATTTCCGAATTTTTAAAATAAAAATTCTAAATTCCTTCTTTTTATAATTCTCCAAAATGTTCTTCTCAAAATATTAGGTTGTAAGATGTACTTACATTATTTTCGAATTTTTTAAAATAAAAATTCTAAATTCCTTCTTTTTATAATTCTCCAAAATGTTCTTCTCAAAATATTAGGTTGTAAGATGTACTTACATTATTTCCGAATTTTTTAAAATATTAAATTAAAAAATTCTTCTTCTTATAATTCTCCAGAATGTTCTTTTCAAAATATTAGGTTGTAAGATGTACTTACATTATTTTTGAATTTTTAAAATTAAAAATTCTAAATTCCTTCTTCTTATAATTCTCCAAAATGTTTTTCTCTAAATATTAGGTTGTAAGATGTACTTACATTATTTTCGAATTTTTAAAATTAAATTCAAAATTCTAAATCTCACAACTCATTCTTCATAATATTTCTTCATAGAAGCTTGATTGTACACTCCTTTGATTTTTCCTGAAACGATTTCCTTCAACTCATATGTATTGTTATGCTTATCATTTACCACAACATATGGTCCGGTGTAAAGTAATAATAATTTTTTGGTTATGCCTTCTAAGGTGCTAGGCAGCTCTCTATTTTTTAGGAGGACTTTTTCACCCTCTTTATATGTTACAATTCGCCCTATTGCCTTCTGGTATTTGGCTTGCCGTTTTTCCTGATCTTCTGCTACCTTATTGTAAAACTTCAACTGGTTGAATTTCCTACTGTTGTTCGTTGGAAATTCAATGATTTGTTCAATGTCTCGGGGAGTCGGCTTCTCATACATGGCTGAGTACGGTGGAATTCCTATAGCTGGATGGTGGGCGTAATTTAGGAATGTTTCTGTCGCTGCTAGGTACTCTTGCCACTTTTTCTGTTGGTTGTGACAGTACGTGCGCAATATCCTACCCACTTCTCTTAGTACTCTCTCAGCCGGATTGCTACTTGGGTGGTAGACTGATGTCTTATACGTTTTGACCCCAAGTGCTAATAAAGTGTCTCGCCATCTCCTCTCCTTAAACTGTGTACCATGGTCGGTAATAATAGAAGATGGTCTACCGATCTCTGGGACATACAAATCAATAATCACCGCCAAAACCTTTGCTGTTGTTGCCCGATTAACCGGATATAGCTTTATATACTTGGTGTAGTGATCCATTATAATTACCAAGTATTTATATCTGTGTCGACCACCACTACGGGGAAATGGCCCGCAGATATCCAAAAACACTTTTTCCAGTTTTGCGTTGGAAGTTATCGGTATCATGATACCCTCTGTCTTTTCATTGTTTACTTTTGCACATTGGCAGATCTTACAGGACTTGATGTATGTTCTCACCTTGCGGTTGATATTCTTGATCTTACAATTTTCATCTAGAGCTTGTATCACTTTTAACGCTCCCATGTGACCATACCTGATTTGGTAATCGATGATGACCTCCTTTTCTATTTGGTGCGGGATTATCACCTTCCATGTCTCATCGTCCAATGCGGTTTTTATGAATAAAATTCCCTTGTTAAGGTGGTAATATTTAGAAATGGTTTCATCATTGGCTTCCAAACGACTCACAATGTTTTTCAGCTTAGGATCAGACTGCTGATGGATTCGGATATTTATTAACAAAGCTTGTAAATCGGCTCTGGTCGTGAATATGTTATAAATTTTTACTAAGCTCTCCTTCTCTCCCTCGAAAGTCTGATCTTCCAGATTTATACGTGACAACACATCCGCTACCACGTTCTTCTTTCCTGGAATGTATTCCCATTTCAGGTCATATTCTTGTAGGGCGAGTACCCACCTAGCCAATCGGCCGTGACTCAATTTGCACCTACGAAGGAACGAGATGGATTTATGATCAGTTCGTACCGTGACTTGATATCCGAGAATGTACGTCCGGAACTTGCTGCATGCGAACACCACGCTCAACAATTCCTTTTCTGTCACACTGTAGTTCCTTTCGCACTGGTTCAGTGTGCGACTAGCGAAGCTGATTACCAGATGTTGTCCCTCCTCATCTTCCTGGTATAATGTCGTTCCTAAGCTTAGATCGCTAGCGTCACAGTTTAGAAAGAACGGTTTCTTAAAATCTGGGTGACGAAGTATCACACTCTCCAGAAACTTCTCTTTTATCAATCGGAGAGTAATATCTTGATCTTCACCCCAAGTCCATTTGTTTTTGGCAGATAACTGTGGTTGAAACTTGGCGGTCAATTCGGAATATCGGCTCTGAAACTTCCTGTAATAGTTACAGAGTCCGAGGAAAGATTGCAATTGTTTCCTGTTTCTTGGTTGCGGGAACCTCTGAATTGCCTCCACTTTCTCTGCTGATGGGGTAATACCTCTGTCGTCTAGGTTGAAGCCTAAGAATTGTACCTCGCGCGCTATGAACTTGGATTTCTCCAACTTCAGTGTTATGTTGTTCTGCGCTAGTTTGTTTAGTACAAATTCCACTCTGTAACAGTGCTCCTCCCAGGTTCCGGATGTGATTAATAAATCGTCAACATAGACGGTAGTAAATTGGAGCGCTTCTGGTCCCAAAATCTGGTCCATGCATGCCACAAATATGGCGACAGAATTGACAAGTCCGAAGGGCAGTCTCTTGAACTGGTAATTGCGCCCTTCGAAAATGAACGCTACATACTGGCGGCTTTGTGGATGCAGCTCTACCTGCCAATAACCACAGACCGTATCCCAGGTGCTAATAAATCTAGTACCATGAAAACGTTTTAATATCTCTTCTATTTCACCGGGAGATGTTCTGTCATTCACAATTGTTTTGTTCAACTCACGCGCATCTAAACAGAGCTGGACTTGTCCGTCTTTCTTCGGAACCGCAATAATTGGACTAGTGTAAGGTGATTGACTAATCTCAATTATGTCGTTTTCTATCATCTTGCTTATCTCTGTTCTCACGGCTTCTTTGAGCGACTGCGCTATTGGATATGACCTCCGGTTAAACTCTACGTTTTCTTTAAAACGAAGTTGGCACTGGTAGTTTTTTACCTTCCCTGGTTCATCAGAAAACACCGCCTTGTATTTCTCATATATAGCGATTAGACGATCAGCCAGATGTGTTGGTATTTTCTTGTTATCGCTTCCGCACTGGAAATTCCGTATTTCTTGGATCTTAACTGACCATAAATCCTCTCCTCCATGATTGTATATTATGGGTTTATAAAGAGGGCTGTTTCTAATAACATTTATTTTACGAAGTTGTTGATGTATAAGGCTGGGAAGTATAGTTGTGCCTCCTACCAGATCTGCGGTCCATGTTACTCCGTCTGGGAAAAGTGATACTTTATTTAAATTAAGATCGATTACTGCCGAATATCTACGAAGAATATCGCAACCGACTAAGATGTCAAATGGTAATCCGGTGGCTATTAAAAATTCCATGTCTAAAGCTATATCACGGCTAATGACACTTAAGGAAACTTGCTTCCTAATGGTTTTATTCTGGCGGCCAGTTGCACCTACCAACACAATGTTGTTGACTGGTAACATTGGCAAAGTTTTACCACATGTACTCTGTATTCTCTCCAACTCATTGGAGTTTATTATTGAAATATTAGCTCCTGTGTCTATCATTATTTTAGCGGGAACTCCTTCCACCTCCGCTGTTATATAAATTATCTCATTATTACTGTTGCTGAGACTCTTCTCGTTCTCTTCCAAAAGTTCAGTTCGTATGTCTTTCAAATAATGGTTACTGATAATAGTGATGTTTTTATCATTGTTTGCTTGTTGCAAATCATCCTTTTCTAACCCAGGAAGTATAAGCAGTAACGGGTCATCGTTGTTGATTACTGCCTCCTCTCGTTTAAAGTATTTTGGTCATTGTTTAAGTTGTTGTTGACCGAGGCATCGTTCGGGAAACTCTGGTTTGTTTCCTGACGTTCTGTACCCTGGTTGATGTTTAACGCCCTGTTCGGTTGTCTGCCAAGATCTTCCAGGCTGGTACTTCGTCTTCCCTCTTCGTGTCTTGGGCCGTCTCGTTCCGCACTCCTCCATCTTCGGTCGGCACCGTGGAAGCTGCTCCTCCTCGGTTGATAGTATCTCCTGGGTCCGCGATCTTCTGCTCTCATAAAATTTACCCTAGGGCGCGACACTCGGTTATTACTATTGCTATTATTGTTATTATTAAAATTGTTATTATAGTAATTTCGGTTAGGTGGGTAAGGTCTGTCAACATTATTGTTGGGATATGGATTTCTCTGACTGTATGGGACATTATTATTTTGTTGATAAAAGTGGTTTCTATTATTTGGGTAGGGGTTGTTATTCCTCACGCCGTTAAAATTACCGTTAAACTGGTTATTACGCGGCTGGTTGTTAGGGCCGTCGTAATTACTGGGCTGGTTCCGGTTACTCGCATGGTTATTGCCGTTATTGGGGTAGGTAGTCGGCCTTACTTCTGGTCTCTCATTTCTCTTTCTGCTCTGCCGATAATACTCTTCGTTCTCGTATCCCTCCAATAACTCGGTCATTCCCTGGATCGTCTTGATCTGGCTACCTCTCCGGGCCCTGATAATGTCCTCATCATAGTGATAAGATATCTTATTCACTAAACATTCTTCTGGGATTGCTGGCTCAAGGTGTTTTGCCATACACACCTTCCCCAAGAAATATGCCGTCATACTGCTACCTAATTGTGACCTGTATCTTCCATTACAAATATTGTCACGTATCAAGTTCTGGGTGGTCTCAGACCAGTATTTTGTCTTAAACATTTTCCGGAACTGTTGGTAGTCGGAAATTTCACTCCGGTTGGCCATCCACCAATTATCTGTTATGTCTCGGAAAGACTCGTCGAATATCTCCCTGCTATGGCTCCATTGGGTAATTTTATGCTTGGTCAAATATTCTTCTACCCTAGCCAGGAACTCCATCGGCTTGCGTTTGTATTGCCGGAAGTTAAGCCACTCTCGGCTTTCGTTGACGGGCAATCCGGTGAAATGAGTCGGTCTATTTCTAATCGCTTCCATCTCCTCTCGGCTTTGTCGCACCTGACCGGTGATATTGGCCATGGTCTCTTGTATATCATTACATCGTTCTGTGACCTGGTTGCGTACTTTTCCGAATTCTTCTTGATTTTCCTTCCTCTGTTCTTCTACCTTCCTACGACTATGTTCTTCGATATTTGTGAACTTGATGTTCACCACTTCTTTAAACTCATTCACCTCCTTTTCGGTCTGGTTGCACTTTCCATCAATCTCTCGAATCTGTCGATTGACCATTATATTTTCTTCTTCCATCTTCTTATTCATCGCTTTTTTGTTAACAGTGATTTCTTTATTCAGTTCTTCTCGCAACAATTCCATTCTTTCGTCCAGTTTATCCAAATTCTCCTGATTTACCTCCCTTAACTCTTCTCTTAGAATTTGATTGTATTCTCTCAATTCTTCCAATTTCTCCCCCATCTTCTCTTCCAACTTCCTGTTATCTTCTTTCAACTCTTCCTTCAATTGTCGGTTGTTCTTCTCTATCTTCTTCCTGGTTTCATCTATTTTCTGATTGGTATTCTCAATTTTATTAATCAATTCTTCTTTAGTTGACTTGAATTCTTCCTTGAACGATTGGTTGTCTTCCTTCAATTCTTCTAACTTCTTCCCCCATCTCTTCTTCCATCTTCTTGCTGTTTTCTTCCATCTTCTTGCTATTTTCTTCCATCTTCTTGCTATTTTCTTCCATCTTCTTGTTGTCTTCCTTCAATTCTGCCATGTTCTTGTTCATCCCAGTCAGCTCTTCTTTTGTGGATTGGTTATCCTTCTTCAATTCTTCTAACTTTTCTCCCATCCTCTCTTCCATCTTCTTGCTGTTTTCTTCCATCTTCTCTTCCAACTTCTTATTCAGGGACTGGTTGTCTTCCTTCAAATCTTCTAACTTCTTATTTGTTTCTTCCTTGCCGGATTTGATATCTTCTTTCAAAGACTGGCTATCTTCTTTCCTTTCCTTATCACTTTCGTCCATTTTCTTGTCCCTTTTCTTGTTACTCTCCTCCATTTTCATTAACATTTCCATCATTTTCTCTAAAATTGGACCTTCTGCTGTTTTGGATTTCTCAGGTTGTTTCTCTTGGAGATTGACATCCCCTGTCTGTGTTGGTATCTCCGGTTGTTCCTCTTGTTGTCCAGTTTGTTTGGACAACACTGGTGGTAATACCTCTTCCGCCTCTACTGGCGTCGCCTCCTTGTTGTCCATGTCAACTTCTATTTCTTTCTCGGGCTCCGCCGCCCGTTTCTTAGATGTTGCACGTCGTTGCATTTTCCCTTGAAATTCTCTGGCTTTGTAGCTGTTGCCTAGCTCCAACTAGTGATTGGACCGAAAGTATTGGCCTTCCAATCGCTAATTAAAGCCCCACGTTGGGCGCCAATTTGTAATAATACAAATTTAATAAATATAGATGTGTTGATTGATGATAAGAGACTGTGAAGTGTGTGACTACGATGTAATCAAGTCCAATGTAATATGTTTAATTGGTGTTTAATTGGTGTGATTGTGTCGCTCTCGACGTCTTACTGGCCTGAAACACTTCCTTAAGTTTCCCAGCTGGTCGAGTCTCAATGGTAGCAAGACCGGTCGAGTAGCGTAAAGTTGATGAAGGAATATATCTGTTCAGCTTCGCCGAAAGTTTCAAAACAAAATTTATTGTTTTGAAAGAAATTTTAAAAAAAATTATGTTTATAAAAAAAATAATTAAAAAAAAAATTTTTAATTTTATTAATTAATTAATTATGATCAATTAATTAATATAGGGCTGTGAAGTTTTAAACAGTGTAATGCTCTTCTGAAAATTTTTATTAAAGTTTTAGTATAATTTAAATAATCTATCACCACTCATAAGACTGTCTGTAAACCAATCGATACTTGTTTACCTTTTTATTTTTTAGGTTATCTTCACTTACGGGTGGTAAAGTCCTTGTAGATTATCAATTAGAATTATATTATTGGTAATTAGTATTATTGAAGAAATAAAGAACTATTAAGTATTGAAAAGTATTAATGTTTTTTATTAAGTAATAGCAATATTGACTCTTATCGATTAGTATCGATTCTCAGGATATCGAAAAAAAAATTACAAGTATATGATATAAAAATTATATAGGGTTCTTTAAACAGCCAGTTATTATCAAAGTCAGAGAAATCGGGCTAATATTTAAAAAGTATAACGTTACAATCAAATTAATAGTTATTAATAAACACAGACATTGAATAATAATTTGTAAATATAATAATTGTTTTCACCCAACAGCTGTGTCGAACTAGAAGGCGGGGTTCTGGCAATGATGACCAATATTGCAAATAGCTGCCGTGAAGTTAGTAAGATGTCATTCGTATATTGGACGTTCCAAATAAAAGATTTTCCTGTAGTATTCCTGTTCTGATGTCTGCGAATCTCTTGTAAAATGTTGTGTAGTGACTGGTGTAGTGATTCTGGGTTGTATTTAGTATGTCTGTGTAATTGTAAGTCAAAACACTTTTCCCAATTCCGACACTAATTTGGTTAATGTGTTATACAGTTTTCTGGTGTTTTGTGGTGTTTTTCAGAGTAGAAATGTATTTTTTATCGTTAATTAGTGTTTCTTGATCGTTTTTGTCACAATGTATAGGTTCTGGAAAGATTTTATAATTCACTCCCGACTTTACAGTAACGTACTGTTCGCCACTGAACTTCACCTTTGTAAGATAGGTTAGATCGTCACAAAACTCTCGTTTATGTTATCCGTTCAAATACCAATAATCAACTAACTGTTTCCTTCAGTTTCAATTAAACTCTTAGCCCATATAATATTATCCTTAACATTGTTCAAAAATATTTTCACATCCTGTGTATACTTTACTATTTCACTATATGAATGCCTAAACTTTGGTTATTTGTCAATTTTATTCACTAGATGTGATTTAAATTAATCTTTCATTTCATTCAGCTTATTTTCAGATTAAATAATGCCATTTTATAGTGTTTTCTGTCCAAAAAATAGTAATTTCACTTTCAGTTTGGTATACTCTGAAGAGTCAAAACATCAAAATTTACTTCCTGTCATTATATAAATTCAGCCATTTTATCAGTTATATTTAATATTAATAATCCTATATTGTATTGAAAGGTTCATATTCCCTTATTTTCTGGTAATTAATTGAATTAGTTGTATTCTGAAACATTATTCAGGAATATATGACTCCCATGTCCAAATTTCTGAGTTTAGTCATTCTCATTTTTATTTATAATTCTGAATATAATTTATTAAAATCTCTCTAAATGGTATGTGCAATTATATGGCATGATCTCAAGATTATTTTGTCTAAACCCCTTTTGTTTATTTGCTTTTAAATGAATAATTTCTCTGTTTTGATGAAGTTTGGTTTCCATTCTTTTGGCCTATGATTTTTTAACAATTTTTCTTACAAAATAATTTACAAACAATATATGATGTGTGATACCCTCTCTGACTTTTACAAATAGTATTATAAATTAAACATGTTTTCAAATTACACAAAAACAATTAGTATTGGTTACTATACAAATAATAGTTAAACAGAATAAAGAATATTTTTTTTTTAAATAAATGGTTGTCTTCAAATCAGACATTTTGCAACAAAATTCCCATTTCCAACATGGAAATATGGTTTACAACAAAGGTTTTGTACTAACTAACATCTTAGTTACTCTCTACTATTTACAAGTAGTAACTATTTTTATAGTTCTGATGTTAGTTGTATCAGACCCAAACAAATGGCCTTATATCTAAAACATTTTTAAACATTCTTGTACTATATACATAAAAACCTTATATTTATATTCTTATTTCTAACTATTATTATAAGTAGGATTCTACAGTTTTTATACAGTCTTTTATACATTGTCTTTGGGCAATTGCACCCTGTCATTAACAAATAAATAGTATGAATTGTTCAAAAAGTATAATGAAATCTGTTTTTCTTTTTTCATGTAAAACAAAATGTTATTTTAAACAGATTCATGTCTTATGAACAACATATTGTCACAGTACACATTTTAAGTCATTGAAAAATGCATATTTCATTGCATCCAATGTTTGTGATTGCCAAGAATGAAACACAAGGTTCATTTTTTATAATACCCAAAACTATCACTGGTTCACTTTGCACTTATATATTATGTTAATGCTAAATGGTCGTATAGTCTTATTAACATAATAAATTGGTTACCGTTTTTTCAATGGAGATTTGTTCCATGGGTACTATATTATTGTTTCATCTTAGTTCACAGGTAACTTTTACTTTATACACTTCTCTCTCTTAAATTTGTATACATGTGGTTTTCAATTCGTTATACTTTTATTTTTAAATATTTATTTTGGGGATATAGGGATTTGGGTGTCTTTTATAAGAGCATGACATCTTCTTCAGGATGCTGCCCTCTTCTTCTTTCTTCAGTCTTCTTTTCTCCTGCCTTCTGGGACTGGTATCTTCTCCATCTTCTTCTTGTTGCCATCAGGTTTCTTGGGATCTTCTCCATCTTCTTCTTTATTTCAGAAATACACCACCTGCATTGGTTGATCTTGGCTTATTTTAGGGTTTCTATTCTATTTATTCTCCCTCGTTGTGGGTTTGGTCATATTCAGTACTGCTTTGTTATTTACTTTTTTACCTTCCTGGGTTATACCTTGAAAACCTTTGGTTATGAGACTGGTCTTGGATGACTCATCACTAGTAACTCCTTTTACTTGAACTTGGATTTTCTTTATAATAATGATTTCTTTCCACAGTTGCTATGAATTAATCTATTTATATTAAACTTAATGCTTTCTTCCAAATTTAAATATTATAACTTCATTATTCTAATGATCAATTGCCATTCAATATTATGCATACATCTGTCACGCTACAATATAAACATCGAAATAACCTATAAGTTTCGTTGAGCCGATACTGCAGCACTTATAGCGGAATTATCCGACACCAAAGAGGGAGCGTAAAATTACGAATTTAGACAGATCTCTCTTCAAGGTATAATAGGGTTGGATGAAATTGTAGAATAACGATTAAGTTGTTTAAAGTTCTAGGCACACTAACACTGATAATTATTAAAGAGTTAAGTTAATATTAGTTAATTACATCCATATATTCCACAACTCCAAATATCTCTGAGATTTATATAATTAAAGTAATACAAAACAAATTGACAAATACAACAGTGGGGTTTTAAGGAGAGGAAACCCGTTTAAGTACAAATTGGCTTTCATCCCGTGGCTTGAACAGTAGCGGCTACACCCCGGTTTAAGTACAAATTGACGCCGGCAACGTTGGGCAGAAATAACGAGAATCCCGCGACCGTAAGAGACAACGTAAGAGCCGAGGGTCACATTATAAGATGCAAGACCCCGGTTTAAGTACAAATTGGCGCTCAACTTGTGTAGGGCTTAGGTTAAGTAAAACCATAAGTATATTAATATTACTTAACCAGAGCAGGCAACTGTGGGAGACTAGAAATGCAATAAAGAAAGATGATACAAAAGGAAATGAAAATGCAAGGACAAGAGAGACGATTAAGTTACGCGGAATGGGCGACAGTACTATTTAAGAAATTCAGCAAAGAGATGGGATACATAGAAAAGAATACCAATGATCACGAAAGAGCACAAATGAGTCGCGCGAATGCGTTGGGAACACCAGACGACAAAATGACATTGAGAGAGATTTATGATGAATTGTGGGAATTAGATGCCAGGGGTAATAAAGAAAAGACTATTGGGACGACTAACGAAAAAGACGATAACAAGGTGGAAAGGATGACTGAAGAAGATTGGGAAAGATGGGACGATAATGAAGAACAAATGAAAACCGAAAGAATAGGAGTATACGCCCAGGTGACAGAACAATATACTCAGGAAGATTATGAACAATGGAAAAGAGAAATAAGACCACCGGAAAACCCAATACAAACAGAAAACAAAGAATTAAGGGAATGGATCAGGGTGATGTTTGAACTATCCCGAGAAGATATGTGTCAATGGAGGAAATAACACAATCAAATAGATGAATTTATAGGAATGCCAAATAATAAAAAGATAGAACAATCCAGTGTACAAAAGGAAGTAAAAATAGTCAAAATGAAGCAACAGAAGAAAATACCAGATCAATCTAACAAAAAGGAAGAATTGAGTATACAGGAGATGTTTAAACTACTATTGGAAAGTTCAAAGAGACAGGAGAAAAGTTCAAAGAGAATGGAGGAAAACTTGAAGAATTACAGGAAAACCATGAATGAAGGTTTCAAAAGGGTAGAGGAAGCAATGGATAGATGTTTAAAGAATATGAATAAAACATTAGAAACCTCTTCTGAAGGGAGAAAGGAAACAGAAATTAGAGAAGATCAAAATGCAGTGCTCTCTGAAAATAAGAATAGAAAGGACAAGGAGAAGATACAAACTAGGGAAGAGAATAACCAGAAAATAAGAAAAACATGCAGAAAGAACATAGTCAGTACCAAAGAAGAAATGGAGATGAGGAAAGGTGGATTAATTAGTGCATTTAACATCCCAATTAATGAACGAAAGGGAGTTCTGTAAAGGTATGGAATATAGAAGAAAATTTATGAAAATAAACCATAATAGAACAATCACAAAAAATTTAAATAAATTTAAATATTATATGAAAATATTAACGATTAGAGAATATTTGACCAAGTCAATTATATCGTTAATACGGAAGATACCCGTAAAACATTTGGTAAATAGTCCAGATATCCAAGGGAATGGAAAGATAGAATATACCGGTGATTATGCTAGAATAGAGGAGATACGATACTTGATAATTCAAAAGGAGCTAAATATAACTGAATACCCTGACTTAAATGAAGATTTTACATCAGCCAAGTTGCGGTACCAGATACACGAAAGATATTTATCAAGTATAAAAACTGGTATGAACACTGCAGTAATCCGGACAACGGGTGCAGTCGAATTAATGGACCATGGTTAGAAAAAGAAACAGTGTAGCGTGACAGAAAATCCACTACATTTTAAGTCATGTGAAATCATAAAGTTTAATTACACCAACAAATGTTACAATAATATTGAATGACATTTAAATAAATCAGAGGAATGAACCACAATAAGATAAAAATCCTCACTACATTATATATAAAAACCACTGTTTTAAAAACCAAAGAAAGTATCGAAGCAACTCATCAACTCATAGTATAATACCAGTAAGTTACCCAGGAAGCTCAGAGCAGTAAACCAGTTATATAAGACTATATCAAAGAAAAAGGAGACTCGATTAAAGGGTGGTGAATACCAAAATACCCCAAAAACAAGAAGAGGGAAGAATAAAGTTTGTGAACAGGAAGAAAACAATACCCTGAAACCTGTATAGAAGAATAAAGTCAGTTCAGTGAATAAATTAAATACTCCAAACTAAACCTCAGTCGTGATAACACCAAGTACCTTGGTTTACCCAAGAATGAGGAAAGAAGAACAGAAGAGTGAAGACTAGACGAGGGACAAGAATGAAGACTAGAAGAGGGACAAGAATGAATACCAGAAGGAAGATATGAAGAAGGACAAGAAGGAAGACAGGAGGAGAGGAAGAAATAGTATGAAAGAAACACCGTAGTAAAACCTATTATTATATAAACTACTATCAATCCCAAACCCACAAAAACTATGCCAAAGAAAGTATAACATACCCAAAATCTTATAAAAATGTAATTATTGAGAAAACTAAAGTGCTGTATAGCGTTATAAGAAGTGCACCGGCTAAAGCTATTGTGTAATAAGGAAAATAAACTAGTCTTAACGGTCCATGATTACTAAAGGCCTGGTCTGAGATAATAAGACTCAGAATATCAGAACCAACAGTGAAAGTGAATTTGTATAAGTGTTTTTTAAAAAAATGCAATAAACTTAAAGTTGGTGATACTATAACTTAGTAGTATGCTATATCACAACTTTAAAATCTAAATAATAAACAGCATAATAAAATAATAAAATGGAAGGTTTCCAGTATTTTATTATTTTTAATGTAAATCTTTATTTACAAGACATTTGTAAAAAATGATAATAAATAGAGTATGGGAATTAATGTTTACTGATGTGGGGGATCACAGTAGTAATGGTTTGAACCAGAAAGGACTGGTACTAATATAGTATGAATAAGTGTAACATATTTAAATAGACTGTTATTTCACAATCCTAAAATCAATGTGTTAAATAAATGTATTTGTAAGGTTTATAAGAAAATAAGATTTATGTTATGTGTTTTAAAAAGAATTATGTTTGATAAATAATAACCTACATACCAGTAATAATGTTCTAAAAGGTATGCTATGTTAGCTCAAAAATAGTTGAAAGATATATGTTCAAACCATATCTGCAATGTGTTCAATTGTGCAGATTGCTGAACCATGTTCATAATTATTTATTTTAAATATGTAATGTTAATTAACTACTACACAATACAATAAGTTATAAATCATGTTATTTTGATATAATTGTAATTATGTAAAGTCAGAGGAGGAATTAAGTTTAAATTATTTGAGAAAGAAAGAAATATAAAATTCTAAAATCTAGGCCATTTGGGTGAAATCAGAGAACCAATATAAAATAGTATAATTCACTAATAAATCCTGTAAACTACCCAGATTTATATAAGATAACACAATTAACCATTACTAGGAATAATCCTATGAATTAAAATGACAATCAGGAAATATACCTTAACATTTTGTAAATTGTCAAAATATATAAATTAATTAATTTTAAAGAGCAATGTCAAATTTACAAATTAACACAAAAAACCAGTTCAAAGGTGTAATTTATATGTATTTAAGGAAAGGGAGAGTAATGTGACTAATTAAAATTTATTATAATAATATTAATAATATTTAAAATGGAAGGAATTTTGTATAAAGACGGAAATCCAATTTTGAGCCTATATTTCCAAAGTGTGAACAAAATTTGTTAATTTCCACAAAATGTCTACAGATATGGACTATAATACATCAATTTAAAGGGAATGAGATGATTAAACCAATAATAAGGTTAGTAATTCATAAAAGTAAGGAATAAAATAGAAAAATTCCATATATAATGTAATATTTTCTAATGTGTATGGAAGTCGAAAAATGTTAACAATACTTTTTCAAGGATTAACTGGGCAAGATTTATGACCAAGTTAATTAGTCTTTTGTTGAATATCAAGCTGAATAGGTGTGTGACAAAACGTTCTTAAAATCGAGTCGAACATGATGCTAACGTTTAGCCATTGAAACAGTGAACGAGAGTTAGACAAATTAAACACTTTTTGAAGCCAATACTATAAAAACATTCACGACAATAGTGAAAACAAACCTCTAACTTCACTATACGAGTGACAGTAAACGGTAAAACATTATATTTCAACTGATTCACTTTACAAACCTAACCGTAACTTGAAAACTTAACCCCAGAAGGGAAAACAGACAAAATAACCAAATTAACACAAGTTTACACGGAACACTTCACCAGAATACACCAACTAACTTAACAGACATATTACACCAGTGCGGGAAGATTTTAGACATTCACAAAGGTAATTTTGTCGTGATTTTGGGACATGCCGAGTTTACAGTAACTACGCAAGAAATAGTAGCGGCCATCTTTTAATTCTACAGAGACCGCCTTCACGATTTCGCAGTGACGTCATCGTCTGCGTATGGTTTGACAGCATTCATTTGCATTACATAGTGGAATTATTTAAATACTATTGAATAGTAATTATTGTATTAATATCTTTAATTGTTAATGTTATACTTTCTCGTCACCCTTCTCTGACTATTAATCCTAATCGCTCAAAGAACCTGTCTTTTAATATAATATAACATAAAATTTTGTTCTGTATGACACAATCGATAATTCCTGAGACAGAGTCGATAATTGCTCTCCATCGATAAAATATCGATTATTTATTTAAAATTGTCAATAAATCTTTATATTTCCATTATTTTGTATCTGTACTTATTTCACAGGGTAATTTAAGGGTATTTATAAGGCTGAAGGCATTAAGTGAGAAGAATATATTCTATTTTGAACAAGATATTGGACCAGTCAGAAAAGTCACCAATCGATTATTACCTGGAGTTAATCTATTTAACTCCAGACTTGGTGCAAATCTTCAAGAAGTGCTCGACGGTCAATAAATACCTACCTGTTATTAAAATTTTACCAGAACCTTTTAAAAAACAGATTTATCTATTATACATACCTCTATAAACATAAACAAAATTATTTTATTATTTGAAAATTCTATTATTATTGAATTTTCCATTTTATTTTTATTCTTTTGTAACGACCGGCATACAGCGGTCTGGTGACCAAGTGGGTGGACCAGAAACAGTGGGACAGACAGATTATAGCCACACATACAGGGGTCCTCTTACAAAGGACGAACCCAACACGGGGTTTTAAGGAAGAAGGCAGAACCCCATAGAGGTAATCTTGTTACAACAGTCAACCAGAAAAATGGGACTGATTTGATGAAAACTGACCAGGCAACCAATTGACAAGATACGGAAATATTATTTAATGAATAAATTCTAAAAATAATAAGAACAACTTATTACCAGTCTTGAAGAAAATTACTTGGAATTTAAAAAGAATTTGAGTTGAATACTACCAATAAATTCTAAAAATAATAAGAACAACTTATTAAAGATTACAGAAGAAAGCGATAATTATTATTAATGTTTATAAAGAAATAGTGTGAATAACAAACCCCAAGATTACCGAAGAAAGCGATAATTATTATTAATGTTTATAAAGAAATAGTGTGAATAATGAATAACAAACCCAAGATTACAGAAAAAGGCGAGAATTATTATTAAATGTTTATAAAGAAATATTGTGAATAATGAAGAATGGAACCCCAAGATAAAAGTTATTACCTCAAATCTACATATGCAAAATAAAGAAAAAAAAAAAAAATCATATGACCTAAAATATATACTACATTGCCACATGATGGAACAATTTCAGTAAACGATTGAATGTAACCAATATAATGTTAAAGAAGACAAGAAAGAAAGAGTATTTATGAACATAAATCATTGAAAAATAAACAGCCAAAATAGTGAAATACGATAAGAAGAAGAATAGTTGGGGCTAAGGAATGTATTTAGTCAAAAATACAATTATAAGGATCATCACACAACAACTATTTAGAAAATATTGTGATCAGAGAAAAAAAAAAAAAACAAACGAAGAAGATACTTAACATTACAATCTCAACAAAAATGAAAACAAAAATGACTACAAATGATAACTGTCAAAGTCAATATCAACGAATGTTTAAGGAATTAAAATGGAAATACGAAATATGAAGAATAGTAATGAAGAAAAATAAATGCAACAAAGAAAAAATCTTTTCCCAAATATTTATTATTAAATGATTAAAGAGATTATTAGGAGATTATTATTATATTTTATAGCTGACTGTAGATGAATTCCAGCAGTACTATATTAAAATGTGGTGTGGGCAGCAGAGTATGAAGCCAAACAGTGCCTCTCTGAACTGTACCAACGCATGTGTTAGGGATTGTTAGGGAAATTAAATATTTAAGGAATATTAGAATAGTTCCAAGAATAAATTCAGTTTCCAAAGGAATGTGACGAAGAAAACAGAAAGAAGTGAGTTGACAGAAGAATAATTGAAAAATACAGTAATTATAAATAGAAGAGATGTAAAACTAATGTATCAGTGAATAGTGTAGCCAACTACCAACAAGTAAGGTTTACAGAAATAAAATGATCAAGAATGTTAATTAAAATGATGAAATGTTATTAAATAAAAAAAAGTATTAATACTAGTCTAATGAAGTTACATTGAGAATCCCATCGTCAACCATTAACCATGAAATGAAGAAAAGGCATGTGAAAAAGACAAGTTTATTTGACCTAAACTTCATTCAGGTAAACTAAACTTTTTTAGGAGGGGAAGCATATGTAACGCAACAGAAATGCTAGCATTCATGTTACATAAAAGAAGATTCACAGAATAATAAACAAATTGATATTTAACCCCATAATAGAACAGAGATCCAATAATTACAATTATAATCATAGACAAAATTAAATAAGGATGCAAGGTAGTGTTGACTAGAATAAACGAACCTGTAAGATAAATAATAGCTAATGATATATGTTTAATGAAAAGCAAAAAAAAAAAAAAAATGAACAATGACTTAATTTATGGTAATAACAAATAAGAATTTTGTGTTAAGAAGTATTATTTTATGACAAAAATGTTATGATAAAGTTTATGTGATGTTATATCAAATATGTGTTGAGTTAATAAAAAATAATGAAACAAGTTGTATTATTCAATGACTGTCGTAGAATGAAGTGTGAGGCAGTTAATCAATGTTCATAAATTCGAATTCTGTTGTATGTGATCAAGAGATCAAGATAAAATTGTTATTAGATATAGTAAAATAATTGTTTATATAAGTGCTAATAATTAAGATTTGATTGTATGTATGAATTTATATAAAAGGGACTATAGATGCATAACAGACATAACCACAGGTAGATCAGTTTACAATAAAAGGCCTAACAGGCAAAAATACTATATAAACACTAATAACAAAGATTAGGTGCATCAATTAATAATAATTAATAAATACGCTATGAAGAGCTAGAAAAAAAAGAAAAACATTAAATTAATAATAATATTTAATAAAATTTATACAAATTATAATAATACCATAATGCCATAATATCGATTGGTAAAATATAATATCGAAGGTGGATTAAATATAATAAAAAAGAAAAAAAGCGGACTTATATCAAAAAATCAGTAGAATATGTGTATAAAGTAATAAACCAACTATCAGTAAAGTTACATCCCGATAGGACAGCAAATTGATAAAGAATAGATAAAAAATATATGAAAGAAACACTATATAGTCAAAACATGTGGAAGGCAGAAATTATTATATGTTGCTAGGGACGAAAAATAAGAACAAGAAGTTGTTGATTTTGGACAAGACAAGAATTGCTTTGAATAAACTGAAAGTGATGAGATTAAAACCCCAAGAATAATCTATTTAATTGTAATATTCGAAATTACCAGATACTATTATAAAAATACAAAATTCTAATGACAATATTTACGTCTACTACCAATACAGATAAACAAAAATAACACTACAATATGAAATGATAATAGAGAGTAAATAATTGAAGTCTACAAGAAAGAACTTGGACTGTCCCATATCCGAAGGGAATTGATGAGATATTAAAGAAATAGAAAGAATTAACAGTAACACAACTCATAATAATCACAACACCAGAAATTATAACCTTGCAAATACACGGAACAACACTAATTGCTTCAACCGAACGAAGAACTTATTTGGATCCTGGCGGTGCAGAAGAAACATCAATCGAGCTGTAAATCAATCCAGCAGCTGTATTCCGAAGTGGACAGGACAAGAATTACTTTTATTAAACCGAAGACAGAAAACCGTACTGCATAACCATTCAAAACAGTAAATTTAGCGATCAACCGCCTACACGATTTGCTTCGTTCGAGTCTGGTAAATTATATTATATTAATCATACTAAATACACAACACATAAATTTTGTAAATCTTGCATTCTTATCTATGTATTTTTAGTCTTCCCCACAGTTACAAGAACCTTCACACCCTGAAATAAATTAAATACAAATCAAAACATAATCTATAACCAAATATAAATAAAGGATTAAAATAATCAACAATCGATACCTGAAGTCTATAGTCCAAGCATATGTTAATTAGCACATATCTTATTTAATGTGAATTAAGTAAATAAATAAAGAACCTTTATATATTTGTCAAATCTTGTTATTTGGAGTATGGTTAGTGAACTGGGAACAAAAAGTAACTGAATAAGTATAGAATAAATGGTTAATATAAACATCGAAATAACCTATAAGTTTCGTTGAGCCGATACTGCAGCGCTTATAGCGGAATTATCCGACACCAAAGAGGGAGCGTAAAATTACGAATTTAGACAGATCTCTCTTCAAGGTATAATAGGGTTGGATGAAATTGTAGAATAACGATTAAGTTGTTTAAGTTCTAGGCACACTAACACTGATAATTATTAAAGAGTTAAGTTAATATTAGTTAATTACATCCATATATTCCACAACTCCAAATATCTCCGAGATTTATATAATTAAAGTAATACAAAACAAATTGACAAATACAACAGTGGGGTTTTAAGGAGAGGAAACCCGTTTAAGTACAAATTGGCTTTCATCCCGTGGCTTGAACAGTAGCGGCTACACCCCGGTTTAAGTACAAATTGACGCCGGCAACGTTGGGCGGAAATAACGAGAATCCCGCGGCCATAAGAGACAACGTAAGAGCCGAGGTTAGATTACAAATTGACGCTCATAACGAGGGTCACATTATAAGATGCAAGACGTCGAATAAGTACAATATATATTTCATGTAATTTGCTCAATTTTGAGATGTGTTTTCATTGTGTTAGGGAATGTTAGCTGATCAGCAATAAAATGTCACTGTTATATTGGTCGTAAATGTTCCAGGTAATGTAACGTTTCAATGTATTAAAGATATTGTTTTAAAGTAATGAAAAAAGTAATTTGATAAAGTGAGAAATAAAGAAATAAATTGTAAGAAATAATAAAAGATAGTTTTGGGGGTGATTAGTATTTTATTGGGACATATAGATCAGTCCAAGTTGAAGTTAGACTTGAAGTAGTAAAGATCGAAATATTGTTTTGAAGTAATGTAATGTTGTTATGAGGTAATGTAATAGAATTTGAGTATTGATGTTGACACAGTAGTTATGGAGAATATATGTAGAGTTTTGAGTGATATATTGATGTTTATAATTGATGATGTTATTTTGTTGTATTTGAAGTGAGGTAATAAGATTAAGATTTTTGGGGATGGCAATTTTGTAGTAGGGGGTAGTGTAATGTGGGAGTCCGCAACAAGGTTGGGACAGGAAGGGACCGATTTAGTGGGAAGGGGTCGCCTTAGGTAGAATCCAGGGGCCAGATAATGGGAAATGAGTTTTTTGGGGGGGAACACGTATCCCAAGTACAAAGGGTTAGAGAGTATTTTTTTTTTTATATATATAGAGAGAAGGTGGCGATTTGAGTTTATTAGTAAGTTGGGGTTAGAGAGTGTTTTGAGAGATGTTTTTGATAGAGATGGGTGTCATGTGAGTTACAGTTGTTAGAGGTTAGAGTCAAAGAGAGAGGTAAAGATGATATATGTATAAATGTCGGGCAGTAAATTAAATTGAGATAAATATTTAAATCACCCACAGTAAGGTAGAATAGGATTGTCAAGTAAAGAGAGAGATTTATAAGAATATAAAATTTTTAATTTACAACCAGTGACAAATACAAATTTTGATAGCATTTGGAAACGTAAAGTTGTAAAGTTTATTTGAATAATTTAAATGTCAATTTGCTTACTGTTTATAATAATATTTTGTTAATTTTAAATGTTTTATTTTATTGTGTTTTTGTGTGTCAAGTTAGAATGTTACAGATGTTAAATGTATTTTCAGATAGAAATTGTACATAACGTATGTGGGTCAAGGTTGTGGACTTGACCTAGTTTTGATCAGCTGATAATGAGGTCACATAAGTTGATAGTAAGGAAGTTAATTCAACTTTTGTTTTTGATCAATTTAAACAAATTTTAAATAATTTCTATATGTAAAGTAAACCGTTTAATAAATTTAAATTTTTTCTTTGAATTTTAAAATTTTTTTTGGAAAATATTTTTTTTTGGAAAAAAAATCTTGATTTTGCGCCTGCCAGCTAATTGATATTTTAAACTTTGATTACATTATTGTTTGTGTACTAACATGTTTATTATTATTGATTTATTGTAGTGACTTGTATTGTTAGACTCTAAGTATTCACATGTTAGGTTAAGGATGTTCTTAATTATAAGAAATGTTTAAATTGATTTATTTTAACTAACAGAAATAACAGAAAAACCAATGAAGAGAATAATTTAAAATATATACAAAATTTATGATTTGATTTTAAATGGAAACAACCAATGGGTTGTAATTTTAACGAATTTTTAAAGAAGTTTTCAATTTATAACATGTAATGTGAGTGTGTGTGAGCCCAGTATCTGCTAAAGGCAGCCCAGCTTGCATGTAAGGGGAAACATATCGGTGTAGGATCTGGCCTAATCTAAGCCAGGGATTGAGTATTTTTGGGGGTAGCATGATAGAAGGCGAGGTGCGCCGTGGTGCGTGTCTGTTCGATTTTTCGGTGTTGGGATCTCTTACGGAGAAGTCCAGGGATCTCGTTCAGATGCGTCCATAGTCGCCGAGCCAGGGGGGTCGTGTACCCATGAAGAGTAAGAACAAAAGGGGGGTTGTTGGTACCAGTTCCTCACCGGTCCTCTTAGGGGTTTTATCAATGAGATTTCTTCTGTTTTGGACAGAAGAATTCTCATTGGGGGGTATTGTAACGTGTCAAAATTGGGTAATTTTATTTATTGCATTTATGGGGTATTTGTATCTTATTTTATTTCCATTTTCGAGGTTTTATAAAAATGTTGCAAGTTTTAATCCCATTGTGAAAGAACACATGGAGACTATAACAGTGTTGAAACGCAGCAGCAACGCAATATTCCGTTGCGAAATCAGTTAAGGTATGCAGCCACCCTCTATTTCCACGAACTCTGCTTGGGTGTGGTCATGTGCTTGTACGCAACGACTCAAGTATGCGCGCTGTTGGGACGCGCAGAAAATCAAACGACGCTGTAAAAAATGGCGCAGAAACGACGTTGGGTGAGATCTATCAGCCGACCTGCAGGATACGCAAATTAGGCACCGCCCCTTTTTGTGACATCAAGCCAGCAGTGCCTAGAGATCGTCGACACACATTACTGATACAACCACTATGTATCATGAATAGAGTCGGTAAACCACAACAACTCAACTGTAAGCGACGACAAAATTCGTTGGCAGTGAACCGCAGTTTCCTCCCGCCCCAAGAGAAGCGTTGAGCAGTCTACGTTGAGCAGTCTACGAGAAACAGAGTACAGATACAGACGCCTACAGTTACGTTTCGGGCCCGGTTGGTCGAGTTTTCATAAAAATGTAATTCATTCAAGAATATCGTTAAGACCGACCGGGACCCGAGAAATCAACGAGCTTACATAGTACCAGTTGTGCGGTGGTGCTGCGACTTATTTCTATAAATCATGAACCATCGAATTGGGCAACAAACACATGTTTTATTTTGAATAGTGAATAACTGCATAGTGACAGTGAACAGTTTAATAAAGAGAATAAAATAAGGGGTAAAGTATAAATTTGAATGAAAGAGAGAGTGGGCAGAATGGGCTGTCTTAATAACAATAATTAAATATTGTACCAGAAATTAGGTTTAAACATTGGTCTTATAATGTTCTTGTAGTATTCAGAAAAACGTTTGAATAATTAAAATCTAGTTTGCAATATAACCATGTGTTAGTCTTAAGTCATTTCGTCATTACCACTTTCTCATTTCTGTGCTGCAAGATTCGTCTAACGTTCCGGGATCTTTCTGAATTATTAATTGGGTGTGGTCAGATTGCAAAATTGTCCTTTTTATTTAAGGTGGAGTATAAAGGTTTTCGATATTTTTACCTATAAAAAATAATCGTGGCGACCTTGGTCTTCTGATAAAATTTAAATAACAGGTAAGTAGTTGCGACTGAGTACAGGTAAGTTCTGGCAATGTATTTTATGTATTAATATATTTCGGCGTATTTTTTAGCATCACACCCTGTAAAAATATATATATGTTGATTTGTATTGTTAACTGTATGGGAGCCCGTGTTTGTCAGGCGGTTGATTAATTTTCTTAATTACATTCATGAGTTTTAGTACAAAAGTTTTGATAGAATCAGTATTTTTTTTCTTCTTTTAATGATCTGATATTTTGTCCGAACATGTCCACTCATTACTGACTATCATGTATTACTATATTAATTAAGAGTATCCACTTGTGATGCTGGGCATTGAATCTTATAGTTGCTGGTGGTGATTACCGTACATGTGCAGTCAATATATAAATGTATATATATATTGTAACGTAACAAAACTAAGGTCCCCTACGTTACATAAAGATTTATAATTATCAATATAAAAAACGCTAATTGTCCGTTATAATAAAGGTCAAAAAAGTAAACCTTCATTAAATAAATAAATCAATAATACCAAGTAAGAGTACAAGGTAATAGAAATGTTTATAAGTACAAACTATGAAGTGGTCAGTGGAAAGTGTAAGCGATAAACATAGTGTCAAACAATGTGAAAATACTATAGACAGTTTAGACTAATCAATTAATTAACTAAGAGTAGACTAATTAATTGGTATTTAATATTTTATAATAATGTGCATGTTATTATGTTTTATCATGTTGTTTTATTATCATGGTATTTATGTTGTCTTTTGTATGTAGCAGGAGTGAAGCAATTGCTTTAAGAAAGTATCAATTAATTGATGTTAATTTCATTTATGTTAAACTTTATAAGAGTAAATATTTGGGTAATTACTTTAAATAAATAATAGAGATATTGTTAGATTTTATTTGTAAACTTGGCCAGGAAGGCAATAATTGTTGATAAGATGCCAAAGGGGTATTGTAATTATGTTATAAACAGATGAAGGGTTCAATACTAAAATAAATAATAATAAATTAAAATCAGGATGAAATAAAAATGGAATGATTGGCCATAAGCCAGTGACACATTATACAGGAGGTCAGGTCAGAAAAGTTAAATAACTAAAAAATGTCAAAACATTCAATGTATTATAATAAATTAAATGAAAGCAGTAGTAGTAATTAATAAAACGAGAAGTGACTTAAAATACAAAAATTATAACACTTGTAATAGAACAAATAGGCCTAAAATTAGTATTTTGTAAATAGAAGATAATACTTGTTAGACTAGGAAGATCAAGAAGAAAATATAGCAAAATGTATATAGTTTAATAACACAGATTATGTGAAAGTTTTATATGATGTAATGTAACTTTAGTAAGGGAGGATTTTATTAAGTAAGTGCAAGAATATTTTTTCTAATTACGGCTCTAGGATAACAAATATTATCCAATAACAGAACGAAGACTGATTGTCATGACAAAATGCGAGATATTTTGTTGATTCAACACTCAATTGTTATATATGAACGAGGACAGTTCAGTTGTCATAAATCGAGAAAAACCAAGAAAACCTACAGAATAAATTTATTGTCAATCAAAATTAATAAATATTAACTAACTAAAAAGACAGCTGATCGACTTCCGAGGCTATCAATCAGAGAATATAATTCTACCTACCAATAAAATTAAACATTTCTAAAGAATAAAATTACTAATCAGCTACAGTCAAATGAGTAATAATGAAAATTAATAGTAAATAAATGAAGACAAACTAAGATCTGGAGAAGTCAAAGTAATTAAATACTTTAAAAACGAACAGAAAGAAAATTAAAATTACGCCCTGAACCTCACTTTTTACAACTGAGCGAAGACTTAATACTACACAAATTCCACTGGGACCCGTAACCACCAGAAACGCAAATATTAGCGAAGATCAAGAACTGAAACTTCCACTAAGGCCTGGGACACCAACACCAAACTTTTATTGAGAAGCTGGAGGCTGATATATTCCAGACATTCGTCATCATTCTGCTCTCAGTCACCGTTCAGTGAAACGCGGCCATAACGAGTAACTTTGTCAACGTACGGTAAAAAACCAGCTCATGTTTAAACTTTATTTAATAAGATTTTATGATTAAATTGTAATACCTTGTAACATTAACTTGCATTTTCTGACCTTACTAATAGTCACAAGAACTCCATGTACCCTGAGATTAAGAAAAAATTAACAATATAATTAAACTTAAAAAACATCTAAACCCGAATTCAATAACTAATCGATTCAGTCCCTTGTGATCGATGTGTTGTATCTGTGCCATGAGAAAACATCTGTTTTGAAAAGAATATAAAAAATAAAGAATCTTTCCTGAAACTGATGAGTAATTATTATTTGTTAACGATTTAGTGTATTTTAAGGAACTTATAGTGTATAAAGGGAGAAACGAGAGGAACACCAGGCTCAAACAACTTAACCTATAATAACCAGCCGACAATACACCACAGCGCTAGCTTGCGTACAGCTGTTGAATCACGAGAGAAAAACTAATTTGCGGCAGCCGCTCTCCGCTCTCATGCTTGGTACAGGCTAGGCATGAGCAGTAACAACATAAACATACAGTATACTAATTCATATTGTACACTATTCGGTCAGGACGGATTTAATTAATATAAATTGTTAGAGATAAGAACATTATACTTCTCATTAATTTTTTTTTACTTCCATATTCCTTAAGGAATGGAAGTATGGTGATGGCAAAAATATCGGTATGGAGAACCATACATGACTTCCATATTCTAAGATTTATATTTAAAATCATTTTCAGCCAAACAGCCAGGGAAGGAATTTTAACAAAAAAATACTTCTTTCTTGCCAATAACGTAGTACACATATAAAAAATATTATCCCCTCCCCCTTCAACTATAATTTTGATTTATAGAAAATTACCCCCAGCCCGTTCAACTAGCCTCTTCATTTATAGATATTTCATCTACGTTTCTACAGTGGATTATTAAGATCTTATCAGGATACTTTATCAAAATTAAGTACTTTACTCATGTTACAACAAAAAATGTTTCTGGTAAACTGCCCTTTCCCCGTAACCGATCTTCACCAAAATCAACAGACATTGAGTTCTCTATAGCTCAGGCACATATGTAAAAAATTATTTGATTCTGTTTGAATTTACGGCAGTTATGGTTCGTCATATAAAAAATTACCTATGTTAAAACATAAAACATGAGATTTATAAAACATATCTAAGATTTATATTTAAAATCATTTTTGAAATAAAATATTTTCATAGAACCTACTAACGCTGGGGAAATCTGAGGAGCCAATCAGAGTTGGGCCTACCTGTCACTCTGCTGAATTTGGTGGAAAGCCCTGTCACTGTCGTCAAAGTATCAGCCTTGACAGGGTCCTCTTTTTCTGCAAAATGGGAGAGGAGGCTTGAGATGGAGTGAGTGACATGGTCCCCACCTCAATGAAGAACCCATTGTTTTATAAAAATATATTTAAATTTTGAAAACTGAAAATTCTTTTCTTGTTGTAAATATTTATATTTTATAATCAAAATGACTTTATCAAAAAAACAAACATTATTTTTTTATAATAAGTACTTACATATGTTTCTTAATATGCTTACTTTTTCTTCAATGTTGATGATCATTTCCAAACATTCTGACAAAATTGTATCTACAGAACAGTTAACATTCCCCAGGTTTCCATTTCTGCTAATTTCTCATTACACCTTCCACTGACGTATTATTAACCATTTCATAAACTATCGTATAATCTTTTCAGATTTTGTGGTACAAAATCTGAAATTTTCAGATTGCCTGGCAACAAAATTATTTTATTTTCAACAGTTACCATTGTTTGAAAAAGTTTAAATGAATTTTCAAGTACTTTACTCTTGTTAAAACGTAAAAGGTTGCAGGTAAACTACCCCTTCCCCTTAACTGATCTTCACCAAAATCAAAAGGCCTTGAGTCCTCTACAATTCACTGACGTATGCAAAAAATTATTTGATTCTGTTTGAATTTGCGGCAGTTATCGTTTGCCATAGAAAATACGCTTGATAAAAAACGTTGCAGGTAAACTACCCCTTTCCCCTCAACCGATCTTCACCAACAACAATAGGTCTTGAGTACTCTACAAATCAGGGCTGTATGCAGAAAATTATTTGATTCTGTTTGAATTTGCGGCTTTTATCGTTTGCCATAGAAAATACCCTTGTTAAAAAAACGTTGTAGGTAAACTACCCCTTTCCCTTAACCGATCTTCACCAAAAACAATAGGTCTTGAGAACTCTACAATTTAGGGCTGTATGCAAATAATCTTTTGATTCTGTTTGAATTTGCGGCTGTTATCGTTTGCCATAGGAAATACCCTTGTTAAAACATAAAACGTTACAGGTAAACTACCCCTTTCCCTTAACCGATCTTCACCAAAAACAATAGGTCTTGAGAACTCTACAAATCAGGATTTTTTTCCTATGGCAAACGATAACTGCCGCAAATTCAAACAGAATCAAATAATTTTTTGCATACAGCCCTGATTTGTAGAGTACTCACGACCTATTGTTTTTGGTGAAGATCGGTTGAGGGAAAGGGGTAGTTTACCTGCAACGGTTTTTTTTATCAAGGGAAATTTTTTTTTTTTTGGCAAACGATAACAGCTGCAAATTCAAACAGAATCAAATAATGTTTCGCATACAGCCCTGAATTGTAGAGTTCTCAAGACCTATTGTTTTTGGTGAAGATCGGTTAAGGGAAAGGGGTAGTTTACCTGTAACGTTTTATGTTTTAACAGGGGTATTTCCTATGGCAAACGATAACAGCTGCAAATTCAAACAGAATCAAAAGATTATTTGCATACAGCCCTAAATTGTAGAGTTCTCAAGACCTATTGTTTTTGGTGAAGATCGGTTAAGGGAAAGGGGTAGTTTACCTACAACGTTTTTTTAACAAGGGTATTTTCTATGGCAAACGATAACAGCCGCAAATTCAAACAGAATCAAATAATTTTCTGCATACAGCCCTGATTTGTAGAGTACTCAAGACCTATTGTTTTTGGTGAAGATCGGTTGAGGGGAAGGGGTAGTTTACCTGCAACGTTTTTTTGTCAAGCGTATTTTCTATGGCAAACGATAACAGCCGCAAATTCAAACAGAATCAAATAATTTTTTGCATACGTCCCTGAATTGTAGAGGTCTCAAGGACTTTCGATTTTGGTGAAGATCGGTTAAGGGGAAGGGGTAGTTTACCTGCAACCTTTTACGTTTTAACAAGAGTAAAGTACTTGAAAATTTATTTAAACTTTTTGAAACAATGGTAATTGTTAAAAATAAAATAATTTTGTTGCCAGGCAATAAAATTATAATTTTTTCATTTTAATGTAAATTATGTTTGAGTTAATATCTTTATATATACTGTGGAACTTGGTTATTACGGCCTCGGCTGTTACGTCAACTCTAGTGTAGCGTTATTTTGTCATAAGTCCGGTCAAACTGATATCTTTAACATTATAAAAATTCCCGGTTTTAACGTCACTAAATATTGTACTACTCTGTTATAGCGTCAAATATTTCTCAGATATTTTACTCTAAATTTCATATAAACGTATATATGTGCGCGCGCGCGCTAGCCTATGGCTACAGACATACATTGTATGCAAGCGATAAGCACTGTAACAGGACTGCCGGCGCCAGCCATTTTGCGTGCTCCAACGGATGGCTAGATCGATTTAAGGCCCGACACTCGATTTCCTTTGCAAAAATTTGTGGTGAGGCAAAATGCGTACATCTGAACGTTACAGGCGATTGGGTGCATAACACTTGGCCAGAAATTAGACGATCATATAAAGATGAAGACATCTTTAATGGACATGAAGCCGGAATTTTTTATAAATTAACTCCAGATAAGACTTTCAAATTTACAAATGAAAAGTGCGTTGGTGGGAAGCTCTCTAAACAAAGAGTTACAGTTTTTGTTTGTGTGAACATGAGGGAACCGAAAAAAGGAAACTTTTAGTTATCGGGAAAAGTTTGCATCCTAGATGTTTTAAAAACATCAAAAAACTTCCTGTAAGTTACACTGCCAACATAAAAGCGTGGACGACTTCTAGTATTTTTGAAGATGACTTCTGTACGTGTGTATGTCACTGAACTCCTCCATGTATAAAATAATATATCGTTCGTGGCAGGTAAGCATATCTCAGTTATGTAATATTTACGTTTCCATTTTATTATTATGCCTACAGCAATAAAAAGGCAGGTAAGACGCACACACACAATTCACGTTATTTCTGGCCTCACTCATGTTTATTTTCTTACATTTGCACGCTTTTTAAATGGAAAGTGCCGAAACCCATACCAACATAACGCGTGCAAGCCGAAAAAATGGACATCAATTTGCTTCCTGTGGATCGCTGGGCAATGTAACTGCACGTGTTTACAGAGGAACGATTCATAGACAGACTTTTCGTCTTTAGGGAATGAACCCTCTGCAAGATGCTGAGGGTCCATGAGTGACTTCGGAGCGCTCCTTCTTTTTCGCGTGTTTGTTCTGTGAAACATACACTGTAGATTCGCAGCTTTACTCTAAGCAACGCTCAATAGGAAATGTTGAAAATTTTTGTCCACAGTGTACCCTCATTCACACTAAACCTGCTCTGATGTTTTAATTACGGACATCATAATATTAAAACTTTGGAAACTTGAGCACTACTTAATGGAGATCAATCATTAACTTATACAAGCCATTAATTTTATGCATATATTTTATATATATGTGTACAACGTTATCGGCAACAAAGAAGTAGTTTTTGTTAAAATTCCTTCCCGGGATATTTGGCCGTAGTCCAATGTTATCTACAAAACCAGACGTTTCGGCAATGCCATTGACTTCCATCATCAGTGAAAATCGAGTGCGATAACGTGAGGTGGTATATGTTAGTGACCACAGTACTGTGGTTAAGGCTGAAGCAGTACGTAGAAAGAAGTAGTTTCTATGGTAATATTACATTTCGAAAATGATTTTAAATATAAATCTTAGAATATGGAAGTCATGTATGGTTCTCCATACCGATATTTTAAATTAACACTTACAGCAGATTTCTGTTCACAAACAGAAAAAACCCTATCACAAGTTACTTTTATTACAAATTGACAATTTCAACAGCAAGGTAAAGATAATTACGAGAAGATTGGTTGTTGGTAACAAATTGGTGCTCAACTTCTAGGGCTTGAGTTAAGTAAAAAATCGACTACATCGCTATTACTTAACTTGAGCAGGCGACTATTAGAGGCACAGGAATGCATACGAGAGGTGTTTCTAAAAGGATGACGAAGGATCAAGAAACGGAAGAAGATAGACGGGAAGAAGAAGCAGAGATAGTTAAGGAAAGTGAGATGGAACAACAGGCGGGTGACAAGGAGGAAGCCAGAGGAGATATGGATTTACTAAAACTATGGGAATTAATTAAAGAAGATTCCAAGAAACAGAAGGAAGAATTAAATCAAAAATTTGAAGCCAATAATGAAAATTTTAAACGAATGGAGGAACAAAATAAACAAACTAATGAGAAAATAGACAGTATTAAAGAAGATAATAAACAAACTAATGAGAAAATAGACAGTATAAACGAAAACTCAAAGAAACAAAATGAAATTTTGAGTGAGAACTTAAACTAATGAATGAGAAGTTTGACAAAAATAAAGAGGAAACTGATGAGAATAACCAGCAGATAAATTTGTAATTATTATTTGTTAACGATTTAGTGTATTTTAAGGAACTTATAGTATATAAAGGGAGAAACGAGAGGAACACCAGGCTCAAACAACTTAACCTATAATAACCAGTCGACAATACACCACAGCGCTAGCTTGCATACAGCTGTTGAATCACGAGAGAAGAGAAACTAATTCGCGGCAGCCGCTCTCCGCTCTCACGCTTGGTACAGGCTAGGCCTGAGCAGTAACAACATAAACATACAGTATACTAATTCATATTGTACATTATTCGGTCAGGACGGATTTAATTAATATAAATTGTTAGAGATAAGAACATTATACTTCTCATTAATTTTTTTAAATTAACACCTACAGCAGATTTCTGTTCACAAACAGAAAAAAAACCTACCACAAGTTACTTTTATTACAAATTGACAATTTCAACAGCAAGGTAAACATAATTACGAGAAGATTGGTTGTTGGTAACAAATTAGCGCTCAACTTGTAGGGCTTGAGTTAAGTAAAAAATCGACTACATCGCTATTACTTAACTTGAGCAGGCGACTATTATAGGCACAGGAATGCATACGAGAGGTGTTTCTAAAAGGATCGCGAAGGACCAAGAAACGGAAGAAGATAGACGGGAAGAAGAAGCAGAGATAGTTGTAATGGGATAAACTGTTGGGTTTTATTTTATTCTTTAATAATTGTAAAAAGTAGTGGCCACACAGGCTGAACCACGTGTTTTGATCACAAACGCATGACATTGTTGAACACCTTGCGGTCCGCCTCGTACCAGGCCGAGCGAGGTACAAAAGCCATTAAAAGCTTCTGGGAATGTGAATGGTCAAAAGGGGTGCGAATTCATGCGCATTCAAGCCGACGGTCACACGATAGAAATCACGTTTAAAGAATTCTTCCCCACCAGGTGCTAGATGACATAAGCTCCTCGAGATGCGCTCACCAATCCCGACGCAAGTTCCCACACACTGAGGATCTGTGGACATGTTGAAAATTTGAGTCGACGAAATCCCTCTGACCGTGCGGTCAGAAAACAGTGCTCACGAACAAAATATCCAGTCGGCCGACTGATGTAAAATGTGGTTTTAAAAGTATCTCAAATAATAACGAAGTGAGAAACAAGTGGGCTTTCAGTAATAACAATGTTAACAGTTTAAAATAATAACGGAGTGAGAAACACGTGGACATTCAGTGATAACAATGTTAACCGTTTAAAATTATATCGGAGTGGCCAATAACAAATTCGAATTGGTGGCGAAAGGATTAACAATGAGGATGAGTAACTTTTGAACTTTTCCTATATTTTGAATAAATTTTAACATAGTATACAGCTGTTTAAATTCTGATAAAACAAAGAAGAAAGCTATTAATTAAATGGGGATTTAAAGAAGTAGTATATATAGATATATGTATGTATGGGAGCGTGAAAATTACGTAATGAACAAAACACTGGGTTGCGTTAATTATTTAAGGTATACCGATTATAATGTGTATTTTCAATATTTGGTTTTCTTTTAATATGTTTAGTGATAACATCCTATAATAGGCTATCACAGTATGTCATAATATAATTATATAGAAATACGTAAAAAAAAAAGAAATCAATGTCATGTTAGAGGAATAAAGTAATGACTTATATGATCTTATAAATATGTACTTGTTTATTTGCATTTACCTGGTTTTTCTCTGCTAAAGTACACTAGACGACTCCCTGGCAAATTACCAGTAAAGGTAAGTAACTAGAATTTCGATATTTTAAACATTAATAAACAAGTCTAGCTTCAGTTGGTGCCCCAAAAAGGGACAAAATTTAAATATTTCAATTACTAATTAGCTCGTATTCAGTTGCTGCCCTTAACAGGGACAAAATTCAATATTTTAATAACTCAAAAACAACTCATACTTCAGTTGGCGCCCGTAACAGTTGACGTTGTAAATTAATTTTTAATTTAATATAAATTGAATTAATTTACAACCTGATCGAAGATGGCAGAGAAAAACAAGAATGCAGATTTATGTGAAAATAGTGTAGAGGAAGCTATTTTAAACATTATGCAAGATAATTTAATTTCAACAAACGAAAATATTGATGAGAGTGTATAATTAGAAATACCGAGTGTAGATGAAACGGTCGAAGTTGAATGTAGTAGTAAGAGCCATAATGTAGATATATTCAACAAATTAGTGTTGATGATGGAAATGATAAACAATAAATTTGAACAACAAAATGAGAACAATGATAAAAATAATAATAATTTAAAAACGAGCCTAAATGAATTTAAAATCGAAATCAAATCTGAAAACAAATCAGAGATAAATGCAGTAAAAGTAGAAATGAATAACTACTTTGCGAATATAAGAAGCGAACTAAAAATGAGTAATATGTAAATGTGAACAGCCGATTGGAAAGTATGAATGAAACTATTGCGGGCATGAAAGGTGGGATAATTATAAATATTGTAACGAAAGAGAGACTTTTAGGTGTTAAGATGCGACGATGATGCCTCACGTTGCGAGCGTCAATTTGTAAAGAGAGAGACTAATGGACGTCCTCGTTTTCGTTTAAGCCCCACGTTGCAGGCGGCAATTTGTAACAAAATGAAATATATAGAATGTGTCGAGTACGTGTTTAAATAAGTTCCACGTTGTTATGTGCCAATTTGTAAAGAGACTAATATGTGCCGGTGCTAGCGAAAATGTCCGTCTTATTCAAACCCCACTGTTGTAACCAATTTAGTAACGAACTGCTTGTTAATTATGTGAGGACGTATGTAATAATGTATGATACCAGCTGGAGACGTCAAATTATAAAGAGATCTTGTCTATGAGTGTAATTAGTTATAAGAGACTCCGGTGTAACAAACGCCAAGTAGTACGTTGTAGGTGGCGATTCGTAACAATTAAAATGCTGTTACCTGGTTTAATTAATATGTTATTAACTAATATACCTTGCGGTTGTGACCAGTGAAACCCTCAGAACACAGATTATTAAGTCCACAGACTTAGAATTATATTCCTGAATTTATAATGGTAGTATTCTGTAGACTTAATTTAATTCTCAGTGGTTGTTTAATATGAGCAATATATATGGAGTATTTACTGAATGTAAGTGGTTTTTGTCTCAACCCTAGTCCCTCAACGATAAAAATTTCATTCAAATTTAGTATGGCAAAACCCGTTAGTTCAGCAATCTCCCGTCTCACCAGCTGCAAACTTGGAGCGCTGTTATTATAAATAATTGTGCGTATAGGTTAGTTATTCTGAGTGTTTGTATCAATCTGTTAATAAATTATTACGCCAATTACATATAGTATTTTCTCTGCAATGATTAAAACGTTATCTCATACAACAAATGTACTTTATTTATTTTTCTCTGGTATTTAACCAGTTACGTTGTCTCAGACAAACAATAAGACAATACAATCGACTATCCCAACATGTATCGATTCTTAATTATTCGAATTCTAAAAAGAAAAACATATATACTTTGAAAATAATGACAAATAATTCTTATACAAGGGTTCGTGTAGTTCTTTGAACCATTAGTAAGGCCAGGTAAAACGCATAATTAAGGTTGTTCAATTTACAAAAAGAATAAAATTATTTACTTAAAATACAATGATATGAAAATAATTTGTTTTTTTACCCAAGCGGCGAAAGCTTCATTAGGCGGTGAATGTTTGTCAACTACGATCAAAATGCAGGTTATATCGTCTTCACCCAGTAAAACTGCTCTGGTCTTCAATGAATGGATGATGATAATCCCACGGGAACTCTGGTGCTTCGAGTCTTCTTTTGCGTCTTCACAATTCTTGGTCCCAACGAACTGGAATTAGGATCTCAGCTTCCGCTGTCAATGAAGGTTATTTCGTCAACCGAATCTTCTGTATTTCCAAATATTTCCGTTAATTCAGGCTTCAACTCTTTATTGGTCTTCAATTTATAGCATGAATTGGTTTGATACCAAATTCAGCGGAATTGTTTAGTGAATGAGGTGAGACGCTTTCAGTTCTTTTTTATTGTATTCGTTGATAATTTATAGGGTTATTTAATTTGTATGATTCATTAACATTCCAGTATAATTGTTTTGCAAAATGTTTTTTTTCAATTTGGATATATATTTTCTTTATATTTATTCATATATTTTAAATATATCGGTTCATTTCAACCTAATAGCTTGTAGCAATCAGTACCATCTATTCAAAATCAACAAGTTACTAAAAATCAGTTGCCTTAACAACCAGGTTTTCTATATATCCTTGAGCCGGCATTATAGAATATTACTACTCCTTTCCAATAAAATACTCCATGCTTGGATTAATATTGAATCACATAAAATTCTCCCCTAACCTTCCTTATTAAACAGTAAATGTTTTACTAGAGTTTCGTTGGACTGGGTTTACTAAAAAGGTATTAATTTCCTTTCACTAATATGGAATTTAGGCCTATAGATTCATTTACAACCATTATAACATTATTTGGTTTTTAACTTAATTTTCTTTTTACCTGACCTACTGTACAATTAATTATTGATTACATAGTTAATTACATGAATTTTAATTTACTGGTGGTTATTTGTTTTTACATTAATCAATTGGTTCTGGAACCCTTTATTAATTTATGACATAATTGTCAGAACTACTTGTTAGACTTGAAACACTGGTCACACTCCTGATCCAGTTTATAAACATTAATTAGAACAACAGTATCTTTAAATTTTATACAATACTGACAACTTAGTACCGTGCCTAACATTGGTAACTATATTGTGCTGTATAAAAACAAATCTAATATAAAATATAAACATAATTATTGAGTAAGTATTATTATCAAACAACATCATTTCATTTTTAACACATTCAACATACAATATAAATATTCTGTAGACCTTAACATGTCACAGTACAAAACAAACATTTCATTACATCCAATCATTCATTGGTCTGGCTCTTTTACATTTAATATTAGTCATTGCCTCCTTTTTACTTGAGGTCCTTCTCAAACATATGAACTATCGAACAACCTTAAGTCAGGGTATGGTCTTTGACCATATTTCATTCAGTCTTTTATGTAACGTTGGGGAACCTCAACTATGTTGCGTTACATAACACCCCCCCTTCGAAATAAGTTTATTTTGGTATAAACAAAGTTTAGCAAGAAATAAACTTCTAATTTGTATCTGGCCAATTGGTTTCCTATTTATAGTACTTTTATATTTCCCAATTATTCGTTATTTTATTATCATTTCTTCGTTCCTTCTTAAAGTCAATTATTTCCCAAGTTTAAATCTTATTTCTATAATCATTCTTGTGACATTCTTCATTAATTATACATTTTGGATCTGGTTTTATTTAATTCTCTATATTTATTTGTGAGTTTTCCCTCTAATATTTAATTTTCCTAAACCTCCCTAACATTATAACTGGAATCGAATCGGTGGTGCTCTATCGGCTAACCAATTACCGTCGTCCGTTACATACTTTCTGGGATCAGAGGAACATCATCTCTGCCCAGTCAAATGATTGCTGGAATATTCTACAGTCAATCTTCATTAATAAACCTCGTAAGGTAGTCATCATGTGACCTTCAATAAAATAATAAATAATAATCATATTCTAGGGATTATTCACTGTACTTTAACTCAGATCATATTATTTCTTCATATTAATTCTTCCTTCTATTATACACTTTTTCTCTCCAATACTTGGCTATTTTATTGACATTTATTAATTGGGTTTTGTTTACGGATAATTCTTAACCATTAGTTTTTTTTTTCTTTTCTTGTGATCCTTTTGATGGTTCCATTTTGGCTTCTTCATTCTCTTGTCTTCATTGGCTCATATTCCTTTGTGATCAATACAGCTGGTTATGAGATTTTGGTCAGTACTATACATTACATTATGTAGCTATATTCTTCTGGCACAATCATTATTATTTCTTTTACATTCAAAATTATATTTCTCGCTATTATATTATATCAGATAAACTCATTTCGTCTTCTGGTTTTGATGATTTTTATTAGGTTGAATTAGTGTAAAATATTTTTCTTCTTTCATATCAGTTTAAATCAAGTTCTTCTAAATTGTATAGTAAGGTGTTCTTACTTATTTTTCGACTTTGGTTGTTCTTTTTATCTTCAAAATTCTCTTTCTTATATAATTCATAAATTGTTTTCTTAGATACTTGTTTGTAAGTTGAGCTTACTTCATTTTTTGAATTTTGGGGTATTTATTCTCTTTATTTTAAATCATACTGTTGCTGAATAATTATGAGTAAGTTGTTCTTACATCCTTTGGAATTTTGGGTTTTTTAGTTTCTTCATTTTAAATTGTATTGTTCGAAATAACATGAGTAAGTTGTCCTTACATACTTTTAGAATTTTGTGGTTTTTTCATTAAATCACCTTGTCTGTATTAAGTTTATGTACATTTTTTTTTCATATTTTTTCTGTCCTAGTTATCATTGTTGTATTTATTTTGTCATCAACCAATTCATAGTATCGCTTAGTTGAGGATTGGTTGTATGTACCCTTCTTCTTTAGTGTATGGGGATCCAATATTTCATAGGTATTATTTCCGTTATCTTTAATTACAGTATACGGTCCCGTGTACAATAGTAACAATTTTTTAGCAATGCCTTCCATTGTACTGGGCAATTCTCGATTCTTCAATAGTATCTTGTCTCCCACTAAGTATCGCTCCGGTTTTGGTTGAAATTGCTGGTATTTTCTTCTCGTTCTCTCGGTTCGTTCTAGTATATTCTCGTAAAATTTTACACTGTTAAATTTATATTCATCTCCACTAGGGAATTGTATTAATTCCGCTATCTCTCTGGGTGGTGGTCTCTGGAACATTGCTGTATAGGGGGTCATTTCGATAAATTGGTGGTGTGATAAGTTTATGAAATCTTCTGCAGCTGTTAAATACTCGGACCATCTTCTCTGTTGGTTAAAGCAATACGTGCGTAGGATCCTCCCTACTTCCCTTAATACTCGTTCGGCCGGGTTGCTGCTCGGGTGGTATACAGATGTTTTATACGTCTTGATTCCCTTTTCCCGTAGAGTGTCTTTCCACTTGCTCCCCTTAAATTGTGTTCCGTGGTCAGTAATAATGGATTTCGGAGCTCCTACCTCACTAATGTAATTTTGACATATAATGTTTAATATCTTTTGCGTCGTCGCCCGGTTGATCGGGTATAGTTTCGTGAATCTGGTATAATGGTCGAATAGAATTATAAAATATTTATACTGGTGCCTTCCCCCACTTCGCGGGAATGGGCCGCAAATATCGACAAATACTTTTTCTAATCTATTTGATGATGTGATTGGCATCATTGTGCCTTCCTTCCTGTGATTGTTAACTTTTACGAGCTGGCATATGTGGCAACGTTTAATCTGGTTTCGCACCTTTCTGTTAACATCCCTGATGTATACGTGTTCTTGGAGTGCTTTGACTACCTTCAATGCTCCCATGTGGCCATACCTGATATGGTAATCCATTGTGATATCCTTTTCTATATTTTGTGGTGTAACAATTTTCCAGGTTTTAAGTTTGTAATGCGTTTTAATGAATAGTATTTGTTGGTGTTCGCAGTAAAATTGTGTTATGCGGTCGTCTTGTTCTCCAAGCCTGTCAAAAATTTTTTTCAATCTGGGGTCCTGTTTCTGCTGTTGTTCGAGTCCTGTTATTATATTAGTCAGGTCAGATCTATTACTGATGATATGGTATAGTTTAATTATGGTTTCTTTTTCCCCCTCAAACGTCTGGTCCCTGATATTGATCCGTGATAATGTATCTGCAATGATGTTTCCTTTTCCAGGAATGTATTCCCAATTTAGGTTATACTCTTGCAGTGTCAGGCTCCACCTGGTCAATCTTCCATGATTCAACTTACAACTTTTTAGAAATGAAATTGACTTGTGATCAGTTCTGACGGTCGTCTTGTATCCTAAAATGTAGGTCCTGAACTTGTTACAGGAAAATACAACACTCAAAAGCTCTTTCTCCGTTACATTATAGTTTTTTTCACAACTATTCAGGACTCGACTAGCGAAACTGATCACTTGATGGTTCCCTTCATTATCCTCCTGATAAAGAACAGATCCCAAACTGACATCACTGGCGTCACAATTCATAAAAAATTGTTTATTGAAATTGGGGTGGTGTAACATTATTGACTCCAAAAATTTAGTTTTAATTAGTTCAAGCGTGGCATCTTGCTCTTCTCCCCACGTCCACTTGTCCTTGGATGATAATTGGCGTACAAATCTTGATGTTAATTCCGAATAATGTTCTTGAAATTTACGGTAATAATTACATATGCCGAGGAATGATTGGAGCTGTTTCCTGTTCCTTGGTTTTGGGAATTTTTGAATTGACTCAATTTTTTCTTGGGATGGGGTGATCCCCTGCTCCGACAAGTTAAATCCTAAAAATTTCACTTCGTTCGCTATCAATTTTGATTTCTCCAGCTTTAATGTAATATGGTTCTCCGACAGCCTTTTTAGCACTTGCTCTACTCGTTGGCAATGGTCATTCCAATTGGTCGAAGTTATCAAAATATCATCCACATAGATTGTTGTATATTGGAGTGTTTCCTGTCCGAGGATTTGGTCCATGATTTTTACAAACACGGCTACTGAATTAACTAGTCCGAATGGCAACCGTTTAAATTGGTAATTTCGGCCTTCGAAAATGAATGCCATGTATTTGCGGCTCTCTGGATGGAGTTCGACTTGCCAGTATCCACAGACGGTATCCCACGTGCTGATGTATTTGATTCCATGGAACTTTTTAAGTATTTCCTCGATTTCCCCTGGGGATGTTCGGTCATTCACTATTACTTTATTGATTTCCCTTGCATCTAAGCAAATTCTTACTTGGCCACCTTTCTTCGGGACAGCGAGGATAGGGCTGGTATACGGTGAATAACTGGGTTCGATGATGTCCTCGTCTATTAATCTATCAATTTCTGCCCTCACAGCTTCCTTCAGTGAGTAAGCAACTGGGTATGATTTTTTGTTGAAATTTACAGGTTCTCGAAACTCTATTTTGCATTGGTAATCTCTTACCTTGCCAGGTATATTTGAAAATACATGGCGATATCTATTGTACACTTCAACTAATCGTTCCTTTTGCATGTTAGTTATTCCACATTCAAATTTACGGATCTCATTAATTTTGTCATGCCACATTTGCTCATCGTCCAACTCGTAAAAGATATTATTACTTGGTGATTGTTCCTGTTGATCTAACTTTCTTTGTATATGATATGTTACTCGGGTTGGTGTCGTACTGTCGCTGTTAATTAAGTCAGCCGTCCATTCTGTTTGATTGCTTTTTAACGATAATTTTGACCTGTTCATGTCAATGATAGCTGAATATTGTTTCAGCATGTCACAACCGATTAACATGTTAAATGGTAAGCCACTGGCTACTAGAAAAGTCATTGGGATTGTTTTATTGTTACTCGTTAACTCCAACCTTGCTTGTTTCCGGACCGTTCTATTTTGACGTCCCGTTGCCCCTATCAGTACAATGTTGCTTATTGGTAACGTAAGTATATGCTTCTTCCCTTCTTCAATTATTTTGTTTAGTTCTATTGCGTCGATTAGCGACACGTTAGCCCCAGTGTCTATCATAATTTTGGTTTGTACACTGTTGATCTCTGTCGTTATGTAAATTATTTCGTTACTATTCTTTCTTGGATTTCCGTCTTCTTCTTCCAACAACTCGTCCCTTAAATTTTTCAAGTAGTTACTACAAATAATCGGGATACATTTATTATTTTTACTGTGGTTACTTATGTCGTTAAACCCGATAGAGTGCTTCAGTGAGGGTCCTGCTAGTATTTTCACTGCCGTGTGATGTTTAAAATCGGCTCGGATTCTTCGTCTCCTCTGCCGGTTTGGTTTGTTTGACTTATTTCATTTTCTGTTGACCTGGGTTCCGGCCGTTGGCGGTCTTCTTCGTAATTAATCCGGCGGTAGTCCTCCTGACTCCGACTTCTGCCCCTATTAGTTCTAGTCTCCCTTCGATCGTTATTACTGTACTGGTTCCAATCGGTGTCCCTATCAAAACTTCGACGTCCTTGGTAGTATGTCCTCCCGTTATAATTGTCGTACGCCCCCACATAATTAACTCTTCTGTAGTTTTGGTTTTGGTTATTCGGATTACGGTTGCTGTTATCATAATTTCGGTTGTTCGTGTTCCGGTTCTGGTAATTTGGGTTATACGACCGGTTATATTGGTTGTTCGGAATACTCTGTCTATTCCCGTAATTGTTTCCGTTGTTCCTTGGGCTGTTGTTGTTATTTTGCCGTTGGTACGCCTCATTACCATAATTACCAGGCCTGCCATTATAGTTCGTCCGGTTATTCGCCTCATGACTGTTATGGTTATTGTTTCTATTGTTATAGTCTGGGAAATCCCTGTTCCCGTACTGGTCGTTTCTCTGACGACTCCTTCGATAGTGTACTTCACGCTCGTGCTCTTCTAATAGCGTTGACATGGCCTGTATAGTTTTTATTTGTCCACCCGATCGTGCTATTGATATACCGTTATCATAGTGGTATGCTAACCTGGTGACGAGAATTTCCTCTGGGATTTTTGGTTCAAGATGTCTTGCCAAACATACTTTTCCCAGGAAGTAGGCGGTAAGTGTTGTTCCCCTGCTGGCGTCATATCTTCCATAACTGATGCTCTCCCTCACTACGTTCTGGGTGGCGTCTGACCAGTATCTGGCTTTAAAAGCTATTTTAAATTCTTCGTAGCTTCGTATCTCGTGCCTGGTGGCTGTCCACCAGTTATCATAAGTTTCTTTAAAATGATCGTCTAAATAACGACGAATTATTGGCCACCTGTTTTCACCGGTTCCCATAATTTGTTCGCCGACCCGTTCCAAGAATTCCATTGGATTTCTCCTGTATGTCTTAAAGTTGATGGTCTCCCGGTCGTCTATATGTTGTGTATATGGGACAGTGATCGATCGGTTGTCAACTGACCGTTGTAGGTTCTCGATTCTATCCTGGTTACGTTGTCCTTGCTCCTGTACTTCGTTCATGATCGTATCTAAATTTCGATGCTGGTTTCCGCAATCTGTTCGTATTGATTCCACTTGAATTCGGTTTTCTTCTTCTATATGGCCTAGCTTGACCTCTAGTTCAGCTCTATTTCGTGTAATAGCTTCATCGGTCACTATCAGTTTTCTATTCGTTTCCGCTATCTCCTGTTTTCTTTCGCCGTCGTTCTTAACTACCTTCTGGCTGATTGCCTCACTAGCGTCCTCAATTTTCTTATTGATAGCTTGTCTTAATACTTCATTCTGTTTATCAACATTTTCCCTTATTTCCTTGTTAGAATGCTCAATTCTCTCATCGATTCGTATTAGATTATCCTCATTGATTTTCTCAAAATCTGCTTTCATTCGTTTATTGTTTTCCTCAAGTTTTTCGTTCATTAGTTTGTTGTCGTCTTGAATCTGTCTCAAATTCTCGTCATTCTTGTCAAACTTTTCATTCATTTGTTTGATTAAATTTTCACTCAAAATTTCGTTTTGTTTTCTTGAGTTTTCATTAATACTGTCTATTTTATTTTCCAGCTTTTCTGAATTTTCATTTATACTGTCTATCTTTTCATTGATTTGTCTAAAATCGGCCTTCAATCGTTCATTATTTTCCTTTATGGTTTGCCTCAAAAGTTCACTAGTACTTTCCTTAATACTATCTATTTTATTTTCCAGCTTTTCTGACCTTTCGTTTATACTGTCTATTTTATTTTCTAGCTTTTCTGTAGTTTGCTTTGAGTTTTCCTCCTGTTTCTTAAAATTTTCATCTATTGTTTGTTTATTGCTTTCCTTAATGCTATCAATTTTCTCCCTCATCATCCTCATAATTTCTTGCCAATCTGGTTCTCTTCTGGCTTCCGCTTTTTCTGGTTGGTCCCCTTGGGCATCCTCTGTATTGCTCACCTGTTGTTCCATTTCAATATCTGTACCTGCCTCTGTTTCTTCTTCCCTCCTATCTTCTTCTGTCTCTTGTTCCTTCTCCATTCTTTTCGTCAGAGCTCTCGTATGCATTCCTGTGCCTCTAATGGGTGCCTGCTCAAGTTAAGTAACAAATAATATGAGTTTTTACTTAACTAAAGCCCCACGTTGGGCGCCAATTTGTAACGAAAGAGAGACTTTTAGGTGTTAAGATGCGACGATGATGCCTCACGTTGCGAGCGTCAATTTGTAAAGAGAGAGACTAATGGACGTCCTCGTTTTCGTTTAAGCCCCACGTTGCAGGCGGCAATTTGTAACAAAATGAAATATATAGAATGTGTCGAGTACGTGTTTAAATAAGTTCCACGTTGTTATGTGCCAATTTGTAAAGAGACTAATATGTGCCGGTGCTAGCGAAAATGTCCGTCTTATTCAAACCCCACTGTTGTAATCAATTTAGTAACGAACTGCTTGTTAATTATGTGAGGACGTATGTAATAATGTATGATACCAGCTGGAGACGTCAAATTATAAAGAGATTTTGTCTATGAGTGTAATTAGTTATAAGAGACTCCGGTGTAACAAACGCCAAGTAGTACGTGGTAGGTGGCGATTCGTAACAATTAAAATGCTGTTACCTGGTTTAATTAATATGTTATTAACTAATATACCTTGCGGTTGTGACCAGTGAAACCCTCAGAACACAGATTATTAAGTCCACAGACTTAGAATTATATTCCTGAATTTATAATGGTAGTATTCTGTAGACTTAATTTAATTCTCAGTGGTTGTTTAATATGAGCAATATATATGGAGTATTTACTGAATGTAAGTGGTTTTTGTCTCAACCCTAGTCCCTCAACGATAAAAATTTCATTCAAATTTAGTATGGCAAAACCCGTTAGTTCAGCAATCTCCCGTCTCACCAGCTGCAAACTTGGAGCGCTGTTATTATAAATAATTGTGCGTATAGGTTAGTTATTCTGAGTGTTTGTATCAATCTGTTAATAAATTATTACGCCAATTACATATAGTATTTTCTCTGCAATGATTAAAACGTTATCTCATACAACAAATGTACTTTATTTATTTTTCTCTGGTATTTAACCAGTTACGTTGTCTCAGACAAACAATAAGACAATACAATCGACTATCCCAACATGTATCGATTCTTAATTATTCGAATTCTAAAAAGAAAAACATATATACTTTGAAAATAATGACAAATAATTCTTATACCAGGGTTCGTGTAGTTCTTTGAACCATTAGTAAGGCCAGGTAAAACGCATAATTAAGGTTGTTCAATTTACAAAAAGAATAAAATTATTTACTTAAAATACAATGATATGAAAATAATTTGTTTTTTTTACCCAAGCGGCGAAAGCTTCATTAGGCGGTGAATGTTTGTCAACTACGATCAAAATGCAGGTTATATCGTCTTCACCCAGTAAAACTGCTCTGGTCTTCAATGAATGGATGATGATAATCCCACGGGAACTCTGGTGCTTCGAGTCTTCTTTTGCGTCTTCACAATTCTTGGTCCCAACGAACTGGAATTAGGATCTCAGCTTCCGCTGTCAATGAAGGTTATTTCGTCAACCGAATCTTCTGTATTTCCAAATATTTCCGTTAATTCAGGCTTCAACTCTTTATTGGTCTTCAATTTATAGCATGAATTGGTTTGATACCAAATTCAGCGGAATTGTTTAGTGAATGAGGTGAGACGCTTTCAGTTCTTTTTTATTGTATTCGTTGATAATTTATAGGGTTATTTAATTTGTATGATTCATTAACATTCCAGTATAATTGTTTTGCAAAATGTTTTTTTTTCAATTTGGATATATATTTTCTTTATATTTATTCATATATTTTAAATATATCGGTTCATTTCAACCTAATAGCTTGTAACAATCAGTACCATCTATTCAAAATCAACAAGTTACTAAAAATCAGTTGCCTTAACAACCAGGTTTTCTATATATCCTTGAGCCGGCATTATAGAATATTACTACTCCTTTCCAATAAAATACTCCATGCTTGGATTAATATTGAATCACATAAAATTCTCCCCTAACCTTCCTTATTAAACAGTAAATGTTTTACTAGAGTTTCGTTGGACTGGGTTTACTAAAAAGGTATTAATTTCCTTTCACTAATATGGAATTTAGGCCTATAGATTCATTTACAACCATTATAACATTATTTGGTTTTTAACTTAATTTTCTTTTTACCTGACCTACTGTACAATTAATTATTGATTACATAGTTAATTACATGAATTTTAATTTACTGGTGGTTATTTGTTTTTACATTAATCAATTGGTTCTGGAACCCTTTATTAATTTATGACATAATTGTCAGAACTACTTGTTAGACTTGAAACACTGGTCACACTCCTGATCCAGTTTATAAACATTAATTAGAACAACAGTATCTTTCAATTTTATACAATACTGACAACTTAGTACCGTGCCTAACATTGGTAACTATATTGTGCTGTATAAAAACAAATCTAATATAAAATATAAACATAATTATTGAGTAAGTATTATTATCAAACAACATCATTTCATTTTTAACACATTCAACATACAATATAAATATTCTGTAGACCTTAACATGTCACAGTACAAAACAAACATTTCATTACATCCAATCATTCATTGGTCTGGCTCTTTTACATTTAATATTAGTCATTGCCTCCTTTTTACTTGAGGTCCTTCTCAAACATATGAACTATCGAACAACCTTAAGTCAGGGTATGGTCTTTGACCATATTTCATTCAGTCTTTTATGTAACGTTGGGGAACCTCAACTATGTTGCGTTACAATATAAATAAAATACAAGACGAAGTAAACGAAAGTAGAACGCTGAAGGAGGAGGTAGAAAATGACACATTTACGGGTGAATGTGACGAAATAACAGACGACCGGGGTAATAGTAAAATAACAAATAATTACGAAGGAATCATCAACAAGGTAGGTGTTAGTTACAAAAATGAATTAACAACTAATAGTAGTAAGATAGTTGAAAACGAGATATATAAAATAATACCATGAAAATAATTAGCAATCAGAGAGAGAGAGAGAGAGAGAGAGAGAGAGAGAGAGAGAGAGGGAGAGAGAGAGAGAGAGGGAGAGAGAGAGAGAGAGAGAGAGAGAGAGAGAGAGAGAGAGAGAGAGAGAGAGAGAGAGAGAGAGAGAGAGAGAGAGAGAGATATCAGTATTTGTAAGTTAGAGAGAGAATATGAAGAGAATGATTTTGTGAATATAGGGCAGAGGGTAAATTTTCCCCAGTTTTATGGTAAACCAAGCTGGTTACAAATGTTTTTGAAGGGCAAGAGTCCCTTACAGGAAAACAATGTGTTTTTAAGTAGTTTTTTAATTTTTAGTAGGCGTTTTTACGATTAATACCTTCTGTATGGAATGATAGCAAAAGTATGAATTGGTGTTATGATGAAAGATATGTTGCTAAGAAGGTAAAGGTATTTAAGGTTAGTAGATGTTATGACGAATTAATAAAGAGGTTAGATATGGAAAGAGTTAGTGATAGTAAGTACTTACCTTGCGAAGTAGTGATACAGCAAATGATAAAAGTGATAATATTGATTACTTACTTTATGACAAAGCTAATACAGTAGTAGATAATAATGATAATGAAACTGGTAATTGACATAATTATAACAGATCATACGAAAGGCGACTCAGTGATCACAGACTATATGATTTAATAACATGGAATAATCCTGTTGGTATTGTGGAAGAATATAAAAATTTGGATAGTCTTTATATTAAACAAATGATATAATGAGTTTAATAAAAAATGAACTGTGTAAACATAAAGCCAGATTTTTGTACGATGATGGGGGGTAAAACAATTACTGTTCATGAGCATATAACTAAGTAATTAATGGTTTAAATTGGACTGTTTTACAAAATGAGGTATGGGTAAACAATAAAATAATGACGAAAAAATTGTAAATAAATTTAGAGTGAAATTAATTGTGTTTGTGTTTATAAAAGGTATTGTAGGTAAACAATATGTGTGTGTAGCTGAAATTAATGATAATAATATTTTGTTAAACTAAATAAATAATGAGAGGTGATAAGCAACGAAGTGTAATTGTTTCTGAAGAAGGTAATTAAAGTAATGTTGTGTTTTAAATAATTGATGGAATTAAAATAAGTTGAGATTAATTAATTAATTAATTTAAAATGTTATATAAAGAGATTTTGCTAATGCATTTAAATGATTTTTGAGATTTGAACTTGGTAATAATAAGCAGTAATTGAATAAATATAAGATGTATTTAGTTATGGAATCATATTATTGTTATTGTTTCAGAAGGTACATGGCGATGTGTACATGATTTGGTGATGAATTGTTTATAATTTTGTGTCAATAACAGGAATATATGTTTTGAATGATGTACTGTGAGTATGAATTTTATAATACAAATTAAATAGAGTAAAATGTTTACATGTGTTGAAAAGATTTTAAACTCGATGATGAAACTAATTTGAGATAGTTATACTAAATAGAAACCATAGTTTAAAAGGCAATAATAACTGAAATGTGATGTAAAATAAAGGTTAATAATAAATTTGAAATTTTTGAGGGATGTAATTGTAGTAAGTAAATAATTAAATGATGATATATAAAAGAGTTAATAAAAATTTCAAGTTATAATGTTTATGATTTTCTATATAAATTATTTAAAAGTGAATTGTTTGTTTAATGTGAATGTAACAATACTAATGTTCAAGGTTAACGTCTATTTGTTTATTTTGTTATGTTATGTTATTATGCAAGATGAAAGGGTGAAATCAACGATGGTCCTAATCCACAAATTAGTGTAAACTAGAAATTTAACACTGTCATTGAACGGGGAGGGGGACCCCTAGTTTCGTGGAAAGGTGGGGTAAATTCAAAAAAAAACTGATGGTAGTATTTTTCCACGAACTACAGTAGTTTGTTTTGGAAATTGAAACTAGAAAATTAGAAAAATTAGAAAATGAAACAATCAAAATTATGTAACTTAAATACCTAACTTTTCAAGGAGTTGTTTCCCTTCAGAAAACAAAATAAGTTCGATAACATCTGAATTTTAGTGAGGCACTGTGTTCAAATAAAATGTTCTAATGTCGTCTGTGAAAATGATGAATAGAAGTTCATAATAAAATGTAACGGGAGGAGAGGTTTATGGAGTTTGAAACTAAACCTAAAATTGAAATGTTGGTAATTTTATTCAGATGCAGTTTAAATGTTTATTTTAATGAAGTGAGAGAGTGAATATCCTTTTTATCAAATGGTCAATTATTTTATTAAATGTATTTAAAGATTCAATCATTAGTTGATGATGGCCTATGTAAGTAGGTATAGACTAATTCAGATGGATAAATAAATATTTTGCTGTAATCACTATTTTATGTTAATGAAGGCCACAAGTAGGAAAGATAAGAAAGCAAATGAGTGGTGCACGAGCACGTAATCAATATTAAGAATTTCATGCAATGTAAATTGTAAATTTAAATTTAACTAATTCATAAACAAAGATATCTTTTACTTGTGATTCCCCAACTTTTCGGGCGGTCACGGCCTCACCGAACCCTGACCGTGGAATTGGTTTAGCTTTGACAGCTATGGTTGGGGCTCACTGCGTCACGTTCTGCCTTAACTGGCCATAGCTGTTATCGTTGTAAAGGTGAATTTAGAAATTGACAGGGGGGTAACTCAGGGGAATCACCAAATTATGGAACAGCGGCTATCACTCTGTTCGCGTAGGAGCAGTAAAAAAGGTGATAGACCCACATTAAGGTTATAAATATGTAAAATCGGATATTTTGATATCTGGCCGTTTAACATGTAACGCCGAAGCAAGGACAGGAGATGCCAAAATTCCTCCTCAAATTCAGTCTTTGTGGAAGCAGCTGAACGCCACAGTTCAGTGGAGGATCATAGAGTGTGTGGTAAGGTGGTTACTCAGGGGAGTAACGAATTGAAACCTCAAACTGATGTAACCTAAATGAGCCGATAAGCTAATTAAACGATGGTATTTTAATTGAAGAGACAATATTGTAGTAGATAATTCGTTCAGAAGTAATTGATTTAAATGTGTGTGGTTCTATATGATAGTTTATAAATAACTTGATTGAAAAGATTAATTCTAGGCGAGAAGGTGTTTAATATGTTTTACGATGTTGTACTATGTTAGGTTGTAAGAATTATAAATATGTGTTATGCCTTTTACATTGTATAATTTTTGGAGATGTATCTAGGGCAAGGTCATTCACCTGACCATGAGGCATCAGCTGATGACTGGTGTTAGAGATGCAGATTGATTTATAATTGATTTGTAGATTCTTTTGGTAATCAATATAATTAAAAGATTGAATAATAATTTTTATTGACAAAATAATTCTTTTTGGAAATTAAATTTTGTTTTGAAAAAAAAAAGTATTATGCTTTTATGTTCTCTATATGAGGTTATGCTACTTTGATAAGATGCCAGCTGATTCATAGTATCTTGTGTACATTATATTGTTGTAATCAATTTGTAGTTGCAATCGATTTTATGGTAATAATCAGTTTTTTATGTTTTAATAATTGTCAATATATAATTATGAATGTTTATAATAAAAATTAAATTCATTTGAAAGATAGGAATTTTGGGCAGTAAATTTGGAAGTTTGGATTTAAAGGTTATGGAAGAAATGATGAATGAATTTTATTATGAAGTAAATAAAGGCAATATGAAATTAAATAAATTAAAATTGTTTTGAAGTAATTTACAGTTTTGACTATAAGGTAATTAACATTTATGTGACAGCATTTAATTAATGTAAAAGTCTTCAAATAATGTAATTAAAATAATTAATGGAAAGGATGATCTAATTAAATTAAAATGTTAATTTTGGTGATGAATTTGGATTTCTTTTGATTAGAATGATAAAATAAATGATAACTGATAGAAATGCAATGATGGGGACTGAATAATCTAGTTTTGATTTGAAATGATAATACCAGACAAACAGGTAAAATATTTAATTAATGGAAATGGAAATAAAAGTTATTTACTGCTAAAAAATTGTAATCAGATATTAACCTAAATGGTACCGCTTATTTTGAGGTTAGGTTTTTGTAAAATAAGAATGTTTATTTGAATATACAAAGGTAATATACGCATGGCAATAATATATGAATAAATGCAACCAGTGCTTCTTAACGCAAACCAGTACGACTAAGAGGAAACAAGTCAGTTAAGGATGTGGTATGTCGAAAAGCCCGTAACTGATATTTTTGATTGAATGTTACAGAGTTTGGTGATACTGTGGCGGGTGCCTGTCTGATTTTACGGTGTTGGGATCTCGAACAGAGAAGTCCAGTAGAGTCGTGCAGGTGCAGCCGCAGTCACCAGACTAAGGGGGGGAAAATTACCCATGATTTTTAGTAAGGATTTAAGGGGGGTTGTTGGCGCCATATCCTAGCTGGTCTTCTTAGGTTTTTTTTAGGCAATGAGAGTTTTTCTGTTTCGACAGAAAACCTCTCATTGGGGGGTATTGTAACGGGACAAACTGTTGGGTTTTACTTTATTCTTTTATAATTGTAAAAAGTAGTAGCCACACAGGTTAAACCACGTGTTTTGATCACAAACGCATGACATTGTTGAACACCTTGCGGTCCCCCTCGTACCAGGCCGAGCGAGGTACAAAAGCCATTAAAAGCTTCTGGGAATGTGAATGGTCAAAAGGGGTGCGAATTCATGCGCATTCAAGCCGACGGTCACACGATAGAAAGCACGTTTAAAGAATTCTTCCCCACCAGGTGCTAGATGACATAAGCTCCTCGAGATGCGCTCACCAATCCCGACGCAAGTTGCCAGACACTGAGGATCTGTGGCCATGTTGAAAATTTGAGTCGACGAAATCCCTCTGACTGCGCGGTCAGAAAACCGTGCTCACGAACAAAATATCCAGTCGGCAGACTAATGTAAAATGTGGTTTTAAAAGTATCTCAAATAATAACGAAGTGAACAACAAGTGGGCATTCAGTAATAACAATGTTAACAGTTTAAAATAATAACGGAGTGAGAAACAAGTGGACATTCAGTGATAACAATGTTAACTGTTTAAAATTATATCAGAGTGGCCAATAACAAATTCGAATTGGTGGCGAAAGGATTAACAATGAGGATGAGTAACTTTTGAACTTTTCCTATATTTTGAATAAATTTTAACATAGTATACAGCTGTTTAAATTCTGATAAAACAAAGAAGAAAGCTATTAATTAAATGGGGATTTAAAGAAGTAGTATATATAGATATATGTACGTATGGGAGCATGAAAATTACATAATGAACAAAACACTGGGTTGCGTTAATTATTTAAGGTATACCGATTATAATGTGTATTTTCAATATTTGGTTTTCTTTTAATATGTTTAGTGATAACATCCATAATAGGCTATCACAGTATGTCATAATATAATTATATAGAAATACGTAAAAAAAAAAAGAAATGAATGTCATGTTAGAGGAATAAAGTAATGACTTATATGATCTTATAAATATGTACTTGTTTATTTACATTTACCTGGTTTTTCTCTGCTAAAGTACACCAGACGACTCCCTGGCAAATTACCAGTAAAGGTAAGTAACTAGAATTTCGATATTTTAAACATTAATAAACAAGTCTAGCTTCAGTTGGTGCCCCAAAAAGGGACAAATTTCAATCATTAATTAACTCGTAAAGCTTCATAGTTAAGGAAAGTGAGATGGAACAACAGGCGGGTGACAAGGAGGAAGCCAGAGGAGATATGGATTTACTAAAACTATGGGAATTAATTAAAGAAGATTCCAAGAAACAGAAGGAAGAATTAAATCAAAAATTTGAAGCCAATAATGAAAATTTTAAACGAATGGAGGAACAAAATAAAAAAACTAATGAGAAAATAGACAGTATTAAAGAAGATAATAAACAAACTAACGAGAAAATAGACAGTATAAACGAAAACTCAAAGAAACAAAACGAAATTTTGAGTGAGAACTTAATCAAACTAATGAATGAGAAGTTTGACAAAAATGAAGAGGAAACTGATGAGAATAACCGGCAGATAAATGAAAGCTTAAACCAAATTAATGAAAGGTTTGATAGGAACGACGAGAGCTTAAGGCAGATTCAGGAAAATAACAAATGAATAGAACGAAAGAATTGAAAACCGTAATAAAGATTTGCGGCAAATTATAAATGCACAAAACCAAGCGTTGTGAGAAATCACAAATGAAAGGATTGCAAATGTCAATGAAACACTTAGCAAAAGGGTGGATGATTACAAAGAGGAAGTAAGACAGCAAATAGTTGAAACCAAGGTAGGTCTAGAAAAGACGGATGAAACCATCATACAACTCGGAGTGGAAGTAGAAGCCAGAATAAACCAAATAGAAAACAATAACGACACTAGAGTAAAGGAGGTACAAGCAGAAAAACAAGAAAAATTAGGCGAAGTACAAATCAACATAGCCGGAAGAATAGAACGGGTTAACAATGAAATGAAGACAATGAAAATAAGGCAAACATGTCAAAGGAAATTAATGAATACACGGGAAGGATTGGAGATGATTAAGGGGGGATTAGTTAAGATGCATAATATACCAATTACGGAACCAAGAGAAGTAAGGCAATTTAGAAACTCTAAACGAACCACAATTGAATTCCCGGAGAGATTAGAAGAGCCGAAAAAGTCAAAACTAACCGAGGAGCATGGAGGACTTATGGAGGTTATGTATGAACCATTCAAACGATTAAGAAACAATATGGATGAACCAGTGAAGAAGACAATGGAAATATTCCTGGAAGATAACGAAAAACGCGGGGAAAGATTTTGCCGGAAAATACATAAAATCCATAAAAGAATGGATGAGAACCACCAACCATTGATAAAAGAAATGAACCAGGATGGGAAATAATTCTGCACACCAGAGAAATCCGAACAATCAGTACAGAGGAAATAATGGACCATGGTTAAACAGATTCCAAACAAAATATAGAGAAAAGGGACGGATTTTATGGATAACGAATAAAGCAAATCAAAGAAAAATAATGAGAAACTAATTAAAATATATTAACCTAACTATGAAATGAAATAAACTAATTATGGGGTACAGACAAAGACTAGAAGATACCAGGAATGACAATAATAATTATGTGAATAACCATATTACTCAGGATAATTACAATGATAAGAACAATTAAAACTAGTTGCTATTTAAGAAGGGTTAGAAATGAGTTAGATGAAGGAAGAATATGCCAATACAATTTATGATAACGAGGAGATTCAGTGTTTAACTGCAGAAGTAAATGGGAGTGAATCAAAAATAATAAAATACGTATGCTAAAGAATAATTAATTGACAGCACGGAACTAAGAAGAATTTAAAATAAATGTTGAACAGCTTTAACTACTATACCTGTGAATAATATGATAAATGGAACTACAGAACAACGAGATAAATAAGTTACGAAAAAGTATTAGGATACCTTAGAAACAAAATAGGAGAGGACTCATCAAAAGAAACCGAAGTGGGGGAGAACCCAACAATTGTGAATGAAATGGAGGTAGAGAACTTCCGAAAATGTAAATGTGATGTCGTTGGTTTGACAGAAAAGCTAAGAAGTATTGAAGAAGAAAACGAGAAACTTAAAAAGCAAATAACTGATTTACAAGAGCGCCTATCTGCAGCTCACGGAGAACTTTTGAAAATAAAGAGAATAGAGAAAGTAGTAGAGGGCACATTTTCACAATGTCAGCAGCAAGCTGTAATAAAAGGAAGGTGTTCTAACTGGTCACCAAATGACATCGCTAAAGCCGCAACATTACGTTGCATTTCCCACAAAGCTTTGGGTTTCGTGAGGGATGTATTGAAATACCCCCTTCCCAGCGAAATGACAATTAAAAGACGCCTAAGGCAGTTTTCAGTTCCCCCCGGATTCATTGATTTAAGCATTACCATTTTAAAGACACAGGCAACACTTCTATCAAACTTGGAAACAGATGTCATTCTCAGCTTCGATGAAATGAAAGTCAACAGCGATTTATGTTTTGATCACATGGAAGAAATAATTAGTGGACCACACAACAATGTCCAGGTCATGGTGATTAGACCTTTACTTGGAAAGTGGATGCAACCTATATATATACTACAATTTTGACACGGCCGTTTCTGTAGAATAAATGTTAACTGAAACTATTAAAGTTATAGAGGAGACAGATTCTAAAGTCAGAGGTTTTGTAAGTGACATGGGGTCTTCTAACAGAAAATTGTTGTCTGATTTACAAGTATCATGGACTAGGTCATTTATAGAAAATCCAGCAGAAGAAAACAGAAAAGTTTGGGTTTTTTGTGATGTGCCACATGCACTGAAATTGATACGTAACCACTTGCTTGATGAAGGGTACGTGCTTGAATCAGGCAAGTTTTTCACGAAAGAACCATTTGTTAAACTTGCTGAACTTCAAAGTACCGGACAAGACCTGCAGTACGCCCATAAATTAACAATGAACCACCTTCTTGTGGCTGGGACCGAGAGACAGAATGTAAGGAAAGCAGCCGAGTTACTGTCTTTGACTGTCGGTAAGGCCCTCATTCACAATTTTCCCGAATTCAGTCATGTTGGAGAAGCTGTTATTATTGTCAACAATGGGTTTGATGTTTTGAATTCTCGTATACCAATTGACGCCATTTACAACTTGAAAACTGCGTATGGAACTTGTTTAAAAGAACAGGACGATGCCCTTGACAAGTTGTACAAACTGATACATTCCATGAAAGTAATAGCAAAAAGAGACGGAAGGAAGGAGGACAAAGAAATGGAAGACGGGGAAACTAATGACGAATATTTCCAAATGAAAAGAACTTCTGTATCTGGAAAGAAAAACAGAAGACCGTCCAGAAAGACAAGAGAGAAACAAGCAGAAAACATTCTTCTACATTTCAGAAAGGATTGCTGATGTCCATAAATAGTCTTCGTGGATTGTTTACTGATTTGAAAGCACAAGGTTATTCGTACGTTATGGCATCAAGATGCAACCAAGACATTATTGAGAGTTATTTCTCACAAATCAGGGGTCTCGGCCGATTTTATGATCATCCTCTACCAATTACTGTATCGCAAAGGATTAAACATTTGATTCTGAGCCGCAATGCAGGAAAGCTAATAACGAGTAGCAGTTGCTTAACTGAGAAGGAAATTGAAACTTTAAGTGCAGACATTCTGGCTGATTGTTCCGAAGACCAAGTTTCCGACCTCTCACTTTCAGAAGAAATGAAACCCGGAACGAGCAATTCATATGGACAAGTTGAAGGAGAGTACGGTGATGATGATGACGAAGAATTAACATCAGCAGTCGATGGACTCATCAGGCACTTCCAAGAAGAAAACGAAGAAAGGAATATCCAAGACAGTGGTGTCTCAGAAAAACCAGAGCTACTTGAAATGATTGCTGGTTATATAGCTTACAGGATGAGGAAAAAATACCCAGAAAGAGGAAATGTTTCTGGAAGTTTCACAAAGGATATTTCCTTTGCCGGCAAGAACTGGCTACAGAACATTTCAAGAGGGTCGTTGATAAAGCCAACAGATGAATTCATGCAAAATGTCTTTAAAATAGAAGAAGAATTTCAAAAGTTCCACGGATGTTCAATTGTAAAGGTACTCGCCTTTTACCCTTTTTAAAATAATAATACTACACTCATCATATAATAACACTCACCGCTGCCAGAATTTTACTTACCGTCATGGTCCCCGTTAAACTTACCTTTAGAAACTGCCCAGGCCGCCAACATATTTTTTAGATAAGCATGTAAACTTAAAACACTCTTGCCCTTATAAAAATCCCGCTATCTGACTGTATTTTTAAATTTCAGAAAACCCCCGATTACGTTAGACGAGCTGTCAGCACAGAAAACTAGGAAGTGGTTATGGCGTAATAACTAGACTAACACATTTTTTATATCTTGACGTAAATAGATTTACTCCCTTTAAGACAAATTAAAATCATTAAAACAAAACATAAAAACAAATTTTGAAATATATATATGTCTTATATTTAAATATACCTCTTACATTAAACAAAACAGCCCAGCCTGCTCGCACACACATTCATTTTATTTTGAATAAAATGAAATTATATTTTGTTTTTTTTTATGGATTACCCCACCGGCGTCCCTCTTCTCATGTCCATATATTAAGTCCGAAACAGTTTGTTCACTCTTCCACTTTTCCGTCCACTTCACCGACTCACTCCTCCGATTCGGTTCACCTCTATACACCAGACAACACTTCTACATAATTTGATTTATATAACTTTAAATTTCGTTAGGGGCCCACTAACCTTAGCGAGCGTCAGGCTGACGCCGCACCGGTAAGTTGACTGACTGTTATATGCGGGCGGACATCACTGCCATGCCTGCGAACAAATTTCGTCGCTGCACAGCCTTCGTTGTCAAAGTCTTGGTAACTGCACACATGACACATTGGATTTACGTGTGTTGGACGTCGACGATATTTAGTGTGCACTGGTCGACGTCACAAATGTGGGCAGGACTTAAACTTATATCCTCCAGCTCGGACCACGTGCGAACAAAATTCATCTCCAAGCCATCTTGTGCGCCTTTGGCTTAGCGTGGGTATGCGCACTGCCGATGTTAGTGTGTTTGGGCGCAGATGTCACACAGCCGCAAAGTTCTAAGAATCGTCAACCCACACATTCCATTACCATTGTTTCATCACCGTTTCTTTGTTCGAACTACGTTTTATTTAACGGTGTGGCTGACCCCACAGTTGAAGTGAATTGTGAAATTTAATAAAATGAAACCCAAAGTTAATAAAATAAAAAGGCCCTCCTTTTTGCCCCGTTACACAGTTAACAAAGAGCCCAAAGTTTTCAGAAACCTACAAGATATAATCAAAAGTAAATATCCAGAAATGGATGATTTCATGGTCAAATGTTTTGTACGTACGAGGACTTTCATAAGAATGAAATCACTGAACAAACAAACGTTCGTCAAAGAAGTGGAAAGCAGCAAAGCGTAATAAAAGCAAAGAAAGAAAGAAAACAAAAAAATGAAGAAAGTTGTGTCACAATAAAGAAATATTCTCATGTATATATTGTAACGCAACATAGTTGAGGTTCCCCAACGTTACATAAAAGACTGAATGAAATATGGTCAAAGACCATACCCTGACTTAAGGTTGTTCGATAGTTCATATGTTTGAGAAGGACCTCAAGTAAAAAGGAGGCAATGACTAATATTAAATGTAAAAGAGCCAGACCAATGAATGATTGGATGTAATGAAATGTTTGTTTTGTACTGTGACATGTTAAGGTCTACAGAATATTTATATTGTATGTTGAATGTGTTAAAAAATGAAATGATGTTGTTTGATAATAATACTTACTCAATAATTATGTTTATATTTTATATTAGATTTGTTTTTATACAGCACAATATAGTTACCAATGTTAGGCACTGTACTAAGTTGTCAGTATTGTATAAAATTGAAAGATACTGTTGTTCTAATTAGTGTTTATAAACTGGATCAGGAGTGTGACCAGTGTTTCAAGTCTAACAAGTAGTTCTGACAATTATGTCATAAATTAATAAAGGGTTCCAGAACCAATTGATTAATGTAAAAACAAATAACCACCAGTAAATTAAAATTCATGTAATTAACTATGTAATCAATAATTAATTGTACAGTAGGTCAGGTAAAAAGAAAATTAAGTTAAAAACCAAATAATGTTATATGGTTGTAAATGAATCTATAGGCCTAAATTCCATATTAGTGAAAGGAAATTAATACCTTTTTAGTAAACCCAGTCCAACGAAACTCTAGTAAAACATTTACTGTTTAATAAGGAAGGTTAGGGGAGAATTTTATGTGATTCAATATTAATCCAAGCATGGAGTATTTTATTGGAAAGGAGTAGTAATATTCTATAATGCCGGCTCAAGGATATATAGAAAACCTGGTTGTTAAGGCAACTGATTTTTAGTAACTTGTTGATTTTGAATAGATGGTACTGATTGTTACAAGCTATTAGGTTGAAATGAACCGATATATTTAAAATATATGAATAAATATAAAGAAAATATATATCCAAATTGAAAAAAAGCATTTTGCAAAACAATTATACTGGAATGTTAATGAATCATACAAATTAAATCACCCTATAAATTATCAATGAATACAATAAAAAAGAACTGAAAGCGTCTCACCTCATTCACTAAACAATTCCGCTGAATTTGGTATCAAACCAATTCATGCTATAAATTGAAGACCAATAAAGAGTTGAAGCCTGAATTAACGGAAATATTTGGAAATACAGAAGATTCGGTTGACGAAATAACCTTCATTGACAGCGGAAGCTGAGATCCTAATTCCAGTTCGTTGGGACCAAGAATTGTGAAGACGCAAAAGAAGACTCGAAGCATCAGAGTTCCCGTGGGATTATCATCATCCATTCATTGAAGACCAGAGCAGTTTTACTGGGTGAAGACGATATAACCTGCATTTTGATCGTAGTTGACAAACATTCACCGCCTAATGAAGCTTTCGCCGCTTGGGTAAAAAAACAAATTATTTTCATATCATTGTATTTTAAGTAAATAATTTTATTCTTTTTGTAAATTGAACAACCTTAATTATGCGTTTTACCTGGCCTTACTAATGGTTCAAAGAACTACACGAACCCTGGTATAAGAATTATTTGTCATTATTTTCAAAGTATATATGTTTTTTCTTTTTAGAATTCGAATAATTAAGAATCGATACATGTTGGGATAGTCGATTGTATTGTCTTATTGTTTGTCCGAGACAACGTAACTGGTTAAATACCAGAGAAAAATAAATAAAGTACATTTGTTGTATGAGATAACGTTTTAATCATTGCAGAGAAAATACTATATGTAATTGGCGTAATAATTTATTAACAGATTGATACAAACACTCAGAATAACTAACCTATACGCACAATTATTTATAATAACAGCGCTCCAAGTTTGCAGCTGGTGAGACGGGAGATTGCTGAACTAACGGGTTTTGCCATACTAAATTTGAATGAAATTTTTATCGTTGAGGGACTAGGGTTGAGACAAAAACCACTTACATTCAGTAAATACTCCATATATATTGCTCATATTAAACAAACACTGAGAATTAAATTAAGTCTACAGAATACTACCATTATAAATTCAGGAATATAATTCTAAGTTTGTGGACTTAATAATCTGTGTTCTGAGGGTTTCACTGGTCACAACCGCAAGGTATATTAGTTAATAACATATTAATTAAACCAGGTAACAGCATTTTAATTGTTACGTATCGCCACCTACAGCATACTACTTGGCGTTTGTTACACCGGAGTCTCTTATAACTAATTACACTCATAGACAAGATCTCTTTATAATTTGACGTCTCCAGCTGGTATCATACATTATTACATACGTCCTCACATAATTAACAAGCAGTTCGTTACTAAATTGGTTACAACAGTGGGGTTTGAATAAGACGGATATTTTCGCTAGCACCGGCACATATTAGTCTCTTTACAAATTGGCACATAACAACGTGGAACTTATTTAAACACGTACTTGACACATTCTATATATTTCATTTTGTTACAAATTGCCGCCTGCAACGTGGGGCTTAAACGAAAACGAGGACGTCCTATTAGTCTCTTTCTTTACAAATTGACGCTCGCAACGTGAGGCATCATCGTCGCATCTTAACACCTAAAAGTCTCTCGCTTTCTTTACAAATTGGCGCTCAACGAGTGGGCTTTAGTTAAGTAAAAACTCATATTATTTGTTACTTAACTTGAGCAGGCAACCATTAGAGGCACAGGAATGCATACGAGAGCTCTGACGAAAAGAATGGAGAAGGAACAAGAGACAGAAGAAGATAGGAGGGAAGAAGAAACAGAGGCAGGTACAGATATTGAAATGGAACAACAGGCGAGCAATACAGAGGATGCCCAAGGGGACCAACCAGATAAGGAGGAAGCCAGAAGAGGATTAAATTGGGAAAAATTAATGGAATTAATGAGTAGTATGAAGGAGGATAATAAACAAACTAATGAGAGTTTAAGACAAACTAACGAAAAATTTAAGGAAACTAATGAGAGTTTAAGACAAATCAAAGAAGATAATAGACAAACTAATGAGAGTTTAAGACAAACTAATGAAAAAATAGACAGTATTTTGGAAAATAACAAACGAATGTTAGAAAAGCTAGAAAATAAAAGGGACAGTATAAATGAAAAGTCAAAGAAACAAAACGAAGTTTTGAGTGAGGACTTAATAAAACTAAGGAACGAGAGGTTTGACAAGAACAAAGAGAATATCCAAACCAGGAAAGAGAATACCAAGAAAATAAGGCAAACGCGTCAAAGGAAATTAATGAATACAAGGGAAGAATTGGAAATGATTAAAAGGGGATTGGTTCAGCTACATAATAGACCAATTACAGAAAACAGAGAAGTAAGGCAAGTGAGAAACTTTAAACGAACCACACTTGAATTCCCAGATGGACTAGAAGGACCAAAAAGGCCAAAACTAACTAAGGAGCATGGAGGACTTATGGAATTTATGTATGAACCATCAGAACCATTAAGAGACAGTACAGAAGAATCAGTTCAAAGGACAATGATGAGCTTGACTATAAATGACAATTTTATAGTGACAAGAGGCAAGAACTGTACAATAATGAGATATGTCACAAGGACAGAAATAACTCTATACACTAGAGAGACCCGAACAACCAGTATAGAGGAAATAATGGACCACGGTTAAACAGATTCCAAACAGAATATAATGAAAAGGGACGGATTTTATGGATACAGGACCAAGCAACCCATTGTAAATAATAACCCAAAATTCTAAAAAAAAAAAAACTGTAAGGACAACTTCCTCAAGTAATTTCGAAACGATATAATATAAAATGAAGAGACTAAAACCACAAAATTCTAAAAGTATGTAAGGACAACTTACTCATGTTATTTCGAACAATACAATTTTAAATTAAGAAACTAAAAAACCCAAAATTCCAAAGGATGTAAGAACAACTTACTCATAATTATTCAGAAACAGTATGATTTAAAATAAAGAGAATAAATACCCCAAAAATCAAAAAATGAAGTAAGCTCAACTTACAAACAAGTATCTAAGAAAACAATTTATGAATTATATAAGAAAGAGAATTTTGAAGATAAAAAGAACAACCAAAGTCGAAAAATAAGTAAGAACACCTTACTATACCATTTAGAAGAAATTGATTTAAACTGATATGAAAGAAGAAAAATATTTTACACTAATTCAACCTAATAAAAATCATCAAAACCAGAAGACGAAATGAGTTTATCTGATATAATATAATAGCGAGAAATATAATTTTGAATGTAAAAGAAATAATAATGATTGTGCCAGAAGAATATAGCTACATAATGTAATGTATAGTACTGACCAAAATCTCATAACCAGCTGTATTGATCACAAAGGAATATGAGCCAATGAAGACAAGAGAATGAAGAAGCCAAAATGGAACCATCAAAAGGATCACAAGAAAAGAAAAAAAAACTAATGATTAGGAATTATCCGTAAACAAAACCCAATTAATAAATGTCAATAAAATAGCCAAGTATTGGAGAGAATAAGTGTATAATAGAAGGAAGAATTAATATGAAGAAATCATATGATCTGAGTTAAAGTACAGTGAATAATCCCTAGAATATGATTATTATTTATTATTTTATTGAAGGTCACATGATGACTACCTTACGAGGTTTATTAATGAAGATTGACTGTAGAATATTCCAGCAATCATTTGACTGGGCAGAGATGATGTTCCTCTGATCCCAGAAAGTATGTAACGGACGACGGTAATTGGTTAGCCGATAGAGCACCACCGATTCGATTCCAGTTATAATGTTAGGGAGGTTTAGGAAAATTAAATATTAGAGGGAAAACTCACAAATAAATATAGAGAATTAAATAAAACCAGATCCAAAATGTATAATTAATGAAGAATGTCACAAGAATGATTATAGAAATAAGATTTAAACTTGGGAAATAATTGACTTTAAGAAGGAACGAAGAAATGATAATAAAATAACGAATAATTGGGAAATATAAAGTACTATAAATAGGAAACCAATTGGCCAGATACAAATTAGAAGTTTATTTCTTGCTAAACTTTGTTTATACCAAAATAAACTTATTTCGAAGGGGGGGTGTTATGTAACGCAACATAGTTGAGGTTCCCCAACGTTACATAAAAGACTGAATGAAATATGGTCAAAGACCATACCCTGACTTAAGGTTGTTCGATAGTTCATATGTTTGAGAAGGACCTCAAGTAAAAAGGAGGCAATGACTAATATTAAATGTAAAAGAGCCAGACCAATGAATGATTGGATGTAATGAAATGTTTGTTTTGTACTGTGACATGTTAAGGTCTACAGAATATTTATATTGTATGTTGAATGTGTTAAAAAATGAAATGATGTTGTTTGATAATAATACTTACTCAATAATTATGTTTATATTTTATATTAGATTTGTTTTTATACAGCACAATATAGTTACCAATGTTAGGCACTGTACTAAGTTGTCAGTATTGTATAAAATTGAAAGATACTGTTGTTCTAATTAGTGTTTATAAACTGGATCAGGAGTGTGACCAGTGTTTCAAGTCTAACAAGTAGTTCTGACAATTATGTCATAAATTAATAAAGGGTTCCAGAACCAATTGATTAATGTAAAAACAAATAACCACCAGTAAATTAAAATTCATGTAATTAACTATGTAATCAATAATTAATTGTACAGTAGGTCAGGTAAAAAGAAAATTAAGTTAAAAACCAAATAATGTTATATGGTTGTAAATGAATCTATAGGCCTAAATTCCATATTAGTGAAAGGAAATTAATACCTTTTTAGTAAACCCAGTCCAACGAAACTCTAGTAAAACATTTACTGTTTAATAAGGAAGGTTAGGGGAGAATTTTATGTGATTCAATATTAATCCAAGCATGGAGTATTTTATTGGAAAGGAGTAGTAATATTCTATAATGCCGGCTCAAGGATATATAGAAAACCTGGTTGTTAAGGCAACTGATTTTTAGTAACTTGTTGATTTTGAATAGATGGTACTGATTGTTACAAGCTATTAGGTTGAAATGAACCGATATATTTAAAATATATGAATAAATATAAAGAAAATATATATCCAAATTGAAAAAAAGCATTTTGCAAAACAATTATACTGGAATGTTAATGAATCATACAAATTAAATCACCCTATAAATTATCAATGAATACAATAAAAAAGAACTGAAAGCGTCTCACCTCATTCACTAAACAATTCCGCTGAATTTGGTATCAAACCAATTCATGCTATAAATTGAAGACCAATAAAGAGTTGAAGCCTGAATTAACGGAAATATTTGGAAATACAGAAGATTCGGTTGACGAAATAACCTTCATTGACAGCGGAAGCTGAGATCCTAATTCCAGTTCGTTGGGACCAAGAATTGTGAAGACGCAAAAGAAGACTCGAAGCATCAGAGTTCCCGTGGGATTATCATCATCCATTCATTGAAGACCAGAGCAGTTTTACTGGGTGAAGACGATATAACCTGCATTTTGATCGTAGTTGACAAACATTCACCGCCTAATGAAGCTTTCGCCGCTTGGGTAAAAAAACAAATTATTTTCATATCATTGTATTTTAAGTAAATAATTTTATTCTTTTTGTAAATTGAACAACCTTAATTATGCGTTTTACCTGGCCTTACTAATGGTTCAAAGAACTACACGAACCCTGGTATAAGAATTATTTGTCATTATTTTCAAAGTATATATGTTTTTTCTTTTTAGAATTCGAATAATTAAGAATCGATACATGTTGGGATAGTCGATTGTATTGTCTTATTGTTTGTCCGAGACAACGTAACTGGTTAAATACCAGAGAAAAATAAATAAAGTACATTTGTTGTATGAGATAACGTTTTAATCATTGCAGAGAAAATACTATATGTAATTGGCGTAATAATTTATTAACAGATTGATACAAACACTCAGAATAACTAACCTATACGCACAATTATTTATAATAACAGCGCTCCAAGTTTGCAGCTGGTGAGACGGGAGATTGCTGAACTAACGGGTTTTGCCATACTAAATTTGAATGAAATTTTTATCGTTGAGGGACTAGGGTTGAGACAAAAACCACTTACATTCAGTAAATACTCCATATATATTGCTCATATTAAACAAACACTGAGAATTAAATTAAGTCTACAGAATACTACCATTATAAATTCAGGAATATAATTCTAAGTTTGTGGACTTAATAATCTGTGTTCTGAGGGTTTCACTGGTCACAACCGCAAGGTATATTAGTTAATAACATATTAATTAAACCAGGTAACAGCATTTTAATTGTTACGTATCGCCACCTACAGCATACTACTTGGCGTTTGTTACACCGGAGTCTCTTATAACTAATTACACTCATAGACAAGATCTCTTTATAATTTGACGTCTCCAGCTGGTATCATACATTATTACATACGTCCTCACATAATTAACAAGCAGTTCGTTACTAAATTGGTTACAACAGTGGGGTTTGAATAAGACGGATATTTTCGCTAGCACCGGCACATATTAGTCTCTTTACAAATTGGCACATAACAACGTGGAACTTATTTAAACACGTACTTGACACATTCTATATATTTCATTTTGTTACAAATTGCCGCCTGCAACGTGGGGCTTAAACGAAAACGAGGACGTCCTATTAGTCTCTTTCTTTACAAATTGACGCTCGCAACGTGAGGCATCATCGTCGCATCTTAACACCTAAAAGTCTCTCGCTTTCTTTACAAATTGGCGCTCAACGAGTGGGCTTTAGTTAAGTAAAAACTCATATTATTTGTTACTTAACTTGAGCAGGCAACCATTAGAGGCACAGGAATGCATACGAGAGCTCTGACGAAAAGAATGGAGAAGGAACAAGGGACAGAAGAAGATAGGAGGGAAGAAGAAACAGAGGCAGGTACAGATATTGAAATGGAACAACAGGCGAGCAATACAGAGGATGCCCAAGGGGACCAACCAGATAAGGAGGAAGCCAGAAGAGGATTAAATTGGGAAAAATTAATGGAATTAATGAGTAGTATGAAGGAGGATAATAAACAAACTAATGAGAGTTTAAGACAAACTAACGAAAAATTTAAGGAAACTAATGAGAGTTTAAGACAAATCAAAGAAGATAATAGACAAACTAATGAGAGTTTAAGACAAACTAATGAAAAAATAGACAGTATTTTGGAAAATAACAAACGAATGTTAGAAAAGCTAGAAAATAAAAGGGACAGTATAAATGAAAAGTCAAAGAAACAAAACGAAGTTTTGAGTGAGGACTTAATAAAACTAAGGAACGAGAGGTTTGACAAGAACAAAGAGAATATCCAAACCAGGAAAGAGAATACCAAGAAAATAAGGCAAACGCGTCAAAGGAAATTAATGAATACAAGGGAAGAATTGGAAATGATTAAAAGGGGATTGGTTCAGCTACATAATAGACCAATTACAGAAAACAGAGAAGTAAGGCAAGTGAGAAACTTTAAACGAACCACACTTGAATTCCCCAGATGGACTAGAAGGACCAAAAAGGCCAAAACTAACTAAGGAGCATGGAGGACTTATGGAATTTATGTATGAACCATCAGAACCATTAAGAGACAGTACAGAAGAATCAGTTCAAAGGACAATGATGAGCTTGACTATAAATGACAATTTTATAGTGACAAGAGGCAAGAACTGTACAATAATGAGATATGTCACAAGGACAGAAATAACTCTATACACTAGAGAGACCCGAACAACCAGTATAGAGGAAATAATGGACCACGGTTAAACAGATTCCAAACAGAATATAATGAAAAGGGACGGATTTTATGGATACAGGACCAAGCAACCCATTGTAAATAATAACCCAAAATTCTAAAAAAAAAAAAACTGTAAGGACAACTTCCTCAAGTAATTTCGAAACGATATAATATAAAATGAAGAGACTAAAACCACAAAATTCTAAAAGTATGTAAGGACAACTTACTCATGTTATTTCGAACAATACAATTTTAAATTAAGAAACTAAAAAACCCAAAATTCCAAAGGATGTAAGAACAACTTACTCATAATTATTCAGAAACAGTATGATTTAAAATAAAGAGAATAAATACCCCAAAAATCAAAAAATGAAGTAAGCTCAACTTACAAACAAGTATCTAAGAAAACAATTTATGAATTATATAAGAAAGAGAATTTTGAAGATAAAAAGAACAACCAAAGTCGAAAAATAAGTAAGAACACCTTACTATACCATTTAGAAGAAATTGATTTAAACTGATATGAAAGAAGAAAAATATTTTACACTAATTCAACCTAATAAAAATCATCAAAACCAGAAGACGAAATGAGTTTATCTGATATAATATAATAGCGAGAAATATAATTTTGAATGTAAAAGAAATAATAATGATTGTGCCAGAAGAATATAGCTACATAATGTAATGTATAGTACTGACCAAAATCTCATAACCAGCTGTATTGATCACAAAGGAATATGAGCCAATGAAGACAAGAGAATGAAGAAGCCAAAATGGAACCATCAAAAGGATCACAAGAAAAGAAAAAAAAACTAATGATTAGGAATTATCCGTAAACAAAACCCAATTAATAAATGTCAATAAAATAGCCAAGTATTGGAGAGAATAAGTGTATAATAGAAGGAAGAATTAATATGAAGAAATCATATGATCTGAGTTAAAGTACAGTGAATAATCCCTAGAATATGATTATTATTTATTATTTTATTGAAGGTCACATGATGACTACCTTACGAGGTTTATTAATGAAGATTGACTGTAGAATATTCCAGCAATCATTTGACTGGGCAGAGATGATGTTCCTCTGATCCCAGAAAGTATGTAACGGACGACGGTAATTGGTTAGCCGATAGAGCACCACCGATTCGATTCCAGTTATAATGTTAGGGAGGTTTAGGAAAATTAAATATTAGAGGGAAAACTCACAAATAAATATAGAGAATTAAATAAAACCAGATCCAAAATGTATAATTAATGAAGAATGTCACAAGAATGATTATAGAAATAAGATTTAAACTTGGGAAATAATTGACTTTAAGAAGGAACGAAGAAATGATAATAAAATAACGAATAATTGGGAAATATAAAGTACTATAAATAGGAAACCAATTGGCCAGATACAAATTAGAAGTTTATTTCTTGCTAAACTTTGTTTATACCAAAATAAACTTATTTCGAAGGGGGGGTGTTATGTAACGCAACATAGTTGAGGTTCCCCAACGTTACATAAAAGACTGAATGAAATATGGTCAAAGACCATACCCTGACTTAAGGTTGTTCGATAGTTCATATGTTTGAGAAGGACCTCAAGTAAAAAGGAGGCAATGACTAATATTAAATGTAAAAGAGCCAGACCAATGAATGATTGGATGTAATGAAATGTTTGTTTTGTACTGTGACATGTTAAGGTCTACAGAATATTTATATTGTATGTTGAATGTGTTAAAAAATGAAATGATGTTGTTTGATAATAATACTTACTCAATAATTATGTTTATATTTTATATTAGATTTGTTTTTATACAGCACAATATAGTTACCAATGTTAGGCACTGTACTAAGTTGTCAGTATTGTATAAAATTGAAAGATACTGTTGTTCTAATTAGTGTTTATAAACTGGATCAGGAGTGTGACCAGTGTTTCAAGTCTAACAAGTAGTTCTGACAATTATGTCATAAATTAATAAAGGGTTCCAGAACCAATTGATTAATGTAAAAACAAATAACCACCAGTAAATTAAAATTCATGTAATTAACTATGTAATCAATAATTAATTGTACAGTAGGTCAGGTAAAAAGAAACTTAAGTTAAAAACCAAATAATGTTATATGGTTGTAAATGAATCTATAGGCCTAAATTCCATATTAGTGAAAGGAAATTAATACCTTTTTAGTAAACCCAGTCCAACGAAACTCTAGTAAAACATTTACTGTTTAATAAGGAAGGTTAGGGGAGAATTTTATGTGATTCAATATTAATCCAAGCATGGAGTATTTTATTGGAAAGGAGTAGTAATATTCTATAATGCCGGCTCAAGGATATATAGAAAACCTGGTTGTTAAGGCAACTGATTTTTAGTAACTTGTTGATTTTGAATAGATGGTACTGATTGTTACAAGCTATTAGGTTGAAATGAACCGATATATTTAAAATATATGAATAAATATAAAGAAAATATATATCCAAATTGAAAAAAAGCATTTTGCAAAACAATTATACTGGAATGTTAATGAATCATACAAATTAAATCACCCTATAAATTATCAATGAATACAATAAAAAAGAACTGAAAGCGTCTCACCTCATTCACTAAACAATTCCGCTGAATTTGGTATCAAACCAATTCATGCTATAAATTGAAGACCAATAAAGAGTTGAAGCCTGAATTAACGGAAATATTTGGAAATACAGAAGATTCGGTTGACGAAATAACCTTCATTGACAGCGGAAGCTGAGATCCTAATTCCAGTTCGTTGGGACCAAGAATTGTGAAGACGCAAAAGAAGACTCGAAGCATCAGAGTTCCCGTGGGATTATCATCATCCATTCATTGAAGACCAGAGCAGTTTTACTGGGTGAAGACGATATAACCTGCATTTTGATTGTAGTTGACAAACATTCACCGCCTAATGAAGCTTTCGCCGCTTGGGTAAAAAAACAAATTATTTTCATATCATTGTATTTTAAGTAAATAATTTTATTCTTTTTGTAAATTGAACAACCTTAATTATGCGTTTTACCTGGCCTTACTAATGGTTCAAAGAACTACACGAACCCTGGTATAAGAATTATTTGTCATTATTTTCAAAGTATATATGTTTTTTCTTTTTAGAATTCGAATAATTAAGAATCGATACATGTTGGGATAGTCGATTGTATTGTCTTATTGTTTGTCTGAGACAACGTAACTGGTTAAATACCAGAGAAAAATAAATAAAGTACATTTGTTGTATGAGATAACGTTTTAATCATTGCAGAGAAAATACTATATGTAATTGGCGTAATAATTTATTAACAGATTGATACAAACACTCAGAATAACTAACCTATACGCACAATTATTTATAATAACAGCGCTCCAAGTTTGCAGCTGGTGAGACGGGAGATTGCTGAACTAACGGGTTTTGCCATACTAAATTTGAATGAAATTTTTATCGTTGAGGGACTAGGGTTGAGACAAAAACCACTTACATTCAGTAAATACTCCATATATATTGCTCATATTAAACAAACACTGAGAATTAAATTAAGTCTACAGAATACTACCATTATAAATTCAGGAATATAATTCTAAGTTTGTGGACTTAATAATCTGTGTTCTGAGGGTTTCACTGGTCACAACCGCAAGGTATATTAGTTAATAACATATTAATTAAACCAGGTAACAGCATTTTAATTGTTACGTATCGCCACCTACAGCATACTACTTGGCGTTTGTTACACTGGAGTCTCTTATAACTAATTACACTCATAGACAAGATCTCTTTATAATTTGACGTCTCCAGCTGGTATCATACATTATTACATACGTCCTCACATAATTAACAAGCAGTTCGTTACTAAATTGATTACAACAGTGGGGTTTGAATAAGACGGATATTTTCGCTAGCACCGGCACATATTAGTCTCTTTACAAATTGGCACATAACAACGTGGAACTTATTTAAACACGTACTTGACACATTCTATATATTTCATTTTGTTACAAATTGCCGCCTGCAACGTGGGGCTTAAACGAAAACGAGGACGTCCTATTAGTCTCTTTCTTTACAAATTGACGCTCGCAACGTGAGGCATCATCGTCGCATCTTAACACCTAAAAGTCTCTCGCTTTCTTTACAATATGTACCATATATAGTTCTTAGATTTCTTCTTTGCATCTGCAATTCAATTTTAAAACCACAAAACAGCTATTCAGGTTTTTCCGTACCACAGGTCTATGATGGCCTAAGCCTGTGGGAGCCTTTTTATCCTTAAAAAAAAGTGCCCTCCGAGATGGTGGAAGAGGTTGACGTCCTTCGGAGGCTTTTCACCGGCATTCCACCGGCCATCAGCTTAATAATGTTATTTGCCAGGGGAAGAAGACCAATGGAAGTCGACCCCTCTAAACAAATAATAATAAAAATAATAATAATGTTATTTGCAATTTTATTAATTCTTTTATAAATCACGTTAAAGGAATTAATGAAAAGGAAAAATCAATGTAATTTATAAACGGAAACATAAGCTCCTTTTGTAATTTATATTCACCGTAAGACTATATAAAACTAAAGATTTTGAAAGCTAAGATAGTAGACAAAATTAATACGAGGACTGAACAGGAATATCTGTACCTAATTTAAATAAAAATCGTATTGAACGATGCGAAGTACATGCGACCGCTTGGCTGTTAATGAAGAGCGGCAACGGGTGGGTCCCATGTGACGTCACCGCTCAGCCTTGCGCCAGCCAGGCTGCGCGTGATCCCTACCATATATTCTAGTATCCGTGGTTTTAAATATTATATGTAACGGCCGTAGCGGTCACAGTGGGTGTATGGGTATGATCACAAAACCAAAGTTCAGTCTTTACAATGGAAACATTCGTAATCACCATGGCTGAAAAAGCAAGACAAGTGTGCAGCAAAATCAAAGTCATGCTGATTGTGTTTTTGACTCATGTGGTATAGTGCTTCATGAGTACGCACCATAAGACCAAACAATTACCAAAGAATACTATTTGGAGGTTATGAGTCACCTCCGTGTTGACTGCTTTATTCAGGATCACAGTGAAAACTGGTAGTATTAGTACAAATCTGTTTCACTTTTTTTGTTGTTTTAAACATTTCTGATGTGTCATCCTTCAATTTCAGGTTTCACTATATAAACTGAGTATGCTCATTACTTCATTTTTAACCTACATAAAATAAAGTTATGAGCAGAACAGGATGTACAAAATTTTATTGTAGTTCTTGATGACAGGAACCATTTAACTTGGGGTAACTACCATATAACTAACTGTAAAATATAAGTATAAAATAACCATACTTTCTGTATGCAGCTTTTTCTTATACGGATCACAGTGTAAAGTTACAATCAATTTTCGAAAATATACACTCTGCCAGAATCTTACCTACCTTGCGATCTTTCCTCGCAAACTTACCTTTTGTAAACACCATCAGAACTTCAAGGCCGCCACGATATTTTGTGGTTCAATATCGAAACCTTTACACTCTTCCTTAATTAAAAACACTGGACAATTTAGTTATCTGACTTCCCACAATTCAGAAAATTCCCCGGAACGTTAGAGAGTTTTTTCAGCACAAAGTATAGGAAGTGGTTAAAGGCTAAATAATGAAGCCTAACACATGTTATGCTAAACAACTCTTAATTTTTATTATATCTCAAACTTCTACTCTCTCTCTCTCTCTCTCTCTCTCTCTCTCTCTCTCTCTCTCTCTCTCTCTCTACCTCTCTCTCTCTCTCTCTCTCTCTCTCTCTCTCTCTCTCTCTCTCTTCTTCACAAACTATTACATACCAACATTATTTACGTGAAATTATACACGAATGACTATAATAAAATTAATGATGTCCCAACATTATTATGTGAAATTACAAGTGCATGATTATAATAAAATATGAATAATTACTATAACCTATTACTACATAATTAAAGGACAAGCCAGTACTTTATTTTTAATACTTTTGTATTCCTACCCACACACACACTTTCATTCTCATCATATCTTTATAAATGGATATATAAACTTTTACCCCCTTTTTATTTGAGCTCATCAATATTGTTATTCTTTACTGCACTTAGGGCCACGAGTTACTCCTTTATTTTACCTGCACGTGCTGTCCTTATACTGCCGCCATTAGTTCCCCCTCACTCACACTGTCACTGACACAACTCCCACAAATGCATTTTCCAAATGTTATAACGGAATTGTTTACTGCTTGACTACATTACAAGTCACTTTTTGGTAGGCCGACATTAACATTTTTGCCCCACCAGACTTCTCCCGAAGCTACGTAAAAACTGAACTGCTTGAGGAACTATACTCAACTGGACTACCTGACGACTTAGATTGAACTGAAGCCCGCTTAGCTGGCTTGTCGTCTCTCTGCCTTACACTGCCGCGTGGTCGCAAATTCAAACTCTGATTGGCTGAAAACCTTCTCGAACATTTCGCTCGGACCGGAAAGCCATCCAAATTGTCGCCACGAGGTAATTTTTGCACAGTACAAACACGTGCTTTTTCGTGACTCACATACTTCGTTCTAATCGGTACCTGGCATAACGCCTACAGGCTGTTTACCAAAAGTTGTACACTGATTGGTTAAAACAGGTTGCCTAATCTGCCCCGTTACAACAGTGAGTCTGATTGAGGCAGATAAACAAAGACTCTCCATGTCGCTGCTGATAACAAAAATGCAAAACACAAAACAGAGTACAATAATTATGACATGCTGATTAGAGACAATTTCAAAAACTAAAGGAAAGTATAGAAAAGGTATTGGCGGATCGAAGGAAGAGTATGAAGTCTTCCAAAAACACCATGAAAAGTAAAATTAAATACGTAACTAACTGAAGGGATCTGAAAAAATTATAAAGAAACCATGAGTTATGAAAACAGTAATAAAGAGGCTGTAGAAATAAGCCAATAAGAGATGCTGTTACCATTTGAAAAACTGTATTTTTTAATATAACCTTAATTCTCTCTCTCATCTCCCCTCTCAAACATGCGCATACGCACAATTACTTACCTTACCACCTGATGCAAGCTTGTGTCCTTGACTGTCAAACGCTAGACTTGTGATCGATGTACGATGCCCGGAAAATATACTTTTATTTTCTCCACTCACTAGATCGTATATTTTAACTGTACCATCACTGTGACCTGCCACTATAGATGCTCTGTCAGGACTTGCTGACAGTTGTGTTACTTCATGTTTGGTGCCAGGAATCACCTGTGCCTATGCAAAACATGATTGTAAATAAACTACAACTATGAGGTATATGTTTTAAGTACAAGCCACTTACATTCTGCTGGCAATTTATTCTTGGAAAACAGGGGGCTATATGTTACACATTTGTAATGGAACTCAGCAAAAATCCATATTATTGCCCACAGCTTATTGTTGAGAACAACAATTAGTAAATTCTTGGTAGACACTGTTGAAGATTGTACTGGTTGTCCAATGGTGATCTCAAGGCAACTTGTTTGAAAACCTTAACAAAATGACTTCATCAAAAGTTATGTTTACAGTTTCAGAATTATCAACTGTGTTTTTAAATGTTTTATCGTTACTTATTTATGATACTTTAAGTGAAAAACTGGGTAACAAAGTTGTGTGCCAGATGGGTGCCAAAAACGCTGATGCACACAAGCAGTACTGTCTTGCTGTAGGTCAAACTTTTCTTGCAATGGCATCAAAATGAAGAATATGAATTGTTAAATATATTATGACTGAAGACAAGCCATGGCTATCATATTCGAGTAATGAAACTACGCAACACTTCAAAGAAGTGGCGAAATCCCAAAGTCGCAAAAACTTTAAGCAATAAAGTCAGAAAGATTATGACTGTAGTTTTTTTGGGGCAACAACAATGACACTCATATTGTATTTTTTATTCTTGGATTTTGTTGTCCATGTCCGTTGATTAACTAAATATAAGTACATCACTACCGACTCCGAACACAAAGTTTTTTATTGGTAAAATTGTAAAAGTTTTACCTCATAGCCTGAACCAGTTTTCGCTTATTATAAGCTTCGTATAAGGTAAAACTTTTATGATTTTGCCAACAAAACTGTGTTCCGAGTCGGTAGTGATATACTTACATGTATTTTTTAATTGTGGAAATATTTAAAATGCTGATATATATTGTGAAACTTTAAAAAACTCGAATATACTGTTCAAAATAATAAACATGAGATGCTCTCCAGTATGACTACGTTTTTGAACAAAAACACTTGAAAAAATGAACCAAATCAAACGGTTCAAGATTTGCAACAATTTCACTGGCAAATCTTGCAAATTGTGGGAAAAACCCACACTGACCATCTCTTAGTCTCAACCTTATGCCAAGTGATTTATTAACAATCACTTTTCCTGCATTTTAAACAATGATTAGCAATACAGGGATCTGAAAATAATAAAGAACTGAAGAATGATATTACTGGATGGTTTATATCATATTTTTTGAAGGAAAATTGTTTGAAATAAAAATATGAATAAAGAGGGCTGAACAGAAGAAGATTCACAATAAAGAAGATTTCACAGAATCAACATAATGGAACAGTAGAGAAGAATGACCATTTTAAATAATTAAAGATAATGAATATTATTCAGTGAAAAATTGAACTGTACCTATCATTTAAAAAATGTAAGGAAAAACTAACAAAAATCTGTAGAATACTTATTATAAAATGTACTCAAAATAAATTAAATACATATGAACTATTTCCGTCCAAAGTGCATATGAGTGACATTGTTACCATGTTGGGCTGATCAATTTACACTTAAAAAGGTCAACTTTTTCAACATTTTACAGCCTCCTAAACATAAAATGTGTAAAAGAAACGTAATTATATTCTTTCCAAATAGCCAAATATTAACAATTCCTCAAACTGCAAGCATTAGTTTGTTAAATGTAGATTATTGGTTATCTGCTGTAAATTTATTCAAGAAACAAACATACTTAATATACTGGCAGTTGCAGACTACCAAAACATTAAAAAAAAAATTTAAAACAAGAACAGTAACTAATTAAAAAGAAATTTTCTTTGGGTAATTCACAGATACCCACAGCAATCGTAAATTATAAATTTGTCTTACGCACATCATTAAAAAAAAAGTTATAAACAGAAGTTGTCTGTATTATTCATGGGTATAATCTTTTGCTTACTGGTACTTGTTTTCAAATACACAAACATTACACTTGGCAAGGAAATGTGTATGGCACCGGCATGGAATTGTTCCATAACATGTAGCTTTTTAAGCACATTTTTATATATTAATGATTGAGTAACATAATTTAAAGGAGTGAAAAAGACTTGATGTACTATCATAAAAAGAATTTGAAAGCAATTCTTTTGCATGGACTAGTCCGGATCATGCATGAACACAAGAAACATGGACAGTCAACATATGATATCTCTATAAACACTTGGTACGTTTCACAGATTTTATTTAACTCTGACAGCTGTTTCGACTTCTTAGGCCATTGTCAAAGATATGAATGAAAACCTAAACAGAGGATGTAAGTAAGGGTGGTGGTGACCATCTGTTTAGGGCGTGTATTGGAACATATTGTATTCAGTTTTTACAGACACCTGACCTTCCCTTAGCTCCTGCACCCCCCTCTCAATCTTCACACCTCACACATGTTCCAATAAACGCTCTAAACAGATGACCACCACCACCCTTACTTAAGCCTCTGTTTAGGTTATCATTCATCTCTTTGACAATGGCTTAAGAAGTCGAAACAACTGTCAGAGTTAAATAAAATCTGTAAAACGTACCAAGTGTTTATATATTTTTAAAAACCTTTGTATTAATATGTTCACCAAGTGCCCAACGAATCATCAATTAATATTATATCTCTGTTAGATTCACATTCCTTAAATGACTTTTCTGAGGACTGTCACAGGTCAGAGGGTTAGGAGTATATTAGAAACGAATATCTCAGAAGCATTCTCTAATTGGAACAAAACCCACGAGTATAACCAAAACTGGTAGCTAAACCATGTAATGTTTTACAAGATAACAGAAACAATTATAAAATATGACCCAGCAGTTAGACAAGTGTAATAAGTCTTGTGAAAAGATGATATTATACACGCAACTAAAGTGTTAGTTCTAATCCTTATATGGAGATAATAATGATGTGTAAGAGAGACTATACTTACAGGATGTATGGTCTGGAAATTTCTGTTATCAACATTAAGTCCATGGCTTTTAAAAGTTGCTTTCCTGTAAGATGTAAACTAGTTCTGAATGATCAACTAATTGAGCAAACGTGTTCATTCAGGTTCCTTGGATGTGACTTGTTTTATGTTGGTGAGATAGATGTGGACAAAAAAAAATAGAGAAGTTTAATCACGTCTTATCATTCACGTGTGGAACGATAAGAAGAACAGTGAATGGAAAGGTCAGAAGAGATACTCTTTTGAAATTATATATAGTGATGGCAGTGCCATGCGGCCTTTATGGCAGTGAGACTTGGACACTGAACACTAAGACCCAAAGCCGAGATATAGGCTAGTGAAATGGGATTTTTACAATCAGTACTAGGAGTATCACACAGGACTGCCTAAGAAATGATGTATAAGGAACATCCTTGGAATATACAACCTAAACGAAAGGATAAAGCAATACAGACAGGATTGGACAGACCATGGACAACAGGACGACAGATATAAGAACAGGATACCAAAACAACTTTAGTTTATAATCCGAAATGACGGCGGAATATTGGAAGACTAAAGAAAAGATGGTTGGACTAAGGAGTGCACAGCAGAGTGTAAGGTCCACAGCCTGAAGAAGAAAAAGAAGACTATAGACTGAGACATAAGAAGAAGGAAGGAAGAGAGGGGGCCAAACACTACTTACCTTTTCGCCAAGTCGCATATCCCATATTATGATATCCTCAGAAGCTCCCACAGCCAAATACCGCCCTTCCTGGCCCTCTAATGTGACAAACACTACATTACAACCAGGACTTGCTATTATATTAAATTTCCCAGATGGGACGTAACGCAGATACTGCTTTGTTAATCCCATTTTCTTCACTTTTCTGAACTCTTCTCAATTCAGGAACAGAGAGGCTTATTTAACAGCCTGAAATTTTTTTTAGAAATTATAATTTTACCCTATAATTTTTTTTTTAAATTATATAATTACACATGCATACGAACCATGTTGATGTTGAAATACATACACTAAAAGTACTCATACTACTAACAAGATTTCATATAACAATAATAGCAAGGTTACCTATAATATTTCAACCAATGCTTTGTATCATAACAACTAAGAATTATGTGTAATTAAGATAAAAGACAAACATGTTTTTAACTAAAATAAAATGTATGGGTTGAACTATCTCTCCAAACATATTGCCACTATTGCAATGTATCAAATGTCACCAAGCAATACGGAAAAATAAGTGAATGTAATTATAAAAGTTACCTGTAATTTTAGCAGGTAATATGTTTTACATTTTATATAGCGTGTTAGTACAGTGTAAAAGGAGTTTTATTTTTATCTATAAATAAAACAAGGAAATATAAAAAGAGTATTATATATTCTTTATATGTAAAAATCTATATTTATTTTATTATGTAAAAATGAAAGTTTGCTTATTCAGTTTCATTTTACAAACCACAAACAATACACAACTCAAAGTAAGATGACCAAATATGATATTGTTGGGTTAACACACGAAAAATAAAATACACTCATTTTACTGTAGGCCTACATCCACAAAAAATACTCAATTCAAAGTAAGGTCCCTACCTTACTGGACCTGTAGCCTGTGGTTACTATACTGGACTCACATTGTGTTATAGAACTCACTTTTAATACAATTTTTCATAACAAACAGCTCACAAACCAAACAATACAAAATTAAATAATACTTATTGACATCTGTAAGAGAAGTTATTTTAAAAAACCAAATTGTTCACAGAAAAGTAAAAAGGGTGTAGTGAAAAGTTTAGGCCTAAAGGTTGAGGCAAAATGCGAGCTCCGTTACACAGTGGTAGTCCAATACAGTACCCCCAGTTATGTGATTAACACAACACCATGCGTTACTCTGAGCTGGGTACTATCTGTAGCAGGGGCGAATCTAAGGGGAGGATATGGGGGATATACTCCCCCCGAAATCCAAAAAAAAATTTGAAAGTTGGAGCAAAAAACTAAAAAAACTGGTTGCATGTTTTTTGAAATGTAACTGACTTCCAAGTTTTGTCAATTTTAAAAAATTACTATTTAGGTGAATGACAAGTTTAAATAATGTACAAAAATAGTACTTATACTCAAAAATAAATATAACAGATGTGTTTAAATAAATAGTGAAAAATGAAAAAAAAAGTCAACTTGAAAAGAGGTAGGAGGACACAATTTTTCACTGGTTACAAGCAACTTGAAACATCGCACTGATCGCCGTAACAATATGATTCATGTGACGACATGCTTTACACTATGCTCGAGCCATGTCAGCTGACTTATTTAATTCCACAGCAAAGGAACAGTTTACTTTTACCCACTAGTTGGCCTTAAACCGAGGCCTACAAAAAAGACAGGCCATGGTGCGTACGATGATTTTTGAAGTCACGTGATGTTACGAGTCGAACAGTTCCAGTACTATCCTATATACTCACATAATTAACGCGCTTTATTTTACCAAGTTTACTTAAATATTTTGGATTTTTTTAAATGAAACATGCAATAAACACGGGACGTATATAATCCACATATTTTTTAAAATATCAACAAGGATAAAAAAAACCACGTATTTACGAAAGTATATAGTAATATTTATTTCTTCAGTGTTTTACCATTCTTTCTTTTTCTATTTTTCCTTTTGAAAAAAACTGGCAATCATTACATTTTTAACAAAATTATTTAACATTATTTTACATGCTTTAAAATTTATATCCACAACCCTGTTATATACATTTACACCCAAAGCACTTATATACGTACATGCTATTAACCCTCACTTTCTTAATTTTAACGTTCTCTTTAAAGTATTTGTATTCCACAGAAAAGTATTATTAGGCTTCCAAGTATATGGCACAGCCTATCTGATGTGTTTTTAATTGATTTTAATGAAATTAGTGAATTACAGCTATTATTTCCCCACTGTATTCAATTTGTTGGTACGATTTTCATTATAATATGAGAAAAACAATACTCTAAGAAAAGATGTGGTTGAAAAATCCCCCTCCTCATTAAAAAGAAATCCTAGGTTCGCCTCTGATCTGTAAGACTGTACAATAAAAGAATGTTTTATTTTTGTGTGTTAACCAAAATACATATTCTGTCACAAACAACATCAGTTTAACATATAATACGGATGAGGGCACTTTTCAAAATAATTAAATGACAATAAAATGCTGTTAAAATCAAAAACTTAAGTACAAAAAAAAATCAGTATTAATAAAATTTATTAAACTGATAAACAGTCAGTAATCAAGACAACAACGAAATTACTATCTTTCTATAATGAACTGGCTTGGTGGCTAATAGTCTGAAATACTTTGAAAATCTGACTTAGTTGTTTAACTGACACATACTGTAATTCATTTTGAAAAGCATTTTATTACTACACAAAGCATATTCATGAACACCATATTTTATAGGCCTATCTGCATTACTGTTATGTGAAATCTTGGTAATTTTCCTGAGTCCTTCAAAAAATGGGCTATACTTAATGGGCGTGTTTTCACACTAGCCGATACGACGTCGACACGACACTGACACGATATCGGTGGGAACAAAAAGTAAAGAAATGTTACGGAACCGTTTCACACTCACCGACATGTCGGTATCGGGTCGGTGCAGGCACCGACGTGTCAGCGGGCAGCAGCTCTCCCATCTTGGTCGGCGCTGTGTAGTCACCGGCAGTTCACTCTGCCTAGCGCATTATTTTAGGTCAGTAGTTGAATATTTTTTGTAAAATGACTACTTCTAAGTATGACATAGTGACATTGATTGAACTTGTTGAGACGTAGCCTTGTTTGTGGGACAAGACAGATGAATGAAATAAAAATAAAATTGAAAAACTTGTTAGGATCTAAAACCAGCTTATCAAATAAAGTGTAGTATGCGCCTTCTACATAGCGAACTTTAATAATCGGGTGAACCCAATACTTACTATCTACTTTTCGTTTTCTCAGTCTTAAATATAACAAATATAGTAAATACAATCTTCTGTTGATTTCAGCCATTTATATAATCAACTACACTCACCACGGCCGATATGTCGACATCCGTCGTCTTGAGTGTGAAAGTACCTTCTCAATATCGTGTCGGTGTCGTTGTAGGGTCAATGTCGGGTCGGTAAGTGTGAAAACGCCCAATTACCACTTATTTAATACATAAAAATTACATATACATTTTATATAATAATAATATAATAATATATAATAATAATATTAATTAATAATTAAATAATAATAATAATATTTTATATAATAATAATTTTGTATAATAATACATTTTATTTTTACATATGTATATTATCCTATATAGCGTTTGATACTGTTACATAGAAAACAATAAAATAATATGGCACAGCTATACTTTTGTGTCTGCACATTATTAATTCTGAAATACAAAAATAATTCACACATTTAGGTGTAAAAGGCTGCTAGGGCACTTCAACAATGTAACTAAAAGTGCCAAATCACTGTACTGTTGTAAGCAACATATCCACCATTTCATAAGACTAATTTTAAGTTCACTTGAATAATGAAAATGAATGCTGCTTTATCATTTACAACATGAATACAACCAAAACATATAGAACCAAGAATTAAATGAAACCAAACTAAACTAAAAACTTTCTTGAAAATTATACAGTTATTATAAATTTTTACAGTTATATATATCATACAGTTTTATTAGTTATTATACATTAGAACAAAAAATATACTGGTAATGCTTATTTCATTCCACTTTGTAAGCCAAAAACTTGTGTGGCACCTACATAACCTAGATACCTAAGTCTAGTACTGCACTAGTACAAGCTGTGCTACCAAGACGCCTGAAGAGCGGGGGGTCTACTGAGTGATAACGCGTGCTTGTGTTGGTGCGGTGTTACTAGTTCTGTAAACATTGTTCAGTAAGCTATATGCAATTAGAAATACCGTGCGAGAGACAGTGTTAAACGTACTTTAAATGTGTAGTAGTACCCGTGATAAGTGCAGTGGAATGGCAAACGTCACCGCATTCCTTGTTGGGTTGCAAAGCTTAACACATGATAGTATACAGGCCTGTCTTTTAAAACTGTGAACATATTTTGTGCTTCAACACAGAACAATATTGTAGGTTTTTAATTTTTAATCCAATACACATTTTATAGTTTATTACACGTTTCTCATTTCACATTTTCATCCCACAAAATAATTATTTGCTGGTTATTAATGATATAATAATGGGGGGTTTGTACTTCACTTATGTGACAAATAAGATAGGCTTTGCTGCATCGCATAAATTGTAGACACATCAGTCTTTCAGTTCGACTTTCGTGTAATTGTGACCATAAAATGTAGTTTTGGTTAAGTCATACACAAATTAATTGGACTGCGTTACTCTGAGTACTTGTTTATTAAGAGAAAGAACTGTTCTACGCATTCAGTTCGTCTTATACAACTGTCTTGAGAAATCTAAAAACCTACCTGCCACATTTTCATTGCCTACCCAGATTTTTTAATGTTCACATCGACATCAGAAATAAACTAACTAACTTTTCCAATACTCTTTGTTCTTACTCCGCTAGTTCATTTAATTAAAAGAAACAAAATCCGTAAATTAACTTTGGTTATATTCTGCACTTCTTAAAAATGTACTAGAAACCAACAAAATTAAAAGTGTATCTATATGTACCATTCGTGCATAATTACAGGTCGGTCACACGTTGTTTTTCAGGTTTACATATTAAACTGAAAATAAATCTCTAGTAACAGATTACAATCCACGGACAATATAAATGTTTCACATCTTAACCTACACTAAACCACCAAACATAACCACGTGTTGTTGGTAATTGACAAGGGGTGGGCCGATGTACCTGTAACAGGTATTTTGGAACGATATTTTTGTGGAACGGATGTAACAGTGACTGAAAAGTTGAAATACCTGTTATTCGCGGCGACGCTGTTCCGAGTCGAGGCACACCCCCTGTGCACCTACACAGACACACACAAAAAGTACGCAAGTACACGTAACGAATACGCCAAGGCCAAATACTAGGCGTACAAAAATATCGCTGGAACGCAAGGAACAGCCAGTAACGCGTATTTAAAATACTACGTATTTCAAATACTAGTGGTATCACCGTTACACAAGGAACAACGCGTATTACAAATACTAAGCGTATCAGAGGAACAGTAGTATTTTAGGAACACCTAGTATTTTAGGAACAGGTAGTATCAAGCATATTTCGAGTAGGAACTATAATAGTACGAGCCACTTTTTCGTCCTGTATACTTCATTCTGTGCAAAGAGACGAAGCTGTTTTTAATAAAGGAAATAATTCATCCTGCTGTTACATTTATTCTCGTGTGATATGCAGATATATAATACAGATTATATGCTAATAAATTATATATTATACTAGTCACAAACTTCTAACTAAAATCGGTTGGTTAAACTTTGTTTTTATTCAAAAAAACTTTGTGTTCCGAGTCGTTAGTGAAATAGTTGTATTTAATTATATTGAGTTATAACCTATAGAGTGGCTGATGTTGATAAGCTATATTATACTTTTTATTAATGTGATTTTAACTTCACTACACATCTCACGTAAATGATGAGATTGTTGTAATGGATATTTATGCACTTTATCTAGTCCTGTTCCTTAAATATCTGTAATGCATTTAATTTACTTTTGTTGTTGCTTATTATTTATAAGTTTTTATTTATGTATTTAAATTTATTTTATTACAATTTGTTTTTTTATTTTTATTTGTAAAATTTTGTTTATTCTCATTCACTCTTGTGGCTTACTGTTATGTTTTTATTATACGTTTCTGATGTTTTTACATATTATTTTTTGTGGTATTACGTGTAACTAGTAGGCCTACTCTAAATTATTTAATTGCCCCGAGTTTCGCAACTGATTTGTCTAACCAATGTTTAGTAACCAAATTTGTAGTTTGTTTACTACTAGTGAAAACTTAAATTGGTATTCCCAAAGGGAGATAGGCCTATAAATTCTCTTGTTTCTTATTTTCATTTAAACAGTAATAGTTTAATAAAGTCACAGTGTAAAGAAACACTGTTAATACTTTTAGTTTCAATTTATTTCTTATAACAAATTATATAGTATAGGTTATATAATATCTTCAAATAAATACACAGCAAGTAGGTTTATTATTATATTAATAGGTTTATCTCGGTGAAAATAAACCTACTTGCAGTGTATTTATTTGAAGATATTACATAGGAGACCTGCAGGAAACTCAAAACGAGTTACTTACAAAGGATAATATAGGTTATGTATTGTATATATAGTATATAATAACAGGTATTTGTACCTGTTATTTTTTTGGAACGGTATTTTTATACCTAGTATTTTAAAATAACAGTTTAGCCCACCTCTACCACTTGTAGGGATGAGCATCGACGGCCGATGGCCGAAAACCATCGATGTTCGATGTTTTTTACGATCGATGGTTCAGTCGCATGCTTTCATATTATCGATGGTTTCGTTTCGATATTTTTCCATTGAACATTTTTTAAAATTTGTAATGAAAACTTTAGATTGAGTGTCGAGTTTTGTTTACTTTAAATCGCCAAATTTTTATTTTAGATATTAATGGTAGCTCCTAGGTAGTTAGCTAGTAAGTAAATAGCAACAAACTATAAATTTCCAGTGACGTATCTAGAATTTGGCCTTGGGAGGGGGTCCGAGGTCTAGTCGGGTCCATAGAAAAGATAACAAATTAAGACTATATAATCAATATGTGATCTTTAAAGTGGATGGAAAACGTGTGGTAACATCCCGAAATCGGTCTCATTAAAATAAACGGTAATAACACAAGAAAAATACACATTGTTTACAATACACTTATTGACTGAACTGATTTTTATATAGGCTATTTCACTAGATGACCCGGCAGACTTTGTCCTGCCTCTAAATTTTTTTTTTTCATTTTGCTGAGGCCAAAAAAAATGATGTAGATATTTACTTTTTAATTTAATAATAATAAGTAGAAGTATAACTGTCGTCAAATGTTATCTAAATTGGCAGTTATTGATGAATGTTTGGCTTCGCGCAAGTTGATGGTGGCTGATGATGGACGTTTTCATGTGACAGACGAATAAATATCACTATAGTATTGACGACTCGGAACACTAAGTTTTTTATAAGTAAAAACGTAAAGTTTTACCTTACAGCCTAAACCGGCTTTCACCTTTAGAAGGCTTCATCAGAGGCTGCCATAGGTAGCGTTGTCCGTCTTGCTGTTGGCGACTGGATAGTTATTCGAAAGATTGAAGCTGTGTGTGTGTGTGTGTGTGTGTGTGTGTGGTGAGATGTGTTCGAATAATGCGTGCGATTTGAATTGTGTCTGTTCGTTTAGGATGTCGTTTTTATTTGTTTTTGTGTGTTTGTATATTTCTAATTGTTCTAGAGTGTCTAGTTTTCGGCCTTTTGTGTGTACGTGTAGAATGTTCATGTTATTGTCGATGTTTTTATATGTGTGGTTTGCTTCAATGAGGTGGATTGCAAAGGTAGATTCTGTAGTGGTGTGGAGTGCTTTTGTGTGTTCAATGTATCTCTGTTTGAAGCTACGTCCTGTCTGGCCTATGTAGAATTTATTGCAATTTGAGCAATTTAGCTTGTATACACCAGGTAGATCGAATTTGTTTTGTGCTTTGGGCATGAGTTTTGATAGTGTGTGTTCTGTTTTGTTAGTAGTTTTGTAAGCGATTCTGTATCCTGCTTTTTTGAATTTGTGGGCAATTTTTTCAGTTTGTTTGTTGATGTATGTTAGTGTTATGTTAGAATAATTCTAATACTATACAAGGGAAACAAAAGACAATGTGAACAGTTACTAACGCACATAAACAAAATACATAAAAACATAACCTTCACTGCCGAATACGAACACAACAATACCATAAACTTCTTAGACCTCTCCATCACAAGACTAGAACACAGGCACAAATTCAGTATATACAGAAAACCAACTACAACTGACACACTAATACACAACACCTCCAATCACCCAATACAACACAAACTAGCTGCTTTTAGAACCATGATACATAGACTTAACAACATCCCCTTAAATGAAATAGACTACAAAGACGAACTAAACACGATAAAATATCTAGCAGAATCTAACGGTTATGACAGAACAGTAAACTCCTACACAAAACAAACAACAGACAAAGACAGAAAACAACTAATTCATAACACTAACATACATCAACAAACAAACTGAAAAAATTGCCCACAAATTCAAAAAAGCAGGATACAGAATCGTTTACAAAACTACTAACAAAACAGAACACACACTATCAAAACGCATGCCCAAAGCACAAAACAAATTCGATCTACCTGGTGTATACAAGCTAAATTGCTCAAATTGCAATAAATTCTACATAGGCCAGACAGGACGTAGCTTCAAACGGAGATACATTGAACACACAAAAGCACTCCACACCACTACAGAATCTACCTTTGCAATCCACCTCATTGAAGCAAACCACACATATAAAAACATCGACAATAACATGAACATTCTACACGTACACACAAAAGGCCGAAAACTAGACACTCTAGAACAATTAGAAATATACAAACACACAAAAACAAATAAAAACGACATCCTAAACGAACAGACACAATTCAAATCGCACGCATTATTCGAACACATCTCACCACACACACACACACACACACACACACACAGCTTCAATCTTTCGAATAACTATCCAGTCGCCAACAACAAGACGGACAACGCTACCTATGGCAGCCTCTGATGAAGCCTTCTAAAGGTGAAAGCCGGTTTAGGCTGTAAGGTAAAACTTTACGTTTTTACTTATAAAAAACTTAGTGTTCCGAGTCGTCAATACTATAGTGATATTTAGTTAAGTAACGGACACGTCATGGACAACGAAATCCAAGAATTTGACACACGAATATTATAAGCAGCATAGTGATAAATACATGGAGCATTATTATTAACAGAAACAACATTTTGTCTTTAAATTAATAAATTTATTTCATGTATTTTTATATTAATTGAGTAATAATATAAATGATTTGTTTTCCATGAAATTTATTTTTTGGTTGTTTTGACAATAATAATTGTGTTTTGAAAAAATAAACATAAATGAAATTATTAAAATTGAAAAAACAAATGTTTATATTTAACGTAAAGCTAAATCATGAACGATATTTGTGGTTTTGCCTTGGGGGGCGTAAACAAATAAATTTGATGGTCGACCAACACGGGATCACGCAACATATAATTGACCGTGTGAAAAACATTGGGTTTCTAAATCCAACCCGCGTGTATTCATTGTTTGACCCTGCGCTTTATTTATAGTCATAGCAAAGGCCAGCCGGATAGGAAACTGTAAACGTTTAAATTGAATTGTTGAATCAGCAGGAATCATTGGTATCCTTGGCAACAAAACATGATCACCCTTGAATTTTCCATTTAGAATTGTTGCCTCTATTAAATTCCCCATTAATTTTTTGACGACTAATCTCGTTCCATTACACAGCCGTGGTACATTGAGATTGCGCAGTAAAATGATCGGTGAACCAATTTTTTTACTTTTAAATTGTGTGGTGGCAAACCTGGTAAGTCCAGAGAATTAAGAAATTTCGTTGGAAAATGTACAGCTTCGTTTTCATCTACGACTGTATCAATTGACTTAAATGAAATTGCTTCGCCGTGCAACATGTCTTGTATTTTAATATTCATGTCATCAACATCAACTTTTTTTGCAGCCAGTATCGCACGTTCGCTGAGCCATTGATGACCACGGATATTTTCGCGAATATTTGGGAACACGTTGTTAATTAATAATTCTTTCGTATCCATAATGTTACAGAAGCCATTCGGCAAATTAATTGTTCCGAGTATTTTGATCCATAACAATTGTTCCATTTCCAATATTGAGTAGTTGTTTAGAAAATGAGTCAGCCAAAGGATCATTATGAAGCATTACATGCATGTTTGTTGTTAATTGTAATGTGTGCACGTTTCTCCATAAATTTGAAGATTTTAGACATGCATTTATTTCGTCTGCATATGTCGAACGTTTGTCGGAAATCGCCTGATAACAAAATGAGTGCACCTCCGAATAGCCTGTCATTTCCTCTTAAATCTTTGAGCGTTCTATCCAAGGCTTCCAATGAATGCTTATGGGCCATTGTGCATTCATCCCAGATGATGATACAGCATCTTTGGAGGACTTTAGCCATACTGGAATGTTTTTTAATATTGCAAACAGCGTTTTCGTTTGTTTGTATATTAATTGGCAGTTTAAGGGCGGAATGTGCTGTCCTGCCACCGCAGGGGCGTATATAAGGGGGGGCCCAGGGGGCCCGGGCCCTCCCCGAAATAATGAATATAAAGAAAAAATAAGTAACTTAATCTGAATTATTTTAATGAATCATGCGCGAAGGCATCGCCGCGGCAGACAGTGATAATTCCCCGTATGGGTGAGGGGAGTGGGGTGGTAGTAGTGTGAAGTTCGTGCCAGTTCGGGTTGATTCGGTCCGACTCGGGCTCCCGCCCGGCCATCTGCGCGTGCGGACAACTGAACAGTTCAGTGGCAGCCATTGTTTGTTGTTTACGTTTGTTCGACATCTGTTGTACTGAAGTATGGTGGTGTTTTAAGTGTTAATGTTTATATACTTTATCAGTATATTGAAGTTGGCCGTAAGTGAACCACAATTGTAATGAAGAGGCGAGCTTCTATTCAAAACTTTTTCGCCAAAAAACCAAGTGTCAATAAGCCTGTTGGTGACAGTCCTGAAGTCGGTAGTGTTACGAAAGGACAAAGTGCAAATAGGCCTGACGGTGACAATGCTGAAGTCGGCTGCATTGGTAGAATTGCTTCTTGTGATGTCGCTACTTCGAGCTCAATTAATGTAGTTCCGGTTATGGAGGATAGTAGGCCTAATCAAGTAAGGAAAAATATCTATGATATTGGAAACTATTGTCAAAACAATTCCGTTCAGTTTTTCACAAACGAAAAACAAATTTTTTTTATTAGAAAATGTTTGGAAACCTCAGCCTGGATACAAATTTCCCTCCATTACTAGTTCAAACCATACTAGATCTTTTCAAATGAAGTGGCTAGAAGAATTTACGTGGTTAGCTTATTCAGAGGAAAAATCTGGATCTTTTTGCAAGTACTGCGTGTTATTTTCCCATACCGAAAATGTAGGGAAAGGAGATCACCAAGTAGCAGGGGCGTTGGTTAGACTACTCAGGCTTTTACCAATTTAAAAAAAGCCAGGAAAATGTTTAGCAAACATGAAAACTTATCCTATCATAAGAAATATGTTTTGATCGCTGAAAACACAAAAGCTATAGTTAAGAAAAAGGCTGAAAGTGTTATCAATCAAGTAAATGCCCAAAGAAGACTGGATATTGAGAATAATAGAAAACGGCTAATCCCTATAATACAAACAATACGATTTTGCGGGAGGCAGCAAATAGCTCTAAGGGGTCATCGTGACTCTGGACGAATAAGCCCTGAAGAACCGGACCAAAATGATGGGAATTTTCGATCGTTGTTGAGATACCGAGCCAACAGTGGAGATAATATTCTTAAAGACCAATTAGCGACCAGTGGTGGGAAGACGATGTACACAAGTTCTTTCATTCAAAACGAACTTATTAACATATTCGGTCACTTAATACAATCAAAAATTGTAGAAAATGTCAGAAAGTCTGTTTTTTATTCCGTTTTAGCAGATGAAACCACTGACATCAGCCAAATCGAACAGTTTTCTCTCTGTGTACGTTACGTAGAGTACCAAACTTTCAAAATCAGAGAAGATTTTCTGACATTCGTCCCCCGTTTATGACGTCACTGGAGCAGGTTTGGCTAACACAATATTGGAGACCTTGTCAACATTAGGGCTTGATCTAAACAAAATGAGAGGTCAAGGGTACGATGGCGCTGCCACGATGAGTGGGCAATTCAGAGGAGTACAAGCTTACATCAGAGAAAAGCTACCATTGGCCCTGTATACACATTGTTCTTCACACACTCTAAATTTGTGTTTGTCAGATGCGAGCAGAATACCTTCTATAAGAAACTGTATGGGTGTCATAAAAGAAGTCTGTGGATTCTTTCATATGTCAGCCAAAAGAACAGAAATATTGAAATCAATGATTTCTGAATGTTGTCCAGAACAAAAGAAAAAGAAACTTATTTCACTGTGCGAAACCCGATGGGTAGAAAGGCACGACTCAGTAATTTTATTTAAAGACATTTTGGAACCTATCTTTCTCTCCCTTTGCAAAATAGAAGAAGAGGAATTAAGTGACTCAGCTTCTAAGGCTCACACTCTAAGTAGTGCTATTAGTCAATTTGCATTTCTTATTAATCTTTTTGTTTTGAGCCGGATGCTATCAACCACGCATAACTTATCTGAGCAGCTTCAAAACAAAAATATAGATCTTCCACAGGCCTTGACTACCGTTACGAGTGTCTTACACCTTCTGTCGAAGGAGAGGGCAAATGCTGATGACTCATTTAAAGCCTTGTATAATCAAGTAAAGTCATTCGCTGCCAAACTTGACATTAAGGAAGAGATTCCAAGAATTTGCCGCCTTCAAACAGCACGTAGCAACGTCCCTTACCCCACAGAAGAAGAATACTATCGACGAGCTGTTTATGTGCCATACCTGGACGATTTTTGTAACTCACTGAAAGAACGCTTTGAATCTCACAAGGAAACAGTTGCATCCTTACAAAACATCCTTCCACAATTGTGTATCATAACAGATTTCGGTTCATTGGAGGCTGCTTTTGGTTTCTACGAAGAAGATTTGTCACATAAAGAGATTGTGCAAAGTGAGTTTATGTTGTGGAAAGAAAAGTGGAGTCAGGAAAATCCTTCAAATCTTCCAAAAACGGTTATAAGTTCTCTAGAAAAATGTGACAAGACTTTCTTCCCCAACATTTATACCCTTCTGAAATTACTCGCAGTTCTTCCTGTTTCTGTCGCAACCGTAGAGAGAACTTTCTCCAGCCTTAAAAGACTGAAGACTTACCTAAGTAACAGCACATCTGAAAGTAGGCTTAACGGGCTTGCTTTACTTTCTATCCACAGAGACATTATAGTTAGTGACGAGGAAGTTCTTGATAAGTTTGCAAGTGTACCAAGAAACCTGGATTTTGTTTCGTAACCATTGGTCTATATAAAAAGTGGAGTTCCTTTTTATGTATTCTTTTATGTATTCTTTTTATTGTCAGTTGGATAAACGATTAATAAAACAAATTTTGTTGCATTGTCAAACAGTCACTTTATTAAACCTTCTTTTAAGGTCTCTCCAAAACAATACTCAAAACAGTCTTTTGAATGATAGTTGATAAAACACACATATGCGTGTATACACAAAAAGAAAAAAATAGGGGTCTTGGCAATTTATACATACATGACAGAACAAAACAATATTTATAGCTAGAACCCCTCCAAACACGATAATCACAATCGCGTATTTCACTCTTTTAGTTCGGATAAGTGTTTACAGATGAGACATTGTTAAAATCTTGACCAATGTTTGAAATATAGTAACAGATCTTTTCATCATTTGGTTTGTTTAAAAATAGATATATTTTTTATGATTTAATGTCAACAATAAAGAAGCGTGATCTCGGTAAAGTAAAAGGAGCATTCAGCGCAAATTACCCTCTGAATATGAGCAGCAAAACTGATATAAAGTATCATGGGGTGTCTACTTAAAATTACTTAACCTAACCTTACATTAATCTTGGCCCCCCCCAAAAATATATTCTATATTCGCCACTGTGCCACCGTCTAATAAAGTAGCAGCAATTCCAGATGATGCAATTCCAAGGGCAATGTGACATTGTGCACGTATTTTGGCCAAAATTAGTGATATCAGAAATGTCTTACCAGTTCCTCCTGGTCCATCAAGGAAAAAGAAGCCGCCTTGTTGAGCATCAACAGCATGCATAATTGTATCGTAAACCGTTTTTTGTTGTCGTGTCAATTTTGGTTCATTACTGTTAACATATGCAATCAATTCGTCTGATTGTATGACTGCTCTCGTTGCATATCACGATTAAACAGATCGCTTGCTGTCCGATTCGGTGCAGGCATTCCTAAATTTGCAAGTCCTTCATTAGCAATTTGCAAACAAATGTCCTCAATTAGAACCAATGATTCATTATAAATCTCTGGCGTGAAATTTAAATCGGTATCTTGCTGTATTGTACTCAATCGGTGCAATATGTCTTCGCTCATTGCATCTTTGTATTTATCCCATAAAGCGTCTGGTTTTGTTGGGAAGCATGTGGTTAATAAAAGTGCGAACAAATTGCGTATTTGGAAGCTGATGAAGTAAGCGAAGCATCAGCCAATGTTAAATCCCAATGTGTATAGTCTTCAAGCAGTTGCAATCCTCGGCATGCGTCATGATTTGATGCATGTAATTGGCCATTAACGGTCCTTAAATATTCAAATGATGTTGGGCCATGGACATTAATTAACAGCAAGCGCAAATAAAAACATTCTCGTTGTTTTGGATGTACAGTGTATAATCTTTCTAATGCATTTGTTGAAAAAATACCGGGATAACCATCGACTGGCATGCCTCTTTTCCTGGGTTCCCATTTTTTTGATATTTTATTGAATGTGAAATATGTTGGAACTTGATCATAAAGTAACGTACGTGCAAATGCACCAAAAATGTTTTCCTGTTTGCATGATTCAAAAAACTCAGTTAATGTTGTTTTTGGTGCTGTTAATGCTCTCTCCAATACATTTTGTTCATTGAAGAATACACGTTGTCCATTTTCAAGATGTATAGCCAAGTGAATAACTGCTGGATCTCGTTCATGTATGGGAAATGATAGAATACGCCAAATGGCTTCATTGCTGCTTATGTATCTGCCCATTTGATAGCGCGTAATTTCATCATTTTCATTAACATTTTGAACAGTAAATACGGCCATATCACTGCGTTTATTTATGTATTTACATATATACTTTATTGATTTCACTGAACTGCAGAATTCAACATTTATGTGCGCTTTGTACGTCTTAGATAATAAAGGCGAATATGGAACCACCCACCTATTGTCGATTTCAACCTCATCTGCATTGTTTCTCAAGTTCAACATAAACAATTGTCCACCATTTTCTCTGGATCTTCGACGATACAAAGGATAACCATCTATACCAGTGATTGTTTCCGTGACAAAATTTTTTGGAAATTTCTTTGTACATCTACCATTATCCATACATGGAGAATTCATATTTATCGAACCACATGGACCATGAATTTTACTTCTTGTTACGATATCAAATAATTCTGGCTCAACATTTGCATTGGGTATTTCAGCAGAGATAATTGTATCAATTTCTTCTGGTCTAATTTTTTCAATTAACCAAATTAAAATGTGTGCATGCGGTAACCCACGTTTCTGCCACTCAACTGAATACATCCAGCAGCGTGTTTTTCCAAATACATGATGCTTTACAATAAAATCGATAAGAGATTTTAATTTTTGTTTGAACACTCTTGCAGTTACATCATAACGATCAATTGGTTTCTGTCCAGGTAGTAACAGTTTAGTAATTTCTTCCCATTTTGGATTGCAAGTGAACGTTATGAACAGATCAGACCGACCATAAGCACGAACATAAGCCATAGCGTCTTGTATGTACTCTTGCATATGACGTGGACTACCTCTATATGAAGATGGTAGTATGTACATATTTCCCAGATCATTGATATTGCTACGACAGCACAGAACAATCTACGCGTTTATCGAATGCGCCAGAAAGATCTCGATGTAAGCGTGTGGTGTACGTGCTACTAGACGCATTTTGCGAGAATTTTCTCGACTGTGCCAGGCTTCGCTCGGGCGCTCGGACTGTGTCAAGGCCGTAGCAATTACGTAGTTCGCGAGCGATAAGACGCAGTTTGGAAGCTTCTGGTGTGTGAGCGTAACTATAAATACATCGCGTCGCGGCCTTAGTTTTCAGTTCAATGCGAGATTTTTGACTGTGCGGTTCGAGAGTATTAGTGCGATATATTTACAGAGCGGTTCGAGTTATTACGGTGTACGTTCAAGTAGTTATTAGTGAAGTGTTGCGTTTTATATTCGGACGGTATAATTGTAATACAGTTGAGTTTTAATATTAGTGGACATTTTATTGCGTATGAACAATTTCATTTGATTTGTTGTAGACACTGTGTTGTTAATTACGAACTGTTTTACTATAACAATTAAAGGTGTGATTAGTGACTTAATTGGTGTCTTGTAATTATTTTGTTTCCACTGTACCTACGACGATCGAGTAGACGGTCGTAACAGTGGTGTCAGAACTGGGATAGAACGGTTAACAGTGGAAACAGTGGACGCTTTGTACAAGACGAGTGTGATTCGTAATTAATCAGTAAACATGGATCCCAGTCAGATGATGGAAACTTTACAAACACTGTTACGGCAGACACAGGAAGAAGCAGAAAGACGACAAAAAGAAGAACGAATACAAGAAAGAGAAGAAGCAGAGAAACGACAGGATGAGAAACGCAGACAGGAGGCGGAAGAAGCAGAAAAACGACAGGATGAAAAACGTAAGCAGGAGGCAGATGACATCAAAGCATTAATTCATGAACAAAAGCAGATGCAAGAACATACTACCGCAGAATTGGGTCTCCTACGTGGTGACGTAGGTGAATTACGAGGTGAGCTCAACAATCAGATTACCAGAATATCTGACGTAGAAGAATCCATGTCAAATAAAATAGCTAAAGTAGAAAAATCTGTCTTGACTGTGGAAGAAGTTATGTCAACAAAAATATCTGCAGTAGAAAACTCAATGGCAAACATAAGAGAACAAATTAAAATTGAAGTTGAACAGTGCATGAAGATTCAACCAAAACAAATTTCTGAACAGACTGTACCAGTGATCAAGACAGAAAAATACACAGAAAATAAGTTAACAGAGAAAGTCACTTTGCCTGCAGTAGGGACAGTTCATGTAAAAGCTCCAACCTTTGACGGAAGCACTCACTGGGCAACGTACCTCCGCCAATTTGAAGCTGCTGCATGCGCAAATAATTGGACAGAAAAAGACAAGGCTGTTTCACTTGTTCTTGCATTAAAAGGACCCGCGGCAGAACTACTACAGAAAGTGCCACCTGACAGCCAGAACACCTATGCCGAGTTGATAAAAGCTCTGGAATTACGGTATGGTGATAAACATTTGCGAGATGTGTACTGCACCCAGTTGAGAGCAAGGCGACAGCATTCCGGGGAAAGTCTTCAATAGTTTGAAGCAAGTATCGACAGACTAATTAGACTGGCCTATCCTGAAGCGCCAGAAGATTTTCGAACGCGTTTTGCGATGCAGACATTTACTGCCGGTGTCCGAGATAACGAACTACAGCAAGTGTTACGAATGGCAAGACACCAGAACAGTGCGGACGCCCTGGTACATGCTTTGCAATTTGAGGCCGCCAAATCAGCGTCTGGTTGGACAAGTCATAAAGTGCGCGAGCTAAAAGATCGCGACGGCACAGACGATGAGGAAGAAGAACAAGGAACAGAGACTCGACGGTCGGCGCCACAGAATAAAATAGGAAAGGATGGAAGACCGAAGTGTTATCGATGTGGGAAACCTGGACATCTACAACGAGATTGTCGGGTTAGAATTCAGCAGCAGGGAAACGAGCAATAGTCGGTGCAACGGGGCGTGTGCTGACTAACTGGAGGAACGAAGCCCCTAGAGAATACGCAATTTCTACGCTTCAGAAAAACACCGGGAGCTTGGTAGTTACCGGATTTGTTCAAGAAAGGCCAACCTCGATTACAGTTGACACAGGCGCAACAGTTTCTATTGTGCGCCCCGACGTGGTGAAAGATCTCAAGCCAATCTGGTGCTCTTGCAGCCTGCGAACAGCTACTGGACGGCCTGTAAAAGTGTATGGAAAAGTGGAGATACACCTACGCCTCGGTAGACTTGAGTTTAATCATCAAGTACTTGTTGCAGACATTGTGGATGAAGCAATTCTTGGTGTGGACGTTATGAACGCATACGGATTTATAGTCGACTTCAAAAACAATGTCTTGAGAATCGGAGGCGAAGAGGTAATGCTATCAACAATGACGACAACAGAAAAATCGATGGACGTCATAAACCAAGTGGCCGTAACTGTTTCGCCAAACTCCGAAAAGATCATCACGGTTAGAACTGCGGTAGATACTAGGGGCAATCAGTGCTCTATATTCGAACCCCAGGTAGTCAGCATACCGGGCATACTAATTGCCAGAAGTTTAGTAAAACCTGACGAAACCGGAAATGTACCTATTAGAGTGGCGAATATTTTGGATCAAGCTATCACTTTACAAAGCAATACGCTCCTAGGCAAATTGACTCCTGTGGCCTGGGTAGCCGGAATAACGCAACGAAGACCCAGTTCTTCGGATACTTCTAAATTACCAGAGGAACTGCAAGAATTATTGAACAGATCTTCTAACGACCTCTCAAGTGGTGAGGTAAAAGAACTCGGACAGTTTTTACACGAATTCAAAGATTGTTTTGCAGTTCGGGGACAGTCACTGGGAAGAACCTCTCTTGTGCAACATCGCATCAATACCGGGGACACAACACCGATACGCCAACCTCCTCGAAGGCCTCCATTATCTAAACAAGAGGAGATGTCTCGGTTAGTACAGGACATGTTGACAGAGGGAGTAATTGAACCTTCGTCAAGTGCTTGGTCTTCCCCTGTAGTGCTGGTAGCGAAGAAGGATGGTGGATTGCGTTTCTGCGTAGACTACCGGAGGTTAAATGACGTTACAAAGAAAGACTGCTATCCATTACCTCGCGTTGACGATACACTCGACACGTTGTCCGGAGCACAGTGGTTTTCCACATTGGACCTGAAGAGTGGATATTGGCAAGTGGGTCTTCATCAAGAAGACAAGGAAAAGACCGCTTTCTCGACCCCAAGTGGCTTATTCTAATTTAACGTCATGCCATTTGGACTCTGTAATGCACCGGCAACATTTGAGAGATTGATGGACCCTGATACTCCGAGGCCTGACGTGGAAAACTTGCCTTGTTTACTTAGACGATGTCATAGTGATCGGGAAGACTTTCGAAGATCATTTGGAAAACCTTAAGGAAGTTCTAACTAGAATTCACGGTGCACAACTGAAGCTGAGCCCAAAGAAGTGTTCTCTATTCCAGAAGGAAGTACAGTATTTGGGCCATCTGGTTTCGGCAGCGGGCGTTAGCATGGATCCTAATAAAGTAGACACCGTAAGAGACTGGCCAGTTCCGAAGAATAAACACGAAGTTCGGAGTTTCCTGGGGTTATGCTCATATTACCGACGTTTTGTGAAAGGCTTCGCTACTATTGCTAAACCACTACATGAGCTAACGGAAAATAAACGAAACTTCCAATGGTCGAGAGAGTGTGAACAAGCATTTAGAACGTTGAAGATTGCATTATGTTCGCAGCCAATTCTCGCTTTTCCAGCTTCCGAAGGGAAGTACATCGTAGACACAGACGCAAGCAATACTGGTCTAGGAGCAGTTTTGTCTCAAGTGCAGAACGGTGAAGAACGAGTAATAGAGTATTACAGCAAGACGCTTTCTAAACCAGAGAGAAATTATTGTGTTACAAGAAGAGAGTTGTTGGCAATTGTCAGAGCTTTGGAGCACTTCCATAAATACCTCTATGGGAGAGAGTTTTCACTACGTACCGACCATGCTGCACTTGCATGGTTCTTGAGATTTAAAAATCCGGAAGGACAGTTGGCAAGGTGGCTCGAACGTCTGCAAGAGTACAACTTCAAGGTACAACATCGGCGGGGGCGCCTGCACGGTAATGCAGATGGCTTATCACGAAGACCATGCCCGGAAGACTGCCGACATTGCCACAGAAAGGAAGAACAAAACTCAAGCGAACATGTTCAAGCCATCACTGTAGATTTCCTGGCTGATGGCTGGACAACACAAGACTGTCGACAAGAACAGATGACTGATGAAGACATTGGACCGATCTTGACAGCAAAAGAGGAAGGTCGCCGCCCGGATTGGCAAGATATCTGCCATGGTTCCGAAGTGCTGAAGGGCTACTGGGCACAATGGGAATCTCTCACCTTAGAAAACGGATTGCTGAAAAGGGCTTGGGAAAGTGCAGATGGACGAGACGTGGTCATGCAGTTGATAGTTCCCCGAAGTAAAGTGCAGTCTGTTTTGAAGGAGATGCATGATGGAACATCTGGAGGCCATCTTGGCGTTAACAAAACCCTTGACAAAATACGGAAGCGATTCTATTGGCTTCATCTTCGCCACGACGTAGAGGAATGGGTTCGGACGTGTGAAATATGTGCTGCAAGCAAGGGCCCACAAACCAGAAGCAGGGGAAAAATGAGACAGTATAACGTTGGACAACCTTTCGAGAGAATTGCCATAGACATTGCTGGACCATTCCCAGTTACTGACGATGGAAACCGGTACATCATGGTTGTAGGTGACTACTTTACTAAGTGGGTGGAAGCCTACGCAATTCCAAATCAGGAGGTTACCACTGTGGCAAAGCAGTTAGTTCACAACTTCTGTTGCCGTTATGGAGCCCCTATGGAAATCCATACAGATCAAGGAGAAATTTCGAATCAGGAGTGTTTAAAGAATTATGCCGTCTACTCGGAATTCGAAAGACCAGGACAACACCTCTGCATCCTCAGTCGGACGGGATGGTTGAGAGATTCAACAGGACACTTGAGCAGCATGTTTCGAAAGTTGTTGACGAGAACCAAACAGACTGGGACCAACGTATACCACTATTCCTTATGGCGTATAGATCATCAGTACATGACACAACCGGCATGACTCCAGCAAAATTGGTGTTTGGGCGGGAGATTCGTCTTCCTGGGGACTTGATGTTTGGATCACCTGAGACTCAATCCCAAGAGCCAAAGAACTATTCCTCGCAATTAGAAAACCAACTGCGAGAAACGAATCGCTTGGTAAGAGGACGGCTCAAGATTGCCAGTGATAAAATGAAAACTCGGTATGACATTCGCAGCAATAGTGTGGGTTTCCAAGAAGGAGATCAGGTCTGGTTGTTCAATCCAAAGCGCCGTCGTGGTCGCTCACCTAAGCTTCAGTCTAACTGGGAAGGACCCTACACTGTAAAAAAAAGGATTAACGATGTTGTTTATCGGATTCAACAGGAAGGACAGCGAAAGTTCAAGGTCGTCCACCTAGATCGCCTGGCTAAATACAAATTTAGAGACGCTTTGCCAGTTCGGGACGAACAGGCTTAAGGAGGGGGAAGTGCTACGACAGCACAGAACAATCTACTCGTTTATCGAATGCGCCAGAAAGATCTCGATGTAAACGTGTGGTGTACGTGCTACTAGACGCATTTTGCGAGAATTTTCTCGACTGTGCCAGGCTTCGCTTGGGCGCTCGGACTGTGTCAAGGCCGTAGCAATTACGTAGTTCGCGAGAGATAAGACGCAGTTTGGAAGCTTCTGGTGTGTGAGCGTAACTATAAATACATCGCGTCGCGGCCTTAGTTTTCAGTTCCATGCGAGATTTTTGACTGTGCGGTTCGAGAGTATTAGTGCGATATATTTACAGAGCGGTTCGAGTTATTACGGTGTACGTTCAAGTAGTTATTAGTGAAGTGTTGCGTTTTATATTCGGACGGTATAATTGTAATACAGTTGAGTTTTAATATTAGTGGACATTTCATTGCGTATGAACAATTTCATTTGATTTGATGTAGACACTGTATTGTTAATTACGAACTGTTTTACTATAACAATTAAAGGTGTGATTAGTGACTTAATTGGTGTCTTGTAATTATTTTGTTTCCACTGTACCTACGACGATCGAGTAGACGGTCGTAACAATATTCATATTTGCATCATTGTTATTGTTAATAGCGTCACGTAAATGTATATATTCATCCGTGCGCAATCGTGGTTGATTAAAACGAATGTATCGCAAACGTTCGCTTTCTATTTTTGCGTACATGTCCACTACATACTGATGAAATAAGTGTCGACATTTGAGTATGTGGTTATCTGCCTGTTCCCGTATCATCAATCGATATGCGTAATAGTTCATCCAGCTAACTTTTTTATTAGTTTCTTCACCTGTAAATAAAAAACAATTAGTTACACAGAATTACTTACATGTTGTAAATATTGTAGATATTGTAAATAATGTAAATGTTGGTTGTACCTGTTGAAGGATTACGTTGTTGGATATTAATATGATAGCCATCCTCTCCTTCCCAGAAAATAAGTGGATATTGCAGAGCATCATATGAACGATGAATATCATGTATGGTTTGTACGGTATTATCATTACGTATAATTTTGATATCTCGCTGGGCAAATTGATCACCAACAATAGCAATAGCCACTTCATTAATAGTCGGAGCATTAAACCGACCAGCGTGTTGCCCAGCTGGACTTTTGTCGGCTTTGATCACGACCATGTAATTATCACTTTGCATTCTTTCCGAAGCGTGTTTGAATAATTGAATGAGCTGATTTCTTTCATTTAACATCGTTTCTAGAGATGCAACAATGGCCCTTTCTGTAATTTCTTCAATGCGATTGTATAATGGCAGCGAATGTTAACTTGCTCTGCTTCGTCTCCCATGAAATAAATTTGCAAGAATTTTGGATCTTGATTTTGCATTGGAAGTAAAGAGCCGATTTGGTGATACACTTGTCCTTGAATTTTGAATGTGGTATCGAAGTGACGACAATCGTTATTTCTAACGATTTTCTTGGCGCCAAATGGTGTCATTTGGAAGCAAGAATTGAATTTTCGTATTTTTCGTAGAAACAATTTGGAATCGGCAGTATCACCTATTAGTAATGAATTTAATGGTTCAGGCGGTGGATGCAATTCTGGTAAAACAACTTTTCCGGCAGCGCAACACATTCCAGGAGTTTCATTTTAAAATTTTAATGCATGACAAAATTGACATTCTTTATTCATACCTCCAACTATTATTTTTGAATGTGATGAGTACTCAATTTCTGGATCGTATTCAAATGCAAGGCGGTTAAATGATGCTGCTATTAATGCCCCTCGTACTTGAATTCGTTGTCGTTCTGATAATAGATGAAGGCCTCTGTTTTCATTAGTTAAACGTTGACGTGCCTGTCTGTGTCGTAATCTGTCTGCTTCTAAACGTTGACTGCGCTGCTCTCCACTTTCTTGCGCGCGTGAACGTACATTTAAATTCCTAATATTTTCATTCTCCTGCGAGTGTTGTCGTCGCGCCTGCTCGTTTTGAGCATGTTGTGATTTTCGACCGATTTTGCCCGCCCTCTTCTTGGCATTTTTCTATCACAAATTTCACAAATGTATATATGAAAATAAAACGTTTAGTTGTAACAATTTTATAAATACATCACGTAGCATTGCGGTTATATTGAATTTCCTTAAATTGATTTTTGTTTGCAGCACATTCCTAAACAAAATGTAAATAGAACCTACCATTGAGGTTATATTGAATTGCCGGTAATTGATTTGTTGTTTGCAGCACATTCCTAAACAAAATGTAAATACAGTATTATATTTACCACTGTGTTTTTTAATCACTGTGTTTTTCACCCCACCTCCCAACGTGGAACAAAACACCTATCCTTATTGTTGCTTCTCCCGTTGCATAAAATATTTCTGCCGTTGAAATCGGTCCTGCCGTTTTTCATATTTTCCATTTTTGACAACCCCCCCCTCAAACCGCCCATTTATTAAGTCCAAGGGCCCAAAAAATTTCAATAGTGCATACATGCATGTAAAATTGTTACTTCCATCGAAATTCCCTTTAATTCGATATATGCTGTATTTTCATTTTTCCAATTTTTACTCCCCCCTTGGCCAAACTGACACCCCCAACCGCCCAAAAATTTTCAATAGTGCACACATGCTGTAGCGTGACAGAAAATCCACTACATTTTAAATCATGTGAAATCATAAAGTTTAATTACACCAACAAATGTTATAATAATATTGAATGACATTTAAATAAATCAGAGGAATGAACCACAATAAGATAAAAATCCTCACTACATAATATATAAAAACCACTGTAAAAAGAAACCAAAGAAAGTATTGAAGCAACTCATCAACTCATAGTATAATACCAGTAAGTTACCCAGGAAGCTCAGAGCAGTAAACCAGTTATATAAGACCATATCAAAGAAAAAAGAGACTCAATTAAAGAGTGGTGAATACCAAAATACCCCAAAAAACAAGAAGAGGGAAGAATAAAGTTTGTGAACAGGAAGAAAACAATACCCTGAAACCTATATAGAAGAATAAAGCCACAGTGAATAAATTAAATACTCCAAACTAAACCTCAGTCGTGATAACACCAAGTACCTTGGTTTACCCAAGAATGAGGAAGGAAGAACAGAAGAGTGAAGACTAGACGAGGGACAAGAATGAAGACTAGAAGAGGGACAAGAATGAATACCAGAAGGAAGATACGAAGAAGGACAAGAAGGAAGACAGGAGAAGAGGAAGAAATAGTATGAAAGAAACACCGTAGTAAAACCTATTATTATATAAACTACTATCAATCCCAAACCCACAAAAACTATGCAAAAGAAAGTATAACATACCCAAAATCTTATAAAATGTAATTATTGAGAAAACTAAAGTGCTGTATAGCGTTATAAGAAGTGCACCGGCTAAAGCTATTGTGTAATAAAGAAAATAAACTAGTCTTAACGGTCCATGATTACTAAAGGTCTGGTCTGAGATAATAAGACTCAGAATATCAGAACCAACAGTGAAAGTGAATTTGAGTAAGTGTTGTTTTTTTTAAAAAAAAAAAATGCAATAAACTTAAAGTTGGTGATACTATAACTTAGTAGTATGCTATATCACAACTTTAAAGTCTAATAATAAACAGCATAATAAAATAATAAAATGGAAGGTTTCCAGTATTTTCTTATTTTAAAGTAAATCTTTATTTACAAGACATTTGTAAAAAAATGATAATAAATAGAGTATGGGAGTTAATGTTTACTTATGTAGGGGATCACAATAATAATGGTTTAAACCAGAAAGGACTGGTACTAATATAGTATGAATAAGTGTAACATGTTTAAATAGACTGTTATTTCACAGTCCTAAAATCAAAGTGTTAAATAAATGTATTTGTAAGGTTTATTAGAAAATAAGATTTATGTTATGTGTTTTAAAAAGAATTATGTTTGATAAATAATAACCTACATACCAGTAATAATGTTCTAATAGGTATGCTATGTTAGCTCAAAAATAGTTAAAAGATATATGTTCAAACCATATCTGCAATATGTTCAATTGTGCAGATTGCTAAACCATGTTCATAATTATTTATTTTAAATATGTAGTGTTAATTAACTACTACACAACACAATAAGTTATAAATTATGTTATTTTCATATAATTGTAATTATGTAAAGTCAGAGGAGGAATTAAGTTTAAATTATTTGAGAAAGAAAGAAATATAAAATTCTAAAATCTAGGCCATTTGGTGAAATCAGAGAACCAATATAAAATAGTATAATTCACTTATAAATCCTGTAAACTACCAAGATTTATATAAGATAACACAATTAACCACTACTAGGAATGATCCTATGAATTAAAATGATAATAAGGAAATATACCTTAACATTTTGTAAATTGTCAAAATATATAAATTAATTAATTTTAAAGAGCAATGTCAAATTTACAGATTAACACAAAAAACCAGTTCAAAGGTGTAATTTATATGTATTTAAGGAAAGGAAGAGGAATATGACTAATTAACATTTATTATAATAGTATTAATAATATTTAAATGGAGGGGATTTTGTATAAAGACGGAAATCCAATTTTGAGCCTATATTTCCATAAAGTGAACAAAATTTGTTAATTTCCACAAAATGTCCACAGATATGGACTATAATACATCAATTTAAAGGGAATGAGATGATTAAACCAATAATAAGGTTAATAATTCATAAAAGTGAGTAATAAAATAGATAAATTCCATACATAATGTAATATTTTATCATATGTATGGGAAGTCGAAAAATGTTAACAATACTTTTTCAAAGATTAACTGGGCAAGATTTATGACCAAGTTAATTAGTCTTTTGTTGAATATCAAGCTGGACAGTTGTGTAAAAGAACGTTTCTTTAAAAGATCGAGAAAGATGGTACTAGCGTTTAGCCATTGAAATCAGTGAACGAGAGTTAAACGGTTTAGACACTTTTTAAAGCTAAAGCAGTTCATACATTCACGACAATAGTGAAAACAAATACTTAACTACATAATACGAGTGATAGAAACAAGTAAAACACTATATTTCAACTGATTTATTCTGCAAATCCTAACCAATAATTTGAGAACTTAACCGTAGAAGTTGAACACATAGAAAATAAACTAACTAACGCAAGTTTACACAGAACACTTCACCAGAATACACCAAATAGATTAACAGACATATTACACCAGTGCGGGGACATTTTAGACCTTGACGAAGGTAATTTTGTCGTGATTTTGGGACATGCCGAGTTCACATTAACTACGCCAGAACTAGTAGCGGCCATCTTTTAATTCTACAGAGCCGGCCTTCTTTATTCGGCAGTGACGTCATCGTCTGCGTATGGTACGACAACGATCATACACATTACATATTAGAATTATTTAAATTTTATTGAATAATAATTATTGTATTTGTGTTAATTGTTAATGTTATACTTTCTCGTCACCCTTCTCTGACTATTAATTCTAATCGCTCAAAGAACCTGTCTTATAATATATTAAATATCATAAATTTTGTTCTGTATGACACAATCGATAATTCCCGAGACAGAGTCGATAATTGCTCTCCATCGATAAAATATCGATTCTTAATTTAAAATTGTCAATAAATCTTTATATTTCCATTATTTTGTATCTGTACTTATTTCACAGGGTAATTTAAGGGTATTTATAAGACTGAAGGACTTAAGTGAGAAGAATATATTCTATTTTGAACAAGATATTGGACCAGTCAGAAAAGTCACCAATCGATTATTACCTGGAGTTAATCTATTTAACTCCAGACTTGGTGCAAATCTTCAAGAAGTGCTCGACGGTCAATAAATACCTACCTGTTATTAAAATTTTACCAGAACCTTTTAAAAAACAGATTTATCTCTTATACATACCTCTATAAACATAAACAAAATTATTTTATTATTTGAAAATTCTATTTTTATTGAATTTTCCGTATACCTTTTATTCTTTTGTAACGACCGGCATACAGCGGTCTGGTGACCAAGTGGCTAGCCCAAACAGTGGGACTCAGACAGATTACAGCCACACACAGGGTCTAGTTACAATGCATGTAAAATTGTTACTTGCACGGAAATTCCCTTTAATTTTATACCACATGCGGTATTTTCATTTTTTCCAATTTTTACACCCCCCTTCGGGCCAACCTCACACTCAGCATATGTAAACCTTACTCTGAACCTAACGAACATATGGTGCGAATATGAGCTCTATCGGATAAGTGGTTCAAAAGTTTTAAGAAAATGTGCAGACGTACACTGAATTTTTATATATAAAGATATTTGAGGAGCCTAGTTTCAGAACGTTCTTTGTCCATCCAAGGTCGAAATCGAGATTTTGATCTGTATAATTTCTTCATGCATTTCTCTATATAAAACAGGCATCTTTTGTCACCAGAACGTCTTGTAAACAGATAAAAATTGGGTTTAAAAATGTAGTTTGGAATCAAACTGGCTCTTGAGATCTAGCTTACGATGGGGATACGATGGTACGGCAAAGTCAAACTTCCGTCTCCTCGTTTGTACTTATTTTCCATGTCCAAATTTCTACTGGATCTGCATTATTCACAAGTAACTAATGGCAGGTTATAGAGGGTATGTACGCCAATGTAACTTAAATAAAATTTTTACGGTACAGAGACGATTTTTGGAGGTTGTGTCTACGTTTAACAATGTAACTTAACCTTTTAGATTTTTAAAATTAATTAGACTAACAAAAATGTCCTTAGTTAGTGTACATTCAAAGGCTGTATTTACTGTATGGATAAAAGGCTGTATATAACGTTAAAGGCTGTATTTATTCGAAGTACCGTAATTAAAATCTAGTTCCAATTTAGAACGTATAACCTAGTACAATGTAACGTATAACCATACAAGTAGGCCTACATTAAAATCCTTTTTTCAATTTCAAGAGGAGTGTCAGTTTTTTATGTTTTTTCAATAAATAAAAATGAGAGGAAGGAGATGGAGAGAGAGAGAGAGAGAGAGAGAGACCAAAAACATTTTATACCTATCTTAATTGTTTAAGAGCTATGTAGCCTACACATAGCAAAAATGGAATTTCTACAAAGTTTACATTAAGTGAAAATGATGAAAAGTACTGATAGCTTTTAACAAATATTGACAATTTTGCCCAATACAGAAATGAAGGAAACGTCAAATATATCATATGTACAATTTAAATATGGTTAAATAATATATGTAAAATACGCATGCGCGTCTTATTATTGTTATAATGCAGGGGGGGCCATTCCGGCTTCCCGCGCTAACCTAGCGATCAGCTGTTTTTGCCGCGTGGCGTGGACTGGTGGAAGAAATACGCGCGAGTCTTGATTTACCATGCAATCTTACCTGAGACAATGTCCTACTTAGCATCTCTCTACTGTTTACACGAAATATTAACAATAATTGTAATGAGCTATTCATATAGAAAAAGGATTAAACAACAAGATTAAATGGTTTGCGGCAAAAAATAATGGTAAAATTTATTTCTACATTTAATAGAAAAGTAAGCAAGTCTGTCCACATATAACATTGACAAAATGGCACAAGATGTAAAATTAAGTCGGAAAGGATATTATATTATATATATATATATATATAATTTTTTATTATTCATTAATTTTATATTAATAGAATTATTTCGATTTTTATTAATTTACTTAGAAACCTCTGATGATACTGATATTTTTCAGTGAAACGTGCGTCAGGTGTTAAAAAGAATATACGAAATTATACTACTTGCAGAAGAAACAAATTGAAAACATCACAAATTTTATATATATAATATGCCTGCGTGGGTGGGTGCGCGTACGTGCACACGCGTGCGCGCATGAGTGCGTGTATAAACATTTCTATGTAGTATAATATATTTGAAACAAGCTTCCAATTATTATAATTATATTGTAACATTTTCATTGTTATTTCATTGTTACTAGTTTCAGTTAAAAACTGAAGCTAGTACGTTTAGTTGTAAACATAAATACTTTTATCAACGAAATGAAAATGGTTATTTAGTTGATACATACCTTCATAGGTGACTTAAATTTTTGAAGACGAAGCTACCCAGAGCCGACTCTTTGTTGCTGCATACTTTTCAAGTGACTTGAGTTTGAGCTGTTTGTTCAGATGGCGGATTCTGATGAATTAGAGGTCTGTTTGCCAAGTGGAAGCAACCCATTTATTATGATTTTGATGTGACCATGACAGATGTATTGCATAAAAGCATTATCAGTGCCGTTGAGAGCAGTAATATTCATGTAGCGGCTGTGACGTGTGATATGGGGGGAAAGAATTCAAAAGTCTGGAAGGAATTAGATGTAAACACAGAAAAAAATTTCTTCATTAACCCGACTACAAACGATAAGGTGTGGGTTTTCTGTGACGTACCTCATCTTTTGAAGCTGCTTAGAAATCATTTTCTAGACCATGGGTTGTTACTTTGCGACGGCACTGAGCTTAAAAAAGATACAATCGAAAATCTGTTACAGCAACAGAAAGGAGAATTGACGATTTTACCCAATATTAGTCAGATACACCTTAACGTAACTGGTCGATCTCGTCAACATGTAAGATTTGCTGCACAGTTGTTTTCTAATCGTACAGCAAAGGCGCTGAAGTATGTTGCAAATAAAGAGCGCGAAAGCAGCTTCATCGAACTGGTAAACGATGCATTTGCTGTTTTAAACTCAAGACTTCCAAAAGACCAGAAAACGCCCCTCAGAAGTGGGTACGGCATAAATTTAAGGAGCCAAGAAAATACTTTAAAAAGGTTTTTGGAAGTAATAACTAACATGCGAGTAGCAAGTAAAAAAAGTTTACTACCTTTTCAGAAAGGTTTCGTTATATCTTTAAATTCATTGTTCGGCCTTTATGAACAAATGACAATGATTCATGGGGTGACGTACATTTTGACCGCTAGATTCGATCAAGATTGCCTTGAAAACTTTTTTTCACGAATTCGGGGATTAGGCGTCTTTTATAATAATCCCACTCCCTTTGAAGTTGCCAACAGAATTCGGCTCTTACTTTTAACGGGTAACACGTACGATATACCGTTATCTGGAAGTGCGTCTGTGGCTGAGGATGGTAGCATTCATTCCACCTGTAGCGGGTCATTTTTGGGTGTTTTTATTTTTAACCGTTTGGGGCATTATTATATTGTTACTTATTTCGTTTTCGGGCGGACTGGTATAATAAATTTGAAAAAACTGTAAGTGTATTGTGCAACGTTATTTAACAAGCAACAGCACGAGGTTGAGAAACAGCGTTTGGAACAAAAGCGACGCGCAATTTCAGTGGTGTAACGGCAGAAGAATTTACCTCCACCAAAATTCTAAGAACTCTGTGCATGTGTTTTGACGCCCGTATGCAACTCAGCCGGGCGGGGATCGGCACTGACGCCGTGAGTGACACCACAGTTGAGACCAACATGGCGCTGGGACGAGAAGTTATTAGTTACAAGTGACCGGCTACCGGAAAACAGCGTCAAACTCCGCCTACTGTGAGCGACATCAGCAGAGCAGATGCCAATATCGGCCTCTGGACACACACACATGCCAGTTATAATCCATGCATAAAATGGTTATGCCACCGCAATTAATCACCAACGGCAACTAAAACCGGATGGCCGTGACTGCTCATTTCCCGCGACTCGAGGAAAGCACATTGTCCAGTTCGTCACTGACTGTGTCGGCGCCGACACGCGAGCTAAATATGCTCATACAATTTTATTAGTATTTGATAATGAAAGTGAAGTAATCATTTTCTAAAACCAGTGACAGGATGGGAGGATAGTTGTAGAACAATAATAGCCAAATTTGTGATTCAGTTTCGTCCTTTTCGAGACGTTTTCGACCTACCGCGGGCTGGCCACGAGGTCACAGAAGAACGCGTTGCCGGTAGTGATCTAAAATCATGTATTCAATCGGGTAATTGGGGTTTTATAATGGAATGGGAGTAGTGAGTGTGCAATGCTGGGCTGAATTAAGTGTATATGTGTGTGAATGAAGTTATATAATTGTCCATGATAAGGTAAGCGATAGTCAGTAAGGTGTAAGAGTTGCACAATATGTAACAAGAAGATTTAACATTTCAACATTTCTGAGAAATAAAGAAAAATCTGATTTCTCTTCCATACAATTGAGAGTTAAATTCTTTCAATGCCTTATTTCGTTATATGTATCGTCAGAGTTCGTCGAACGAAATGGGTTAGTCCACACTATGCGATCCGGCCAGATCAAAGTCGTAAGGTAAGTGGAAGTGTTAACTTAATTTGAATAAAATAATTTTACCAAAAAAGATAAAAGTTACAATTGGTGCCGTGACCAGGATTTAATATAACTGAAGAGGGGTTATTTTAACACCGGCCTATATCTGACGATGCATAGCGAAGTAGGGTTATGAAAGCAAATTGATTTGGTAAAATATCAGTTTTGAAATAAAATTACTAATTGACAGTTGTTACGTAAGAAAAAATAGATAAAGTAAAAATGTCCGAGAATACAGAAAAAAGTAGTATAATAAATTCAATTATGAGTGAAAGTGGCCTCGAGTCGCAATCGCTGGATGAAAGTGGTATGTTGAGGGGGGAGACGGGTGCTGTTACAGAAACAGCTGGCGGTAGTAATGTAATAGTTCATTCCACTCCGATTGCGTCTCAACCACAACCAAACGAAATAGACGTTGATTCGGGGATTCAATTGACCCCCGTTTCAACTAATAAAAGTAAACAAGCAGAGGAAACAAATATGATGAGTGTTATGCTCAGCCAATTCGAGAGAATGAATAGTAATTTCAATGCAATAAATAAACGTTTTGATACTAATGACGAGAAATTTGAAATTTTAAGTAACGAATTCAAAGAGCAGAAAATAAAATGCGAACAGCAGAATATTAAAAATGATATTATTTTTAATGAAATTAAAAAACAGAATATTCAGTTTCAGCAAAATATAAATATAAAATTTGACGAGTTGATAAATAACATACAAGACAAGAATGTATGTCTTGGAAATGCCAATGAAATGACAAGAAATAGTTCGAATAAAGTAGAACAGAGTAAGAATAATACAAACAAAAGTTGTAATGACAGTGTTGTGTTAGGTAATGAATTAATAAATAATAATGATAATAATAACGAGAATAATAATGTGTTTGAGAAATTGGTATCAGAAAGTGATACGGTAAAAATAAATAATGAAAGTATAGAATGCAGTGATTATGAGATGTTAATGTGTGTCAGTGAGTTAGAGAGAGAGAGAAAAAATAATGTTGTAGTAGAGTGGGGACAGAGGGGAAATTTTCCTTTTATTATTTATGATGATTTAATGTGGTCACAAGAGTTTTTGAAGGGCAAGAGTCCCGTGTTAGTAGAAGATTTGAGTTTATTTTATTTGTATAAGTTTATACCCTCTGTGTGGAATGATTTTATAAGTATGAGATGGTGTTATGATGAGAGAGATTTAAATAGAGAATTGTTTGTTGAGAGAGAGATAGAGTTATATGAATTAAAGAGAGATTATGATGAGTTGAAAGAAATATTAGAAGTGTATTTAAACAAGAATGATTTAATTGATAATACAAAAGTAACTAACCCGATATTGGAAATATTTACTGACGGAGATGTAACAGAAATACTTAACGTAGACTTGGTGAATGATTATTATGGTATAACGGATAAATTGAAATCATTTGGTTATGACACACAAGACAACAATATGTATGTCAATATAATTGAAAAGTGTTATTTAGAACCAAGATTAATCTTTGACGATGGAGGGTAGACTGTAAAACAATAAAAGACAATTAAACATTATGTTTTATGGTTTTTTGACATGGCAGATTTGGACAGAAGTGTGGAAAGAATGGAATAATAATTAACAAGAGTTGTAAATAAAATCTAGTGAATTTATATGTGTGTATGTAAGATGATTGTTGTAAGAATAATATTAAAATATTTGCAATTTAAATAAATAAAACAAATTAATTTCGAGAACCAGTAATCAGAGAATTATAATTGTTTGGATGGTAATGAATTCTATATTGTTAACAATTAATTTAATTAAAACAATTTGATATATTTTAAATATTTTAATTGATTATGTAAATGTTGTATAATTAAATTTTTTGTAAATTCAGTTTGTTTTACGAGATGGAAATTTGGTAATGAATGACGAATTGTTTAATTTAAATTAATTTTGTGTAAAATGTTTCAGAGATGGTAGTGATTACGTTTTGTGTGTATATCGTGTTAAATGGAGTGTAAGTATGAAAATTTTATAATCATGTATAATAAAAGCTGTTTACAGGTGTGATTGAGATTTTAATGCAATAATTGTTTTTAATAAAGATAATTAAAAAATTTTAATCATAACTGAAAAATGATATAATGATTATTAATAATAAAATTTTGAAAATTTCAAGAAAGTTAAACGGTAAAAGGTTATGAATGGGTTAAATGAGTGTTGATGCAGATATTATATGATAATGTATATACAAATTTTAATTAGTTGTCAATTATAATTAGTTATTATGTGGCTATTGAGGGGGTGGCCTGTGCTCTCACAAGTAGCGGAAAGGGTTGGGGGTAGCAGTGAGTGTTACCTCCATCGGAGGCCAAACTGGCGACAAATGTGCGGCACACCTTATCCGTGTAAAATAAAAAATTTTACACACAATATTAAATGATCGTGTCGCACATAAAAATATTGATGTTTAACAGGCAGTGAAATTAAAGTTTAGATTTCTTCGACTTTTCGGGCGGTTACTGTCTTACCAGCACTAACCGTGGTTTTGGCTAGCGGCCAGCTATGGTCATACCAAGTCCCTTGACCATAGCTGACTTGAAATTGGTATATATTTGAAATTTAATGGGGGGACAATTAGAGGAAATCTCCGGAACTAGGGAACAGCGGCTGCCACTCTGTTCGAGTAGGAACAGCAAGACCGGTGGCAGATCCGTTTTTAAGGGTGTATGATTTTATTAACAAGAACATGTTGATGTTCAGTAACTTTAAAACTTAACAGCGGAAGCAGAGACACGGAGAGGTAAACCCTGCTCCAAAATATACCGTCTCTGTGGAAGCGAAAGGGCGAGACAGTCCTCCATAATCTGAAATAGTGTGTGTGGCTGGGAGGTGACGTAAAGGAGTCACGAATTTAAAATTTTATGACAAAAGTTTTTGCTTATTCAAGGTTTAATTCAATCAAAAATGCTTGTGCTCTGTCCACATAATTATATGCTCAGACTCGTAATATAAGATTCATACTATAATTTTCAAGGTATCATTTTGTTGTTGTGTGTTAGATATAGTTGTTGACAAAATGTATTTTTATTATGTGTATTTTTTTTCGAAGCCAATAATTAGCCGCCTGGCAGGCAATCAACATAATAGAAGTAAGTGTTGATAATGTATTACATGTAATTGTCCAATTTTGAATGGTATTCATGGTGTTTTTATTATGTTAGGATATCAGCTGATCAGCAATACCATGTCACTGGTATAGTGGTTTGTAAATGTTACAAGTAATTAATGTTTAGTGTACTACAGACATTTTGAAGTAAAGACAAAAAGAATATGAGAAATAAAATAACAATTTATGCAAATCAATAAAAGATAATTCGTGGGTGATAAATGTTTTATGGGACATGTAGACCTGTCCAAATTGAATGAAAAGTTGAAATAATGAATATGATGTAATGTTGTTTTTGAGTTGATGTGATATAACAGAATTTTGTGAAATATAGATGTTGACACAGTGGTAATGGAGACTTGATGTAGAGTTTTGAATGATATATATTTATGTTTATAATTAATGAGGTTATTTTGTGTATTTGTAGTGAGGTAATGAGATTGAGAATTTTGGGGATGGCAATTTTGTATTAGAGGGTAGTGTAATGTAGGAGTCCGCAACAAGGGTTGGGACGGGAATTGGAATAGATTTTAGTGAGGAGGGGCCGCCTTAGGTAAAATCCGGGGGCCAAATAAGGGAAATGAGTTTTTGGGAAGGAAACACGTATCCTATATATACAAAGGTTTAGAGAGTATTTTTTTTCATATATGTAGAGAAGGTGGCGTTTTGTGTTCAATGATAAGTTGGGGTTTAGAGTGTCCTGATTAGTAGATATTTTTGGTAGAGTTGGGTGTCATGTTAGTTGAAGTTGATGAATATTAGAGTCAGAGGGAGAAAGTTTATATATGTTTACAGATCTAGTACAGTAATGAGAATGAATAAGTTACATCACCCACAGTATATTAAAGTTAAATTGTTGAAAAGAAAGAGGAATTTATAATAAAGAATATATATAATTGTTTATTTTTTTTTCCACCAGTGATAGAATTTTGATAAAATTTGAAAATAATGTAAAGTCAAGAATTGTTTGTTTTAAATAATTTAAATGTCAATCTCTTTATTATTTATATTAATATTTGGTTTATTTTAAATATTTTATGTTATTATGTTTTGTATTTCAAGGTAGGATATTACAGATGTCCAATGTGTTTTCAGAACTTATACATAACATATGTAGGTCAAGGATTTTGGACTTGACCTAGTTATGATCAGCTGATGAGTTCATACACCTACTAAGCTTGTGTATAGTAGGAAGCCAATTGTAATTTGTTTGTTTAATTAATTCAAACCAATATTTGAATAATTTTAATAAATGTTATTTAATAAATAAATTTAATAAATATTTAATGAATAATTTTTTTGAATTTTAAAATTTTTGAAAATTTTAATTTTTTTTTGAAAAAAAAAAAGAAAAGAAAACTTGATTTTTCGCCTGCCAGCGAATGACTATTTTAGATAATGATTTTTTATTATGTGTACATGAACCATGTTTCTTTTATTGTATTGTATTGTATTGGTAGTCTATAAGTGGTTCTCATGTTAGGATAAGGATGTGTTTATATTATTAGAAATGTCCAGGTTGTCATTTGAAACAAAAAATTAGAAAAAGAGGAAGAGAATTTTTTGGTAGAAGATTTTTTTTGAATTTTGAATTTTTTAAATTTATAATAAATTTTAAAAGAAAATTTTTATTTTAATGCGCTAGGGTATCATGTAACTTGAGTGTGTGTGAGCCCAGTATCTGCTAAAGGCAGCCCAGCTTGCAAAAAGGGGATCCACATCGGCGGAGGAGCTGGAATAATTTTAGCCAGGGATTGAGGATTTTTGGGGGTAGCATGTTAGAAGGCAAGGTGGGCTATGGTGCGAGTCTGATCGATTTCTCGGTGTTGGGATCTCTTACGGAGAAGTCCAGTGATCTCGTTCAGATGAGTCCATGGTCGCTGAGCCAGGGGGGTTGTGTACCCATGCAGATTAAGAACCAGGTGGTTGTTGGCACCAGTTCCTCACCGGTCCTCTTCGGGGTTATCGATGAGATTTCTTCTGTCGTGGACAGCAGAATTCTCATCGAGGGGGTATTGTAGCGGGTCATTTTTGGGTGTTTTTATTTTTAACCGTTTGGGGCATTATTATATTGTTACTTATTTCGTTTTCGGGCAGACTGGTATAATAAATTTGAAAAAACTGTAAGTGTATTGTGCAACGTTATTTAACAAGCAACAGCACGAGGTTGAGAAACAGCGTTTGGAACAAAAGCGACGCGCAATTTCAGTGGTGTAACGGCAGAAGAATTTACCTCCACCAAAATTCTAAGAACTCTGTGCATGTGTTTTGACGCCCGTATGCAACTCAGCCGGGCGGGGATCGGCACTGACGCCGTGAGTGACACCGCAGTTGAGACCAACATGGCGCTGGGACGAGAAGTTATTAGTTACAAGTGACCGGCTACCGGAAAACAGCGTCAAACTCCGCCTACTGTGAGCGACATCAGCAGAGCAGATGCCAATATCGGCCTCTGGACACACACACATGCCAGTTATAATCCATGCATAAAATGGTTATGCCACCGCAATTAATCACCAACGGCGACTAAAACCGGATGGCCGTGACTGCTCATTTCCCGCGACTCGAGGAAAGCACATTGTCCAGTTCGTCACTGACTGTGTCGGCGCCGACACGCGAGCTAAATATGCTCATACAATTTTATTAGTATTTGATAATGAAAGTGAAGTAGTCATTTTCTAAAACCAGTGACAGGATGGGAGGATAGTTGTAGAACAATAATAGCCAAATTTGTGATTCAGTTTCGTCCTTTTCGAGACGTTTTCGACCTACCGCGGGCTGGCCACGAGGTCACAGAAGAACGCGTTGCCGGTAGTGATCTAAAATCATGTATTCAATCGGGTAATTGGGGTTTTATAATGGAATGGGAGTAGTGAGTGTGCAATGCTGGGCTGAATTAAGTGTATATGTGTGTGAATGAAGTTATATAATTGTCCATGATAAGGTAAGCGATAGTCAGTAAGGTGTAAGAGTTGCACAATATGTAACAAGAAGATTTAACATTTCAACATTTCTGAGAAATAAAGAAAAATCTGATTTCTCTTCCATACAATTGAGAGTTAAATTCTTTCAATGCCTTATTTCGTTATATGTATCGTCAGAGTTTGTCGAACGAAATGGGTTAGTCCACACTATGCGATCCGGCCAGATCAAAGTCGTAAGGTAAGTGGAAGTGTTAACTTAATTTGAATAAAATAATTTTACCAAAAAAGATAAAAGTTACACACCGAAGTTATGGAATCAAATGACTCTGACGAGGATTTCATCCAGTTTGTTACCAATGAACTATGCATAGACATAGTTGAACATACGTTAATACCAAGTTCTCCGAATAATGACATCGACGAAGCAGAATTGTTAAAAACAGAGGACTTGGCCCCGTCTGCAAGTGACAACGATGTTCCTCAAGATGCCTTAAAATATCTGGCCGGGTACATCGCATTCAAGTGCCGCTTCATTGATGAAAGTCTAGGTGTGAGAGGCGAAACATTGTGTCTTTCCGGGGAACATAGTCATGACTGGATACCGATTATATCAAAGGGGGGGGGCTTACCCATCCGTCAGACGAGTGGTTACAAAAACTGATTCAGTTTGAGATAGTTTTTACTTCTTTCCACGGATGTGACGTACAATATCAAAACAAGTGAAAGTTATCTCTTATTTGGCCACCTTACTCAAATCTAAATTTCCAGAGGTGGACGAGAAAGTCATTTGTCTGTACGTCAGGACAAGAACATTCATCAGAATCCGCCATCTGAACAAACAGCTCAAACTCAAGTCACTTGAAAAGTATGCAGCAACAAAGAGTCGGCTCTGGGTAGCTTCGTCTTCAAATATTTAAGTCACCTATGAAGGTATGTATCAACTAAATAACCATTTTCATTTCGTTGATAAAAGTATTTGTGTTTACAACTAAACGTACTAGCTTCAGTTTTTAACTGAAACTAGTAACAATGAAATAACAATGAAAATATTACAATATAATTATAATAATTGGAAGCTTGTTTCAAATATATTATACTACATAGAAATGTTTATACACGCACTCATGCGCGCACGCGTGTGCACGTACGCGCACCCACCCACGCAGGCATATATATAAAATTTGTGATGTTTTCAATTTGTTTCTTCTGCAAGTAGTATAATTTCGTATATTCTTTTTAACACCTGACGCACGTTTTACTGAAAAATATCAGTATCATCAGAGGTTTCTAAGTAAATTAATAACAATCGAAATAATTCTATTAATATAAAATTAACGAATAATAAAAAATGATATATATATATATATATATATAATATAATATCCTTTCCGACTTAATTTTACATCTTGTGCCATTTTGTCAATGTTATATGTGGACAGACTTGCTTACTTTTCTATTAAATGTAGAAATAAATTTTACCATTATTTTTTGCCGCAAACCATTTAATCTTGTTGTTTAATCCTTTTTCTATATGAATAGCTCATTATAATTATTGTTAATATTTCGTGTAAACAGCAGAGAGATGCTAAGTAGGACATTGTCTCAGGTAAGATTGCATGGTAAATCAAGACTCGCGCGTATTTCTTCCACCAGCCACGTCACAGCGAAGCAACCAATGGGAGCGTAATTGGCCGGAGTGGCCTACCTTATATTCTAGTTACATTGGTTATAACGGATGTATGTATTCTATGAAGGTTAGTTCGATGAATAAAGTCTTTTCGGGTACCCGTCTTTTCTAATCAACGTGTTGTCCAACTGTATTTGGCAATATAATTCCAATATTAAATAATATCTCTCACAGGTTATGGGCCGACACTATTAATTTGGAGATATATAGACGTGTGTTAGTTGTAATTACGTCGGAATTATTTACAGAGAAAAGTTTGTTTACATATACAGGCTCAAAGTGAAAGAGTTCACGTGCTTAACCTAAAATGGCTATGTCTACGGTTCCCTTTCCCCTGCTAAAGGCAGATAATTTTTCCACTTGGAAATATAGAATACGTCTTGTTCTGAATAAAGAGGGTGCACTTGTAGCATTAGATAAAACAGACACAGAAATCGCAGCACTCACAGGTGCAGATTTGACCAGTTTCCAAGCTAAAGACATAAAAGGTCAATGCATCATCGCACAGTCAATATCAGATAAGTATATTGAATACATAGAGAGTGCACAAAGGGCCAAAGAAATGATTGCAAATCTGGAAAATGTCTTCCAGAGAAAAAGCGCATTATCTAAGATGTTTATAATGCGAAAACTATTAAAAATGAAATTCGTCGATGGCGAATTACAAGATCATTTCACTAAATTCGAAAAACTCATAAAAGAACTCGATGGCGTAAGCAAAGTTGCAACCGATGATACCGACAAAACGTGTTACCTTCTTCTGACAATGCCGGAAAGCTTTGAGAGCGTCATTACATCGTATGATTATAAAATAATATTATTATAGAACTTAAGGGTCTTGGGGAATATTCAGCGGCAAAATGTAACTTCCGGCGCCGTGCGTGTACTATATTTCGGTGTCCGATGTGTACATCCAACTGTTTTCTTCACAAGTAACTAATGCCAGCTTATGTACGACAATGTAACTTAAATAAAATTTACTTTGTCAGTGTACATTAAAAGGGTGTATTTATTGGAAGTACAGAAATTAGTTTATATTTATCGCACATAATTACGGTACAGAGACGATTTTGGGAGGTTGTTGCTAAGTTTAACAATATAACTTAACCTTTTACATTTTTAAAATTAATTAGACTTAACAAACGTTTCCTTAGTTAGTGTACATTCAAAGGCTGTATTTATTCGAAGTAAGTAATGCCAGCTTATGGAGGTTATGTACGACAATGTAACTTAAATAAAATTTACTTTGTCAGTATACATTAAAAGGGTGTATTTATTGGAAGTACAGAAATTAGTTTATATTTATCGCACATAATTACGGTACAGAGACGATTTTGGGAGGTTGTTGCTAAGTTTAACAATATAACTTAACCTTTTACATTTTTAAAATTAATTAGACTTAACAAACGTTTCCTTAGTTAGTGTACATTCAAAGGCTGTATTTATTGTATGGATAAAAGGCTGTATATAACATTAACGGCTGTATTTATTCGAAGTAAGTAATGCCAGCTTATGGAGGTTATGTACGACAATGTAACTTAAATAAAATTTACTTTGTTCGTGTACATTAAAAGGGTGTATTTATTGGAAGTACAGAAATACAAAAATAAAAATGTATTGTAGAATTTAAAGGTGAGAATCACATGAAAAAGTAATAAGATGGTGTTAACATGGAAAAGAAAGCAAAGAGTTTTTATAAAATAAGTAGGTTATAAACATAAGTAAACACCCATGTTATAAGGTGAGAGTAATGAAACAAGTTCAATAGAGGTGAGGTTGTTTATCACCCAAGTAATAAATCAAAATTAATGAATTGTACACCAATATTAAATAATAAGTGTTAATTAATTGTATAAACAATTATTTATGAATAGGAGATGGATTGGGTAATTATCCCAAACATAGACCTAAATGTTATATGTTATAGGATGAAAAGGTAGTAATTAATGGCCATATTATTGACATTGGCAGAGTAATTAAAAAACAAGAAAAGAAAGCAATGTTTGAGTTAGAAAAGAGAAAACCATTAGTAAATAATTAGCAAGAAATAATGAATAACACAGTTGTAACACACAAAAATCACACAAAGACTGAACCAAAACACCTCCATAGATAATAAACATAATTATAAAAACAAAATAACGCTCTAGGACAAAATGAGATATAATGTATATGAAACAATCAAAAACCAGTAATGGCTACTTAGACTTGAAACAGGCCTAACGGTCAAACATCAACAAATACTAATTGTATGAAAATAGCCAAGTAATTAACAAATCCAAGGTGACTAATTAACCAAGGATAAATGGTAAATTTTATTAAAAACAAAATATTAAAATAAGGAGTAATATAAACAGAGAAATGTAATTAGTAAATATTAAATTAATTGTAAACTTATAAAACATGGAATAACCCAATATTGTGGGATACCAAAATAATCTTTGTGAGAAAATACAAATGACATTGCTAATAATTAATACTTAAGAAGGAAGATAAGAGAAGGAAGAAAGTCAGAAGATATAGGAAGATTTGAAAACAATTCAAATTTTGATAACAATGGATTTATATCAAGCTAGCCCAATCAGAATGCTTGGGTAACCATGGAAACCATGGTTGAAGACGAAATTACCATTGAATATCATTACTCAATAAGTGACGCTCAGGAAAAACAGACGCCAGAATTCAGAACAACCTATTTTCTTATTTAAAATGTTTTAAAAGTCAAACAATTTGTCAAAATTGAACGAGAAGGAGGCTGACTATCACTGAACTCAATTACCTGATGGAGAAGACGTTTTATTTCAAGATGAAGTGAATAAATGAATCTAAATACTTTGAAAAAGATGCCAAAAGCCCGAATAAAAGAAAACTGAATTATATTGCGGCCACATTCCTTCGTTCCAGACCAACAGATTAATCACATGCTACGAAGCTGTTAAGTATCCAATAAATTATCTAAACTTCCGAAATAACGCACTTTGAATATTTCTCACTATATTCTGAAATATCACTGAATCAATTTTATTCTCTTTCAAAGATTAAACAAAAATATTAAGACACTGAAAATTGGTCAAATTATAAAGCTAACCTAGCATTAATGTACGAACCTTTAAAACACTTTTCCTACACTTCAACAAACCATTTATAGTTACACGTTACAATATTTAAGTAGAAACATTGTAAGGTTGTGTATTTTTATTATTGTAATTGCATCTGAGCCTTTTAACGTGATCAAAAGAATCCAAAACATTTGAACGAAAATATTTGTTTACCACTTTGGTAGAACGACATACTGTATGTTAGTCACGTTCAAAATCGATTGTAAAACCCAGAGAGAAAACGTCTCATAAATAAATAACCGGTGCAAAAATATATAACAAATCAAATATAGCATGTGTCTATGAAAACAGTAATAACCAATCGCTAATAAATCAATACTGTGTATATAAAAATGTGTTTTATTTTCAGTAGGAAGGTGTATTCTTAATATTATAAATTACAGCGAATGTCTCTGACGTGATAACTAGCGCTCAAGCAGCGAATACGGCAACTGCCGGCTCGATCATACAACTCTATAAATGGCGGGACAAATTGAATTCTTCACACCGTCTGAGCAGAATCGCTGATAATAAGACATTCTTAATTGTTTTAAATAAACAATTTGGCGCCACCCGGGAATTATACACTCCTAGTGAACCTCAGATCGGGACTACGATGAGAGCTCTTTGTTAAAAAGACTTTTCATTAGTAAAGTTACTAATAAGTAGGCATACATTTGTACTCATAATATGAGGTTAAGAATTAAGAAAAGGTGAAACCAACTCGTTACACTGAAAAACTTCTAGGTACGTATACTACTACTGATTGAAAAAGACAAGATAACTCATGGTGAACTTTTTCTTCAAACCTTTTAACACCATGGATTCTGCTTTTATCCACAGTTACTTTGCACTTTTTTACATTTTATCAACTTGTGTTCCCAGAGTCACAGTATTCTGAATTGTTCTTAAAATTTCCATTTAGGATTAGACCCATCTATAGTTATCTGTAGAACTTTATTAAGATGCTGATTTATTCCTAGCAGAGTTATCTTCGAATCCCTTAAAAAACCTTAAAGATTACTTTAGAATAGGAAGTCAAAGAAACACAGAATTCAAGTAGCAAGTTTCCACTACTTTATAAAACATATCCTAGAAACAAACTGACATCCAGTAACTGTTCCTGAGAAACCTTACTAAGGGACTTATAAAAAAAAAAATTACAATCTTGCTCTTTTGAACATCTGATGAAAAGGTTTTGTAAAGTGTACCTAACCTAAAAATGTACAATGCTCGACTTGTCTTTGTATTCCATACTTCTAGCAGTTTTACATGATATATTGCTAACACGAATAAGAAAAGTTTAAATCTGCTGAAGGTTAAACGAGTGATAGTTATTTGCAGACTGACAGGGCCATAAAATAATTATGAAAGAATTGTTGTTTTTACAACACCATCCTTTATCAAGTGACTACTCAAATCTGCCAGTTTTTCACAGCAAACTGAAGTTTGATGATTTGATCCATCATGACCTAGTGATGGTCCAAACATTTCAAGGATTCTCCTAGCCTTAAAAAACTGGACTGGCGTCATTGAGTGACATGACTAATGTTAAATTTACTTTGGGATACTTCCAAACATAATACAGTTTACAATAAACAAACAAAACTTTATGCCTGTCTAATTTTTCAAGAACTCCATACACATAATTTGATTAGGATAGAACATTTATTAAACAATAATACTATTTGATGCAAATAATTAAAATATCAGTATGGAGAACCATACATGACTTCCATGTTTTAAGATTTATATATAAATTAATCATTTTAGAAATGAAATATTTCCACAGAAACTACTTCTATCTTCAGCCTCAACCACAGAATTGTGGTCACTAACATACCACCTCACATTAGCGCACTCGATTTTCACTGATGATGGCAATTGATGGCACTTCCGAAACATCTGGTTTTGCAGAAAACATTGGACCATGGCCAAACAGCCCATGAAGGAATTTTATCAACAAACTACTTCAACTACATCTTTGTTGCCGATAACGTAGTACACATAAAAAATTATCCCCTCCCCTATCATTTTCATCTATAGAAAATTATCCCCTCCCCCTTCAACTTCCTCCTACCCCTTTTCATTTATAGATATTTCATCTACCTTTATACAGTGGGAGTGGTATAATTATGACCTTCTTTTCAGGATACTTTATTTATCAAAATTAAGTACTTTACTCTTGTTAAAACATAAAACGTTGCAGGTAAACTATCCCTTCTCCTTAACCGATCTTCACCAAAATCAACAGACCTTGAGTCCTCTACAATATGCAAAAAATTATTTGAATTTGCGGCAGTTATCGTTCGCCATAGACAAAATTCTACACACAGATATTGTAATTTTATTTACTATTTTATCTTTTACTTTACTTGTTTACAAACAATCAGCTGTGGCTTGCGTTCTTTCGGATGCCATCTTTCATTGTTACCAACTTACCGTGGTCCAGAGTTCATTTGGATGAGCTAGAGAGCAGAATGGTTTTATTTTTTATAAATAACTTACTCATTTATTTCACACAATCTTATTTTATTAAATTAAAATCAAATTAATTTCATATTTTCCACAAAACACTGCCAATTCTTTTAAATCCCATCATAAAATAAAAAAAAAGATTCTTTCCCCCTCCCTTACACATTTATGTTTAATAATAATAATAATACGTTGGTTAAAAAACAGATATTTTGACACAAACTTAAATTTATTTATCGCAAACCAGCGCTTCTTTTTATGACATAATTTTCACCCCCCCACACACACACACACTCACCCCATACACTTACGAGATCTCAATTTTTAGTTATTACTTTTTTCAATAAAACCAGAAACATGATATTGCATTTTATTAACCCTTGTTAATTTTGTTTACCCCCCCCCCCCATGTTACTTATCTTGAAATTTAGTCCAAAACAGTCCAGCCTCCTTACGTATTTTTTGTCACTCCGCACATTTTTCTTACTTTTACCTTTTGTTTATTCACCATTTTATCCGAAATTGTTAGTTCATTTGTAATATATAAAAAAAACTGATTTCTTTCACTTATTTACATTTTTGTTGGCTTGGGCGCGCCCAAAATTTTGTCCACGGACTTGATACGGCCGTACAGCACCAAAGTATGAATTCAACTGGGGCGAGCAAAGTTGGTGACAATTCTTAGCTGGAGGGGCGATCACGTGGTCTCATTCTTTTGTTTGATTTCTGTTATGTAGCCAGATTTTAAGGCGTTGGTGACCCCGCCACACATTCCAGAGTGAAATCATCAGGGTTTGGCTCTTCACGTCATGTAGCATGACTCCATATGTACAAGGTTCAAAGTTTGTTTCGCTAAAAATACCTGTCTTCCGCTGTTAGATCGCCGATTCTGTAGCTAATAAATTTTCCCAATAAAATTACCCACATTCACAAAATGTCCCTGGACAGTATTACCTGTACCATTACAACATCTTTCATTTGCAACTTCATTCATGTGAGTGAAAATTAATTTATATACATTTCAAATCACCTGGAATCTACACTGTTGACTGTAAACAAATACAATAAATTCCTTTTGTGATCACTTTGGGCCAACATGAATTTAATAACACTAGCCGAATAATAACAATAACTGATAACAAGATTATGCAAGATTTGCCATTACTTTCCCATACCTGTGATTACAGGCATATTGATATACCTGTTACTATGTGTACAGGTGTTACTATATATATTGTATGTTAAAACTGTGAGGTGTATGTAGCGGGGCATTTTTGGGCACACCTGGGGTAATGACATAATTTGTATTTTTTTTTATTTATAAATAATAAATAACATAATTGGCAATAGGGACAGAAATGATAGACTTGGGTAAATTTGTTATGTGGAAGCGATCCCAACAACGGCAACACTGCTTGAGGCGTTGAAAACAAAGTTATTAGACAATATTCATATAAACAGTTTTAATAACCGGCAAACTGTACCAAAGTCAGTTCAAGGACAATGACGAACACGAAAAACGTAAACACGTTATGTAACAGTAAACACGTTACACAACCAGACATCAGGCGATGTGTTGCGTCAGCAACTTATATAACGATGTGTGTCACCAGTTTTGGTCAACAAGCCAAAAACAGTCCACTGGCGAACGAATACAAACTGTAAACCAATAAGAATTGGCGAACAACAGCCGCTTCACAAAGTAGCGCCTGTAAATCTTCCCAGTATAACGCCATCACCACTCGCGAGTGGTATCTATAAAAAGTTTCGGCAGTAAGTGCGGGCCCGCATACGATAAAATGTGATCTTAAATTCAAATTAATAACTTTCAATAGTCATGAAGTAAAATGCAGTGACAGTTTTTGGTGATATATACAAAATTATAAGCAATAGAATTGTGCGGAGTGGACGGAATTACGTGAGGAGTCTGGACTGGGTCGAATCGCTAAAGAATGGCCAGATAAGTAACCGATATGGGGTAAAACCCAAGAAATTTTCAAAATTGTAAAACCTTTTAATTTTAAAAAGAAATGGCAGCCTAAAATATCTATACATAGATTAAAATGAGATCTCTAAAATAACTTGGTATGTGTGTTGCGTGTATACGGGAGAATGTAACTATATTAAGAAGTCTGGTTTGCGTTTTCTTTAAAAGATTATTTTAATTTAATATCTTGATTCATATAAGGTTTATATAATATTTCAATGTTGTTTTATTCTTTTTTTACACTAAAAGTTTTTTTTTTTTCATTACATTAAAAGTTTCTTTCTTTCAAATTTATTTTATGTGCGTTTCTTTTTGATTTGAGAAATGTTAATAAATTTTAATTAATGTGTAAACGTATAAAGTTTTCTTTGTTTGTTTAAGCAACCAATCTGATCTCCTGTTCGCCTAAAAAGAACCCTCATATATTAATTTTCTTATTACAGTTGGTAACAAGATGGCGCCCGAAGAGATTATTTAGAAAGTGTTTAAGTTCCCTTAGGTTAAATTAAATTGAATTAAATATCAATTAGATTGATAGAGTAGCAATGGCTTCCGAACGTAGGGACGATTTATATAATATAATTATATAAATATAGGCCTACTTAGGAGAGCAGAATGATTGTTTGAAGTAGAAAAGAAAATTTTATGCATACGTAAATTAGACGTAAGAGGTTATGTTTAATATGGGTGAGTAGAATATTTTTCAATAAGTATATGTTACGTATAATAAGATTGTATGAAGATATATATATAAAAAATTTTTTAAGAAAAATGGCAGACAATCATGAAACTGTCAGCGTCACTGACAGTGTAGATGAAAGCCAGATAAGCATAACTGCATCCCAAATCATGCATGAAGGTGTTCACTCAACACCAGTCATGAACAAAACGGCTGAAGATAATGAGATGATCAAGATGATGAAATTACTTTTTAATGAACAGAAAAACGATATGCAAGAGTTATTAAAAAATCAGAATAAAGAGTTGAAACATGAAATACAAGAAATGAATAAACATTTAGAAAGCACTAACGAAATAATAAGAAACAGTTTGAATAAGTTAGAACAGAAGTTCGAGAAATTAGGTGACAATGTTTTAAGTAAGACAAAATGTAAAAATGACGAAATAGTAGACAAATCTGAGAGTATAGTGGGGGTGAAGAATAATGTAGAAGCAAATGATGAAAATATAATAACAAAGAGTACTGATGAAGTTTTAGAATGCGATAATGAAATGTTAATGAGTGTTTATGAAGTAGAGAGAGAGTGGAAAAATAATGTAGTAATTAAATGGGGACAGAGGGCAAATTTTCCCCTTATTGTTTATAATGATGATGATGATTTAATGTTGTTTTTTCAGGGCAAGAGACCCTTATTGTTAAATGAAGTAATGTTGTATAATGTTGTACCCTCTGTCCAATAATTGTGAGAGTGTGATGTGGTGCTATGAAGAAAGAGAGTTAGGTATTGAGAGTGAATTAGAACTATATAAGTTAGAAAGAAAGTATGATGAATTGAGAAAAATACTAGAAGGGGTGATGATGAATCATGTGAAAGACGTACCTGTTGAAAGAGAGATAGAGAATAATTTTGATAATATCTTACCTGACTATGATGACTTACCTGACGTAGTAGTTGAGGAATACAAAAATGAGAAAACGATTTACCTGACATTAACAAATAACACTGATATAGACGGGACAATCCTAACTTATGGTAACAAGATTTCTAGTGGTACAATGGATGAAATAGAGTTGATAGATTATTATGATAGTAATGATTATCATAACTTGTGTGTGGATAATACTGATGAATGTTACAAATACACTAGATATATATATGACGATGGAGGATGAGCGAAAAGATCAGTGTTGGGACATTTTTAAATATTGTAAATTATTGGTAATGACCTTGCTGATTTGGACATCTGAAGTGAGATACACTTGAACAGTTTTGACGCATATTTTGTAAATAATATTGAATTCATTTGTGTGTATTGTGAAATGTTAGATAAGTAATGTGTATGTTTTAGAAAATGTTGTGTTAATAATAATAATATTATTAATATTTTTGCATTCTAGTTAAATAATAAAATAATTATGAAGACAATAGTTAATGATTTGTAGAATGTTGATAATAATTGAGATATGTTATTTTAATAATCAAATGAATATTCAATTTTAGTAATCAATTGAATTAAATAATTTGAGATGTTTAGATATTGTGATTGAATGTTATGTGTTTGAATTTTATAAGGAATTTAAATTGTGTGATGAGATTTTAATTTAATAATCATGAATAAATAAATAAATGTTAAATGGTTTATTTGGTGGAATTTTGTGGAACATAATGATTAAAAATATGTGTTAATAATAAATTTAGAATTTTTGAAAATCTGATTGCAACACAGGATAAGTCAATAATGATGATAAATAAAAAGAGTTAATGAAACATTTTAAATAATAATGTTTATAAATTTTTATATAAATTATTTAAAAGAGAATTGTTTGTTTGATGTATACTAATAATCCAGGTTTATTGCTATTTGTGTATTGTGTTATGTGATGTATTATAATAGTGTGTGTGGCTGGGAGGTTATCCAAGGGGATAACGTATTAAAAATTTGCTATATTTTAATTAATAATGATGATTTGCTACTCAATAATTTTGTTTGAATTTAAAAAATAGATGCACTAAATACTTCTTATATTGTGTTATTATGTCTTATTGTGTTGATTGCAGTAGTATGTTAGGAATAAGTATTATAAAAATATAATAATATGTTTTCAATGTGTTTATAGATTTAAAAATAAAATGAAAAATAGTGGTGATAGGTAAAATTTTCAATGGGTTGTAAAAGATAGAAATGGGTGATAGTAATTGTTTGAATAAAATGTTTGAGTCAATTCAAGTTGAATTTTGTGGGACATATAGATCTGTCCAAATCGAAGTAAGAATTAAAGAAATAGTAGAGATGAAAATAATGCAATGTTGTATTGAGTTAGTATATGTTATAGAATTTTGAGAAGTATAAGTGGAGACACAGTAGTTATGGAGATTTTATGTAGAGTTTGGAGCGATATATTGTTTATTTGTTGATGTTAATTTGTTGTAATTGTAGTGAGGTTATGAGATTGAGATTTTTTGGGGATGGCAATTTTGTAGTAGGGGTAGTGTATTTGGGGAGTCCGCAACAAGGGTTGGGACGGGATAGGGACCGATTGGCGCCGGAAAGGGTTACCTAGGGGGAGTCCAGGGACCAACATAAGGGAATGAGTTTTGGGAAGGAAACACGTATCCTATGTACAAAGGGTTAGAGAGTATTTTTTTTTTTTTTATATAAGAGTAGAAGGTGGCGATTGGAGTTAAAGTAGTAAGTAGTTAGAGGTAGAGAAGGGTTAGTAAAATTTTGATAGTGGGGTGTCATACTAGTTAGAGATTTTGTAAGGGAACGTTAGAGTAATAAAAGGGGTAAGATTATGAGTAAATGCCAAGTGGATAAAGTAAATTATAATGAATAACGTAGAATCACCCATAGTAATGAAATGGAATAATGATGGCCATAATTGAAAAAAAAAAAATAAATAAATAAATAAATAAAAAAAAAAAAAAAAAAATTTGTAATTTTGAGAAACGCATTAATAAGAGTAAATCAAGTTTGAAAGTAATTTTTTGATTTTATATGCCAATTTAATGATATAAAGTGTGTAACATTTTAATTGTAAGTTGTTTATTTTAAAATGAATTATTAATGTACTGTGTTTTCTTATGTTAGGTTATGTTAGGTATTCTGATATATACATGTTAGTAATAAGTAAAGGAAAACAAAACCAGTGCTTCTTAGCGCAAACCAGCACCGCTAGGGGGGAACAGATCAGTTGTGGATATGGTGTTGTATAAGGCCACTATTTAATATTTTGATTTGTTGTTTCAGTGTTTGGTGGTGCTGTGGCGGCGGACCTGAGCTGGCCTGCGCGTCAGGGCAGGGGCGTTGAGTATCTGTCTGACTCTACGGTGTTGGGATCTCGAGAGAGAAGTCCAGTATTGTCATGCAGATGCGGTCACAGTCACCGGACCAAGGGTGAGTTGATTATTCTTTTTTGTACACCATACAGGGGGTTGTGGCGACATATCCTGGCTGATCCCTTTAGCAAGTATGAATGTGTCAATGAGATTTTTTATGCTTCGGCATAAAATATCTCATTGAGGGGGTATTGTAGCGGGGCATTTTTGGGCACACCTGGGGTAATGACATAATTTGTATTTTTTTTTATTTATAAATAATAAATAACATAATTGGCAATAGGGACAGAAATTATAGACTTGGGTAAATTTGTTATGTGGAAGCGATCCCAACAACGGCAACACTGCTTGAGGCGTTGAAAACAAAGTTATTAGACAATATTCATATAAACAGTTTTAATAACCGGCAAACTGTACCAAAGTCAGTTCAAGGACAATGACGAACACGAAAAACGTAAACACGTTATGTAACAGTAAACACGTTACACAACCAGACATCAGGCGATGTGTTGCGTCAGCAACTTATATAACGATGTGTGTCACCAGTTTTGGTCAACAAGCCAAAAACAGTCCACTGGCGAACGAATACAAACTGTAAACCAATAAGAATTGGCGAACAACAGCCGCTTCACAAAGTAGCGCCTGTAAATCTTCCCAGTATAACGCCATCACCACTCGCGAGTGGTATCTATAAAAAGTTTCGGCAGTAAGTGCGGGCCCGCATACGATAAAATGTGATCTTAAATTCAAATTAATAACTTTCAATAGTCATGAAGTAAAATGCAGTGACAGTTTTTGGTGATATATACAAAATTATAAGCAATAGAATTGTGCGGAGTGGACGGAATTACGTGAGGAGTCTGGACTGGGTCGAATCGCTAAAGAATGGCCAGATAAGTAACCGATATGGGGTAAAACCCAAGAAATTTTCAAAATTGTAAAACCTTTTAATTTTAAAAAGAAATGGCAGCCTAAAATATCTATACATAAATTAAAATGAGATCTCTAAAATAACTTGGTATGTGTGTTGCGTGTATACAGGAGAATGTAACTATATTAAGAAGTCTGGTTTGCGTTTTCTTTAAAAGATTATTTTAATTTAATATCTTGATTCATATAAGGTTTATATAATATTTCAATGTTGTTTTATTCTTTTTTTACACTAAAAGTTTTTTTTTTTTTTCATTACATTAAAAGTTTCTTTCTTTCAAATTTATTTTATGTGCGTTTCTTTTTGATTTGAGAAATGTTAATAAATTTTAATTAATGTGTAAACGTATAAAGTTTTCTTTGTTTGTTTAAGCAACCAATCTGATCTCCTGTTCGCCTAAAAAGAACCCTCATATATTAATTTTCTTATTACAGTTGGTAACAAGATGGCGCCCGAAGAGATTATTTAGAAAGTGTTTAAGTTCCCTTAGGTTAAATTAAATTGAATTAAATATCAATTAGATTGATAGAGTATCATGTATTTTATAATCTGGAACATTTTATACCAAATGATTTAATCGCAAAAGATAATGTAAAACACAAAATTACAACAAACACACCAAAAGTATCTATAGAAATTAAAAAATTATATAAATGACAAATTATTCAATAAATGATTAAATATGTACCATAATTTATTAGATACTGCAATTATTTTTTGTAGAAACAAACATCCACCAGTAGCTACAAAACCAATTTTCCCTGCAAGATCCTGATCTTTTCAATACATTGTTGGATTGTTAATGCTAGCATTTTTTTATTCTTTTCCCTAAACATTTTGAAACCATAATTTCAAAGTGATACTACCTGAGATGCCTTTCCATTGTGTTTCCTTTTGCTTCAAAAAAATTGTTGTTGTTGTTGTGTTGATAATGTCTTTATTCTTTAAAATTGTGTGTGAGGGAGATTGCAATATTTTTAACTGAACTGTAGCATTTCTTGTCTCAATTTTGTCATTTTTTGTGCTACTGTAAAGTGTTCACTTTTTATTTACACTTAAGTCATGCCGTTTTTATTTTACATTTTTACACTTTCTGTCAAGCTACTGTAAAGCTACAGTAAAATATAAAATTTAATCAAAAAAAAAAATTACCAAACCAAGCACTTGTCTGTAATGAACAGAACACTCTGTAATAACTGAAATATATGAGAGTTTTATTTAAGGTTATTGCTGGCTCTCACATCCTACCTTCCAGTATTTGGGTATCATCCGTCAGAACAGTGAATAACTCAACAGGATACTAAGTCATTCTTACTACTGTTCAGGTGCATTTAGCATGTACACCAGAGGCAGATTTATGCATAGCCAAAGTAGGCAACTGCCTACGGGTGGCAAATTTTGTAAAGGTCATTATGTTGTTTTTATACCTAAGAGATGTTTCAAATGCCGCTCCGTTTCGTCTCAATATGATAAGAAGCTTTTACAAATATATATTGTTTAGTAACTAGGCTTATTACATAAAGAGAATAGTTCATCATTTATTTCTGATCTGTATATGAAGTAGACCCTACATCTTTTTTTTACAATTACATTTAGCTACATTATATATGTGATACTTCCATTATATTAATTATTTAACTATTAATTTGTTTACATTCAAATTTCGAACATCCTTTACTGACTCTGTAATTTCACATGAGTGAATGTCAATAGATGCCACTAGCTGCTAAAAGACAGACTATGAGCATAACATAATTTCATACCCAACTCTAGTGCTAATTGAGCTTCGACCTGCCAAGGAGGGAAATAAGAGGTCTACACATAGTACATATCTGTTAAACACCTGTTGTATTTTACATAAATCGTTTAATATATATTATAACATCGCCAAATTCAGATCATATTTGATATCTATAAGTATGTAAGAAATGCTAAGAAATAATATATTTTAATAAATAAATAATAAAGAGAATAAAAATAGTAAATGTAATTAAGAAAGAAGGAGGAAGAATAGTAAACCAAAGGTGATTATTAAATAAAATTACAAACTAGACTGACAGACAAATGACATTGACCCAACCCCAGAGATTGGTCAGATAATAACCAAAATAAAGTGAAACAAGATGGAAGTGAAGGAGAAGAAAAATGAAATTAAAAATGGAACAAACCAACTATAAAGAAAATGAAGTGAACCAAGGTGATAAAACACAGACAAATAGTGTAGAATAGGGAAGGGGGAGATGATACCATCAAATATCATAAAGGAAACGAAACCGGTGAATAACCAATATAAAAAAGAAATATTAGTATTGTCTAAGTGACAAATGTAATTCATAATTAATAAAACACCGTTAAATAAAAATACACTAACCAACGAATTAGTAGTATATGTAAGTAAGAAATCTAGAAAAAGACATGAACTTATAGATATAAATAAAATTTGTAAAGATAGTGAGATAGTGAGAAATATAATGAAAGTAACTAAGTGACAAAGAAAAATAATAATAGGGATTACCCACCAATAAACGCTTAAAATAAAAAGTTTAAAAAGCGATAATAGTGAAAGTGTAAATACCCCAAAATAATGAGTGTATCAGTGATAAACACCAATTAATTAAAGGTGAAAGTGATGGGTGAAAAATGATATTGTAAATGATAGTACGATTAAAAAGATAGTAATAGATAAGAAAACACTTAAGAAATCAATGATGAAACAATAAATGATTTAAGAGTGAGCTTATAAAAATTATATAGTTAAGGGTAATTAGAAATAGTATTAGAGTAGAGATAGATAAAGGATGCGATGTTATTCAGGGGATAAAGCCCATGTAAGATAAACAGTTTGTGTTAACATGGAATGGAGAAAGGAATTAGTAAAGATTTAAGAAATTAAGAATGTAATTAATAAACACCCTATGTTATAAGGGAAAATAAATTAAGTAAGTTTGAAGGAAGTGATGATGTTTCTCACTCAAAATAATAGTAAAAGAATGAAATGTATGTTAAACCAACAGTAACTAATAACTGGTAAAGAATTGTTCATTTTAATTTTATGGATAGGATATGGCTGAAGGAAGCTTACAGTCCATAGGCCTAGTTGTTATATTTTAGGTATTAAGATATAGAAAATAATCTTGACACATAATCAGAACACAAACAAATTCAAGACACAACAACCACTAAACGAATCAATTATAACAACAGAACAAAACTTTGTAATAAAATGAAATATAATTAGAATATAATAAGTAAAAATAATCAATGGCTACTTAGGCCTAGGAAATGTATAACTGTCAATAACAAATAATTGCAAATTGTATAAAAACAACCAGGAAATTAATAAATTCAAGACGAGTAAATAGCCGAGAATAATTTGTAAATCAGTTTAAAGGAGAAATATTAGAATAAGAACTTAATTTAAAGGAAAAATGTAAATACCAAATATTAACATAAATGTACAAACATTGATATTTCATAAAACCATACATTATGTGGTACCAAATTAATCTTTGAAAGGAATAATAACAGTAGTGATAATATTTAATATGTAGGGAAGATGACAGAAGAATATAATCAATAAAAAGATATACAGCTATTTTGAATAAAAATTCAAATTTGATAACAATGGTCATAAATCAGAATTAACCAATCAGGATTAATTGGTTACTATGACAACAGACGGTTGGTTACTAATTTACCGTTAGATTTCTTTACTCGTAATATGACGCTCTTGTTGAATAGACGCCAGTTCTTGAACGATCAAAATTATTAATTAAAACATCAAAATAGTAAACGAAATTACCAGCAAATGAACAAGAAGGAAGCAGGCAATGTCTGAAACCATTTAACTGATGTCGAAGCCGAATTAAAGAAAATAATATATTGCCGATTAACTTGAAAAAGATGCCCAAAGCCCCGAACAATTGAAAATTAAATATGATTGCAGCCTAATTCATTATTACCAGATCAATTGAGTTCATCCAGTCTACTGAAGTGTTAAGTATCTATTAAATTACCCAAATTTCCGAATAAACTCACGTTAATTATTTCTCACTGAAAGCTGAACTCTCACTAAACTGCACACAATTACTTTCAAAGATTAAATTAAAAAACTAAGACACTGAAAATTTATCAACTGGTAAAGTTAACCTGTTATTAGTTAGCGATATTTTGTAACACTTTTACTACACTCCAATGAACAAGTTATAACTACACAGTATATTATTTAAGTTTAACTGATGTAAGGGTGTGTATTTTTATTGTTGTAATCATTAATAATCCTTTTAACGTAATCTCAAGAATCCAAGACGATTGAACAAAAATAATTTTGTGTACAATTCCAACAGACGCCATTACTGAATGTCTGTTGTTACGTTCAAAGATCGATTTGTCCAACCCCAGAGATGTGTCTCATATAATTTACCGGTGCAAATGTATTACAAAAGAAAACATAATTTGTATTAACTGAATAATTAATCGTTAACAAAAAATAAATAAGTACTGAGTGTAACCACTGTGTTATAATTTCATTAGGAGGTGGATAATAATTTGTGTACATTTTAGCAAATAGGTAGTATTGACGACAAGCGATCGCACAGCCAACGCAACGAACTACTGGCCCGATCTAGACGGCCAAGGCGAGGCGGGAACAAATTGAATTATTCACACCGCCTGAGCTGCGCTTGTCATACAAACTTAAAAATTTTTTTAATTGTTTTAATAAAACAATTTGGTGTCACCCGGGATTTTCACACCCCTAGTGAACAACAGGTACGAACATCGATACCTGGTTATTCGTACGTTTGCAACGGACAAAATTTGCGTAAGTTACGTTCTAAAGCGACGACGGATAGAGAAGACACGTTACACCCATTATACTTATACACATTTAAGATTAGACGGACGTTCTTCTGGTTACAAATTGACGCATCCAACGTGTGGCAAAACAACACGGGAGATAACACAAAGCCGTACGGTTACAAATTGGCGACCAACTGGTGGGACTAGAAGAGAGGGAGATACGAAATTCTAGCGGCGATTACGAAAGGATATCAAGATGCACACAAGAGGATTGTCGAAAAAGTTGGCGAAGGTGAAAGAAAATAGAGGGGAAGAAGAGGAAGGAACATCAATTGAAGAGGTGGAGACAATAATAACCACAAAAGAACCAACCCAAGACGAAGAAATGGAACCACAGGCTGGAGATAGGGAGGAAGCCAGAGGAGGAATGGATTTATAAAAATTATGGGAATTGGTTAACGAAAATTTTAAGAAACAGAAGGAAGAAACCAACGAAAATTTCAAGAAACAGGAGGACAATTTTCAGAAGCAGAAAGAAGAATTGAGACAAACCATTAACAAAAATAACGAAACCCTCCAACAACAGCTGAAGGAAATCAATGAAAAAACTAAGGAAGAGATGAAGCAGCAAATAAGACTAACTTTCAAAGGATGTCGTGAAGAAAGCGACCAGACAAAAATGGATATGAATAAGAAATGGGAAGAAACCAATTACAAAACAGATCTACTTAGCGAGACATTAGATAACGGGTTCAGGAAAGGGGATGGAACGCTAAACAGCACTCCAGAAGGAACCAATGAAAAAACAGAAATTAAGGAAGACCCAAATACATTGTTACCTCAAAACAAAAGTAACAAGAACAAAGAGAAAATTAAACACATAGGAACCAACAGTAGAGGAGTACAGAAGAAACAAATGATTAAGAAGACTAAGGAAATGCATCAAAGAAAACTAATCAATACCAGAGAAGAATTGGAGATGATGAAGAACGGACTACTGGAGATATTTAATCTACCAATTACCGACCATGCTGAAATGATGAACGTTATGGAATGCAGAAGAACTCTAAAAGAAACTCTAGGAGGGGTTAACAATCCACCAGCGAATAAAAACTTCAGCAAACCTATCTTTAAATGGAGGATATCCAAAGTTGAAAAGCATCACAATGAAACAAGGTATGACAAATTAAGAAAGTCTATAAGAAAAGGGAAATTATCAGAGATAGAACTGCGAAATCAACCAATATCAGTGAGAAAATCAATGACGGAGATACGATTAACTTCGTTGAGTAATAAACAACATCATCAAGTGATTGAGGTAGGCACTGATGCCAAGGAACACATGGTATTAGAAGAATGGCGGTACCAGGTGGAAGAGATCAATATCACATGGACAGAAACAATTATGCAAACCAGAGCAGTCCGAACAACGGAGATAACTCATGTCATCATGGACCATGGATAAACCAAGTGCAGATAAACACTGGAATATGGGACTGAACTACTAATTACCGACCAAGCCAACAAATGGAAAAGAAGTGTGCCGTACTGGGTTCGGCATGTAGGCGATGTGTTTTAAAACGAGCGGGCTTTGACGTCACGTGCGGCCGCTGCATCTCGTCGTCGTGGGCTATGCAGACTGTCTGTTGTGTAGCGATGATATCCAGTTGGCGCGCTCAGCTGTAATTGTGTATTCCTGCATCGGCGAGGTTTCGTGGTTAGACATTCACATCGAATCTTTCTCATTTCTATTTGAACCCTCAACCAGGTCATCTGCTCTCGGCTGACGGCACTCATCGGTTCAGGACTTCGTTGCTCTTCTATATGAGTGGCTGAATAAAGTTCTGCTCCAGGTATGTACAAGTTAACGGGTTCTAAAAAAATATTTTTACCCCAAAAATATATTTTGTCTGTGTTTCAGCTTTAATTATAAACTATAACTTGTGTGTGTGCGTGTATATCAGTTTTCAATTTGGGCGTTAATGCAAATTATAGATTAACTCAATATGGATGTAAATGTTGCGGGTCAAATTGATTTCAGTAAGGAAAATGATAATGCACATCTTGCACTCAGCTGTTTTTTTGTGTCATTAATAATTATGTGAATAACGTTCTCAATGAAATACTTAAAACGTAATTAGTAGTTGAATGAAATAAGGCACAGCTGGGGAGTTCAATCCAGATTAACACGAATAAGTGGTGATGTGTTTGTAGTGGCTGTTGAAGCATTAAAGTGTGTGTTAGCAATTTAATAATGATGGCGTATGTGGCGAGATCAGGTTCCTTATGACACCCTATACTACTCATTGCATGTCACAGGTGCTCCAACAAGGGCGAGATGGGTGTCGGGTGTTGACGACCAACTGTCCACCCTCCTGGCAGAGACGACCCTTAAGCCATGATATGCCGTCAGTCGAGATCCACGCTTTAAGACACACTTATGACGCTACTCTGCCCCAGGACTCCTTAGTGCAACCGAGACACTACTGATCAGCCAAGGTTTGCTTAAGTGCACCGGACGATCCAGGTGGGACCATTCTATTTATTTAATACTATCTCAACTACACTGTGAATTCACGGAAGCTCCCAGAAGCACACTCATGAGGCTTTTTTTTTTACTGCTAAAATTTTGCAAAAACTCTCATGTTCAGTTCTGTGACTACATGTGTGAACCTTACATAATTAAGTCTAATGAAATCTATTATAATTCTTACTAGCAAAATACCCGTGCTTCGCTACGGAGTTTCACGTTGTACGTAATTGTACAATTATTGCTCGCTTAATAGTATAAGATTAGATAGATTGTACAAATTCTCAACTCTTAGTTTGTTTATTTACATTCATAGCAACAGCTATTTATTATTTATTTCGAGAAAATCGTTAGAGCCGTTTCCGAGATAAAAAAGGACATACATTTATTAATTAATTGAACTTCGAAATTTTCTCGACTATAAGAACCTGCAAACAACGAAGTTTTTCAATTTAAAACAATGATTAAAAACTCAGAACTAAATGTATTTGGGGTTTCCAATAAACTGAGATGTCAACCACTTCATTTACAAAGTATGCACTTCCCGTGATAAATTTCATTATTTGGTTTTTTGCCCCTTAGGAGTGAAAGTTTTTAAAACCGTTTCTTAGTGAGCACCTAAGACCTATGATGAAGCTACGTTCAAAGTTTCATTGATATCCATTCAGTGGTTTCAGAGATATCGTGATCAGTGAGTCAGTCAGTGGTATTTTGCTTATATATATTTTGTAACAATTTTATTTGTGGTTACAAAATAAAATCTGTTTGAATGTTGTTATAACAATTTGAAATAAAAAAAATTTAAAATTTATTTCAAAAAAAAAATTTCTGGAAAAATATTTTTTATGTAAATTTTAATCCTAATATTTAGGAACTAATCGTGTTTATTGTTTGTAATTAGAAATGAAGTGGTATTATGTTTATTTTGGTAATAGTGTCACTTTCAGTAAATTTGTTAAAAGACAATCTGGTTAACTCCAAATCTAGGCGAAAGACGGCTCTCTTCTTCTTCTTCTTCTTCTTCTTGAAACGTTCGTGGTTTCGTATCTACCGCCTTTCGGTTAGTTGGGTTTCTTGATTAATTTACCTGTTAAGCCTTTTTATAAGAAAAATCAAATCCAAATTACAAAAACAGAACGTTTATTAATAAAAATAATCAATTTGTTCGATTAGAATCGATGTTACAAAGTAGTATCGACTCACTCAGGGCCGGTCGATATAAAAAGTTTACATTAGTATTATAAAAATATGGTTCTTTAAACGGTTATTTAAGATATAGCCAGAGAAGGTTATGGGCAGGAAAGTATAACACTTACAATTATAAAATGACTTAATATTAAACAATACAATGTTATAATTACAAATAATAAAAGTTTATATATGATTTTTATTCAAACCAATAGCAGCCAAATGTCGTTTTTCCACTGCAGAAGTGAGAACAGCTATGAATCAAAATGGCCGACCGACGCATGCGCGATGAAGCATCTTACTTTGACGAAGTATTTGTTGAAATAAAAATGTTCTTTCTTCGTGTAAATGGTCTCAGCAATTGTATATGATAGTCCTGGATATATTTGAATGTCACTGGTGTATGGTGGAATAGTTCACTTGGTGTAAAATGTTGTTATTGGATATATTCATTGTGTCTATGTGTGTCGGTTTTAACCTAAATTTTTCGTCATTAAACTGTGTGATATTGGTGTTATTTCGTTTAATTAGTCTTATGTGGTTCAGTTTATTGGTGTTACACTGTTCATATGTTAACTTCACCGGTTCACAATAAACAAAATAGCTCAAAATAAGTTTATACAAATTTTCACCGAACTCTGTTTATAACGTTAACCGCCATTAGGTTATTTCTAGCAATAATCACGTTAAATGCACTCGTCAACGTATAATAATGAACTGTACTCATTTCCTTCGTCTCCTGAAAATCTTAGCCTATTTAATATATCTTATACATTGTTTCAAATTATCTTAGCTTCCGATACATTTTATTTTAATACATTATACTCAGAAAATAATTTTGTTATTAGTTAACTGTACGAAATATTAAATACATATTCGGTTTCATTATTCTATTCTGCTTATTTTGCTAGTAATTAATATAGTGTTACAAAGTTTCATTAGAAAATTATATTTATTACATTTTTGGAAGGTAGGCCTAAAATTATAATCAACTAAACGCTATAACTCACCGTCTGTGGCTTAAGTAAATGTCTTTTATTCAATTGACATGTTTCGGGACACTTGTCCCATCATCAGAATATTTAAAAAGGTCTCTTTATACCATCATACGATGGCACAGTCGTCAATATATTAAAAAATATTAAAACCACAAAACACAAATACATTACACAAAGTACGCACACGACAATTTTTGGTGTACACCACACGGTAACCGATAGCGCACTGGTTCATATTACACTCGTGTCGCAACAATATCGCAACGCAGTATCGTACAGGACATTAGATTTAAAGTTCAGCTGATCATTTAAAACATGTGGCCTGGTAACAGGATTATTATACGCTCTATATATCTCAAACTCCTCAAGGGCGTTCATGTAACGTCCTTTATTACAAAAGTGAAGGGGTATCAAGTTGGTATGAAAATTAGTATAGTTGTGATTTTCATCAATAAGATGTTTAGCGAATTTAGATTTTACATTTTCTGTGTTATGAAAATAAGTGGGTGGCTTATGTTCAACAAACCTCTTGAAAAAACCACGGCCCGTTTGGCCCACATAAAAAGCATCACAACTATTACATATTAATTTATAGATCCCTGTTTTCTTTTCAAGGACGGTTGGTTCCCGCGTACGAAGGCTATTTAAAATGTTATTTGTAGTCTTATATGTGACAACAACGTTTGACTTGTTTAAAACAGAAGACAGAATTCTAGGTAGAAAGCTCATGTATGGTATAGAAATGTATTTATACACACTGTCCCCGGGTGCCCTTAGCGTGTTTGCGATGTTTTTTCGTCTCATATGTTTTTTAAGGATATTATTTACTACCGCTTTTTTGTAGCCATTGGTGACCGCAATATGTTTAATTGTGTTTAGTTCGTCTTGATAATCCTTGTCGCTGAGGGGCAATGATAAGAGGCGGTTAACCATGCTGTGGAAAGCAGCCATTTTCTGCGATACCGGATGATAGATGTGGCGTGTATTATAGTGTCAGTTGTAGTGGGTTTCCTATAAATGTTAAACTCCAATTTATTAACATTTCTGGTGACCGTCAAATCAAGAAAATTTAATTTACCACTGTCCTCGTGCTCCAGTGTAAACTGTATATTGTTATTAATACTGTTTAAATATGTGTGTAGCCTATCTACTTGTCTATGTGTGCCTTTATAGATCAAAAAGGTGTCGTCAACATACCGGCCATAAAATATTATGTTGTCATTGTACACACTATTGGAAAAAATAAAAGAGTTTTCGAAATGGTTTAAGTACACTTCAGCAAGGAGGCCAGAGAGTGGAGAACCCATTGCCACACCATCATGTTGGCTAAAGAATTGCTTGTCATGCGTGAAATAATTCTGGTTAAGAATCACCTCCAAAAGAGCCATCAATTCATTAATACTTTCAACATTCAATTTATTAGTATATTGAATTTAGCACGAACTAGACGATCGTTAAAGCCCATCAATTCAAGGGCACCCACATTGACAGGGTTACCAAAATTACATAAGACTGGTGTTCCGATAACACCGTTAATTAACTTCACTACTGCACCTGGTTATAAAACAGCTAAGAAATTGGTAAACATCATTAAACGTAACATAAACATAGTTAATAGTCACTGTATAACCAATAATATCGATTTTGTCAATAAAGTGAAGGATCTAAAGATCGAACCTCATCATAAGCTGGTTTCGTTTGATATTGTTAATTTATATACGAATATACCGGTTGCTGATACCTTACAAATTTTGAGAAATAACCTCGTCAATACTAATAAATTGAATGTTGAAAGTATTAATGAATTGATGGATCTTTTCGAGGTGATTCTTAACCAGAATTATTTCACGCATGACAAGCAATTCTTTAGCCAACATGATGGTGTGGCAATGGGTTCTCCACTCTCTGGCCTCCTTGCTGAAGTGTACTTAAACCATTTCGAAAACTCCTTTATTTTTTCCAATAGTGTGTACAATGACAACATAATATTTTATGGCCGGTATGTTGACGACACCTTTTTGATCTATAAAGGCACACATAGACAAGTAGATAGGCTACACACATATTTAAACAGTATTAATAACAATATACAGTTTACACTGGAGCACGAGGACAGTGGTAAATTAAATTTTCTTGATTTGACGGTCACCAGAAATGTTAATAAATTGGAGTTTAACATTTATAGGAAACCCACTACAACTGACACTATAATACACGCCACATCTATCATCCGGTATCGCAGAAAATGGCTGCTTTCCACAGCATGGTTAACCGCCTCTTATCATTGCCCCTCAGCGACAAGGATTATCAAGACGAACTAAACACAATTAAACATATTGCGGTCACCAATGGCTACAAAAAAGCGGTAGTAAATAATATCCTTAAAAAACATATGAGACGAAAAAACATCGCAAACACGCTAAGGGCACCCGGGGACAGTGTGTATAAATACATTTCTATACCATACATGAGCTTTCTACCTAGAATTCTGTCTTCTGTTTTAAACAAGTCAAACGTTGTTGTCACATATAAGACTACAAATAACATTTTAAATAGCCTTCGTACGCGGGAACCAACCGTCCTTGAAAAGAAAACAGGGATCTATAAATTAATATGTAATAGTTGTGATGCTTTTTATGTGGGCCAAACGGGCCGTGGTTTTTTCAAGAGGTTTGTTGAACATAAGCCACCCACTTATTTTCATAACACAGAAAATGTAAAATCTAAATTCGCTAAACATCTTATTGATGAAAATCACAACTATACTAATTTTCATACCAACTTGATACCCCTTCACTTTTGTAATAAAGGACGTTACATGAACGCCCTTGAGGAGTTTGAGATATATAGAGCGTATAATAATCCTGTTACCAGGCCACATGTTTTAAATGATCAGCTGAACTTTAAATCTAATGTCCTGTACGATACTGCGTTGCGATATTGTTGCGACACGAGTGTAATATGAACCAGTGCGCTATCGGTTACCGTGTGGTGTACACCGAAAATTGTCGTGTGCGTACTTTGTGTAATGTATTTGTGTTTTGTGGTTTTAATATTTTTTAATATATTGACGACTGTGCCATCGTATGATGGTATAAAGAGACCTTTTTAAATATTCTGATGATGGGACAAGTGTCCCGAAACATGTCAATTGAATAAAAGACATTTACTTAAGCCACAGACGGTGAGTTATAGCGTTGATTATAAAATACGTGGCTTGGACTATAAGCGGATTTATTCCATTAACAATATGCCTAAAATTATACTTCCTGTAGTCTAAGCAAATAATAGCCATTTTCCCTAATATAATTATTATTCTATTAAATCTGAAATTGATATAAATGTCTATTCTTACTTAATTTCTTGCAATTTAGTTTATTAATGATTATTTTTAAATACAATTCAATTGTCTATGACTCCTCCTCGGATAATGTCAGTTAGTCCATTCCATTTTTAATTGGTAATTTTATTAGATAAATAAGTAATTTTACTTATCTACTGACCATATCTTTAGAAAGCCTTATTTACATGGTATACTATATGTTGGGTTTATCTTGCATAAATATTGTCAGTTTAACTGGCGTATAAGACTAGATTTATTAATTATTCTGCAGTTTAAATTCATTATATGGCCTAGATTTGATGTGTTGCTATTTGCAAAATTTTTACCAATGTAGTCAGTTTATATCCTTCTCCGACTTCTTATCCTTATATACTTTATTAACAATTAGTTCTTTCACTGGTATAACAGTGATTATTGATTGTACAATTAAAATATAACACCTATCTCTATCAAAACTGGTACCTTGAATAATACCTTTTATATGTATTGATTACCTAGTAACCTAATTAAAAAATATTTTATAACATGGGGAATGATATCTACTTTTAGATAGGGCATTCCTAAATTAAATTGACAACAAAATAACAGCTTATAACAATAATATCTCTTACTAATAATTCTTACTTGTCTAGTTATTATATGGAACAGGAACATAACATATTGGTTCCATATAATGGTTAACACTTCTTAAAACTAATTATTGACAGTCTGCTCTGTATTTCCCAATTTTAAAGATTTATTCCCCCTCTCTAAGTATAACACTAGCTATCTGTTTATTATTTCATTCTATGGAATGTTCTTATAGATTCAGTAGCATTTCATTAGTAATATTATTATTTCATATCAAATAAGATACTGTTCACAAAACACTTAAAGTTTATAACTTTGTACGGCAACTCATGCACCTTTTGAAAGTTTATCAGTTATAATTCAATAACTTACACTTGTCCATGGTGATTTATTAATATTATTACTAGTCCTTTTCTAGCTTTACAACATGAAATATTCAACCATGGGGGGACTGTGAAGATTTGTTCATACAAACTAAACAATAACTTTTTTAGGTGCACTGTTATTTAATACTATTAACACTTTTGGTTTTTGTCAGTTTTACATTGTGATATGGTTTTTTGGGGTGTTATACTTTCTCTTTGGACATTCATTTATTTTTGGGGTTTTTGGGTTCTCTCCCTATGGGGTTTCTATTTTATATGGGTCGTCTCACTTCCTTTTTTCTAGTGGATCTTCTCAGGTTTCTTATTCTTCAGTATTTTTGGTCATTCTATAATTCTTCTTTCTTCGTTCTTCAGTATTTTTGTTTCTTCTGGTTTGGTTTCATTGTCGGGGTATCTTAATTGCCTGCTTCTATCTTACCTGGGTAATTTTGTTATTCACATTTTTAGTTTTCTGGGTTTTTAAATTTGTAGTATATATATTATTTGCAGATTTTTCCTTTATTTTTACTTTTCTTGTGAGTATATTAATTCATAGTGCCTTTTACATGATTCTCATCTGGATATTCAATATATTAGAGCTTTATTAATGATCATTGAGTAATTTATTTAAGTGGATTATCTGTCATGCTACAGATTGCTCTCTTCCAGAAGTGATTAGTTCAGATCATACTTAGTTTGTCTGAAGTAATTGCTTATGACATTTCATTATAAATTATATTTCTTTACTTCCTTCACATTTCTAAAATTTTTTCTTCTATATTTTTGAGCTTATCTATATTTCATTATTAACTGGATTCTTCTTGATAGTAATAGTCATCTGATGTTCGTTATTTTTTTTTTATTTTCTTCTTAACTTGGTTCTTTATCCTTGGGATATTTATTCCCTAAAATTCCCTAACACGTTAGCTGGGGCAGTGTCCAGAGGGGCTCTGTAGGCTACACTCTCTGCTGGCCATACTACGTCATTTATTGATTACAGAGGCAAATCATCTCTGATCAATACATAATAATACTGCTGGACTTATCTACAGACAGTTATTAATAAAAATTATATAAGAATAGTCCACCTTATGACTATATAAAAAAAATTAAATATCTTTGGATACTTCACTTCGTATTTGCTCAGATCTGTTAATATTTCTATCTTAGTAAATTTCTATCTCAGTTACTTTTCTCAATGGTTAGCTCGGTTGGCATTTTATTTCTCCTTGTGGTTGGAAGCTGGTTTAATATAATTATCACTTGTTATTCAGTGTAAAGTTTTTATTTATTTTTAATTCTCTGTCATATTTTGACTGTTATTACAATCTCTTTCTGGTCATTGGTAGCATATATTTTGTATTATATTTTTGTTCTTTTCTTAATTCTTATGAATCGTTCCACTAGTATTATGTTCTTGCAATTACTCTTTTAATTGTCTTTCTTATAATTGACATTTATTATATGATCATATTTTTCTTATGGATTTATTTATAGATAGTTTTTTCTTTCTTTTTCAAAATTTTATTCTGCTCTTGCTTTTTATCCAAATGCACTCTATAATTATTAATTCCATGTGTTTATTATCTCTGCTTATTTTACATAAAAGCCTCATTAATTTTACTTCACAATAAGTTTACTCAGTTTAATAGTATCAGTGGTTTGTACTGCCATTTCTTTATTCTCGAAAGTTTTTCAGAATTGGTCCCATATATAATTGTTTGTAATGTATTATCCGAATTCTTTTTCTTCTTTATTAATTCTAAAAGTTGGTTCAAATACAGTATAAGGTAGTAAGTTGTTCTTACTTGATTTTTGAATTTTTTAATTAAATAAATTCTTTTTCTTTAACTTCAAAATTGTCTTCATAAATACTTGGTTGTAAGATGTGCTTACTATGTTTTTGAATTTTTTAAATTAAATAAATTCTTTTTCTTCCTGTTCATTTCTAAAAGTTGGTTCAAATATAAGGTAGTAAGTTGTTCTTACTTGATTTTTGAATTTTTTTTTTTTTTTTTAATTATTTTATATAAATTCTTTTTCTTTATATCAATTCCAAAAGTAGTTTCAAATATAAGGTAGTAAGTTGTCCTTACTTCATTTTTGAATTTCATTGTAATATTTTATAAATTCTTATTATTCTAGAAATCGTTTCACAAATAATAGGTAGTAAGTTGTTCTTACTTGATTTTTGAATTTTTTAATTTACATTCAATATTTATGCACACAAAATTAAATCTTCCATACATTCAATTACTCATAATATTTTTTCATGGAAGCCTGGTTATATACACCCTTTATCCTTTCTGAATCTATTTCCTTTATTTCATAAGTATTATTATTTTTCACATTGGATATGATATATGGTCCGGTGTATAACAGCAATAACTTCTTCGTTATTCCTTCCAGTGTGCTGGGTAGTTCATGATTTCTTAACAAAATTTTTTCTCCCTTTTCATATATTATTAATTTACCACTAGCCTTTTGATACTTATTTTGCCGTTTTATCTGGTCTTCTGCCACCTTGTTGTAGAATTTAGCTTTGTCAAATCTGTACATATGGTTACTGGGGAACTCGAGGATATCCGTGATCTCTCGTGGGGGTGGTTTCTTGTACATAGCAGAGTATGGGGTTATCCCTATAGCTGGATGGTATGCCAAGTTGAGGAATTCCTCCGTGGCTTCTAGATAGTCTTGCCACCTTTTTTGTTGATGGTGACAATAAGTTCTTAGGATCCTCCCCACTTCTCGCAACACCCGCTCTGCCGGATTACTGCTCGGATGGTAGACCGAGGTCTTGTATGTACGAATGCCCATTGACAATAATGTATCTCGCCATCTTCCACCCTTAAACTGGGTTCCATGATCAGTAATGATTGAAGATGGTTTCCCCAGGTGTGGGATATACTGTTCCGTTAGGATCCCCAGAATTTTCCGGGTAGTCGCTCGATTAGTAGGGTATAGCTTAACATACTTGGTGAAGTGGTCCATTATGATGGTTAGGTACCGATATTGGTGTCGACCTCCACTACGGGGAAATGGTCCGCAAATGTCTAGGAAAACCTTCTCCAATTTTTCTTGGGAAGTGATTGGGATCATCACACCTTCCTTCTTCTCATTATTTGTTTTTACCAGCTGACAGATTTTACAACTTTTTATATACATTCGGACTTTCCTATTTATGTTTTTTATATGGCAGCTCTCCTCCAGATCTTTTATTACCTTGAGGGTGCCCATATGCCCGTAACGTATGTGGTAGTTCACTATCAATTCCCTTTCGATCTGTGTCGGAACAACCACCTTCCAGATCTCTTCCTTCAGGGATGTTTTAACGAACAATATTTGTTTATTTATTTGGTAATATTGAGCAATGGTTTTGTCTCCCTCTTCTAGCCGAAGTTTGAGGTTTCTCAATTTCGGGTCCGCTTGTTGGTGGGTGCTCATGTTGGTCAATATTGTTGTTAAATCGGCTCTGGTGCTAAGAAGATGGTATATTTTTAGCACGCTTTCTTTCTCCCCTTCGAAAGTTTGTTCTTCCACATCGACCCGGGATAACACATCCGCTACTACATTCTTTTTACCTGCGATGTATTCCCATTTTAGATGGTATTCTTGAAGGGCAAGTATCCACCTCGTTAGTCTGCCATGGTTCAGTTTGCAGCTTTTCAAGAACGAAATAGATTTATGGTCAGTTCGGACAATAACAGGGTATCCCAAAATGTAAGTGCGGAACTTACCGCAAGCAAATACCACGCTCAGTAATTCTTTTTCCGTCACCGTGTAATTCTTTTCGCACTGGTTCAAAGACCTGCTCGCGAAGCTAATTACTTGATGTTGACCCTTCTCGTCCTCTTGATACAGTGTCGTTCCCAGACTGATGTTGCTGGCATCGCAATTCATGAAAAATGGTAATTTAAAGTTTGGGTGGCGAAGTATTATAGTTGCCAGAAACTTGTCTTTAATTTGTTGAAAAATCCCCTCTTGTTCCTTATGCCATACCCATTTGTTTTTGGATGATAATTGAGGTTGAAACCTCGCGGTTAATTCCGAATATTGTTCCTGGAACTTTCTATAATAATTACAGAGTCCCAGGAACGACTGTAATTGCTTCCTGTTTTTGGGTGCCGGGAATTTCTGGATGGCTTCCACCTTTTCTGCGGATGGTGAGATTCCTTGATCGTCCAAGTTAAATCCTAAAAATTGCACTTCTCTGGCAATAAACTTGGATTTTTCCAACTTCAGCGTGACGTTACTGGCAGATAATTTCTCAAGCACATGTTCCACACGGTAACAGTGTTCCTCCCACGTTTCAGATGTTATTAGTAGGTCGTCGACGTACACTGTTGTAAACTGTAGTGCTTCTTGTCCCAATATCTGGTCCATGCAGGTCACAAAGATGGCAACTGAGTTTACCAATCCGAAGGGCAATCTTTTGAATTGGTAATTGCGTCCCTCGAATATGAAAGCCAGATATTGGCGACTCCGTGGGTGTAACTCTACCTGCCAGTAACCGCACACCGTATCCCAGGTACTGAAGTATTGGGTACCATGGAAGCGTTTCAGGATTTCCTCAATCTCACCGGGCGATGTTCTATCGTTAATGATTTTTTTGTTTATTTCCCGTGCATCCAAGCAAAGCCGGACTTGGCCGTTTTTCTTGGGAATTGCGACAATAGGGCTGGTGTATGGGGATTGGCTATGTTCTATAATATCGCTATTAATCATTCGGTTGATTTCCGCTCTCACAGCCTCCTTTCGAGAATGCACAATAGGGTAGGATTTCCTATTAAACTCCACTGTATCTCGGAATTGAAGGGTACATTGATAATTTCTTACCTTGCCTGGCTCATCTGAAAATACTGAGCGGTACTTTTCATAAATTTTTATCAACTGATTTGCTTGAGTAATGGGTAATTTCTCTCTATTAATTCCGCTTCGGAAATCCCTTATCTCCTGTATTTTTTGGGACCATAAATCTTCGTCCGTGTTGTCATATACTATGGTGTTAGAAATGGTGTTAGTATTCGTATAATTAATGCTACGTATTTGCTGGTGGATACTGCTGGGAAGTGTTATCTCACTACCGACTAAATCGGCCGTCCAGGTCAGATCTCCGGTAAAAAGTGATACCTTCTCCATTCGTAAATCGATGATAGCCGAGTTCCTTCTCAGCACATCACATCCCACTAATATGTTGAAGGGTAATCCTGCCGCAATTAGGAAGACCATGTTTATAGCTATACCCTTACTAATGACATTCAATGACACTTGTTTTCTGATTGTCTTGTTTTGGCGACTAGTGGCACCGATTAATACTATGTTATTTATAGGTAAGGTTGGCAATAACTTACCACATTTTCCTTGGATTCTCTCCAATTCTGTAGTGTTAATTATAGATACATTCGCACCTGTATCGATCATTAGTTGTGCGAATGTTCCTTCGATTTCTGCATTAATATAAATTATTTCATTGTTTATAATAGGGAGGCGAGTGTCATCCTCCTCCAGTAGTTCATTTCGAATATTTTTCAAATAGTTACATCGAATGATAGTAATTTTATTGTGATGATTTGCTCTTGGCAATTCTTTTATATACCCCGGCGATAGAAGCAGCAAAAGGTCCTTATTGTTTATTACTGCCTCCTCCCGTTTAAATTCTCCTCATCCTGGTTATTAATTGGACCAACAGAGGCATCAGTGGGGAAACCTTGAGTAGGTTCCAGCCTTTCAGTTCTCTGTTCGTACGTTTGTTCCCTATTTGTATGCCGCTCCGGGTCATCTAGGCTGGTACTTCGCCTTGGCGGATTATAACTGGAGTTGTCCCGTTCTCGGCTTCTGTGTCGATCTTCGTACTCGTGTACGCTGCTCCGCCGTTGATGGTTATACCTGCGATGGCTGTTTCCTTCTGCCCGTATAAAATTTACCCGGGGTCGGGAGAACCTGTTGTTGTTGTTATTGTTATTATTAGGGTAACCCCTATTGCTATTGTAAAACCGCTCGGTGTTATTGGTATGATTGGGGTTTCTCTGGCTATTTACATTATTATTCGGGTAATAATTACTTCGATTACCGGAGAACCCATTATTATTTCGGTTAATGTTCGGGTTTGTATTACCGTGGTTATTGTTGTTATTGTTACCGTTCGTGGGGTGCTGATTATGATAATTTGGATTATACCTGTTTCCTTGGTACCCACTGTTGATCTGTTGATTATTATTATTCGATGACGGATTATTTCGAACTTCTGGCCGCTCATTTCTTCTTCTACTCTGCCTATAATATTCTTCGTTCTCATAATTTTCTAATAGCTCCGTCATCGCCTGTATGGTCTTTATCTGGCTACCTCTTCGAGCTCTTATGACCTCTTCGTCATAATGATAGGAAAGCTTGTTCACCAGGCATTCCTCTGGTATGGCTGGTTCCAGGTGCTTGGCCAGGCACAACTTCCCAAGGAAGTATGCAGTCATGGTACTGCCAAACTGGGTTTTGTATCGGCCATTGCAGATGTTGTCCCTTATTAAATTCTGGGTGGTCTCTGACCAATACTTGGACTTGAACAAACTTTTGAACTGCTGATAATCGTTTATCTCGCTCCTGTTCGCCATCCACCAATTGTCCGTCATATCCCGGAATGATTCGTCCAATAGTTCTCGACTATTGGACCATCGATTAAGAACTCCATCGGCTTCCTTTTATATTGGCGGAAGTTAAGCCATTCTCTGTTCTCGTTGATGGGGATATTAGTGAAGCTGGTTGGTCGGTTCCAAATTGCTTCCATGTCCTCCTGGTTCTGCCTCACTTGACCAGTGATGTTAGTCATCGCTTCCTCCATTCCGTCACATCTTTCCGTAATTCGAGTTCGTACTTTACCGAGTTCTTCCTGGCTTTCCTTTCGATTTTCTTCTGCCTTCTTGCGATTAGATTCTTCAAGATTTGTGACCTTGGTGTTCACCACTTCCTTGAATTCTTGCACCTCCACTTCCGTCAGCCGACATCTTCCATCAACTTCTCTTATCTGTTGATTTATAGTTATGGTTTCGTCTTCCAGCCTTTTGGTCATAGATTTCTTATTTTCCTTGAGTTCCTTTTTCATTTCCTTTCTTAATAGTTCCATTCGTTCGTCTAACTTGTCTAGATTCTCCTGGTTCACTTCCCGTAATTCTTCCCGTAACAGTTGGTTATCTTCTCTTAACTCTTCCCTTAACTGTTGATGGTCACTTTCGATTTTCTTACTGGTTACTTCCATCTTTTCTTCCAAATTCTTCTTATTTTCTTCCATTTTCTTTTCCACCTTTTTACTGGTTTCCTCAATTCTCTTATTGGTCCTTTCGATTTTACGGCCCAATTCTTCTTTTGTTTCTTGGTTGTCCTTCTTCAATTCTTCCTTTGTTGCTTGGTTGTCCTTCTTCAATTCTTCTTTTGTTGCTTGGTTGTCCTTCTTCAATTCTTCTTTTGTTGCTTGGTTGTCCTTCTTCAATTCTTCCTTTGTTGCCTCTATGTTCTTATTTATATCACTCAAATTTTCCTTCAAGGACTGTTGGTCTTCTTTCCTTTCCTTACTATTTTCTTCCTTGGTAGACCGGTTGTCGTCATCCATTTTCTTGTTCAAGTTCTCCTCCATCTTCTTGCTGTTTTCTTCCATGTCCTTTTTCAAATCTTCTCTCAAGGACTGCTTATCGTCATCCATTTTCTTACTCATTTGCATGAACATTTCCATTAATTTGTCCATTGTACTTCCTTCTGTAGTCCTAGACTTTTCCACTTCCTTGTCTTGGACATGGACGTCCCCTGTTTGGGTGGGTACTTCGGGTTGTTCCTCTGGTGGTGCTGGTTGTTTATGTTCCACCCGTTCTAATATCTTTTCCACGTCCTCCACTGGGGTCGCCTCCTTATCATCCATATTGAGTTCTTTTTCGGCCTCTGCCGCTCTCTTCTTTGATGTGGCACGACGCTGCATCTTCCCTAGTTCCCTGGCTGGATAACCGCTGCCAAGCTGAATTAGAAATTGGGCAAGTAATTACAGCCTTTCAACCCCTAATTACAGCCCTTTAGTTGGACGCCAATTTTGTAACAATTTTATTTGTGGTTACAAAATAAAATCTGTTTGAATGTTGTTATAACAATTTGAAATAAAAAAAATTTAAAATTTATTTCCAAAAAAAAAAAATTCTGGAAAAATATTTTTTATGTAAATTTTAATCCTAATATTTAGGAACTAATCGTGTTTATTGTTTGTAATTAGAAATGAAGTGGTATTATGTTTATTTTGGTAATAGTGTCACTTTCAGTAAATTTGTTAAAAGACAATCTGGTTAACTCCAAATCTAGGCGAAAGACGGCTCTCTTCTTCTTCTTCTTCTTCTTGAAACGTTCGTGGTTTCGTATCTACCGCCTTTCGGTTAGTTGGGTTTCTTGATTAATTTACCTGTTAAGCCTTTTTATAAGAAAAATCAAATCCAAATTACAAAAACAGAACGTTTATTAATAAAAATAATCAATTTGTTCGATTAGAATCGATGTTACAAAGTAGTATCGACTCACTCAGGGCCGGTCGATATAAAAAGTTTACATTAGTATTATAAAAATATGGTTCTTTAAACGGTTATTTAAGATATAGCCAGAGAAGGTTATGGGCAGGAAGTATAACACTTACAATTATAAAATGACTTAATATTAAACAATACAATGTTATAATTACAAATAATAAAAGTTTATATATGATTTTTATTCAAACCAATAGCAGCCAAATGTCGTTTTTCCACTGCAGAAGTGAGAACAGCTATGAATCAAAATGGCCGACTGACGCATGCGCGATGAAGCATCTTACTTTGACGAAGTATTTGTTGAAATAAAAATGTCCTTTCTTCGTGTAAATGGTCTCAGCAATTGTATATGATAGTCCTGGATATATTTGAATGTCACTGGTGTATGGTGGAATAGTTCACTTGGTGTAAAATGTTGTTATTGGATATATTCATTGTGTCTATGTGTGTCGGTTTTAACCTAAATTTTTCGTCATTAAACTGTGTGATATTGGTGTTATTTCGTTTAATTAGTCTTATGTGGTTCAGTTTATTGGTGTTACACTGTTCATATGTTAACTTCACCAGTTCACAATAAACAAAATAGCTCAAAATAAGTTTATACAAATTTTCACCGAACTCGGTTTATAACGTTAACCGCCATTAGGTTATTTCTAGCAAATAATCACGTTAAGTGCACTTGTCAACGTATAATAATGAACTGTACTCATTTCCTTCGTCTCCTGAAAATCTTAGCCTATTTAATATATCTTATACATTGTTTCAAATTATCTTAGCTTCCGATACATTTTATTTTAATACATTATACTCAGAAAATAATTTCGTTATTAGTTAACTGTACGAAATATTAAATACATATTCGGTTTCATTATTCTATTCTGCTTATTTTGCTAGTAATTAATATAGTGTTACAAAGTTTCATTAGAAAATTATATTTATTACATTTTTGGAAGGTAGGCCTAAAATTATACTTCCTGTAGTCTAAGCAAATAATATCCATTTTCCCTAATATAATTATTATTCTATTAAATCTGAAATTGATATAATTGTCTATTCTTACTTAATTTCTTGCAATTTAGTTTATTAATGATTATTTTTAAATACAATTCAATTGTCTATGACTCCTCCTCTGATAATGTCAGTTAGTCCATTCCATTTTTAATTGGTAATTTTATTAGATAAATAAGTAATTTTACTTATCTACTGACCATATCTTTAGAAAGCCTTATTTACATGGTATACTATATGTTGGGTTTATCTTGCATAAATATTGTCAGTTTAACTGGCTTATAAGACTAGATTTATTAATTATTCTGCAGTTTAAATTCATTATATGGCCTAGATTTGATGTGTTGCTATTTGCAAAATTTTTACCAATGTAGTCAGTTTATATCCTTCTCTGACTTCTTATCCTTATATACTTTATTAACAATTAGTTCTTTCACTGGTATAACAGTGATTATTGATTGTACAATTAAAATATAACACCTATCTCTATCAAAACTGGTACCTTGAATAATACCTTTTATATGTATTGATTACCTAGTAACCTAATTAAAAAATATTTTATAACATGGGGAATGATATCTACTTTTAGATAGGGCATTCCTAAATTAAATTGACAACAAAATAACAGCTTATAACAATAATATCTCTTACTAATAATTCTTACTTGTCTAGTTATTATATGGAACAGGAACATAACATATTGGTTCCATATAATGGTTAACACTTCTTAAAACTAATTATTGACAGTCTGCTCTGTATTTCCCAATTTTAAAGATTTATTCCCCCTTCTAAGTATAACACTAGCTATCTGTTTATTATTTCATTCTATGGAATGTTCTTATAGATTCAGTAGCATTTCATTAGTAATATTATTATTTCATATCAAATAAGATACTGTTCACAAAACACTTAAAGTTTATAACTTTGTACGGCAACTCATGCACCTTTTTAAAGTTTATCAGTTATAATTCAATAACTTACACTTGTCCATGGTGATTTATTAATATTATTACTAGTCCTTTTCTAGCTTTACAACATGAAATATTCAACCATGGGGGGACTGTGAAGATTTGTTCATACAAACTAAACAATAACTTTTTTAGGTGCACTGTTATTTAATACTATTAACACTTTTGGTTTTTGTCAGTTTTACATTGTGATATGGTTTTTTGGGGTGTTATACTTTCTCTTTGGACATTCATTTATTTTTGGGGTTTTTGGGTTCTCTCCCTATGGGGTTTCTATTTTATATGGGTCGTCTCACTTCCTTTTTTCTAGTGGATCTTCTCAGGTTTCTTATTCTTCAGTATTTTTGGTCATTCTATAATTCTTCTTTCTTCGTTCTTCAGTATTTTTGTTTCTTCTGGTCTGGTTTCATTGTCGGGGTATCTTAATTGCCTGCTTCTATCTTACCTGGGTAATTTTGTTATTCACATTTTTAGTTTTCTGGGTTTTTAAATTTGTAGTATATATATTATTTACAGATTTTTCCTTTATTTTTACTTTTCTTGTGAGTATATTAATTCATAGTGCCTTTTACATGATTCTCATCTGGATATTCCATATATTAGAGCTTTATTAATGATCATTGAGTAATTTATTTATGTGGATTATCTGTCATGCTACAATATATATCTATATCTAGCCGATTTACCCAGCGTTGCTCGGGTTCATAATTTATTCATAGCTCATAGGCACCTATTCTTGTTCTAACGTTATATTACTTGTGTATTGTATAATCTTCCTTATATTGTTACGTCCGCATTCTCACTGGAGGAATACTCTGTAGCGCACCTGTTTAAGAACATGTCATAAACTGTATTCTTATATCTGGAGAAGAATTCTGTTGCGCGTGATGCTCCTGCTCGATTTCTAACTCTGGGAGAGGGCGAACAGCTAAATTAGTTTTCAATAAAATGTCTACAGTACTTCCACGCGCTGCGTATTTACTGTCTTTTATAATTCATTGTGTTAATGTTGAAATAAGGCATTTGTTAAATTAGTGTCTCCTAAACTTATTCTAACAATACAATACCTCTATAGATTTCAGCTTATCCATTTTTAAATTCAAACTGAAGCAAGTGCATTTATATTGTCTGAACACTATGATCTGAATACATTTGCTATCAAAACTTTGTTTTTTATACTCGCTTATAACTTACTTCGCTCTTAACTTATCCACTTTTAAATTCAAACTGAAACAACTCTGAATTCACACACTATTAAGAAGTTTCTTAAGATGCATACACCACCTTTGATATCATAACCTATATCTTTATTTATAAGAACCGTGGACTCTGTCCCCGCCGTCTTTCGTGGGATCCAACCTAAGACTCCCCGGGTTCCATGGATGAACTCCAGGGAAGGCCCGTTGGATGACTCCTGCGCTATTTCCTACGCAGGAGACTTCCACCAATGCCATGGTAACCAGAATCTATTCTATTGGGTTGCCATAGTAACCAGATCTAATAGTTTTTAAGACCCAAAGGACCACCCAAAGGATCGTATCGAAAAAACACTTGTCCTATGTTGGTTCTCCCGTTGCGTAAAATATTTGTGCCAAGTTTTGTTGAAATCGGTCCAGTGGTTTAGGAGGAGATGTGGAAGACCCCAAAGAACCCCATCGAAAAAACACCTATCGTATGTTGGTTCTCCCTGTACTGTTTTATTTTATTGTAATTAATAAAATAAATAAACATGATTGATTTTACATTTTTTATGTTGCGGGCGCCCGCTATTACGTTCCGGAACTTTGTGTATGTACCACTCGCGAGTGGTGGTGGAGTTAGACTGGCAATAGGCCACCGGCACTATTTTGTGAAGCGGCCTTGGTTATATGACCAATTATTATTGTATTCATGTTTGTATCACTACGCCAGCAGACTGTTTTTGTTATATAACTGCATTCCACAGCGAGGATCGTCTCTGACGTAAGATGGTCTGATGTTTCGTTACATAATTTGTTTTGCTGTTTTGTGTGTCATTGGTTGACCTTGGCACAATTCCAGCTTATTAATTCTGTTCGCTTCAACATTTATGAATAATTGTCACACATTTACTGTCCCAAGCAGTGCTGCCACCGTCGCCATCATTGCAACCACGGAATTTACCTTTCGTTTATACGTTTTGTCCCAATCATTGTAAAATGTTATTTATTTTATGAAAAAAACTACAAACTGCTTTATTATCCCAAAAATAGGCCCGTTACAATACCCCCTCAATGAGATATTTTATGCCGAAGCATAAAAAATCTCATTGACACATTCATACTTGCTAAAGGGATCAGCCAGGATATGTCGCCACAACCCCCTGTATGGTTTACAAAAAAATTAATCAACTCACCCTTGGTCCGGTGACTGTGACCGCACCTGAATGACAATACTGGACTTCTCTCTCGAGATCCCAACACCGTAGAGTCAGACAGATACTTACCGCCCCTGTTCTGACGCGCTGGCCAGCTCAGGTCCGCTGCCACAGCATCACCAAACACTGAAACAACAAATCAAATATCAAATAGTGGCCTTATACAACACCATATCCCCAACTGATCTGTTTCCCCCTAGCGGTGCTGGTTTGCGCTAAGAAGCACTGGTTTTGTTTTTTAATTATTTCTAACATATATATCAAAATATCTAACAACAACATAACATAAGAAAACATAGTACATTCATAATTCACATCATTATTATTATCTTAAAATAAACAAGTTGTATTTAAAATTTACACACTTTACATCATTAAATTTGCATATAAAATCATAAAATTACCTTTTTTTAATCTCAATTTAACTTTTATTAATTTGTTTCTCAAAAATCTTTTCTTTTTTTTTTCAATCTTCGTTTTACACATCATTTCATTTATTATTCCCTTTCATTAATTTGGGTGATTCTCCGTTATTCATTATAATTCACTTTAGCAACTTGGCATTTACTCATAATCTTACCCCTTTTATTACTCTACCGCTCCCTTACAAAATCTTTAACTAGTATGACACCCCTCTCTATCAAAAAATCTACTAACCCTTCTCTACCTCTAACTACTTACTACTTTAACTCAATTCGCCACCTTCTCTCAATATATAAAAAAAATACTCTCTAACCCTTTGTACATAGGATATGTTTCCCCCCAAAAAAAACTCAATTCCCGTTCTCTGGCCCCTGGATTCTACCTAAGGCGGCCCCGTCTCCACTAAAAACTATCCCTATCCCATCCCAACTTATCATTATGTTGCGGACTCCCACATTACACTACCCCCTACTACAAAATTGCCATCCCCAAAATCTCAATCTCATTACCTCACTACAACTACAACAAAATAACATCAACAAAATAAACAACAATATATCGTTCAAGACTCTACATAAATTCTCCATAACTACTGTGTCAACATTTATACTTCTCAAAATTCTATAACATACATTAACTCAAAACAACATTACATTATTTTCATCTCTACTATTTCTTTAACTTTGACTTCAACTTGGACAGATCTATATGTCCCACAAATATTCATCACCCAACTTCTATCTTTTGCAACCCATTAAAATTTTACCTATCATAAATTTATTTCATTCTTATTTAAAATCTATACACATTGAAAACATATTATTATTTTTCTTTTTATAATCCTTATTCCTAACAAACTACATGCAATTAACACAATAAGATATAATAAACACAATATAGGAAGTATGTAGTGCATCTATTTTTCAAATCAAAACAGAATTATTTAGTAGCGAGTCATCATTATTAAAATACAGCAAATTTCTAAGTCGTTACCCCCCTGGATAACCTCCCTGCCACACACACTATGACCCCCCTGGACTGTGGCGTCCAGTTGCGTCCACAAGGACTGAAATTTTGGAGGAATTTGACATCTCCGTGTCCTTGCTTCTGTGTTACATTTTAAAGATTATGAACATCAACATGTTCTGGTCTATAATTATGCGCCCTTAATGCGGGACTACCACCTGGCTTTGCTGTCCCTACTCGGACAGAGTGGTAGCCGCTGTTCCCTAGTTTGGTGATTCCCCTTAATTTCACCCCCCATTAATTTCTAAATACACCTTGACAACGATAACAGCTATGGCCAGTATGGTCAGCGCGTAATCGTAATGTGCCCCAACCATAGCTGTTAAAGCTAAACCAATTCCACGGTCAGGGTTCGGTGAGGCCGTGACCGCCCGAAAAGTTGGGGAATCACAAGTAACATATCTTTTGTAACACTAAACTTATAATTTATACTTAAACGACATTATTAGTATACACTAAACACACAATTCTCTTTTAAATAATTTGTATAAAAGCTTATAAACATTATTACTTAAAAATTTTTTATTAACTCTTTTATATATCATCATTTCATTATTTATCCTGTGCTGCAATTAGGTTCTTCAAAATTTTCAAATTATTAATCTATATTTTTAACCATTATGCTATTCCACAAACTAAACCATTTAACATTCATTTATTCATTAATTGTCATTAAATTGAAATCTCATCAAACAATTTAAATTCATTATAAAATTCAAACATATAACATTCAATCACAATATCTAAACATCTCCAATTATTTACTTCAATTGATTATTAAAATAGAACATATTTCAATTATTATCAAAATTTACAAATCATCAATTATTGTCTTCATAATTATTTTTAGTATTTATTTAGACTGCAAAATATTCATAATATTATTATTATTATCACAACATTTTTTACTACATATACACATTAGTTACCTAACATTTCATAATACACACAAATGAAATCACTACATTATTATTTACAATTTATTCGTCAATAACTGTTCAATTGTTTCACACTTCATATGTCCGAATCTGCAAGGTCATTACCAAAATTTACAATATTTAAAATTGTCCATTCACTGATTTTTTTAGTTCAGCCTCCATCGTCATATAGATATCTAATATATTTGTAACATGCATCATTGTTATCCACATACCATTTAATATTATTATTATCATAATAATCCCTTAACCTTATTTCATCCATTATGCCATTATAATTTATAGGGTTATTCCCTACTAATATTTCGTAAACCTTGTCAACATAAGTCATTATTGTCCAGTCTCCATCAGTATTATTGGTCAATGTCAGGTAAGTTGTTTTACCACTTTTATATTCCTCTACTATCACGTCAGGTAAGTCATTATCGTTTATAAAAATATTGTCAAAATAATTCTCTATCTCTCTCTCAACAGGTAAGGACTTTATATGGTTCATCTTCACCCCTTCTAATATTTTTCTCAATTCATCATAATTTCTTTTTAACTTATATAATTCTATCTCTCTCTCAATACACAAATCTCTCTCTTCATAACACCACATCACACTCTCACAATTATTACAGACAGAGGGTACAACATTATACAACATCAATATACACTTCAATTCATCTACTAATACGGGTCTCTCGCCCTTCAAAAACAACATTTGTAAACACTCTGGTTCAGAAAAATTAATGGGAAAATTTACCCTCTGCCCACATTCAACTACTATATTATTTTTCCACTCTCTCTCTAACTCATTAACACACATTAACATCTCATAATCACATTCTACACATTCATCAGTACTCTCTATATATACTCCATTATTTTTTAACATCATATTTTCACTTATATTGTCATAATTATCACTCCTACTTACCTCAGAATTGAAATTACCCTTATTATCATCACTAGTCAACACTACTTCTCCCACTATTTGGTCACTGTTATTTATTAACTCATTATTTGAATTGTCACTCACCTGGTTATTTATTTCACCTGGTTCACTATTATCAAAGACATTATTACCACTTACCTGTGTTAACTCAACTTCGGTACTCTCTTGATATTGGTCTGTCTTTAGTTCCCGTGACCATCCATCCAACATTTTGTCCCTTTCGTCAAGACGTTTATTCATATTATCAAAATGTTTATTCATCATTTCCCCCCTCTCATCAAGCCGTTTATTAATCATATCAAAACTCTTATCCATTTTTGTTTTTAACTCATTTAGTAGGTTAAATAGGTCATATACTGTATACTCTTTTTCTTCCACCCCTACACTATCGTTATCATTAGGCCTATTTTCTGTCTTATTCTCTACCACTGTTATTTCAACTATCTTACCTTTATCACTGGGCATCTCACTATGTTTTTTTAATTTCTGCGAATATTCCTTCCTCTTGTTCTTCCATTCGTGTTAAACTATCGTCTAACATACCCCATTCCTCGTCGGTCATTTCACCTACAACCCCTTTAAATTCGCTTTCCCACTCCTTCCATATGAAACCACTATCATTTTCTTGTATCTTAGCCATATTTAAAAGATTTTTATTATAATACCCTTTATATAATACAACTCTCCTCATACACACTAGTTACCCATGTTAGCTCACAATACTCATAAACAAATAATTCACTATATACATAACACTATCAAAACATAACCCCATATCTACGTCTATTTTACGTACCTCAAAAAAAAATTTTTCTGTTATTTCAAACAACCGTTCTGCTCTTCCAAGTAGGCTGTATTTATATAATTATATTATATAAATGTCCCTGTTCACAAGCCAATTGTACTGTTTTATTTTATTGTAATTAATAAAATAAATAAACATGATTGATTTTACATTTTTTATGTTGCGGGCGCCCGCTATTACGTTCCAGAACTTTGTGTATGTACCACTCGCGAGTGGTGGTGGAGTTAGACTGGCAATAGGCCACCGGCACTATTTTGTGAAGCGGCCTTGGTTATATGACCAATTATTATTGTATTCATGTTTGTATCACTACGCCAGCAGACTGTTTTTGTTATATAACTGCATTCCACAGTGAGGATCGTCTCTGACGTAAGATGGTCTGATGTTTCGTTACATAATTTGTTTTGCTGTTTTGTGTGTCATTGGTTGACCTTGGCACAATTCCAGCTTATTAATTCTGTTTGCTTCAACATTTATGAATAATTGTCACACATTTACTGTCCCAAGCAGTGCTGCCACCGTCGCCATCATTGCAACCACGGAATTTACCTTTCGTTTATATGTTTTGTCCCAATCAATAAAATGTTATTTATTTTATGAAAAAAACTACAAACTGCTTTATTATCCCAAAAATAGGCCCGTTACATCCCGTTGCGTAAAATATTTGTGCCAAGTTTGGTTGAAATCGGTCCAGTGATTTAGGAGGAGATGTGGAAGACCCCAAAGAACCCCCCAAAGGACCCCATCGAAAAAAGCACCTCACCTATGTTGGTTCTCCCATCGCGTAAAATATTTGTGCCAAGTTTGGTTGAAATCGGTCCAGTGGTTTAGGAGGAGATGTGGAACATACATACATAGATACATACATACATAAGGGGGGGTTTGCCCCTTAGGAGTGAAAGTTTTTAAAACCGTTTCTTAGTGAGCACCTAAGACCTATGATGAAGCTATGTTCAAAGTTTTATTGATATCCATTCAGTAGTTTTTGCTCTACGTTGATTCTATGTCAGTTAGTCAGGCAAATGTTCCCCCCATTTTTCCCCCTTTAAAGGTCGAATTTCCAAAAATCCCTTCTTAGCGGATACCTACATCACATAAGGAACCTGCATGCCAAATTTCAAGTTTCTAGGTGTTATAGTTTCGGAGATTTCGTGATGAATCAGTGAGTCAGTGGTATTTCTCTTTTATATCTTCTTATAATGTGTAAGAAAATTACACACACACACATATCTGCAGGCTCTGCTCTAAGTTATACCTTTTATCGAATTAAAGCTATTCGAGAGTTAGTTATTTTCTGCTTTCATGTCATGCGGTCATGGCAGAATTCCGGTCACAAAGGGGGCTGTCTGATGTCTTTAAGTGTTGAAACTATTTTCATGATTACATATGCATATTGCTTATTATGATTACAGTGATGGTTGATTATTATTTTGAGTCTCTGGTTTGGTTGGGGGCACTTACATTCTCCGGTGCTAATTACTTTGACATATTAATGATTCGTAACTGAGATTTATCTAATGGCCTTGTTAATTATATATATTGTAACAAATTAATATGCTACGTCTTATTTCTTTAAGCCTCACGTTGGATTCCAATTTGTAACACTCTATTTGTGTTGCGGGCACTTAAATTATATACGCCGCCCGTTGGAAACGTCAATTAGTAACAAATATATATGTATTAACTACTTTCAACCACACTGTTGTTGTTGTAATTATGTTACTATTAATAATATATGTTGAACGGCGAATGATTTTGTAATCTGCCGCTCGCTCCCACTATACGTACCGTTTCAATGACGTCACCCACCGTTGCCAACCGTTGTGGTGTCCGCTGTGCTCTGTGAACTTATTTTTTAAATGGAACAGCAATAATAACGACGCAAATATAACTCCAAACATATATCTTTATAGAAATCATTTATTCAGTAAAGCATTGGTTAATTGTTTCTCGTTTCTTTTTATGATAAACACAATTGTAGCAAAAATTATGTGTCTTCTTTACCAGTTGGTACAGTAGTTGCAATTCTTATTCAGTATTCAGACCAAAATAAAGCGTTGGTTATTATTTCTATTAAAATAAAATACCTCAGGGCGTATCTGGTTCAGGGATTACATTTAAACAAAATATTATTCTATAAATCAAAGTACAAATTTTACAGTTCAAGGATATTACAAAGTTTAGAGTGTAATGTGCACACATGCAGTCGAATAGTGATTGCTAGTTATTATAGGTTATGTCCAGTTTATGTGTTTAATAGTTATTATGAAAACCAAAGGTTCTTGTGGTGTTTAAAAAGGTGTCAATCTCAATTCGTGATATTAGTGAGTGTTCTTAGTGTTGGTGTGATATGATGTCTGTAGTTTTAGTTGGTTAATTCTTAAAAAGTCATGTATACAAAAGTTGGTGTTGATACATAATATAATAAAATGTTCGAATTCACCAAATCCTCTTCTTAAAATGGTTCTTGGTCGAAGATAGGGCCCATGTCTGCTTCGGTCCTCCTCCCTGGTTCTTGATTCTTCTATTCAAATGCTAGGTGTTCATCACTTGGTTGTAATAATTCGTATTATGTGTATCTATCTGTATTAACATGTCTGGAATGTGTTTTCACAGTTTATAGTTAATTATGCAAGACGTTTTGCAAACGCATCTGTACGCTATAACCGTTGTTAAATAAGTCTCCTTTTATTTATCCGAAATTTCTGGTTGCTAAGGGTAAACTTGGAATCTGGTTGGTTGATTCGGATATACATTGTCATGTAAAATCATTATTTCAATGTCTGCATTTGTTCAAAACCTTTAACTTAGTATAACTTTTCTCTACTGATTGGGAATTTAAAACTATTAGCAACATTATTTTGGTCTTTACATTTGTGACACATAGACACTAAACATGCCTACTTTTACTTAAGAAATACAGATGTTACAATTTTGTTATTTGAATTTTTCTTAAATAGCTTAAAAGGAATTATTTTGCTTCTAGATTTGCAGTGTATACTATTAACTATAAATCTATTCATCCTTCAACAGTTGTTTCACAAAATTCCTAACAGTATTATCTAAAATTTACAAAAGTTGGTTTTACATGGCTTCCTACAGTTTGCCATCCACAAAACATTTGCTACTCCACTTATTTGTTCAAAAATGATCATCCTTATATAACTACTGTCTGCTTTGTTATTTTTCTATTTCTCATTAATTTAGAATGGTTGGTTGCTTTCCTGGCTATCCTCATAACATCATTACATGAACAATAACAAAACAATATATAATCAAATCAATTTAGTGTCATGCCCACATGGCTATGACTTTTATGGACATTGAATAAATAAGTTAAAATTTCATTAAATATAAACAACTGTTTACCACTAGTAATAACACCTCCTTTCACTCCATCTTGCCTTGATAACTAATTAATTAATCCTTATTATTAATACATAACAAATATATTTGAAAACAAAAGAGTTGTACTCTAACTCAGACCTTCCAGCCTTGAGTTCAATGAACCATTAATATAAACAAAACACATATGTTTTTTCATTACTTAAATTATTCCTTAAAATTAAGTTTCATGCAGTCCTTGCTGTTTTTGTTTTATTTCAGGGATGTACCCTTGATCACTGCACTACTTATTATATTATCTCATCACATTTATAGTCATATTACCTAATATTGTGAGATAAAAATAGCACTCACTTGGGATCATTTTTAGTATATTTTCATAATAAAATTACTTGCACTAGTCCACTGTTATTCCTTGATCTTATCTCTATTTGTTTTAATTAGTCTTATAAGATTAATAATTTTATTTATACAAGATTATTAAGATTTGTTTGCCCCATTATATAAATAATCTCCACTGGTTCACTTTTAATTCTACCTTTAGACACTTCTGTTACTGATTGTTTTGGTTTCACTGACACATAATATTCAGCTACTTCCTTATCCATTAAAATATATTTAATACTACAATATATCGTATTGTGTTTCTATTTGTCACATTCATTGTTTTTGTATTTGGGTTTACATTTTTATTGTCATCAAAAGAACTTCACTCTTGTTATAAAATATTACTGTGAATAAGTTATTATTTGTTGTTTTCTGGACAACCTTATGACCACTATTTATTACAATTAGTTGTATGGTTCATGTATCTATAATAAGGTTTGTTATATTTTCATTACATCATTCAAATTAATCACTTACTGATATTTCCTTTTACATAGTACTGTATGTTTGGGCCTATTATCCCTCAATTTGTATTTTGATTATCTTGATATTATGATACATTGAATGAAACCATTTGTTTCCTTATAGTACTGATACATAATCTGTCTGTCTTTATAATACTTATTTTGTCATTATTTAAAGTTCATGTCTTAATCGGGGTTAAATGTATTTTGCATCACTTTGCCTGAATCATTAATTTGGGTACGGTTAGTTGTATTACTAGTCAGTCTGAAATAGTTATTTGTTCCTCTTCACTATCATCTTGAAAGATATTTTTCTTCTTGTTTAGCTTTATATCCATTGTCTTCATTAAATCGGGTACGATATTAAGGTGTTCCAAATGTAATGTTACAATATATATTGCAACGAATCACAGGATCATGATAGGCGGGGCAAGTTCATATATTACACAGACAATGGACATTCATATTATATTGGTAGATGGTTAAGTTTGGTTGTTATCAATTGTATTTAGTAAGGTTAAGGGTTTAGTTTAAAAAAACTGTGCATTATTATTTATGGTTATTCATGTACTGTGTTAGTGGAAATGTGCGCGCGTGCACGAGTGGGAAACGTTTCCCGGGCGGTGCGTGAAGTATTATCGTTGTTTTGACATTAGCTGAACTGAGACATGTGTATCGCTACAATCCCTATACCTGTCGGACTATTGTTTACGTTCATGTATATTATTAGTATGTAGGCAGTCATGCATGAGATACGAGTAGTCTGATTACCGCTATGCATGCTGTTACAAAGTAAATGCACTCTACTGCATGAAAAGTGCATGGTCATTTATACTAACCATGTGACTTCCATCCACCAATAGAATGCGGACTGGTGGTTGGAAATTTTCTTAAGCCTGTCGTTACACAGGCAGTTCTTCTACGCCATCTACCGCGAACGGAACGTGCACTCCTTGTACAAGATTCTACCGCTTGCAAGGTGTTGTAAAAACTATTCGTCGTTAGTGAAACGGGAAGACTCAGAACTGTGTGTGTAGTACATTTGCACACATCAGTGTTTTAACGCATTGTGCGAAAATTTACAAGCAGTTCTTCACTGCTGCTACCGCGAACGGTACATACAATCCTTGTACAAGACTCTACCGCTTGCAAGGATCTGTTAAGACTTTTCGGGGATAGTAACGCGTGTGACGCATAACAATTGATTTTATATCTTTACACACGATATTAATATTGTAGTATTACGTGTGTAAGAAGTGAGTGTAACTGTATCACTGTGCGAGAGTTTCCGCAGTGACAGTATCATTAATTGTTACGCAATTGTTCCATCAAGACGTTTCCGTGCTAGTGCAAGATTTCCTCATAGGGTGGTCTGCTGATCGTGGTAGACCTTGGTATTCGCGAGAACACTTGAAGAAGCCGGAGAGGTATAAGCTCAATATACCGTTATTGGATTAAACTCACTGTCACCTGAGGTATTACTTGGTCTTAAACTCTATATAAGTTTGGCGAGAAATAAAATCCGTAGTACCGTTGTGTGCGAAGTGTCGGATTCATCGTGGGAATTGCAGGACATCAGCCCAGCTGTTACAGGACATCAGCCCAGCTGTTATAGGACATCAGCCCAGCTGTTATAGGACACCAGCCCAGCTGTTATAGGACCAGCCCAGCTGTTACAGGACGCCAGCCCAGCTGTAAACGTTTCTGGTGAAACGTCTGTCATTTGTAAGCCACACCTGACGAACCAACTATACCGCAAAGACCGGCTCTTCTCTTCAACAACATCATCGTGGGAGTCTTCTTATGTAACGTATCACGTCTTGCGTATGAACATTATTTAACATTTTAAAAGAAAGACTCTATATCAAACATTACATTCTGTACATTTCAAATATACCATATAAACTATAACTTGTGTTTGTACAATAAATAATCTTAAACCCTCCAATATAGACTTGTAATTTGAAATACACATACTATCATATCCTATGCGCCAATAGTTTAGTAATTTGTGTTGTCGCATAGAGATATTTTGGCGCTTAGCAACGTAGGGCTCGTTAAATAGCGGTAAATTTACGCTATTACATATTTGTCTATGAATATAAAATTTGTTGGAAAAATCCGACGTATAAATATAATTAACGTAATAATTGTATGTGTATTGTTCATGTGAAAAGCTGAGGATATAATTTTTCAAGTGTGCATATTCTCTTGTATATCATATATGAACAGATTTTATCAGTATATTGGAGGTAGATTATTAGTTGTTGTATGTTAGATAAGGTATTTACATGTTGATATTTTGAACTGCTTTTTCTGTGTCCATATAAACTGGTTACCATATGTTCTAATCTTGTTGTGATAATAATAACTTGCTTTGCGTATAAATCAATAAATTTAAATTTACTAAATTTAAATTTAAATTTTAATCATTATGGCGGAGTCAAAAGGGGTAGAGAGTGCTTTAGCGGCCATATTAGCTAATATGAAAACTATGGAAGAAAAGATGGAAGTGAATATACAGAAGCTTTCAGCAGAAGCCGGGGAACAAAACAAATCACTCCATGAGGAGAACAAGAAATTATACGCGGCCGTGCAGGAGCAATCTAAACAAAGCAAACAAATGATAGAAGCGGCAGAAAAGCGTATTAGCGAGACCGTGGAAACTATGAAAGCTAATATAGAGGCGAATTTGGAAGTAAATAAGTCACGACTTAGTGAATGTGAAGCAAAACTCTCTGGTATGGAAGAGCATGTAATACAACACAGATCCACGGTGAGTGAATTAATGGCCGAGCAAGACGTGCGGATTCAAGAGCTGCAACAGCAAGTGTCACGATTGCAAAGTACCTCGTCACCACTAAACTGTACTACGTATGTATATAAGACTTTGGATGATGTTAATTCACAGCAAAAATTTTATGGACGGGAGAATGAAAACCCCATGGATTTCATTCAAATTTGCCAGCGGGATCTGGAGCAAATTGGTGATACCTTAAGTGAAGCTGATAGAATTAATTTCATAGTGCGGCGACTTAAGGGTACCGCTGCGGAGTGGTTTAGTATCGTCCAGGATAAAATCAACACGTTGGAAGACCTGGTAAGACATTTCAGAGCTAGATACTGGAATGAGGAGATCCAGCGGAAGATACGTACGCAGCTGGAGTTTGGAAAATATTCCAATACCAGAGGTCCTAAAGATGCATATGTGATGCAGTTGATATCCAGAGCTAGATATCTTGAGCCTAGCTTAACCGAACCTGACATGGTAATTAAACTTGCGCACCACTTTGGACGCGGGATACAGGTGGCCGTCCTTACGCAAGGAGTTAAGTCGTGGGACGAGCTACTCACATTACTTGCAAAATGGGAAGGTATCGACAACCCGAATATCAATGGTAACAGTAATGAAACACCGCATAAAAGTTTTCAATATCAAAATCAAACCAAGCAAACACAGTCGCAACAACAACAACGACCTAATGTCTAATAGAAATACCAATCAAAAATTTAATGCCAATAAAGTAGCAGTAGTAGCGGAAGAGGATTCCGATATAGAACAGTCAAAAAACGTGTAAGGCTGCACGGCGTGAGTCTGTGCAACAAAATAACTAGTACACGTAAAGGTAGGAATGAAGTTTCAAAAGCCCGGTGTAACTATAAAAAGCAGTTCAATAAATCAAATGTGAAAGATGTTAATTATAAGAAAAAATTTGTAGTGTCCGGCCTATATCCTGCCGTAATTAGAGATAGTTTAATTTGCAATAACCATAGTAAGGAAAATGAGAAAGGTATTAGTGTTGAAAATGACACTGACCTCATTGTCAACGCGAAAATTAACGGATGTGTCGGCGAAGTTTTATTTGACAGCGGCGCAGAAATCTCGTTAATGGATGAGCGATTCCTAGAGAAGCACAGGAAACATTTTAAAAAAATCCCGATTCTGCCAGCAGCCCACAAAATCATAAAATCAGCGACGGGTGAATCTCAGAGGGTTGACCGTCAAGCTATGATAACAGTATCCATTCAGGGAATGGAAATAGAAGTCTCTGTGCTTATTGTCAAGAAACTTGTGTATAATGTTATTTTGGGAGTGGACACATTAAATAAACTGCACGCGAACATTGATTTTCCAAATAAAATACTAAAATGTACTATAAATAATAGTAAACACGATATCAGGTTAGGACGCAGGAGGGGTAAGACGGGGTCTGATTGTGAACCTATTACTATAACTCGCCCAGCGGTTCAACTTGCCGATAAGATAACACATAATATGCGGACTCACAGCAGGCAGATAACGAGCAATGAGCAAGATAAGCTGCAAAGTATGCTTGATAAATTCGAATCTGTGTTTTCAAAAAATCCTACCGTCACGAATGTCTATGAACACAGTATTCAGGTCACTGATGAAAATAAATTTGTACGGAAGACGTACCCCATCCCCCTTCACTATCAACAACAGGTTGATGCCGAAGTTAAGAGTATGCTTCAGAATGGTGTTATTGAACGAACTGATAGCAATTTTTTAAATCCTATGGTTGTTGTTAAAAAGAAAAATAACGACATTCGATTATGTCTCGACATGAGAAATCTAAATTCTATTACAAAAAAATGCTACGACTGTGCTCCGAATGCGGAGAACCTATTCATAAAATGTCAAGGTGTTAAATACATGTCTCGCCTTGATCTTAAAAGTGGATTCTGGCAGATTCCCCTTGCCAAAGAGTCGAGAAGATACACAGCATTTCTATATCGAAATAAATGCTATCAGTTTAGAGTAGTTCCATTTGGTTTGGTTACCAGTTTAGCGGCCATGGTCAGATGTTTGGAGTTAGCTCTGGGACCCGAGGTGGAGGACTTCGTCAGCATATTTGTTGATGATATTTTGGTCATATCCAAATCATTTGAAGAACATCTTGAACATCTCAAGATTGTATTTCAGAAATTGCAAGCCGCTAACCTGACTCTCAATCTTGAAAAGTGTGAATTCGGGAAATCGCAAATTAAATTTTTGGGACATATTATCTCAGCGGAAGGTATAACAACTGACCCGGAAAAAATACGTGCGATCATGGAGTTCCCGAAACCCACAAAACCCAGGGATATCAGAGCGTTCCTCGGATTGACTGGTTACTTCAGACGTTTTACGCCAGAATATTCTGGGACAATTGAGCCGTTGTTAGAACTGCTTCATAAGAGTACTAAATGGAGATGGGAGGAGCGTCATCAGCATGCTTTCGACGCGACTAAAAATTTGTATAGTAGGAACCTGCACGTGTTCCATCCTGAGAAAAGGGGCACATATGTCCTGAATTGCGATGCTTCGGATTACGCCATTGGGGGGGTACTCTACCAACGGAATGAGAAGGGTGAAAACAAAATAATTGCGCACAGCAGTAGGTCACTAAAAGGGGCCGAACGTAACTATTTCACATCGGAGAAAGAAATATTGGCTATTGTGTACTGCATTAGTAAATTTCGTTATTACCTGGTTGGACAACACTTCGAAATCCTTTCGGACAACCAGGCCTTATCGTTCATGTTGCGCTGCAAGTTGGCGAACGCTCGCATATCCCGTTGGATCATGGCCATCCAAGAGTACGACTTTACCATTAAGTACTGTAAGGCAAGCGAGAACCAAGCAGCTGACACGTTAAGCCGATACCCTCCAATGGTGGAAGAACATCATGCGTCTAATAACCAGGAAGTTCAAATTCTAGCTGTCAAATATAAATTAGAAGACAGTCTCAAAAATAGGTTAAGAAATATTGGTATGGAACAACAGCGGGACACAAAATTGAAGCGGATATGTGACGCTATCCGGATACAAGAAAACCCTAAGTACAGAATATATAAAGACGTAGTGTATAAAATTATCAATGGCGGATGGAAGATTATGGTACCGGACGCCATGGTGGAAGACCTCACCTGGATGTGTCATGAGAGTCTGGCTCATGCGGGGCCTTATAAATGTTACCTGGCAATGCGGGAGGATTTTGTGTGGCTAAATATGACCAGGAAAATAAAGGCCATACTCCGCTCATGCCACATCTGCCAAACAGCGAAATATCCGAACCAACATACCCAGGTTGAAATGGGTAACATTGTTGTGCGTAATAAAAATGACCTTGTATGCATTGATTTTTTGGGTCCACTTCCTCGGGCGGCACGTGGAATGAAGAACCTTGTGGTTGTTACGGATGCCTTTACCAAACATGTTAGCCTATATGCTATTGGTAGACCTACTACGTCGGCTGTCATAAACATTATGCTAAATAAATACATGCCGAAAAATGGTCCCGTAAGGAAGATACTCTCAGATCAAGGTAAGCAATTTACGAACACCAAGTGGCACTCCGAGCTTGAGAAACACGGGGTCCAGACGGTCTTGACTGCGATCCGGAGACCGCAAGGTAACTTGGCCGAGCGGGTCAACAAGGAGTTGGGACGGTTGTTCCGTACGTACTGTAATACTAACCAGAGTAAGTGGCCGGAATTCCTAGAATTTTTTGAGTATGCCATAAATGGAAATTATAATTCTACTACTGGGTATACTCCGAATGAACTCCAAACCGGAGAAATGCCAGGCCGGGTCTGGGGTAAACACATTGAAAGGATAGCGACGCATAATATGCCTATACCAGTTGAGATAAAGAAAATCGAAGCTAGAAGACGCATTAAAAAGTGCGCCGAGGAGCGCACGGAAAAATTTAATGCGGAACATAAACTAGTCAAGTTCAAGACTGGAGAGAGTGTGCTTTTACGAGCATTAAATGTTGGAAGAAGGGAGGACAACACAGCCGCGAAGTTTTTTAGGCTGTATAATGGTCCGTATACCCTGTCGGAGCAAGTTGGGAAAAATACCTTTATCTTAACCAACCCAAATACCAACCGTGCGATTGGTAAATTCCATGCGTCCTCATTGAGGAAGTATTATACAAAGGATCCGTAAACTCAGAAATAAATGTCAGGATATAGGGGTAAGAATGTGTAGTGATTTAAATATGTCAATTCAGGTTTAAATGTTGTATGTAAGATGGCTCTGTGAATGAACAATAATCTAGTTTTGATAAGGAATGTTGTCTGTGTACCCTATGACCCTGCATAAGATGTCGTTATCTTTGTGTCAAGAACATGTGTGTTTGTTTTGGTTTGAAGGTTACCACGTGTCTTTTGATTTGATGCTTCTGTCAAAGTGACAGTTGGAATTGTTAGTATTAATTGAGGATGTTTATTTGATTTTAGTTCGAGGGTATTATTATTATTTCAGGATTAGGAAGTTGTTTTGGGTATATTAAAAAAAAAAAATTTTTTATTTTTTGTTAGTTAATTAAAAAAAAATTTTTTTTTTTTTATGCGGGAAGGAGTTAATCCTGCAACGAATCACAGGATCATGATAGGCGGGGCAAGTTCATATATTACACAGACAATGGACATTCATATTATATTGGTAGATGGTTAAGTTTGGTTGTTATCAATTGTATTTAGTAAGGTTAAGGGTTTAGTTTAAAAAAACTGTGCATTATTATTTATGGTTATTCATGTACTGTGTTAGTGGAAATGTGCGCGCGTGCGCGAGTGGGAAACGTTTCCCGGGCGGTGCGTGAAGTATTATCGTTGTTTTGACATTAGCTGAACTGAGACATGTGTATCGCTACAATCCCTATACCTGTCGGACTATTGTTTACGTTCATGTATATTATTAGTATGTAGGCAGTCATGCATGAGATACGAGTAGTCTGATTACCGCTATGCATGCTGTTACAAAGTAAATGCACTCTACTGCATGAAAAGTGCATGGTCATTTATACTAACCATGTGACTTCCATCCACCAATAGAATGCGGACTGGTGGTTGGAAATTTTCTTAAGCCTGTCGTTACACAGGCAGTTCTTCTACGCCATCTACCGCGAACGGAACGTGCACTCCTTGTACAAGATTCTACCGCTTGCAAGGTGTTGTAAAAACTATTCGTCGTTAGTGAAACGGGAAGACTCAGAACTGTGTGTGTAGTACATTTGCACACATCAGTGTTTTAACGCATTGTGCGAAAATTTACAAGCAGTTCTTCACTGCTGCTACCGCGAACGGTACATACAATCCTTGTACAAGACTCTACCGCTTGCAAGGATCTGTTAAGACTTTTCGGGGATAGTAACGCGTGTGACGCATAACAATTGATTTTATATCTTTACACACGATATTAATATTGTAGTATTACGTGTGTAAGAAGTGAGTGTAACTGTATCACTGTGCGAGAGTTTCCGCAGTGACAGTATCATTAATTGTTACGCAATTGTTCCATCAAGACGTTTCCGTGCTAGTGCAAGATTTCCTCATAGGGTGGTCTGCTGATCGTGGTAGACCTTGGTATTCGCGAGAACACTTGAAGAAGCCGGAGAGGTATAAGCTCAATATACCGTTATTAGATTAAACTCACTGTCACCTGAGGTATTACTTGGTCTTAAACTCTATATAAGTTTGGCGAGAAATAAAATCCGTAGTACCGTTGTGTGCGAAGTGTCGGATTCATCGTGGGAATTGCAGGACATCAGCCCAGCTGTTACAGGACATCAGCCCAGCTGTTATAGGACATCAGCCCAGCTGTTATAGGACATCAGCCCAGCTGTTATAGGACACCAGCCCAGCTGTTATAGGACCAGCCCAGCTGTTACAGGACGCCAGCCCAGCTGTAAACGTTTCTGGTGAAACGTCTGTCATTTGTAAGCCACACCTGACGAACCAACTATACCGCAAAGACCGGCTCTTCTCTTCAACAACATCATCGTGGGAGTCTTCTTATGTAACGTATCACGTCTTGCGTATGAACATTATTTAACATTTTAAAAGAAAGACTCTATATCAAACATTACATTCTGTACATTTCAAATATACCATATAAACTATAACTTGTGTTTGTACAATAAATAATCTTAAACCCTCCAATATAGACTTGTAATTTGAAATACACATACTATCATATCCTATGCGCCAATAGTTTAGTAATTTGTGTATTTATTTATTCTTGTTGAAAAGGGTTATTATGAGGGGTTTTGTACAGAAATGAGGGATGTGTGTCATTTATGGTGTATGTGCTTGTGTGTAATCTTCATTTTTTTTTATTGGGGAAAATGTTATAAATTATGATATCATAAATGTGCTTACTAAGTTACTAAAAGGCTAGCCTATTTAAATTCTTTTCTATACAACACTCAAGGATTAGTAATTTTCTATTTAACTTGTGAATAATATTCTTGCAACAATTAACTTGAACATAACGTGGCAGGATCTATGCAATTTATGTTAAACTTAAATTCACTCACATCTTATGCCGTAAAGAATATTAATATATGTATATATATAATCCTGCAGTTAATTTTACTCATTGTTGAATCTATAACTTGTCATGTCATGTAAGAGTTGCATGCTTAATATAGTACACGCTTGTTTGTTAATAGACTTTTTCATTTGCAACTCCTGTCATTCACCTGGGAGGACATGTCTGTAATTGTAACTCAGACCTTTGCACACTTTTGCTTCCTCTAGGTTCTCCACCTAGTTCTAATATTATGTCTCTCCCCTTTACAACCAAAAAAAAAAAAAACAAAAAACTTATATAATAAAAGGGGGGTTTCAGAAGGAACATTGAATCAACTAAAACAATAGATAGTCATCGAAGGGGAGAACATAGACAAATACTTAATACCAATGGATGGACATGACTGAAAAAAAACGTAGGAGATAAAAACAACCAAATTACTTTGAAATAAAAAGAAATAATAAGACAAACGAATAAGTTTGCTAATAAGTAATAAAGAAAAGTATAAAATGAATTTCAAAATTCAAAAAAGTTATGTAAGGACAACTTACGCACATATTTCGATAATATTTTAGACCAATTATAAAATGGAGAAATAAAGTTACAAAGAATCCATATAAAGTAAGAACAACAAACTTACTATAATATTTAAATATAAAATAATAATAAAGGAGTGAAGTTACAGAACATTCCTACAAAATAAGATTAAGTTACAATATCTTTAGCCAACATATGAGGCATAAAAAAGCAAAACATACTATAAAGGAATAAGCTACAAAAATTCCTAACTAGTAAGAAACACTAACTTACTATGATATTTAAAAAATTATGAAAAAAATATATCATTCAAAATGATCAACTTCCACAACTATGTAGAAAAAAGATGGGAAATAAAATTAAACAAACCAATGATCAAAAAACGAAATAAATAAAATAAACATTCTAAGAGTTATAATATGAAATGAGATGAAACAAAGAGTAATTAAAAAGGAATAAAAATGTGAATTGTATCAATAAAAACCAACGCTTCAAATATTATCAAATAGTATCAATAAAGAAAGATGAAAAAATATATGACTCGAACTAAGCAATAATGAAATACAAAAGTAAAAGATTCCCAACAAATATTATGATTATTATTATTATTATTATTATGAGTCACGAGATGACTATATTGAAGATTCATTAATTGAGCTTGACTGTTGAATAAGTCCAGCAATCATTTAACTGAGCAGGGATGATGTTCCCCTGACCTCAGAAAAAGAGTAGTTTTGAACGACGGAGTTAGGTAAGCCAATAGAGCCCATCCGAATCGATTTCAGCTACAAAGTAGGGATAGTTAGGGAAAATAAGATTTATAGCGAATAATTTATAATAAAAAAATCAATAAGCCAGTTCGTAATAAGAGAAAATAATGAAGAAAAGACTCAGAAGAAAGGAAGTAGAAGATACAGAATTGAACAAAAGAAAAAATGTACAAGAAGCAGGAGAAGCTGAGAAAAAATGATACAATACAATTGATAATTTCATCAAACTTAGAATCACGTTTTAAAAAATGATCAATTTTGGTGGAAGGGCATTATATAACATCGCCAAATTCAGTTCATGTTTGATATCTATAAGTATGTAAGAAATGCTAAGAAATAATATATTTTAATAAATAAATAATAAAGAGAATAAAAATAGTAAATGTAATTAAGAAAGAAGCAGGAAGAATAGTAAACCAAAGGTGATTATTAAATAAAATTACAAACTAGACTGACAGATAAATGACATTGACCCAACCCCAGAGATTGGCCAGATAATAACCAAAATAAAGTGAAACAAGATGGAAGTGAAGGAGAAGAAAAATGAAATTAAAAATGGAACAAACCAACTATAAAGAAAATAAAGTGAACCAAGGTGATAAAACACAGACAAATAGTGTAGAATAGGGAAGGGTAATTGTAACTGTAACTGTAATTGTAACTCAGACCTTTGCACACTTTTGCTTTCTCTAGGTTCTCCACCTAGATCTAATATTATGTCTCTCCCCTTTACAAAAAAAAACTTAATAAAAATAGAATAAAATAAAATTAAAAAAAATTAAAAAAAAAAAACTTATAAAATAAAAGGGGGGTTTCAAATGCTAGATAAGAGCGTGGTTATGATTCTATGGATGTAGTAGATATTATTTCTGCTTTATTTTTCTGAACTTTGGAAGTTTTAGAATCTGGGGACTTGCACTTATTTTCTTAAATGAAACTTGGTGTGGCTACAGGCATGTCAGCTGGTGTTGGGACTTGCAAATTATTTCAATTTATTAGTTTTTGATCGGAGTCCAAGTGTTGAAAGAAAAGTTAATTGTAATGTAACGGTTTAATAAAATGAATAATCAGAATAATAACATATTTTATAAAAATGAATAAGGGTTGATTAAGTTTAAAATGATTTAATATGTGTTAGTGTTTAAGTAATTATTTTGTTATGTTGAGTGTAAGGTAGGTTTTGGAAAGGGGTTATAAACATGTGATTGATGGTTTTCAAAATAAATATGAGCTGATGGATTTACTTGCGCATACTCTGGAGCTTAGACAGATTTTGAACATGATGGGAGCCGTCAGTACTTGTTGATTTTGATTGGGACTTGTTATATGGAATAGACGTGTTTTATAGCACCCCCGTTATGTAGTATTTATTTATTGAGGGCGTTGCGTTGCGGTATAGTGGATTCTGAATGCGGTTATGGTCCGACCAGATGTCATGGAGTTGATAGTTATATATTTTCGGATTATGTTGAATGTTATGTATACTTTGTGGATTGTGTATAGTGAGTCTGTTGTTGTTTTGTGTCTTGTTCTCTTCTGGGCATTTTGAATGGCTGTTTCTTTGCCTTATGATACACCCATCTCGTCGTATCGCTAGAGCATTCTGGAGCCACTTGTATGATCAAGTTCTTCGTGTCGTTTTCTTTGATTGTTGCTTTTACGTTGGTGTGTGAAGATTGCGCGGTCATATCCACTTCAGTGAATGTGGATTTATTTGTAAAAGATGAGCTCGAGTGGGAGGTCCGGTTCCGGGGTCGGAAGCCGCAGGAGACGGTTGTTTCATTAAGGAAGCAACTGCGCGAGGCTCTTGCCTCCGGTGAGGCACCGAGTGGGAGAGTGTTGCTCACGGATGTCACGGCCGAGGTGGAACTGTGTACGGAAAAATTCTCTGAACTGCGAAATTTGGCCGAAGGCCTGCAGTCAGCGGCACCCGCCTCTACGGCCAGACAGAGGGTGCGCGCCAATGGTTACAACATGTTTTGTGCCGATTACAGAATGCTGAGTCACAGGCTACCACCTCGGAATTAGAAAAAAATGTTATCCCTCTTAGGGAGCAAGTGGCGATGGCATTGCGAGAGTTTTCTCTCGGCCAGCGTCGTCCCGTGGATACGAATTCCGGTTCTTCTTCTTCTTCTTTTGAGACGGCGGCCAAGTTGGAGCCCCCTGCGCATGTTCCTGCCCTTTCGGGGATGGCTGCAGCGAGCTATCACAAGCTCCCTAACCCACTGTCGGAAGTCATTCAGCGCCTCCCGGTTGTGGACGGTTTGGATCTTGAGGCTCTTTTGAAATTCCTGCGTATTCTTTTTCAGTTAGCAGATTTCCCGGGGCTGTCGGAGCGGACCTTGCTTGAGCTCATTTACCCGTACTGCCGGGGATCTATGGCTGAGCGGCTGACGAGCACCCTTTGGGATGGTGGTGGCATTGACCATTTTCATCGGGAAGTCCTGGACGCTTTTATACCGGGAAGGCTGCACGATCAGCTACGACATAAACATTTTTATAGAGTCCAAGCAAGTGGGGAGGCCCTCGGTCATTTCATTTCTAGTGTCAAAGACGCGGCCAGGATTCTGAGGCTGGGGTTGTCAGAATCTGACATTATTCAAACTATTCTGGAGGGCGTGACGCCTCAAGTACGGTCAGGTCACGCTTGGTATTTGCTGTACGTCCCCAAAGTTTTATCGATTTGGACCGGCTATGTGCCGTGTCAAAGACTATACAAGGTAATGACGACATTAGAGGCCACGAGGCTAGGAGGAGTTCAGATCACCAGGTTGTAGAGCGACGTGTTGGGCAACCCGGGTTTTGGGGTTCTCGGTCTGCGCCTGTTCAGAGCTGTGAGGCGCGAGAATTATTTTGTTCCAGGTGTCATAAACCCGGTCACGTTGCGCGTTATTGTTCCGACTTTAGACAGCGTCCGGGGACTTCCCGAAAGATAAACAATTCAAAAAACGTAAGCACCCGGGGAAGATAGGTCGGAAGCGGTCTTCCCTGTTAGGTCACTCTGCTCCTGTTTCACTTAACTCCAGGCGGGTAGTAGGTCCCGGATCGTCTGGCTCCAAGGTCCTGCAAACTGTCTCCAACTACAGTTCGGTATGCCCCTTCCTGTTGGTCGAGTTGAAAAAGGGTCAGCTCAGAGCCTTAGTTGACTCTGGATCAGCCCGATGCATAATTTCATCAAGAGTATGTGCGGACCTTGAAAAACAGGGCTTACTAATAGGGTCGGATCGGTCTTCGGTGGTATGCTGGACTGCATCGCGGGAAATTCTGCCCATCTACCGGGTGGTTTCCTTAAAGATTAAAATCGAGTGTTTTTCATGGGTGTGGCGATTTTTGGTTTCTCCGGCTCTGGGAGTCGACTGTATCGTGGGTGCCGATTTAATCTCCAAGAGTGGTCTCGTTTTAGACATTCAAGGGCACCACTGTTATTTTAAGTTTAATCGGGAAGTTGTCATTCCTTTCCTTGGGTACCAGGGAGCTAAGGGAGGTATCCAGGAGGTTATGTGTCCCGATTCAGGAAGAGACCATCTCACTCCGTCCCAGAAGCTTGCCTTAGATCATTTGTGTGAGCAATTCCCTACTGTATTAACTCCCAACTTGGGGCTCACACATCTTTTGGAGTATAAGATCCGGTTAACGGACTCCGCTGCTGTACGTTCACACCCATACAAGTTCGCTCCTCCGAAGATGGATGTTCTAAGAGAGAAGGTTCAGGAATTGCTTAAACAAGGGGTCATTGAGCCTTCTAATTCTAGCTATGCCAGTCCAGCATTTCTGGTGCCCAAGCCTGGGGGTAAACAGCGTATGGTCATTGACTATCGCAAATTAAATGCTAACATTGAGGTAGATTCTGTTCCTCTTCCTGATTTACATTCTGCTTTTGATTGGTTTAGTGGGGCCAGATACTTCACCACCTTTGACCTCAATGCCGCCTATCATCAGATTCCTCTGTGTAAGGAAAGCCGTCCTTATACGGCATTCTGCGTGCCATGGAATCTTTACCAGTATACTAGAGTACCCATGGGTCTGGCTGTGGGGGCCCAAACCCTCACGCGACTTCTTGACACTGTATTCCATGATGTGAAATTTAAGTTTATCTTCAATTATCTGGACGACCTTTTAGTCTACAGCAAAACATTCGAGGAGCATCTGTGTCACCTGAGAGAGGTGATGTGTCGGTTGAGGAGTGCTGGCCTCACTGTTGTACTGCTGTTAAAATGCAACTCAGTACATAAGAGGAAAATAATAAATTTTAAAAGAAAAAATATATAAATTTATTAGAATTGTAACATATGTTTGAAAATGTAAACAAAAACATTGTATCGACTCACCCATCAACATAGAGGTAGATGCCTATATGAGATAAAACAGTATAAAGATATATGTTATGAAAAGAATATATGAAATTTGAAATGAATATTATAATAAGAGGAAATAGTAAGAGAATGATCATATTATAAATACAAACTAGAATTCAGGATATTAGAAATAAAATAAATATATTTAATAAGAAGTAGAAAAGTTATATAAGTTTTTAAGAGGTATATGATAAAAAGATGTAACGAAGGTAGGGAATTATCAATGTGGCAAATATGTAAATTGTTAGAGATTGTTTTGGAGAGTGATGAAGAAAAAATATATTAGTCTAATTTAATACCAAATACTATAAAGATGAAAGAGAGGAATTATGTAAAAGGAGTCTAAATTTATATCTAAGGAAAGTAACATGAGTAGTCTAATTTTATATTGAATACTATAAAGATGAAACAGAGGAATTATGTAAATAGAGTCTAATTTTTAATTCAATCAGAGTCACATTAAGAATATTAAATTATAATAACTGTTGTACATCATAAAAGTAATGTAACTTGGAAAAGAAAATAAAGCAAAGGATTTTGAATAGTGATTCCAGAGTTTGATTATAATATCGAATAAATAAATAATAATACAAAAAATATAACAATATCCTGAATAGAACGACGACAGAAGAGGAAAATCTTGGACTGGAGAAGAGTTTCAGTGGCCCTAACGAATAATTAAGTGTTCAAAGGAGACATCGGTGTTGCAGTAATCTTGGAGAGCGGTATCCAGCGGTAAGAGCAATAAGAGATTCGTGTGAAGAAACAGATTGCCAAGCTGAATATTGCTGTTGAAGAAAGGTAAACAACAACCAGAAGTGAACCCGTGGCAGCTAGAAGAATTCAGAGACGGTTAAGTTACACTAATACGTTAGTTATTTTTTACATGGTTAATTACCAAAGTACTACCCATTAACTGAATCTGGGTTGGTTTAAAGAAAAGAATTTAATAGATATAATCGTAAATACGATAAAATAACTTAATAATCATTAACCCTGAGAAAAAAGAGTTTCTTTACATGTACTGGTAAATAAAAAATATAATAACAGTAGGTACAGATCTTTATTACAATACCTGTAATAAAATATCGGTATGGAGAACCATACATGACTTCCATATTCTAAGATTTATATTTAAAATCATTTTCAGCCAAACAGCCAGGCTGTGTCTTACCTGCCTTTTTATTGCTGTATTAAATGAAAAATATTATATTACATTAAAATGAAAAAATTATAATTTTATTGCCTGGCAACAAAATTATTTTATTTTTAACAATTACCATTGTTTCAAAAAGTTTAAATAAATTTTCAAGTACTTTACTCTTGTTAAAACGTAAAAGGTTGCAGGTAAACTACCCCTTCCCCTCAACCGATCTTCACCAAAATCGAAAGTCTCATAGACACACAGACAGACAGACAGACAGACACACAGACACTTTTCGGAAAACGACTTTTTTTCATGTTTTGAGTGTAGTAGAATCAGAATCTGCAATAATCTCGAACACGATTTTTTTTGCCATCACCATACTTCCATTCCTTAAGGAATATGGAAGTAAAATTAACCTTGATAAAAAACCGTTGTTGGTAAACTACCCCTTTCTCTTAACCGATCTTCACCAAAAACGATAGGTCTTGAGACCTCTACAATTTAGGGATGTATGCAAAAAATTATTTAATTCTGTTTGAATTTGCGGCTGTTATCGTTTGCCATGGAAAATACGTTTGATAAAAAAACGTTGCCGGTAAACTACCCCTTCCCCTTAACCCATCTTAACCAAAAACAACAGGTCTTGAGTACTCTACAAGTCAGGGCTGTATGCAAAAAATTATTTGATTCTGTTTGAACTTGCGGCTGTTATCGTTTGCCATAGAAAATACACTTTTTAAAAAAAACGTTGTAGGTAAACTACCCCTTTCCCTTAACCGATCTTCACCAAAAACAATAGGTCTTGAGAACTCTACAATTTTGGGCTGTATGCAAATAATCTTTTAATTCTGTTTGAATTTGCGGCTGTTATCGTTTGCCATAAGAAATACCCTTGTTAAAACATAAAACGTTACAGGTAAACTACCCCTTTCCCTTAACCGATCTTCACCAAAAACAATACGTTTTGAGAACTCTATAATTCAGGGCTGTATGCGAAACATTATTTGATTCTGTTTGAATTTGCGGCTGTTATCGTTTACCAAAAAAAAAAATTTCCCTTGATAAAAAAAAACCGTTGCCGGTAAACTACCCCTTTTCCTCAACCGATCTTCACCAAAAACAACAGGTCGCGAGTACTCTACAAATCAGGACGGTATGCAAAAAATTATTTGATTCTGTTTGAATTTGCGGCAGTTATCGTTTGCCATAGAAAAAAAATCTACAGACAGACACACACACAGACAGACAGACACACACAGACACTTTACGAAAAATGACTTTTTTTCATGTTTTGAGTGTAGTACAATCATATTCTGCAATAATCTCGAACACGATTTTTTTTGCCATCACCATACTTCCATTTCCTTAAGGAACATGGAAGTAAAAATTACCCTTGATAAAAAACCGTTGCAGGTAAACTACCCCTTTCCCTTAACCGATCTTCACCAAAAACGACAGGTCTTGAGAACTCTACAATTTAGGGTTGTATGCAAAATATTAAATGATTTTGAGTGAATTTGCGGCTGTTATCGTTTGCCATAAAAAATACCCTTGATAAAACAAAAAACGTGGCAGGTAAACTACCCCTTTCCCTCAAACGATCTTCACCAAAAACAACAGGTCTTTAGTACTCAAGAAATCAGGGCTGTATGCAAAAACGTATTTGATTCTGTTTGAATTTGCGGCTCTTATCGTTTGCCATAAAAAATACCCTTAAAAACATAAAACGTTGCTGGTAAACTACCCCTTTTCCTTAACCGATCTTCACCAAAAACAAAAGGTCTTGAGAACTCTACAATTTAGGGCAGTATGCAAAACATTATTTGATTATGTTTGAATTTGCGGCTGTTATCGTTTGCCAAAATAAATACCATTGTTAAAACATAAAACGTTGCCGGTAAACTACCCCTTTCCCTTAACCGATCTTTACCAAAATCAACAGATCGTGAGAACTCTACAATTCAGGGCTGTATGCGAAACATTATTTGATTCTGTTTGAATTTACGGCTGTTATCGTTTGCCAAACAAACAAAATTACCCTTGATAAAAAAAAACCGTTGCCGGTAAACTACCCCTTTCCCTCAACCGATCTTCACCAAAAACGAAAGGTCGCGAGTATTCTACAAATCAGGGCTTCATGCAAAAAATTATTGAATCTGTTTGAATTTGCGGCTGTTATCGTTTGCCATAGAAAAAAAATCTACACACACACACACACACACACACACACACACACACACACACACACACACACATTTCGGAAAACGACTTTTTTTCATGTTTTGAGTGTAGTAGAATCAGAATCTGCAATAATCTCGAACACGATTTTTTTTGCCATCACCATACTTCCATTCCTTAAGGAATATGGAAGTAAAAATTACCATTGATAAAAAACCGTTGCAAGTAAACTACCCCTTTCTCTTAACCGATCTTCACCAAAAACGATAGGTCTTGAGACCTCTACAATTCAGGGATGTATGCAAAAAATTATTTGATTCTGGTTGAATTTGCGTCTGTTATCGATTGCCATAGAAAATACGCTTGATAAAAAACGTTGCAGGTAAACTACCCCTTCCCCATAACCCATTTCACCAAAAACAGGAGGTCTTGAGTACTCTACAAGTCAGGGCTGTATGCAAAAAATTATTTGATTCTGTTTGAACTTGCGGCTGTTATCGTTTTCCATAGAAAATACCCTTGTTAAAAAAAACGTTGTAGGTAAACTACCCCTTTCCCTTAACCGATCTTCACCAAAAACAATAGGTCTTGAGAACTCTAGAATTTAGGGCGGTATGCAAATAATCTTTTGATTCTGTTTGAATTTGCGGCTGTTATCGTTTGCCATAGAAAATACGCTTGATAAAAAAACGTTGTAGGTAAACTACCCCTTCCCTTTAACCGATCTTCACCAAAAACAAGAGGTCTTGAGTACTCTACAAATCAGGGCCGCATGCAAAACATTATTTGATTCTGTTTGAATTTGCGGCTGTTATCGTTTGCCATAGAAAATACCCTTGTTAAAAAAACGTTGCAGGTAAACTACCCCTTTCCCTCAACCGATCTTCACTAAAAACTATAGGTCTTGAGAACTCTACAATTTAGGGCTGTATGCAAATAATCTTTTGATTCTGTTTGAATTTGCGGCTGTTATCGTTTGCCATAGGAAATACCCTTGTTAAAACATAAAACGTTACAGGTAAACTACCCCTTTCCCTTAACCGATCTTCACCAAAAACCATAGGTCTTGAGAACTCTGCAATTCAGGGCTGCATACGAAACATTATTTGATTCTGTTTGAATTTGCGGCTGTTATCGTTTGCCAAAAAAAAAAAAATTTCCCTTGATAAAAAAAAACCGTTGCAGGTAAACTACCCCTTTCCCTCAACCGATCTTCACCAAAAACAATAGGTCGTGAGTACTCTACAAATCAGGGCAGTATGCAGAAAATTATTTGATTCTGTTTGAATTTGCGGCAGTTATCGTTTGCCATAGAAAAAAATACGCTTGATAAAAAAACGTTGCAGGTAAACTACCCCTTTCCCTTAACCGATCTTCACCAAAAACAATAGGTCTTGAGTACTCTACAAATCAGGGCTGTATGCAAAACATTATTTGATTCTGCTTGAATTTGCGGCTGTTATTGTTTGCCATAGAAAATACCCTTGTTAAAAAAACGTTGCAGGTAAACTACCCCTTTCCCTCAACCGAACTTCACCAAAAACAATAGGTCTTGAGAACTCTACAATTTAGGGTTGTATGCAAATAATCAATTGATTCTGTTTGAATTTGCGGCTGTTATCGTTTGCCATAGGAAATACCCTTGTTAAAACATAAAACGTTACAGGTAAACTACCCCTTTCCCTTAACCGATCTTCACCAAAATCAACAGATCTTGAGAACTCTACAATTCAGGGCTGTATGCGAAACATTATTTGATTCTGTTTGAATTTGCGGCTGTTATCGTTTGCCAAACAAACAAAATTACCCTGCTAAAAAAAAATCGTTGCAGGTAAACTACCCCTTTCCCTCAACCGATCTTCACCAAAAACAATAGGTCGCGAGTACTATGCAAATCAGGGCTGCATGCAAAAAATTATTTGATTCTGTTTGAATTTGCGGCAGTTATCGTTTCCCATAGAAAAAAAATCTACAGACAGACACACAGACAGACAGACAGACAGACAGACAGACAGACAGACACACACACAGACACTTTTCGGAAAACGACTTTTTTTCATGTTTTGAGTGTAGTAGTATCAGAATCTGCAATAATCTCGAACACGATTTTTTTTGCCATCACCATACTTCCATTCCTTAAGGAATATGGAAGTAAATATCGGTATGGAGAACCATACACGACTTCCATATTCTAAGATTTATATTTAAAATCATTTTCAGCCAAACAGCCAGGCTGTGTCTTACCTGCCTTTTTATTGCTGTATTAAATGAAAAATATTATATTACATTAAAATGAAAAAATTATAATTTTATTGCCTGGCAACAAAATTATTTTATTTTTAACAATTACCATTGTTTCAAAAAGTTTAAATAAATTTTCAAGTACTTTACTCTTGTTAAAACGTAAAAGGTTGCAGGTAAACTACCCCTTCCCCTTAACCGATCTTCACCAAAATCGAAAGTCATTGAGACCTCTACAATTCAGGGACGTATGCAAAACATTATTTGATTCTGTTTGCATTTGCGGCTGTTATCGTTTGCCATAGAAAATACGCTTGATAAAAAAACGTTGCAGGTAAACTACCCCTTCTCCTTAACCGATCTTCACCAAAAACAATAGATCTTGAGTACTCTACAAATCAGGGCTGTATGCAAAACATTATTTGATTCTGTTTGAATTTGCGGCTGTTATCGTTTGCCATAGAAAATACCCTTGTTAAAAAAACGTTGCAGGTACACTACCCCTTTCCCTCAACCGATCTTCACCAAAAACAATAGGTCTTGAGAACTCTACAATTTAGGGCTGTATGCAAATAATCTTTTGATTCTGTTTGAATTTGCGGCAGTTATCGTTTGCCATAGAAAAAAATACGCTTGATAAAAAAACGTTGCAGGTAAACTACCCCTTTCCCTTAACCGATCTTCACCAAAAACAATAGGTCTTGAGTACTCTACAAATCAGGGCTGTATGCAAAACATTATTTGATTCTGCTTGAATTTGCGGCTGTTATTGTTTGCCATAGAAAATACCCTTGTTAAAAAAACGTTGCAGGTAAACTACCCCTTTCCCTCAACCGAACTTCACCAAAAACAATAGGTCTTGAGAACTCTACAATTTAGGGTTGTATGCAAATAATCAATTGATTCTGTTTGAATTTGCGGCTGTTATCGTTTGCCATAGGAAATACCCTTGTTAAAACATAAAACGTTACAGGTAAACTACCCCTTTCCCTTAACCGATCTTCACCAAAATCAACAGATCTTGAGAACTCTACAATTCAGGGCTGTATGCGAAACATTATTTGATTCTGTTTGAATTTGCGGCTGTTATCGTTTGCCAAACAAACAAAATTACCCTGCTAAAAAAAAATCGTTGCAGGTAAACTACCCCTTTCCCTCAACCGATCTTCACCAAAAACAATAGGTCGCGAGTACTATGCAAATCAGGGCTGCATGCAAAAAATTATTTGATTCTGTTTGAATTTGCGGCAGTTATCGTTTCCCATAGAAAAAAAATCTACAGACAGACACACAGACAGACAGACAGACAGACAGACAGACACACACACAGACACTTTTCGGAAAACGACTTTTTTTCATGTTTTGAGTGTAGTAGTATCAGAATCTGCAATAATCTCGAACACGATTTTTTTTGCCATCACCATACTTCCATTCCTTAAGGAATATGGAAGTAAATATCGGTATGGAGAACCATACACGACTTCCATATTCTAAGATTTATATTTAAAATCATTTTCAGCCAAACAGCCAGGCTGTGTCTTACCTGCCTTTTTATTGCTGTATTAAATGAAAAATATTATATTACATTAAAATGAAAAAATTATAATTTTATTGCCTGGCAACAAAATTATTTTATTTTTAACAATTACCATTGTTTCAAAAAGTTTAAATAAATTTTCAAGTACTTTACTCTTGTTAAAACGTAAAAGGTTGCAGGTAAACTACCCCTTCCCCTTAACCGATCTTCACCAAAATCGAAAGTCATTGAGACCTCTACAATTCAGGGACGTATGCAAAACATTATTTGATTCTGTTTGCATTTGCGGCTGTTATCGTTTGCCATAGAAAATACGCTTGATAAAAAAACGTTGCAGGTAAACTACCCCTTCTCCTTAACCGATCTTCACCAAAAACAATAGATCTTGAGTACTCTACAAATCAGGGCTGTATGCAAAACATTATTTGATTCTGTTTGAATTTGCGGCTGTTATCGTTTGCCATAGAAAATACCCTTGTTAAAAAAACGTTGCAGGTACACTACCCCTTTCCCTCAACCGATCTTCACCAAAAACAATAGGTCTTGAGAACTCTACAATTTAGGGCTGTATGCAAATAATCTTTTGATTCTGTTTGAATTTGCGGCTGTTATCGTTTGCCATAGGAAATACCCTTGTTAAAACATAAAACGTTACAGGTAAACTACCCCTTTCCCTTAACCGATCTTCACCAAAAAAAATAGGTCTTGAGTACTCTACACATCAGGGCTGTATGCAAAACATTATTTGATTCTGTTTGAATTTGCGGCTGTTATCGTTTGCCATAGAAAATACCCTTGTTAAAAAAACGTTGCAGGTAAACTACCCCTTTCCCTCAACCGATCTTCACTAAAAACTATAGGTCTTGAGAACTCTACAATTTAGGGCTGTATGCAAATAATCTTTTGATTCTGTTTGAATTTGCGGCTGTTATCGTTTGCCATAGGAAATACCCTTGTTAAAACATAAAACGTTACAGGTAAACTACCCCTTTCCCTTAACCGATCTTCACCAAAAACCATAGGTCTTGAGAACTCTGCAATTCAGGGCTGCATACGAAACATTATTTGATTCTGTTTGAATTTGCGGCTGTTATCGTTTGCCAAAAAAAAAAAAATTTCCCTTGATAAAAAAAAACCGTTGCAGGTAAACTACCCCTTTCCCTCAACCGATCTTCACCAAAAACAATAGGTCGTGAGTACTCTACAAATCAGGGCAGTATGCAGAAAATTATTTGATTCTGTTTGAATTTGCGGCAGTTATCGTTTGCCATAGAAAAAAATACGCTTGATAAAAAAACGTTGCAGGTAAACTACCCCTTTCCCTTAACCGATCTTCACCAAAAACAATAGGTCTTGAGTACTCTACAAATCAGGGCTGTATGCAAAACATTATTTGATTCTGCTTGAATTTGCGGCTGTTATTGTTTGCCATAGAAAATACCCTTGTTAAAAAAACGTTGCAGGTAAACTACCCCTTTCCCTCAACCGAACTTCACCAAAAACAATAGGTCTTGAGAACTCTACAATTTAGGGTTGTATGCAAATAATCAATTGATTCTGTTTGAATTTGCGGCTGTTATCGTTTGCCATAGGAAATACCCTTGTTAAAACATAAAACGTTACAAGTAAACTACCCCTTTCCCTTAACCGATCTTCACCAAAATCAACAGATCTTGAGAACTCTACAATTCAGGGCTGTATGCGAAACATTATTTGATTCTGTTTGAATTTGCGGCTGTTATCGTTTGCCAAACAAACAAAATTACCCTGCTAAAAAAAAATCGTTGCAGGTAAACTACCCCTTTCCCTCAACCGATCTTCACCAAAAACAATAGGTCGCGAGTACTATGCAAATCAGGGCTGCATGCAAAAAATTATTTGATTCTGTTTGAATTTGCGGCAGTTATCGTTTCCCATAGAAAAAAAATCTACAGACAGACACACAGACAGACAGACAGACAGACAGACAGACAGACAGACACACACACAGACACTTTTCGGAAAACGACTTTTTTTCATGTTTTGAGTGTAGTAGTATCAGAATCTGCAATAATCTCGAACACGATTTTTTTTGCCATCACCATACTTCCATTCCTTAAGGAATATGGAAGTAAATATCGGTATGGAGAACCATACACGACTTCCATATTCTAAGATTTATATTTAAAATCATTTTCAGCCAAACAGCCAGGCTGTGTCTTACCTGCCTTTTTATTGCTGTATTAAATGAAAAATATTATATTACATTAAAATGAAAAAATTATAATTTTATTGCCTGGCAACAAAATTATTTTATTTTTAACAATTACCATTGTTTCAAAAAGTTTAAATAAATTTTCAAGTACTTTACTCTTGTTAAAACGTAAAAGGTTGCAGGTAAACTACCCCTTCCCCTTAACCGATCTTCACCAAAATCGAAAGTCATTGAGACCTCTACAATTCAGGGACGTATGCAAAACATTATTTGATTCTGTTTGCATTTGCGGCTGTTATCGTTTGCCATAGAAAATACGCTTGATAAAAAAACGTTGCAGGTAAACTACCCCTTCTCCTTAACCGATCTTCACCAAAAACAATAGATCTTGAGTACTCTACAAATCAGGGCTGTATGCAAAACATTATTTGATTCTGTTTGAATTTGCGGCTGTTATCGTTTGCCATAGAAAATACCCTTGTTAAAAAAACGTTGCAGGTACACTACCCCTTTCCCTCAACCGATCTTCACCAAAAACAATAGGTCTTGAGAACTCTACAATTTAGGGCTGTATGCAAATAATCTTTTGATTCTGTTTGAATTTGCGGCAGTTATCGTTTGCCATAGAAAAAAATACGCTTGATAAAAAAACGTTGCAGGTAAACTACCCCTTTCCCTTAACCGATCTTCACCAAAAACAATAGGTCTTGAGTACTCTACAAATCAGGGCTGTATGCAAAACATTATTTGATTCTGCTTGAATTTGCGGCTGTTATTGTTTGCCATAGAAAATACCCTTGTTAAAAAAACGTTGCAGGTAAACTACCCCTTTCCCTCAACCGAACTTCACCAAAAACAATAGGTCTTGAGAACTCTACAATTTAGGGTTGTATGCAAATAATCAATTGATTCTGTTTGAATTTGCGGCTGTTATCGTTTGCCATAGGAAATACCCTTGTTAAAACATAAAACGTTACAGGTAAACTACCCCTTTCCCTTAACCGATCTTCACCAAAATCAACAGATCTTGAGAACTCTACAATTCAGGGCTGTATGCGAAACATTATTTGATTCTGTTTGAATTTGCGGCTGTTATCGTTTGCCAAACAAACAAAATTACCCTGCTAAAAAAAAATCGTTGCAGGTAAACTACCCCTTTCCCTCAACCGATCTTCACCAAAAACAATAGGTCGCGAGTACTATGCAAATCAGGGCTGCATGCAAAAAATTATTTGATTCTGTTTGAATTTGCGGCAGTTATCGTTTCCCATAGAAAAAAAATCTACAGACAGACAGACAGACAGACAGACAGACAGACAGACAGACAGACAGACAGACAGACACACACACAGACACTTTTCGGAAAACGACTTTTTTTCATGTTTTGAGTGTAGTAGTATCAGAATCTGCAATAATCTCGAACACGATTTTTTTTGCCATCACCATACTTCCATTCCTTAAGGAATATGGAAGTAAATATCGGTATGGAGAACCATACACGACTTCCATATTCTAAGATTTATATTTAAAATCATTTTCAGCCAAACAGCCAGGCTGTGTCTTACCTGCCTTTTTATTGCTGTATTAAATGAAAAATATTATATTACATTAAAATGAAAAAATTATAATTTTATTGCCTGGCAACAAAATTATTTTATTTTTAACAATTACCATTGTTTCAAAAAGTTTAAATAAATTTTCAAGTACTTTACTCTTGTTAAAACGTAAAAGGTTGCAGGTAAACTACCCCTTCCCCTTAACCGATCTTCACCAAAATCGAAAGTCATTGAGACCTCTACAATTCAGGGACGTATGCAAAACATTATTTGATTCTGTTTGCATTTGCGGCTGTTATCGTTTGCCATAGAAAATACGCTTGATAAAAAAACGTTGCAGGTAAACTACCCCTTCTCCTTAACCGATCTTCACCAAAAACAATAGATCTTGAGTACTCTACAAATCAGGGCTGTATGCAAAACATTATTTGATTCTGTTTGAATTTGCGGCTGTTATCGTTTGCCATAGAAAATACCCTTGTTAAAAAAACGTTGCAGGTACACTACCCCTTTCCCTCAACCGATCTTCACCAAAAACAATAGGTCTTGAGAACTCTACAATTTAGGGCTGTATGCAAATAATCTTTTGATTCTGTTTGAATTTGCGGCTGTTATCGTTTGCCATAGGAAATACCCTTGTTAAAACATAAAACGTTACAGGTAAACTACCCCTTTCCCTTAACCGATCTTCACCAAAAAAATAGGTCTTGAGTACTCTACACATCAGGGCTGTATGCAAAACATTATTTGATTCTGTTTGAATTTGCGGCTGTTATCGTTTGCCATAGAAAATACCCTTGTTAAAAAAACGTTGCAGGTAAACTACCCCTTTCCCTCAACCGAACTTCACCAAAAACAATAGGTCTTGAGAACTCTACAATTTAGGGCTGTATGCAAATAATCTTTTGATTCTGTTTGAATTTGCGGCTGTTATCGTTTGCCATAGGATATACCCTTGTTAAAACATAAAACGTTACAGGTAAACTACCCCTTTCCCTTAACCGATCTTCACCAAAATCAGCAGATCTCGAGAACTCTACATTTCAGGGCTGTATGCGAAACATTATTTGATTCTGTTTGAATTTGCGGCTGTTATCGTTTGCCAAACCAACAAAATTACCCTTGCTAAAAAAAAACCGTTGCAGGTAAACTACGCCTTTCCCTCAACCGATCTTCACCAAAAACAATAGGTCGCGAGTACTCTGCAAATCAGGGCTGCATGCAAAAAATTATTTGATTCTGTGTGAATTTGCGGCAGTTATCGTTTGCCATAGAAAAAAAATCTACAGACAGAAGACAGACAGACAGACAGACAGACAGACAGACACACACACACAGACACTTTTCGGAAAACGACTTTTTTTCATGTTTTGAGTGTAGTAGAATCAGAATCTGCAATAATCTCGAACACGATTTTTTTTGCCATCACCATACTTCCATTCCTTAAGGAATATGGAAGTAAAAAAATAAACCAGTATACTGTCAATCCAGAGAAGGTAAAATTTGGACAACAGAGTATTTCGTTTTTGGGGCATCTCGTCTCATATGGGGGTGTGATGGTCAACCCAGAGAGGACGCAAGGCATCCGAGATTTTCCTCCCCCTAGGGATGCGAAGGGTATTGCCAGATTTGTTGGCATGATTAATTTTTATCGTAGGTTCATCCCTAATGCCGCGGAGATTGCCGTCCCCTTAAACGAACTAAGAAAAAAGGGTACCAAATTTGTATGGGGAGAGAGGCAACAGCGGGCCTTTGATACCCTCAAGGAGGCGATCGTCTCCCCCCCTGTGTTGCGGATGCCTGACTTTTCTAAAACGTTCATTTTGCAAACGGACGTGAGTTCTGTTGCGCTCGGGGCGGTTCTGTCCCAGGAAGTTGATGGTGCTAGGCAGCCGGTGGCGTTTATATCCAGGACCTTGACCCAACAAGAGAGGAAGTCGTCAGTATATGAACTAGAGTGTCTTGCTGTCGTGTATGCTCTAGATAAGTTCAGGCGTTTCCTGGAACACGCTGAGTTTCTGCTCGAGACCGATAATCAGGCTCTCTCTTGGCTTCTCGCTCATCCCCGGCAACTGGGTAAAATAGGACGTTGGGAGGTCAAGATCTCATCCTTTAAATTCAAAGTGCAACACATTAGGGGAACACAAAATGTTGTTGCAGATGCCTTGTCACGTATGTTCTCCCAACCCAGTGAAGCCCATTCTGAGCAACCCTGTTCCGTTCTGCTGGACTTTCCTTTAGCTTTTACTGATGTGTTACCCCATCAGTTAAATGATGAAGAGTTGGGTCCGATCATCTAACACCTAAAAGAGGGTAATGTACAGGCCCCATATTTCTTGTCCAAGGGCATCCTGTGCTGCCGAGAACGAAAAGGACGTGCCCCGAAGATTGTGCTGCCTAGCAAGCTCGTGCCCATGGTCTTCAGCTACTATCATGATTCCCCAGTAGGTGGCCATAAGGGAATTTCGAAGACCATTTCCAGTATTAGGAGACATTTTATCTGGAAGGGCATGGATAGGGACATCGCGGCTCGTGTGAAAGCATGTCATCTCTGTGGCTTGAGTAAGCCTGCTCAAAATACCAAATTGGGTTTATTGTCATCCGATGTGGCGAGCAAACCGATGGAGAAGTTATTCATCGACTACGTGGGACCTTTCCCTCATAGCAAGTCAGGTAACGCATACCTACTTGTTTGCGTGGATGCTTTTTCCAAGTTTGTCTGGCTGCTGCCCTTACGACAGGCAAACGCTCGCTCAACCATCTTTGTGCTACAGACCCATGTTTTTCAGCATTTCGGTTTTCCGTCCACCATTGTCTCTGACAATGGACCACAGTTCATTTCGAATGATTTCCGGCGAATGTGTTTCGCTAACGGCATCAAACATGTGACCACTTCCCCATACTACCCTCAACCGTCCCACGCAGAGAGATTTAACCGGAATCTCCGTTCAGCTCTTATCGCCTACCATGCTGAACAACAAGATTGTTGGGATCAAAATTTAAAGTGGTTGCAATTGGCATTTAACACGGCCCTACATGAGAGTCACAAGGTCGTACCCTTTGAGGTCATGTTTGGTTTCTCGCCGAGTCTGCCATTGGACAATTTGTGGCACATTGACGATCTTCTACCTAGCGATCCGGAGGTCAAGACTGTGGACAGATGGAGGGAGGTCTGGAGGAATTTGCTTCGTGCCCACGAACGCGTCCGTAGTCGCTATAATCAGGGGCGAATTCCAAACCCATTTAAGGTTGGCGACTTGGTCTACTGCCAGAGCCATCCGATTAGCTCAGCCATAGACAGAAGCGCCGCTAAACTATGTTATCGTTGGTCGGGACCATACCGCATTCTTCGGTTTGTGTCGCCCGTTACAGTGAAATTAGGTGATCCCGGAGGGGATGTTGAGAGAGTAACCACTTGTAGCATTTCATTATTTCTCTTCGGAGGTCTATTTATTATTTTTTTCTTATTTGAACTTTTTTTTTTTTTATTAATGTTATACTATAATCAATATATATATATTATATATTGATAATATGTATACAACAACTGGTTTTTGTTGTACCAATTATTATTTCCATCTAATTAACTTTAGATATTAAAGAACAATTTTTATTTCATCTTTTCTTCTACAGATCCAAAATTAACAATTCATTATTTTCAATCTCACAAAACAGTCTCCTTGACAACGCCACCAATTTTCCATTACATCACTCATACAAATTCTGTTTTCATACATTTAGTTATACATATATAATTATTTATATTTAACATTTTATATCAATTATCATTATTACAAAACAATATAATAATTATTAACAAACAATATCATTATTATTAACAAAAAATATTAGAACAGGACCAATAATAACTATACAATTGTGATTCGGTACCGGGAATCGAACTCGGGTCCCCCGGTATCGTTACAATCCCTCCCCGCCTAAGTCTATTCAACTTTCGGCTTCCAACAAGGAGGGTGAAAATTGAATGACAATATTGGTTAGGTAACTCCGGCAAATTCAGGCCGTGCTGTTGTCTGTATGCCCACATCACTTTTTTGGCACATGGCCCTACTTAAACTATCAGCAATTTTGTGATATTTCCCGGCCTTATGAGTAATGACAAAATCAAATGATTGTAAGGCAAGTGCCCATCTCATTAATCGGGCATTTGCAGATCCCATAGTTTTTAAATAAATCAGAGGATTGTGGTCTGTTACAATAGTAAAAGTCAGTCCCCCATCTAAATATTGACGGATTTTAAGAATGGCCCAGACGATGCCAGCGCATTCCTTTTCAGTAGTCGCATAATTTATTTCTGGCCCTTTCAGTTTTCTACTTAAAAAAATAACTGGATGTTCAGTTTCAAACTTTATTTCCAGTAAAGTACTGGATGATATAGAAGTGGCATCCCCTTCCTCTGTTACAATTATCTCTCCCTCATTAACTTTTTTCAACGGATCTATTTTTTGAATTTTATGTCCTTCAGGACATCCTCCAATGCCATTGGAGCTGATGGCATTTCCACTTCTTTATCACTTTTCTTTTTTTTTCTTTTTGATGTCTTCTTACCTTTTCTTTCCACAACAGATGATATTACTTCTTTAACCAGTATCTCAACTGTTTTATCTTCATTACATGTTTGAGTTGCAGGTAAAACATCAGTTGGAATGAAAGAGTTCAACAAGGAATTGTCTTCAGCTGTTTTGTTAGAGCACTGTTCAAACTGTTTTTGATCAATACCTTCATCCTTCGACTCAAACTGTGGTTGAACAATACTTTCACTTATCTCGGAGTACATGTCACTTGTACATACTCTTCCTTCTTCACATGGTTCATCAATAATTAGTCTCTCTATTTCATGCTCCAACTTTGAAATATTTTCTTCTACTATGTCTGCAGGTGTGCTTACTTTTGTTACTTTCTCAGTACTTCCACCTAATGCATGTGTATCTGCTGCAGATTTTTCAGTTGGTGTTATGGTAGAATGCTGATGTGTATCAAGTGTGTCTGTTTCAAAACTTCTAAAAATAGGTGTCATTGATTCTTCAATGGTTGGCTTATCATCCACATTCTCAAGCAACTGAATAGGCAGATTTATTTTATCTGTTGCTTCTTTAACAATAGTGTTGGTTTCTGAAGCAATAAATGAATCAGTTTCTGCTGCATCATTAATAGTGTGCAAAATTTTGTCTCCTTCAGATTTTCCTGTTCTTGATTCTTCCTGTTTAATTAACACATCAAGTTTTGTTTCACCCGAACTTCGACATATAACATCCTTTACTTCATCTGCCAGTTCATCAAGGGATGTATTCTCAACCTGAAAATCAGCTATAGCAACCTTAGTTATCTGAACCGTTTCAAGTTCAGATTGTAGCGTTTCATTATTTCTCTTCGGAGGTCTAGATTGTACTTCTTGGATCATCTCTAACAATTCGGCATCAGAATTTTGAGCAGCCATGAATTGTTCATGTGTTATATTCAGTAGGGACAACATTTCACCCTGTTGATGACTGTCATTTTCTTTCAGTCTCAACGGTTGATAGCTGATCATTTTGAATTTTTTCTTGTTCTGCTTGCTCTTTTACTTCTATTTCTCGCCTAACTAACATAGACTTTATGTTTACGGCATTCACAAATTCTAACAAATGTGCATTTGTGTTTTGTAAACTCTGCGCCATTTCATTCCCCATCAAATAAATTCCTTCATAAGCTGGACTAGCTGTGACTGCAGCCTGAGCAAGTATTATCTTTTCAGGAATTTCCAAAGTGACATCTACTATTTGGCAACAGAAGGGTTCTGGAAATAATGGGGTGTTAAGCCATCTATGTTCGCCCGTGTAATGTTCAATGGATACATAATTTTGATGCACCACATCAATATCAGCACCTGTGTCCCGATGTATTTGAACTTGTCTACCGTTAACTTTCCCTTGACACTTGAATGGCATTACTTGCTTTTCTAAATCAGATTGAGAAATGCCTCCAACTTTCAAATCCTCTTTAGTCTCTTTCATAAAACTAGAGACCTCTTCAACTATTCCTGCTACATTTGAGGGTTCATTACTAGATAATCTTTTAGGACATCTATTCCTCAAATGATCCAATGAATTACATAAATAACATCGCATCTCTTTCCGTTTTTTAAATTCAGGTTTAAATTCACTTATCTTTGAATCTTCCCTTTTTTTAAATTCCTTGTCTGGAACATTAGATTTAGGTTGCACCTTCAGAACATTTTTCGGATTCGACTCTATCTTAATATAATCCAAACTTGTTTTTTGGTTAAGACAAGTCCTCAAATCGTCATTTTTCTCTAGTTGTCTCTGTAACTCCAAAGGTGTACTTAAATTTAACCAATCTTGACTCAGCTGTTCTTTTATTTGGGTAGGAACCCGATATTTTAACTGATTTAAAATCATTAAATTTTTCAAGCTTTTGACATCAACTGCCTTCATTCCTTCAGTCCATCCTTCAAAATATATGGTCAATTGATATACAAAATCTGCCCAAGTCTGGTTCGGTAAGCGTCTAATATTAAAGAATTTTTGTCTGAGTTTTTCAGGGTTTAACTGATATTTTCTCATAAATAATTCTTTTACATAATCATAATTTTCTGCTAGCTCTATTGGTTCTCGATGAATGAGTTCTTTGATTACTATTGGTACAACACTAGTTAAAACAATAACCCAGTCTTCAAGAGGTATTTTCGAATGTACCATAGCACATTCAAATCTTCGAAGCAAAATTGACACATCTTCCTCTTTTTCATCAAATATACCTACAACATCTTTATATTATACAATTTTGGTTCTACAATTTTTCTAACTTCAACTTCAGTATTAGAAGTCTGTTGAATCCTCAATTTCTCTAACTCAAACTCTCTTTCTAATCTTTTTTCTTCTTTCACAGCTTCAGCTGCTAATCTTTTTTCTTCTTTCACAGCTTCTTCCTTCACAGCTTCAGCTGCTACTGTTTCACGTCTAACAATTTCTGTTTCTGTTTTCTGTAACAGATATTTGATTAATTCTTCATCGTAATCTTCATACGATTGAATTAGACGAGTATAATCCTTCTTACTCATTCCTTCACGAATTTCAAGATCTAGATCGATCGCAACTTCGTGCAAAACAACTTTTGGGTACCGTTGAATAAATGCCATTTTAATGATATTTTACTAAAAAAACAGTATACCACATGAACACACAGACAAAATCAACAGCAAGAAACAAAACAAAAAAAATCTGCCGGACTCACCCAAACACCTTGATGATCCGCCTTCAGGAGCTTCTTGTACATAAGTTGCCTTCAACTCGAACTGCAAGGACTGTCTCGTCTCGGCCTGGATTCTTCCTTCTTAGTTCCGAAAAAATCCTCCGACGACTTCCAGTTCACGTTCCTTCAGGACTTCTTGCCTCTTGTTCAAATCAGCATCAATATGTATCTCCCTTTTCAGAATATTTTTTTTTTCTTCTTAGCAACCGTTGTTATTTTTTAAATTTGTGTGTTATTTTCATATTTTCTGCACAAATTTTAAGATTATAATATCTACACCGCTGAGCACCAGTTTATACGTTGTAGCGTTTCATTTCGGAGGTCTATTTATTATTTTTTTCTTATTTGAACTTTTTTTTTATTAATGTTATACTATAATCAATATATATATATATATATATATATATATATATATTATATATTGATAATATGTGTACAACAACTGGTTTTTGTTGTACCAATTATTATTTCCATCTAATTAACTTTAGATATTAAAGAACAATTTTTATTTCATCTTTTCTTCTACAGATCCAAAATTAACAATTCATTATTTTCAATCTCACAAAACAGTCTCCTTGACAACGCCACCAATTTTTCATTACATCACTCATACAAATTCTGTTTTCATACATTTATACATTCATACATTTTCATTACATTCATATATTTAACATTTTATATCAATTATCATTATTACAAAACAATATAATAATTATTAACAAACAATATCATTATTATTAACAAATGTCAATAAACTTCTTACTACACACAAACATTTATTTATATTTATGTATAATTACTACCAAAATATGGTACATATGTGTACTTACCGATTTTGATTACTGGAGAGCTCGTGCTTTTCTTTTTACTATACTTTTTACCTAAGGGGCCAGGATTCATTAACAGCGAGATTTTTGATTCAAAGAAGGTGACACAAATGATAACACTGTTTTTAGAGTGAAAGTAACTATCAAATTTTAATTTCCAAAGTAAATTCAGTATATAAAACCATGTGCCCAAAATGGCGTCATACAATGTTACAAAAACAAAATGGTGGCTATTTTAATCAACCCTATTCATTCTTAATATTCTCTTTTTGGTCTCTAATCAAGATCATTAAAACTGTTATCTTTGTGCTGCAGCTCTAATTATTTACTAACTTGTATTTTCTTTTGCACACAAACCAATGCCCTCAGCAGAGATATTCATGGCCATGTGTTCACTCACACACTCTCACACACGTTCACCCTATTACAAGTACATTTGATCAATTGGTCTATTTTCGATTAATGAGCTCATTAAATTAATAAAGAAAATGACAAAGGTTTGACTTCTCTCAATGGTGATATGCGCTGCTCCCTCGCTGTTGTTGATTGGGTCCCAGGTGTATGGCCGGTGTTCATGATGGCGTATGTGGCGAGATCAGGTTCCTTATGACACCCTATACTACTCATTGCATGTCACAGGTGCTCGAACAAGGGCGAGATGGGTGTCGGGTGTTGACGACCAACTGTCCACCCTCCTGGCAGAGACGACCCTTAAGCCATGATATGCCGTCAGTCGAGATCCACGCTTTAAGACACACTTATGACGCTACTCTGCCCCAGGACTCCTTAGTGCAACCGAGACACTACTGATCAGCCAAGGTTTGCTTAAGTGCACCGGACGATCCAGGTGGGACCATTCTATTTATTTAATACTATCTCAACTACACTGTGAATTCACGGAAGCTCCCAGAAGCACACTCATGAGGCTTTTTTTTACTGCTAAAATTTTGCACAAACTCTCATGTTCAGTTCTGTGACTACATGTGTGAACCTTACATAATTAAGTCTAATGAAATCTATTATATCTTCTTATAATGTGTAAGAAAATTACATACACACACATATCCGCAGGCTCTGCTCTAAGTTCTACCTTTCATCGAATTAAAGCTATTCGAGAGTTAGTTATTTTCTGCTTTCATGTCATGCGGTCATGGCAGAATTCCGTTCACAAAGGGGGCTGTCTGATGTCTTTAAGTGTTGAAACTATTTTCATGATCACATACGCATATTGCTTATTATGATTAAAGTGATGGTTGATTATTATTTTGAGTCTCTGGTTTGGTTGGGGGCACTTACATTCTCCAGTGCTAATTACTTTGACATATTAATGATCCGTAACTGAGATTTATCTAATGGCCTTGTTAATTATATATATTTGTGTATTTATTTATTCTTGTTGAAAAGGGTTATTATGAGGGGTTTTGTACAGAAATGAGGGATGTGTGTCATTTATGGTGTATGTGCTTGTGTGTAATCTTCATTTTTTTTTATTGGGGAATATGTTATAAATTATGATATCATAAATGTGCTTACTAAGTTACTAAAAGGCTAGCCTATTTAAATTCTTTTCTATACAACACTCAAGGATTAGTAATTTTCTATTTAACTTGTGAATAATATTCTTGCAACAATTAACTTGAACATAACGTGGCAGGATCTATGCAATTTATGTTAAACTTAAATTCACTCACATCTTATGCCGTAAAGAATATTAATATTGTAGTGGGGCATTTTGGGCATACCTGGGGTAATAACACAATTTGTATTTTTTCATAAATAAATAATAAATAACTTGTTGAGTGATAGGGAAAAATTTTATAACCGAGAGGTAAATTTGTTATTTTGGAGCGATCGCAACCGTGGCTACACTGCTGTTGACTTTATGAATGCAGAAAATTCTTAATAATATTGTGTGGACAGAATTAATAACAGACAAACTGTGCAAAAGTCAAATCAAGGACAAACACAACAGTAAACAACATTGTCAACAAGTTATATAACTGACGATCAGGCGATCGTTACGTCAGCGCGTGACATAACGAGGTGTGTCACCAGTTTTGTCAGACGCACAGCAAAGTCTCAGTCGAAAAACAACATCTGAATTCAACAGACGCAACTAACTGTGCGTTAGCCGGTTCGCCGGTTTTTCGGCGAAGTTATTGTGTGTTCGCCGACGCACCCGCATACGATAAAATATGATTTTAAATTCAAATTAATAAATTTAATAGCCATGAAGTAAAATGAAGTGACAGTTTTTGGCGATATGTAAAAAATTATAAGCAATAGAATTGTGCGGAGTGGACAGAATTACATAAGGAGGCTGGACTGGGTCGAATCGCTAAAGAATGGCAAGATAAGTAACCGACATGGGGTAAAACCCAAGAAATTTTCAAAATTGTAAAACCTTTGAATTTTATAAAAAATGGCAGCCTAAAATATCTATACATAAATTAAACTAAATATGAGATCTCTAAAATAACTTGGTGTGTGTGTTGCGTGTGTACGTGAGAATGTAACTATATTAAGAAGTCTGGTTTGCGTTTTTTAAAAGATTATTTCAATTTAATATCTTGATTCATATAAGGTTTATATAATATTTCAATGTTGTTTTATTCTTTTTTACACTAAAAGTTTTTTTTTCTTTACATTAAAAGTTTCTTTCTTTCAGATTTATTTTATGTGCGTTTCTTTTTGTTTTGAGAAATGTTAATAAATTTTAATTAATGTGTAAACGTATAAAGTTTTCTTTGTTTGTTTAAACAACCATTCTGATCTCCTGTTCGCCTAAAAGAACCCTAACATGGTAAACACATATTGTATTTATTTTTTCTCTATATACATAGTTGGCCATACAAGATGGTGCTCGACGAAGTGAGAACAATTACTCAATAAGATTAATTAATCATATCAATAATATCAAACATATCAATGGCTTCTGAACAGGGACAATTTATAGAATATAATTATATAAATATAAGCCTACGGGGAGAACAGAATGGTTGTTGAGGTAAAAATAAAATTTTTTTTTCGTACGTAAAATAGACGCAAATATGGGGTTATGTTTTGATAGTGTGTATGTAGTGAATTATTTGTTTATGAGTATTGTGAGCTAACATGGGTAACTAGTGTGTATGAGGTGAATTATATTATATAAGGAGTATTATAATATAGCTAAGATTATTATAATAAGAGTATTATAATCTTTTAAATATGGCTAAGATACAAGAAAATGATAGTGGCTTCGTATGGAAGGAGTGGGAAAGCGAATTTAGAGGGGTTGTAGGTGAAATGACAGACGAGGAATGGGGGAGGTTAGACGAAAGTTTAACACGAATGGAAGAAAAGGAAGAGGGAATATTCGCAGAAATTAAGAAGCACAGTGATGATATTGATAGTGAGGTGACAAGTAATAAAGGTAAGATCGTGGAAGCAATGGTAGTAGTAAATGAGACTGTGAATAGGCCTAATGATAACGATAGTGTAGGGGTGGAAGAAAAAGAGTATACAGTATATGACCTATTTAACCTACTAAATGAGTTAAATGCAAAAATGAATAAGAATTTTGATATGATGAATAAACGGCTTGATGAGAGGGGGGAAATGATGAGTAAACATTTTGATAATATGAACAAGGGTTTTGATGAGTTACATATAGAATTAAACAAAACAAAGGAAATAATGAGTAAGGGTGGTGATACAATAAAAAATGCTTTTGATAAACCAGACGAGAAGTGGGAGGGAGATAGATATCAGGTAAAAAAGAATACAGAAGTTGAGTTAACACAGGTAAGTGGGAATAAAGAAATAATTAACCAGGTGAGTGACAATTCAAATAATGAGTTAACAAATAACAGTGACCAAATAGTGGGAGAAGTAGTGTTGACTAGTGATGATAATGATATTAATTACAATTCTGAGGTAAGTAGGAATGATAATTATGACAATATAAGTGAAAATATGATGTTAAAAAACAATGGAGTAAATATAGAGAGTACTGATGAAGTTTTAGAATGTAATAATGGAAGGTTAGTATGTGTTAATGGATTAAGGAGAGTGAGTGAAGAGAGTTATGTTGGGGTTATGAGGCAGGGGGTAAATTTTCCCCAGATTTATGGTGAACCAAGGTGTTCACAAATGTTGTTGTTGAAGGGTAAGAATCCCTTATTATTGGAAGACATGAGGTCTTTGAATTGTTCCCTGAATTTTTATGATTTAATACCCTCTGCATGGCGTGAGAGAGATTTTGAGATATGGTGTTATGGTGAGGGAGATTTAGATAGAGAGTTGTGTATGGAGATAGAGATAGAGTTATATAAGTTAAAAAGAAATTATGATGAATTGAGAAAAAGATTACCTGTTGGAAGAGAGATAGAGAATTATTTTGGTAATATTTGTAGAAATAATAATAATAATGACTTACCTGACGTGATGGTAAAGGAACATAAAAATGAGAAAACAACTTACCTGACATTAACAAATAACACTGATGGAGACTGGACAATCCTAACTGATGTTGACATGATGTATAATGGTATAATGGATAAAGTACAGTTGATGGGTTATTATGATAGTAATGATTATAATAACTTGTGTGTGGATAATACTGATGAATGTTACAAATACACTAGATATATATATGACGATGGAGGGTGAGCTAAAAGATCAGTGTTGGGACATTTTTAAATATTGTAAATTATTGGTAATGACCTTGCAGATTTGGACAGTAAAATGTGAAACAATTGAACAGTTATTGGCGTATACTTTGTAAATATAATGTAGTGAATTCATTGGGGTGTATTATGAAATGTTAGGTAAGTAATGTGTATATGTTTTAGAAAATGTTGTGTTAATAATAATAATATTATTAATATTTTTGCATTCTAATTAAATAATAAAATAATTATGAAGACAATAATTAATGATTTGTAGAATTTTGATAATAATTGAAATATGTTATTTTAATAGTCAATTGAAGTAAATAATTTGAGATGTTTAGATATGGTGATTGAATGTTATGTGTTTGAATTTTATAATGAATTTAAATTATGGGATGAGATTTTAATTTAATAATAATTAATAAATAAATGAATGTTAAATGGTTTATTTTGTGGAATATCATAATGGTTAAAAATATATGTTAATAATAAATTTAGAAATTTTGAAAATCTGATTGCGACACAGAATAAATAAATAATGATGATAAATAAAAAGAGTTAATGGAAAATTTTAAATAATAATGTTTATAAATTTTATATAAATTACTTAAAAGGAAAAATTGTTGTTTAATGTATACTAATAATCAAGGTTAATGTCTATTTGTTTATTATGTTATGTAATGTATTATACAAGATGTGGGGATAATTTTGGGGGGTAGATTGGTGCTCAAAGAAGTTACATAACAGTGTAGTGTGGAACTGCTATGGTGGGAGGTTGTAAATTTTGTATTTAATATTTTATGTTAATAGTGGTTAAGCTTACATATAAAGGAGGGTAAAACACCATCCAAACTAATAATGTCATTTAAATATAAATTCTTAAATTTAGTGTTACAAAGATATTTTACTTGTGATTCCCCAAATTTTCGGGCGGTCACGGCCTCACCGAACCCTGACCGTGGAATTGGTTTAGCTTTAACAGCTATGGTTGGGGCTCATTGCGTCACGTTCTGCCTTAACTGGCCATAGCTGTTATCGTTGTAAAGGTGTATTTTGAAATTGATGGGGGGTGAAATCAGGGGAATCACCAAACTATGGAACAGCGGCTGCCACTCTGCCCGCTTGGGGGTAGCATAGACAGGTGGTAGAACCGTATTAGGGGCGCATAATTATAGACAAAGATATGATGATATCTATATTTTTAACATGTAACGCAGAAGCAAGGACATGGAGATGTAACATTCCTTCAAAACCTCAGTCCTTGTGGACGCAACTGGACGCCACAGTCCAGGGGGGGTCATAGTGTGTGTGGCTGGGAGGTTATCCAGGGGATAACGTATTAAAAATTTGCTATATTTTAATTAATAATGATGATTTGCTACTCAATAATTTTGTTTGAATTTGAAAAATAGATGCACTAAATACTTCTTATATTGTGTTATTATGTCTTATTATGTAAATTGCATTAGTATGTTAGGAATAAGAATTATAAAAATATGATAATATGTTTTCAATGTGTTTACAGATTTTAAAATAAAATGAAAAATAGTTGTGATAGGTAAAATTTTCAATGAGTTACAAAAGATAGAAATGGGTGATAGTAATTGTTTGAATAAAATGTTTGAATCAGTCCAAGTTGAATTTTGTGGGACACATAGATCTGTCCGAATTGAAGTCAGAGTTAAAGAAATAGTAGAGATGAAAATAATGCAATGTTGTTTTGAGTTAGTATATGTTATAGAATTTTGAGAAGTATAAGTGGAGACACAGTAGTTATGGAGATTTTATGTAGAGTTTTGAGCGATATATTGTTTATTTTGATGTTATTTTGTTGTAATTGTAGTGAGGTAATGAGATTGAGATTTTTTGGGGATGGCAATTTTGTAGTAGGGGTAGTGTAATGTGGGAGTCCGCAACATAAGGGTTGGGACGGGATTTGGTATAGTTTTAGTGGGACGGGGTTGCCTTAGGTATAATCCAGGAACCAGAGAACGGGAATTGAGCTTTTTGGGGGGGGGGACACGTATCCTATGTACAAAGGGTTAGAAAGTATTTTTTTTATATATGGAGAGAAGGTGGTGAATTGAGCTAAAGTAGTAAGTAGTTAGAGGTAGAGAAGGGTTAGTAGATTTTGATAGAGGGGTGTCATACTAGTTAAAGATTTTGTAAGGGAGCGTTAGAGTAATAAAAGGGGAAGTTTATGAGTAAATGCCAAGTTGATAATGTGAATTATAATGAGTAACGTAGAATCACCCAAATTAATGAAATGGAATAATGATTGCCATGATGAAAAAAAAAAAATTTTTTAATTTTGAGAAACGAATTAATAAGAGTAAATCAAGTTTAAAAGTAATTTTCTGATTTTATATGACAACTTAATGATGTGAAGTGTATAAATTTTACATACAAATTGTTTATTTTAAAATGTTTTTCTTATGTTATGATGTATTATTATGATATATTATGTTATATTAGGTGTTTTGATATGTTAGTAATAAGTGAGAAAAAACAAAACCAGTGCTTCTTAGTGCAAACCAGCACCGCTAGGGGGAAACAGATCAGTTGGGGATATGGTGTTGTATAAGGCCACTATTTGATATTTTGATTTGTTGTTTCAGTGTTTGGTGATGCTGTGGCGGCGGACCTGAGCTGGCCTGCGCGTCAGAGCAGGGGCGTTGAGTATCTGTCTGACTCTACGGTGTTGGGATCTCGAGAGAGAAGTCCAGTATTGTCATGCAGATGCGGTCACAGTCACCGGACCAAGGGTGAGTTGATTATTTTTTTTTTGTAAACCGTAAAGGGGGTTGTGGCGACATATCCTGGCTGATCCCTCTAGCAAGTATGAATGTGTCAATGAGATTTTTTATGCTTCGGCATAAAATATCTCATTAAGGGGGTATTGTAGCGGGGCATTTTGGGCATACCTGGGGTAATAACACAATTTGTATTTTTTCATAAATAAATAATAAATAACTTGTTGAGTGATAGGGAAAAATTTTATAACCGAGAGGTAAATTTGTTATTTTGGAGCGATCGCAACCGTGGCTACACTGCTGTTGACTTTATGAATGCAGAAAATTCTTAATAATATTGTGTGGACAGAATTAATAACAGACAAACTGTGCAAAAGTCAAATCAAGGACAAACACAACAGTAAACAACATTGTCAACAAGTTATATAACTGACGATCAGGCGATCGTTACGTCAGCGCGTGACATAAAGAGGTGTGTCACCAGTTTCGTCAGACGCACAGCAAAGTCTCAGTTGAAAAACAACATCTGAATTCATCAGACGCAACTAACTGTGCGTTAGCCGGTTCGCCGGTTTTTCGGCGAAGTTATTGTGTGTTCGCCGACGCACCCGCATACGATAAAATATGATTTTAAATTCAAATTAATAAATTTAATAGCCATGAAGTAAAATGAAGTGACAGTTTTTGGCGATATGTAAAAAATTATAAGCAATAGAATTGTGCGGAGTGGACAGAATTACGTAAGGAGGCTGGACTGGGTCGAATCGCTAAAGAATGGCAAGATAAGTAACCGACATGGGGTAAAACCCAAGAAATTTTCAAAATTGTAAAACCTTTGAATTTTATAAAAAATGGCAGCCTAAAATATCTATACATAAATTAAACTAAATATGAGATCTCTAAAATAACTTGGTGTGTGTGTTGCGTGTGTACGTGAGAATGTAACTATATTAAGAAGTCTGGTTTGCGTTTTTTAAAAGATTATTTCAATTTAATATCTTGATTCATATAAGGTTTATATAATATTTCAATGTTGTTTTATTCTTTTTTACACTAAAAGTTTTTTTTTTCTTTACATTAAAAGTTTCTTTCTTTCAGATTTATTTTATGTGCGTTACTTTTTGTTTTGAGAAATGTTAATAAATTTTAATTAATGTGTAAACGTATAAAGTTTTCTTTGTTTGTTTAAACAACCATTCTGATCTCGTGTTCGCCTAAAAGAACCCTAACATGGTAAGCACATATTTTATTTATTTTTTCTCTATATACATAGTTGGCCATACAAGATGGCGCTCGACGAAGTGAGAACAATTACTCAATAAGATTAATCAATCATATATCAATAATATCAAACATATCAATATATGTATATATATAATCCTGCAGTTAATTTTACTCATTGTTGAATCTATAACTTGTCATGTCATGTAAGAGTTGCATGCTTAATAAAGTACACGCTTGTTTGTTAATAGACTTTTTCATTTGCAAGTCCTGTCATTCACCTGGGAGGACATGTCTGTAATTGTAACTCAGACCTTTGCACACTTTTGCTTCCTCTAGGTTCTCCACCTAGTTCTAATATTATGTCTCTCCCCTTTACAACCAAAAAAAAAAAAAAACAAAAAAACTTATATAATAAAAGGGGGGTTTCAGAAGGAACATTGAATCAACTAAAATAATAGATAGTCATCGAAGGGGAGAACATAGACAAATACTTAATACCAATGGATGGACATGACTGAAAAAAAACGTAGGAGATAAAAACAACCAAATTACTTTGAAATAAAAAGAAATAATAAGACAAACGAATAAGTTTGCTAATAAGTAATAAAGAAAAGTATAAAATGAATTTCAAAATTCAAAAAAGTTATGTAAGGACAACTTACGCACATATTTCGATAATATTTTAGACCAATTATAAAATGGAGAAATAAAGTTACAAAGAATCCATATAAAGTAAGAACAACAAACTTACTATAATATTTAAATATAAAATAATAATAAAGGAGTGAAGTTACAGAACATTCCTACAAAATAAGATTAAGTTACAATATCTTTAGCCAACATATGAGGCATAAAAAAGCAAAACATACTATAAAGGAATAAGCTACAAAAATTCCTAACTAGTAAGAAACACTAACTTACTATGATATTTAAAAAATTATGAAAAAAAAATATATCATTCAAAATGATCAACTTCCACAACTATGTAGAAAAAAGATGGGAAATAAAATTAAACAAACCAATGATCAAAAAACGAAATAAATAAAATAAACATTCTAAGAGTTATAATATGAAATGAGATGAAACAAAGAGTAATTAAAAAGGAATAAAAATGTGAATTGTATCAATAAAAACCAACGCTTCAAATATTATCAAATAGTATCAATAAAGAAAGATGAAAAAATATATGACTCGAACTAAGCAATAATGAAATACAAAAGTAAAAGATTCCCAACAAATATTATGATTATTATTATTATTATTATTATGAGTCACGAGATGACTATATTGAAGATTCATTAATTGAGCTTGACTGTTGAATAAGTCCAGCAATCATTTAACTGAGCAGGGATGATGTTCCCCTGACCTCAGAAAAAGAGTAGTTTTGAACGACGGAGTTAGGTAAGCCAATAGAGCCCATCCGAATCGATTTCAGCTACAAAGTAGGGATAGTTAGGGAAAATAAGATTTATAGCGAATAATTTATAATAAAAAAATCAATAAGCCAGTTCGTAATAAGAGAAAATAATGAAGAAAAGACTCAGAAGAAAGGAAGTAGAAGATACAGAATTGAACAAAAGAAAAAATGTACAAGAAGCAGGAGAAGCTGAGAAAAAATGATACAATACAATTGATAATTTCATCAAACTTAGAATCACGTTTTAAAAAATGATCAATTTTGGTGGAAGGGCATTATATAACATCGCCAAATTCAGATCATGTTTGATATCTATAAGTATGTAAGAAATGCTAAGAAATAATATATTTTAATAAATAAATAATAAAGAGAATAAAAATAGTAAATGTAATTAAGAAAGAAGCAGGAAGAATAGTAAACCAAAGGTGATTATTAAATAAAATTACAAACTAGACTGACAGATAAATGACATTGACCCAACCCCAGAGATTGGCCAGATAATAACCAAAATAAAGTGAAACAAGATGGAAGTGAAGGAGAAGAAAAATGAAATTAAAAATGGAACAAACCAACTATAAAGAAAATAAAGTGAACCAAGGTGATAAAACACAGACAAATAGTGTAGAATAGGGAAGGGGGAGATGATACCATCAAATATCATAAAGGAAATGAATTAATAATAATAATTGAATAGACGCCAGTTCTTGAACGATCAAAATTATTAATTAAAACATCAAAATAGTAAACGAAATTACCAGCAAATGAACGAGAAGGAAGCAGGCGATGTCTGAAACCGTTAACTGATCTCGAAGCCGAATTAAAGAAAAAAGAAAATAATATATTGCCGATTAACTTGAAAAAGATGCCCAAAGCCCCGAACAATTGAAAATTAAATATGATTGCAGCCTAATTCATTATTACCAGATCAACTGAGTTCATCCAGTCTACTGAAGTGTTAAGTATCTATTAAATTACCCAAATTTCCGAATAAACTTGTAACGGGCCTATTTTTGGGGTAATAAAGCAGTTTGTATTTTTTTTTCATAAAGCAAATAGCATTTTTTACAATGATTGGGACAAAACGTATAAACGAAAGGTAAATTCAGTGGTTGCGACGGAAGTGACAGTGGCAGCACTGCTGTTGACATTATACGTGACCATTATTCAGTAATATTTTATAAAACGAGTGAAACAACCAACAAAACTGTGCCAAGGGCAGCTTCAAGGACATACAAACAACATAACAAATTATGTAACGAACATCAGACCGTCTTACGTCAGAGACGATCCCCATTGTGGAATGCAGTTATGTAACAAAACAGTCTGCTGGCGTAGTGATACAAACATAAAAACAATAAGAATTGATCATATAACCACGGCGACAACACAAAATAGTGCCGGTGGCCGATTCCCAGTCGGAAAACAACATCTGAACACATCGGACGCAAACAACTGTTGCGTTCGCCGGTTTTAGGCGAAGTTTTGTGTGTTCGCCGGCTGTGCGTGATTTTCGCGCCCGCAACCAATAAAATATGAAAAATGTATAATTAAACACTTCACGGTTAATACCGTTTTTACAGTTACTTCAAGATGTGAAATCGGTAATATAAACTCAATAGAATCGGTGAAAACCGCTAGTTATGTTGTGCGGGTAACATCTTCAGGACTCAATGAACAGATAAGTAACCAGGACAAAACACCACTTAAAATGAAAATTCACACAGTCAATATTTTAATAGAAGGAAATAAAATTGTTAACATAAAATGAGATCTCTTAAGTAACTTGGTGTGTGTGTGTGCGTGAGTATGTGAGAATATATTTAAACAAAGAAGGCTGGTTTGTGATAAAATGGGGTATAACTATTTCTATGTTATTTTAAATATGTCTATTGTAATCAAGGTAATACTAGTATATACGAATAAGTAATCATGATAATTTTGTTTAAAATGATATCAAAATTTAACGTGAGAAGGGATATTTCATTTATGATGGGGTTGTAACAATATCTAAAATTTTCTGTTGTTTATTTAAATGCAATTGAATTGTTTTAAGCTAATAAAGAAAAGATGAGTATAAGAGTAACAAATATGTTTAATTTCTAATTTCAAATAACCAGTTCTGCACTTCCCGGTTCACTGATCCGAACCTTGGTAAGTTATTAACAGTTGGCAACACAACATGGCGCCCGAAGAAGTTATTTAGAAAGTTTGAGTCAAAAGTGAATTCCCTTAGGTATTTGTATTTATATATTTATTATATCAATAAATATCAAACAGTACAAACTCACGTTAATTATTTCTCACTGAAAGCTGAACTCTCACTAAACTGCACACAATTATTTCAAAGATTAAATTAAAAAACTAAGACACTGAAAATTTATCAACTGGTAAAGTTAACCTGTTATTAGTTAGCGATATTTTGTAACACTTTTACTACACTCCAATGAACAAGTTATAACTACACAGTATATTATTTAAGTTTAACTGATGTAAGGGTGTGTATTTTTATTGTTGTAATCATTAATAATCCTTTTAACGTAATTTCAAGAATCCAAGATGATTGAACAAAAATAATTTTGTGTACAATTCCAACAGACGCCATTACTGAATGTCTGTTGTTACGTTCAAAGATCGATGTGTCTCATATAATTTACCGGTGCAAATGTATTACAAAAGAAAACATAATTTGTATTAACTGAATAATTAATCGTTAACAAAAAATAAATAAGTACTGAGTGTAACCACTGTGTTATAATTTCATTAGGAGGTGGATAATAATTTGTGTACATTTTAGCAAATAGGTAGTATTGACGACAAGCGATCGCACAGCCAACGCAACGAACTACTGGCCCGATCCAGACGGCCAAGGCGAGGTGGGAACAAATTGAATTATTCACACCGCCTGAGCTGCGCTTGTCATACAAACATAAAAATTTTTTAAATTGTTTTAATAAAACAATTTGGTGTCACCCGGGATTTTCACACCCCTAGTGAGCAACAGGTAAGAACATCGATACCTGGTTATTCGTACGTTCGCAACGGACGAAATTTGCGTAAGTTACGTTCTAAAGCGACGACGGATAGAGAAGACACGTTACACCCATTATACTTATACACGTTTAAGATTAGACGGACGTTCGTCTGGTTACAAATTGACGCATCCAACGTGTGGCAAAACAACACGGGAGATAACACAAAGCCAATACGGTTACAATATTTATCAAATAAATTAATAGGCAAAGAGTGATAAGTGGAAGGATGATTATGTGAAAAAGATGTGTATATAATGTATTTTCATTTATTATGTTAGGGTAATATTAGTGGAATTATAATATTCTACCACTACTGTATTACAGTATACAAATGTAGTGATATATCTTGGCACAATACTATGTAATAAATTTGGATAAAAGGCTCATTTCAAATAGAAAGGATAGCTGGTGTGATCAGACATAACAGATATGTATTAGTTTTTTGAGAATTTATTCCTATCAAACTGCAATAAGCATATTTTCAAACCTTTATGGATGTGTGTCATGTAAGTTAAAGATTGCACCAAAAGAAAATAAAAATATATCTTTTCAATTAAACAACAATTGGTCTTGTAATATGAGTCGGTAATACAGCAGGAACTAATAAGTTAATTGCTATTATAAAATGCCTTATTCCTTTTTCATGATGATCAGATTTTGCTATACGCCTGCATAAATAAAAATTATTAAAATGCTTAACTCTCAACACAAAGTATTTAAACTATTTAACATGAAAAGTTCATCATGTCACATATTCTAGTAACAAGGTAAGTTTTTGGAATAGTGTTTTAGCTGAATTTATACACTAGGAGGACACTCAACATTTCATTTAGTTTGTGTGTGTAACTCTGGTTAATCAAAGAGAATTATTTGTGTAAATTCAAATTTAGTAATACAAATCTACTACCATAAAAGCCTGGAATGCTATGCATTAAAGAACTTCATATGGGGAAAACTGGTTTACATACATTATTTCTGAAAATAATAATCCTGAAATGTAATCAGTACTTATATCAAGTTAAGTGCAGTAGTTAAATAGATTCTTCAACTTGGACGTTGCAAACTTCAGGTGCTAAGCCTTCACTTCATTTTTAATTTAACATCAATTTATGTTCGGCAACGTTAAAAAGAACATGTTATGGCCTCTGAGAAAGTACACAGTGAGTGGAAGCTGGCTTAAATGAAGGTAACCATTTTATCTAATAATTAGTGTCCCATGTTAGAAAACAAGTGCAATACATATTATAAAAAGGATATTGTTTTTACTTCCATGTTCCATAAGGAAATGGATGAAAAAAAAATCGCATTCGAGATAAGGGCTGATTCTGATTGTACTACCCTCAAAACATGAAGAAAAGTCATTTTTTGAAAGATGCCTGTGTGTAGAATTTTGTCTATGGAGAACAATAACTGCCGCAAATTCAAATAATTTTTTGCACATTGTAGAGGACTCAAGGTCTGTTGATTTCGGTGAAGATCGGTTAAGGAGAAGGGGTAGTTTACCTGCAACGTTTTATGTTGTAACAAGAGTAAAGTACTTAATTTTGATAAATAAAGTATCTTGAAAAGGTCATAATTATACCACTGTAGAAAGGTAGATGATATATCATAAATGAAAAGGGGTAGGGGGAAGTTGAAGGGGGAGGGGATTATTTTCTATAGATGAAAATGATAGGTGAAGGGGAGGGGATAATTTTTTGTGTACTACGTTATCGGCAACAAAGAAGCAGTTTGTTGATAAAATTCCTTCACGGGCTGTATGGCCGTGGTCCAATGTTTTCTGCAAAACCAGATGTTTCGGAAGTGCCATCGATTGCCATCATCAGTGAAAATCGAGTGCGCTAACGTGAGGTGGTATATGTTAGTGACCACAATTCTGTGGTTTAGGCTGAAGATAGAAGTAGTTTCTGTTGAAATATTTCATTTCTAAAATGATTAATTTATATATAAATCTTAAAACATGGAAGTCATGTATGGTTCTCCATAGGCTACTGATATTTTAATTATTTGCATCAAATAGTATTATTGTTTAATAAATGTTCTATCCAAATCAAATTATGTGTATGGAGTTCTTGAAAAATTAGACAGGCATGAAGTTTTGTTTGTTTATTGTAAACTGTATTATGTTTGGAAGTATCCCAAAGTAAATTTAACATTAGTCATGTCACTCAATGACACCAGTCCATTTTTTTAAGCTAGGAGAATCCTTGAAATGTTTGGACCATCAGTAGGTCATGATGGATCAAATCATCAAACTTCAGTTTGCTGTGAAAAACTGGCAGATTTGAGTAGTCACTTGATAAAGGATGGTGTTGTAAAAACAACAATTCTTTCAGAATTATTTTATGGCCCTGTCAGTCTGCAAATAACTATCACTCGTTTAGACCTTCAGCAGATTTAAACTTTTCTTATTCGTGATAGCAATATATCATGTAAAACTGCTAGAAGTATGGAATACAAGAACAAGTCGAGCATTGTACATTTTTAGGTTAGGTACACTTTACAAAACCTTTTCATCAGATGTTCAAAAGAGCAAGCGTGTAATTGTTGTTTTTCTTTTTTTTATAAGTCCCTTAGTAAGTTTTCTCAGCAACAGCTACTGGATGTCACTTTGTTTCTAGGATATGTTTTATAAAGTAGTGGAAACTTGCTACTTGAACACAATACACTTGCACACAACATTCCAGAAGTCTGTTCTAAAAACAATTATAATTAACCTGCTGTTTCAACAGTACTAATAATGCAGCATGGCAAAATTTAAACCATTTTTGTTGGTCTGAATGTTTGTTTCAAGTTGAGTATACCAAATATGTTTGTAATAGGTTTATAATTTAAGATGTGAAGTATATGAAGCCATTACTGGTTCCTGTTCATTAGACAAGAAATTATAACTATAATTTCCATTAATTTTGTTAATGTTCTTTGCCATTCATTATTTAGTTATTTTTTTACTATCAGGAAAAGTTCTGATGAAATTTCTGTACGTGTCATTTTTGGTCTCTCTCTCTCTCTCCCCCTCTCATTTTTATTTATTGAAAAAACAAAAACTGACACTCCTCTGTATGTGTCCACATTGCATAAAATTAAAAAAAATTAATCCAAGAAATTAAAAAAAAAACTTGTAAACTTTGAAAACATTTGTTCTAATACAGAATTCAAATTAAATAAAGAAAAAAAGGAATTGTGTGAGTGCTAGTGTGTGTGTGTTTTAATGGAGACATCTTCCCCCTTGCTCCCTCAACCCCTTTCAGAAAGTGAACGGACAGAACAATACCTGACCTGCAAATGGTCTTGAAACATACTTGTCATCTTGCAAAAGAGGATCAGTCCTCTGTGTGTTTTAATGATAATTAGTTAACCAATGGACATGTCATGGACAACAAAATCCAAGAATTTACAAATGAATAATGAAAACGCAAAGATTAAAAACTAATAAGAAATCATTCAATAGACATAAAGAAACAAATTAGTAAAATTTATTAATGAATCGAAGGAATTCAGAAATTCAACTGATAATATAGACTGATAATCATACATTAGTACATAGTGTTACTAATTTCACAATTCCACAAAATTTGTATTTATTGGATAGTGAACATTGGATTTCAATATAGTAAGCGTACACATATTGTAACGGGGATGTTTACGACGTCCGTCTTCGTTTAGACTCCGCGATGGAAGCCAATCTGTAACGTTATAACTGGTGTGTCTCTGTAAAGACGTGTATATGGTTTTTTATGTATTAGTGTGGTGTGTTCGCCTCACACCTTGTCGTTACATCAATGGTTGCTGCTAACGAAGTCCGTAGCGTTGTCACAATTATCAGTACAACCTAGTGGAAACCTTACCTGTAATTTCATAGGGGTTTGTGAATCCCGGGTGGCGCCAAATTGTTTGTTGAAAACAATTAAATTTATGAAATAATATGTTAAAAAGGTGTTTTCAGCGATGACGGCCAGGGCATTCGAATCGGTACCCGCCTTTGTACAGCTTGCTGTATCGAACAGGTAGCGAAAGCGCTAGTCGTCCCTTCTGTAAGTTCGCTAACACACACATATAATACAATTTCCTATGAAATAAAACAATGGTTACACTCTGTACTGTTTCTTTAATGGTTGTTTGGTAATTATGCAATTTGACAATAATATTATTATTTAGTATTTAATAAATTTGCTCCGACATTAAACATGAAACGCTTTATCTCAGTTGACGAATTGATATTGAAACGAGCTATTCTGATGCAGTAATGGCTGCTGTTTGTATTTTATATGTAAACTCGTTCAAAATCTGGAGTCCTTTTGATTACAAGGAAAACATTAAATATGATTACAATAAAAAAGTACACTACCGTACATTATTCGTACTTAAATAATATAAACTGTGGCTACAATTTGTTCTGCAGTATAGTAATGTGTTTCAAAAGTTCGCAATCTAGTGCGAAGTTATTTTTTAGTTAACAAGTTTTTCTATGTAAGTTTATTTTATTTAATCCTTGAAAGAAATTATTTTCAATTCATAGTGAGAGTTTGTATAGATTTGAGAAATATTTAAAGTGCTTTTATTCTTGGAATTTGGGTATTTAAATGATACTTATCAGTTCAGAAGGTTTGTGATAGATCGTTGTTCATTTGAAATGGAAAATTCATCAATTTTGAGTGATTTAGGCTGCTGGCGTCCTTTTCTGATTAGTCTTAGGAATTTCTTCTTTTAATTTTCGTTTAAATTGTTCCTGGACATCAGTTAAATGTTATTACTCGTCATCTCCTTCTCACTGGTATATGTTTTTGACTTTTGACTAGTTTTTTAACATTTTAAAGTAAAATTTATGTCATACAAAATCTTGCGTCCCTGCTATATAAGCGTCATTATACAAGTAAAAAGAATTAACGGAAAATTAGTAACCAACGGCCCTTCTATGGTATGGTATGGTTTCTATGGTAACCTAAACCCTTTGATTGGCTAAGGCATGGTTTATTACCATTGTTATCATATTTGAATTTTTATTCAAAATTACTGTATATTTTCTGATTGATCTTATTCTTCTGTCTTCCTTCCTGAGTATTAAATATTATCACTACTGTTTGTCTTTCCTTTCAAAGATTAAATTAATACCTCATAAGGTTGTGGTCTATTAGATATTAACTTTGGTACAATTATGTTAACATTTGTTAATTACATATTTCTTTTAATTTAAGTTCTTATTGTAACATTTTTCTTTTAAAATGATTTACACATTATTCTTGGCTAGTTACTCGCCTTAGATTTGTTAATTTCCTTGTGGTTTTTATACAATTTGTAATTATTTGTTTTGACAGTTAGGCATCTCAGAGGCACTAGTAGCCATTGACCATATTTACTGAATTTATACAAATGATGTCTCATTTTATTCTAATGTGTTTTGTTTTGTTATTATCCCAATTGTATGGTTCTGTTATTTTCTACATTAACTAATTTTCTATTGTAATTAAATTTGTATTGTCTTAACTTCTTAATTATCTATTTTGCCTTTGTTAACAATGTGGCTACCACTTCCTATTCTTCATCAATTAAAAACATAACATCTAGGCGTATGATCTGTACAATTTCTTCCGTCATATCCTATTCATAAATATAATTACACAATTATTAAGTAAAGTTCGTTTACAACTCATTTCATTAATTACTATTTTTTGGGTGTTAAGTAATATCACACCTTTTGAATTTACTTAATTGATTTTCCCTTATAATCTGGGGTGGTTTATTTATTACATTATTAACTTCTTATTCCCTAATTAAACTCTACTTTCAATCCATGTTAACACTAGCTGTTTATCTTTTCATGGGATTCTGCCCTTTAATTACAATTGTTTACAATTAAACTTAATTCTCTTAAAAATCCTTTCTTAATTAACAACGTCATTATCACTTTCCAGTGTTCATTTCATATTACTAATTGTTTACATTTAATATTATCATAAACCATATATTTTTTAATTACTAATTTGGTTCACTTTTAATCACATAGTGTTTCCTCATCACTCTTCAGTGTTTATTCCACATTATGAAGTGCTTACATCTAATTCTATCATTAAAACAATATTCTTAATTATTATTTGTTTCACCATTAATCAATTGTTTATTATTGATTATTAAGCGTTTTATTACCATAAATATGGTTTCTATCTATTTTGGGGATTTACACTTTCACAATTGCACTCTTTAACTGTTTACATTAAGTGTTTCTTAGTGGGTAATCCCTATAATTATTTCTCTTTGTCACTTTCTCACTATTTCTTTCTTTACAAATATTACACATAGTAATTACTAAGGTTATGTTTCTATAGAGTTTTATTATATCTAACTCTAATTCTTGGGTTAGTGTACTTTTCTTTTTATTATATTACTTTACTGGGTTTTGGTTAAAACAGTTACATTAATTATTTAATTGATAATAATATTTATTTCTGGTATTGGATAATCATTGGCTTTATTCCCAATATTATACTTGAGTGTACCATTTCTCCCTTACATATTTGTGGTGTTTCTTATCCCTTGGTTTCACTTCGTTTCCTTTACACTTCTTCATTTTCCTTTTTCTTCTTCTTCTCCTTCAATTTCTATTGGCTTCATTTTAGTTTGGTTCTCCCCTTCTCGTTTGGTTTTATTTCATTTGGTTGTATGGATTCATTCACTTCCTTCAACTGGCTTTATTCTTATTTGGTTTCGGTTTTCCCTTCTTCTTTGTTTTCCTGTTTGTTTGGTCAATCACTTGGGTTAGGTCATGTCGTCGTTTGTCGTGTCATTGTCTTTACATTTTATTTATCTAAATATCACTATAGTATTGACGACTCGGAACACTAAGTTTTTTATAAGTAAAAACGTAAAGTTTTACCTTACAGCATAAACTGGCTTTCACCTTTAGAAGGCTTCATCAGAGGCTGCCATAGGTAGCGTTGTCCATCTTGTTGTTGGCGATAGGATAGTTATTCGAAAGATTGAAGCTGTGTGTGTGTGGTGAGATGTGTTCGAATAATGCGTGCGATTTGAATTGTGTCTGTTCGTTTAGGATGTCGTTTTTATTTGTTTTTGTGTGTTTGTATATTTCTAATTGTTCTAGAATGTCTAGTTTTCAGCCTTTTGTGTGTATGTGTAGAATGTTCATGTTATTGTCGATGTTTTTATATGTGTGGTTTGCTTCAATGAGGTGGTTTGCAAAGGTAGAGTCTGTAGTGGTGTGGAGTGCTTTTGTGTGTTCAATGTATCTCTGTTTGAAGCTATGTCCTGTCTGGCCTATGTAGAATTTATTGCAATTTGAGCAATTTAGCTTGTATACACCAGGTAGATCGAATTTGTTTTGTGCTTTGGACATGCGTTTTGATAGTGTGTGTTCTGTTTTGTTAGTAGTTTTGTAAGCAATTCTGTATCCTGCTTTTTTGAATTTGTGGGCAATTTTTTCAGTTTGTTTGTTGATGTATGTTAGTGTTATGAATTTGTTGTTTTCTGACTTTGTCTGTTGTTTGTTTTGTGTAGGAGTTTACTGACTATTGTTCTGTTATAACCGTTAGATTCTGCTAGATATTTTATCGTGTTTAGTTCGTTTTTTTGTAGTCTATTTCATCTAAGGGGATGTTGTTAAGTCTATGTATCATGGTTCTACTAAAAGCAGCTAGTTTGTGTTGTATTGGGTGATTGGAGGTGTTGTGTATTAGTGTGTCAGTTGTAGTTGGTTTTCTGTATATACTGAATTTGTGCCTGTGTTCTAGTTTTGTGATGGAGAGCACTCCACACCACTACAGAATCTACCTTTGCAAACCACCCCATTGAAGCAAACCGCACATATAAAAACATCGACAATAACATGAACATTCTACACGTACATACAAAAGGCCGAAAACTAGACATTCTAGAACAATTAGAAATATACAAACACACAAAAACAAATAAAAACGACATCCTAAATGAACAGACACAATTCAAATCGCACGCATTATTCGCAACACATCTCACCACACGCACACAGCTTCAATCTTTCGAATAAATATCCCGTCGCCAACAACAAGACAGACAACGCTACCTATGGCAGCCTCTGATGAAGCCTTCTAAAGGTGAAAGCCGGTTTAGGCTGTAAGGTAAAACTTTATGTTTTTACTTATAAAAAACTTAGTGTTCCGAGTCGTCAATACTATAGTGATATTTAGTTAAGTAACGGACACGTCATGGACAACGAAATCCAAGAATTTTATCTATATTTAATATTTTATTTTATATGAAGTATATTTATATTTAGTATCATCTTTTTCATCCCTGGTATTGGGGTGGCTTATTTGTGTTGTAACAATATTAATGTAAAGCACGTTTCAGAAAAAGTGAATGTAAAAGAAAAGAAATACACAATTTCAACTTTCTTAAACTGAAAACAATAAATTCTTTTGAGTTAGTGTACTGTGTTATGTTACTGTAAGACAGAGCAGTGCTGTTAGTGTACTAATTAAGATGCATTAAATGTATAAATAAAGCTACATGGCCTAATAAGTTATTCGTAGATGACATCGTTAATATTCTTGGTGATGGTATACAAGCCTTTCCACAGTGGTTGCAGGTTCGAGCTGATTCCTTTCTTCCTGATCATGTTATAGAACTAAGCCTGGCCATAGGTGTGAGCCCTGAAGAAATTGCAACCAGGGTGTACAGAGTCTTCATCTTTGTATTTGCCAAAATAAAGTTGTTCTGAGCCAGGTCATGTAAATTCAGGTTAAGCCAAATTGCTCATTACACTTTGTCTAAATTTTAAAGGTATAAAGTGTTGATAAAGATGTTCAGGACCGTAATATAGTAAGGGTACACATATTAATGTAAAGCATGTTTCTATAAAGTGAATGGAAAAGAAAGCAAATACACAATTTCAATTTTTTTAAACTGAAAATAAGAAATTCTTTAGAGTTAGAGTAATGTATTGTGTTACTGTAAGACACAGCAGTACTGTTAATGTACTAATTAAGATGCATTAAATGTGTAAATAAAGCTAAATGACCGAATAAGATATTCTTAGATGTAGTAATTCAGGTTAGGTCTAATTGCTCATTAGACTTTCTCTAAATTTTAAAGATGTTTAGGACCGTACATTAAAAACATTGTTTGTACATGTGAGTAGGAAGTAGATGTATTAATATAATGTTACCCAACAAGATCAGGAACAATTATGTATATTAAATTAAGTAGTTAGTGGACTTGAAAACCTGCAGTAGAAACTCCAGTTTTTATAAAACAAATAGGGAGAGAATTGAAGATTTCTTGTTTGGAAATGTTATAGGTATCTGTTTTCTTCACAAGTACCGTAACTAAAATGTTGTTAATGGCATTTTATTTAAGAGTATGAAAAAACAGTAGATACTGTACTTGAAAAAAGGTGAATTTTATTGGTACATACTAAAGTATAGTCTTATTTGTTTCTATTTATTAACAAAGGTCTACTGTAATAATTTTGTGTGTAATATGTTTATGTGCATTCTTTAATATGTTTACGAGATTCTCCAATTTTATTTTCATTAATTCTAGACCATAGTAACATTAAATTCCACTGTAACCCATTATTAATACTTAATCATTTGCGTGTTAACAGAAACTGCACACTGCTTTTTATTGCATTATGTTGAAAAAGGATTTTAATGTACTTGTTTGGTTATACGTTTGATTGTACTAGGTTATACGTTATAAATTGGAACTAGGTTTTAATTCCGGTACTTCGAATAAATACAGCCCTTAATGTTATGTACAGCCTTTTATCCATACAATAAATACAGCCTTTAAATGTACACTAACTAAGGACATTTTTGTTAAGTCTAATTAATTTTAAAAATCTAAAAGGTTAAGTTACATTGTTAAACGTAGACACAACCTCCAAAAATCGTCTCTGTACCGTAATTATGTGCAATAAATGGAAAGTAATTTCTGTACTTCCAATAAACACCTTTTTATTGTACACTAGCAAAGGAAATTTTATTTAAGTTACATTGTTGTACATAACCTCCATAACCTGCGATTAGTTACTTGTGAATAAAACAGATCCAGTAGAAATCTGGACACGGAAAGTAAGTACAAACGAGGAAACGGAAGTTTGACTTTGCCGTACCATCGTAAGCTAGATCCGGCTCTTGTCCAACCAAAAATGGTGGCCTTCATTTAATGACAGAACCTAGACTTTGGTTTCAAAATGTCCTTTGATCCATTGGAGTGTTAAACTGGCTAGTGGCCATTTTAATTCAAAACTGTCTTATGTCCATTAAGCAAACACTCTAGCTGCTACTGAGAAAAAATAAAAAAAATATATTTATATTCAGACCATTTCTCTATGTTTCATGAATAGTTTCAAGAGTGGTAACCCTGATAGTCAGCTGGAAATATTTTAAATTGAATTGTGACGATAGGTTATGTTTGTGCATTTCATAGAAGTTTGGTGTTTTGAGTTGTAATTGTGCTAAAAGATATATTTATTAATTCTTTTTATTATATTTAGATTAGTGTATTATTTCATTATTTTTGTACAGTAATCTCATTCTCGTTAAATTATTATTGTAATGGACGATATGCAGTCTGTACCTAATGCAATGGAATGTGTGCCATCTGTGTGTACTGTACAAAGTGTTAATACTCAAATTATAAACTGTGAAAGGGGTAAAGGGCAAAAAAAAAAGAAATCTAGAAAACTGGAAGAGCCGTGGACAAAGGGAAATGATATTCATCAAAATCGTTGCCCAAACGTCCGCAGTGTAAACATGTCGGTAAATCATTAAAATGTTGTGAACTGTCTATGCAAGACATACGAAAGTTCCACCAAGCTTTCTATTCTGAAAAAAAAAACAAGCAAATACAGGATAGTTTTATCCTCAAGTACACTCGGAGCGAATCTCCAAAACGTACGAGACCTCGAGGAGAAAGAAAGCTAGTTAAAGAAACATTAATAATTTCCTTGTCCCAAAAACAGTAAATGGGAAAACAGAACGTGTAAAGGTCTGCAAGAAAAGCTTCTGTGCTATTTTGGGAATTAATGACAAACGTGCTCAGCGAGTTTGAAAGACATTTTAAAACTGGCCTTTTGCCCACAGAAAACAGGAGGGGAACACAAATCTCACCATTTTTTGGACAAGAAAACTGCAGTAAAGACATACATAGAGATCCTTGTTCCCTTAGAGAAACACTACTGCCGTGCAGCCTGTACAACAAAAAACAGTATTTGCCAAGCTATCTATCAATTGCAAAACTTAATGAAAGTGCTGCAGAGGAACTCAAAGTACCTTATTCTTACTTCTATGATATTTGTAACAAGGAATACAACCTGAGCTTTGGTTCCCCAGCTGTAAATAAGTGCTCGAAGTGCATACAGTACGAACTCAAAATACAGGCAGGAGATACATCTTGTATTGCAGAGTAAACACTGCACAAAAAACGAAGTGAAGTGTTCTTTCATTGTTAAGAACAAAGAATGACGGCGAAGTAACAATTTCCTTCAACTGCCAGAAAAATCATGTCTTACCACGCATACCTGACCAAGCCGCCTATTACAGTAGGCAACTTATTATACAACTTTACTGTATGTGAAGGAACATCTACTGACAAACAACCAAAAAACAAAGTCTCTATTTATACTTGGACTGAGTCAGATGCACCTAAGGGATCAGCGTAGATTTCATCAGCTGTTTTTCATAGACTGGAAAACATGAATTTTGAAGGTGTCTCCATTATTTGGCTCTTCGCAGATGGCTGTGGGGGCCAAAACAAGAATTCTTCAATGATTTATATGCTAATGTATTGGCTTCCAAAATGTGCCCCTCGCCATCTAAAAGAGATTCATCTGATTTTTCCTGTACCGGGACACTCGTACATTCCACCAGACAGGGTGTTCGGCAGGATAGAGCTTGATCTACAAAATCTTGATACAATTGTCAATCGTGAATACTGGAAAGTTTCCAGGAAGCATGGAAGAGTGTTTAAAATTGGAGGTGACTGGTGTGTTTATGACTGGAAGCTTTTGTCCCAACAGAATATGAAGAAGCCTGGACAGTGGCATTTCAAGTTTTCATCTGCAAAGAGATTCGTCATCACTCGAGGTTTAACTTCTATGGCACCCTTATCAGAGGTTAGCCTTGGTATCAGACTAACATAAGAATGTCCAAAAAAGTAATTAAACCAAAGGTGGGTATTTTACAATCAACTTTGCCATTGATTCGTCTTGGTGCTCCTGTAAAGAGGCAAAAAATTGCAGACGTGAACTGGCTGATGACCCTGCACTTCGGTATCGAATGGGAAGTAAATCCTAATTTGAAATTCTACCATGAGATAATATTTAATATAGCAACAACTGATGAAGCCTCTGAAGATGAATTGGAAAGGGGAATGATGGATGATGCTGATGACATAATATGACTAGTATATTTCATTCAGTTCATGCAGTAAATGCCTTTTTTAGTTTGTTTGTTCTTATAAATGACACTAAAAAGACAGTTGAATTTTAATTTTTGTTGTTTTTTTTTCAATTTGTGTGTTGTATAAAAATCATAGTACAGTATTATAATCTAGAAGTTTTGTTAATATTTTGAAAAATTAAAAGGTAAGCTTCTTTAAAAAAATAACTTGTCATAATTTTTTAATCAAATTGTCCTTTGTCCATTGGTTTTGTTTTCAAAATGTCTCTTGTCCACTCTTTACCTTCAAAATGTCCCATGTTCAAATTAATTAATTGAATTATAAAAAAACGGATAGCTTTAAAGTGTTAATATTTAGCACAGGCAAAACTGATAGTATAAGAGATATACAGTAGAGTCCCGGTTATCCGCCATAAACGGGCTGGCGGAAGGGCGGATAAGCTGGAATGGCGGATAATAGGGAGAGTTAAATAAAACGCAAATTTATCATAAAATTACGTTGTAATTTTGTAAATGTAATTAATAAACATCATGTTTTACAACAAATCAATAGAGAAAACAATACAGTACTGTACAATTATATTACAAAATTATAGTAAAACATTTTAGAGAACAAGCAACAATATTAAAGTTATACACTTACAAAAAAAGAGAAAACAATTACGCCTACTTTAGTACTTCAAGTTTAAGAATTCAGTAAATTTTAACAAGAAAAATTTACTAAAAATAAATATAGAATCAGACTAATGTGTATGTAATAAAATTGACTTACACTGTCAGAAATGTTGGAAGTGAGAGTTCAGTTCATGATGAGTGAAAAAAATTAGTGATCTTCGACTGCCTCCCTGATGATTCCCGCTTCTTTGCTGCCAAGTCTCACCATCTTTGGAGCATCATTATGTCAACAACCCTGGCTTCCTCTTGCTGCTCAACGTACTGAATGGCTGCTTCAAGAGCTTTAACCCCTTCTTTGTGTGTGATCTTTTGGGGCTCAACAGTTTCAGAGTCTTGATCTTCAACAACATTATCGCTATTAACAAGTGTTACAATTTCTTCGTCAGTTATTTCATATTGGTCGTCCCCTGAAAGCCAATTCCTTATTTCATCCAACGATGCATCCTCACATCCAGGGATACGTTGCACCAAGGGCAAAATACTTTCATGAAGTTCATCCAGCATGCTTTCAGCCATATTTTCGTCCTCGCCCAACAGCTTATGCCACGACTTCGCAATTGTTTGTGCCCCGACGTCGGCCCAGGCCCTTGCGACCCAATAAGCGACATCCTTCAAATTTATACTTTTCAACTTCTTAATCAAATTTTGCCCATCTTCAATTTCTTGTATGACTGTTGACAGAAGCTTTCTTCGATAGTTTCGTTTAAGTGTTTCCAAAACACCCTGGTCCATAGGCTGACAAATGGCAGTCACATTTGGTGGCAAAAACATAGCCTTTATGTCCCCATCTCTAAGTTCGTCTGGATCAGGGTGAGTTGGGGCATTGTCTAGCAGTAAAACTGCTTTTTCTGGGTAGGTTGTTGTCTTTTAAAAACTTCTCTGTAGAAGGAACAAACTCTTTAAAAAACCATTCCTTAAAAATTTCACTAGTCATCCATGCACTTTTTTGATTGAAATATTTTACTGGAAGAGCATGTTTTGAAATGGTTTTAAAAGCCCTAGGGTTTTTGGACTTTCCAATCATTGCCAGGTCCATTTTATGGTTTGCTGTGGCATTACTGCATGCTAAAATAATAGTCACTCTCTCTTTACTACATTTATAGCCAGGGGCTGCAGCTTCAGTTCTAGCTGCAAGGCTCTTACTCGGTAACATTTTGAAATTAAACTTTTTTAGTTTGTTTGTTCTTATAAATGACACTAAAAAGACAGTTGAATTTTAATTTTTGTTGTTTTTTTTTCAATTTGTGTGTTGTATAAAAATCATAGTACAGTATTATAATCTAGAAGTTTTGTTAATATTTTGAAAAATTAAAAGGTTAGCTTCTTTAAAAAAATAACTTGTCATAATTTTTTAATCAAATTGTCCTTTGTCCATTGGTTTTGTTTTCAAAATGTCTCTTGTCCACTCTTTACCTTCAAAATGTCCCATGTTCAAATTAATTAATTGAATTATAAAAAAACGGATAGCTTTAAAGTGTTAATATTTAGCACAGGCAAAACTGATAGTATAAGAGATATACAGTAGAGTCCCGGTTATCCGCCATAAACGGGCTGGCGGAAGGGCGGATAAGCTGGAATGGCGGATAATAGGGAGAGTTAAATAAAACGCAAATTTATCATAAAATTACGTTGTAATTTTGTAAATGTAATTAATAAACATCATGTTTTACAACAAATCAATAGAGAAAACAATACAGTACTGTACAATTATATTACAAAATTATAGTAAAACATTTTAGAGAACAAGCAACAATATTAAAGTTATACACTTACAAAAAAAGAGAAAACAATTACGCCTACTTTAGTACTTCAAGTTTAAGAATTCAGTAAATTTTAACAAGAAAAATTTACTAAAAATAAATATAGAATCAGACTAATGTGTATGTAATAAAATTGACTTACACTGTCAGAAATGTTGGAAGTGAGAGTTCAGTTCATGATGAGTGAAAAAAATTAGTGATCTTCGACTGCCTCCCTGATGATTCCCGCTTCTTTGCTGCCAAGTCTCACCATCTTTGGAGCATCATTATGTCAACAACCCTGGCTTCCTCTTGCTGCTCAACGTACTGAATGGCTGCTTCAAGAGCTTTAACCCCTTCTTTGTGTGTGATCTTTTGGGGCTCAACAGTTTCAGAGTCTTGATCTTCAACAACATTATCGCTATTAACAAGTGTTACAATTTCTTCGTCAGTTATTTCATATTGGTCGTCCCCTGAAAGCCAATTCCTTATTTCATCCAACGATGCATCCTCACATCCAGGGATACGTTGCACCAAGGGCAAAATACTTTCATGAAGTTCATCCAGCATGCTTTCAGCCATATTTTCGTCCTCGCCCAACAGCTTATGCCACGACTTCGCAATTGTTTGTGCCCCGACGTCGGCCCAGGCCCTTGCGACACAATAAGCGACATCCTTCAAATTTATACTTTTCAACTTCTTAATCAAATTTTGCCCATCTTCAATTTCTTGTATGACTGTTGACAGAAGCTTTCTTCGATAGTTTCGTTTAAGTGTTTCCAAAACACCCTGGTCCATAGGCTGACAAATGGCAGTCACATTTGGTGGCAAAAACATAGCCTTTATGTCCCCATCTCTAAGTTCGTCTGGATCAGGGTGAGTTGGGGCATTGTCTAGCAGTAAAACTGCTTTTTCTGGGTAGGTTGTTGTCTTTTAAAAACTTCTCTGTAGAAGGAACAAACTCTTTAAAAAACCATTCCTTAAAAATTTCACTAGTCATCCATGCACTTTTTTGATTGAAATATTTTACTGGAAGAGCATGTTTTGAAATGGTTTTAAAAGCCCTAGGGTTTTTGGACTTTCCAATCATTGCCAGGTCCATTTTATGGTTTGCTGTGGCATTACTGCATGCTAAAATAATAGTCACTCTCTCTTTACTACATTTATAGCCAGGGGCTGCAGCTTCAGTTCTAGCTGCAAGGCTCTTACTCGGTAACATTTTGAAATTAAGGCCTGTTTCATCACAATTAAATACTTGATCTCCTGTTAAGCTTTCAGTTTCAACAAAGTCTTGAAATTTTTTCTTAAACTGCTCCATTTCTTGAAAGTTTAATGACAGTTTCTCGCCGCAAATATTCAACTGACGGATTTCATAACGCTTCTTCCATCTATCAAGCCAGCCAACGCTTGCTGTAAAATCTGCATCACCTTCGTTAAATTCTTTTTGAAACTGCAACGCCTTTTCTTTTAAGATAGGTCCCGAAATAGGCACCCCTTTCTCCCTGAACTGTGTAAACCAAATGTACAACGCTTCGCTAACTTTTTCATAATCACTATTTTTCATAGTTTTTCTATCTTTAAAAGCAGTCTCAGTAACTCGTGAGGAACACCATTTTTCTAATTCTAATCGTCTTTTCTTCCAATCTCCAACTGTGCGATGACCGATGCCGTAGTGGTCAGTCACCTTCTGCAGCGTTAATTTAAGAAATATAGGGCCCCACGATTATTTGCTCATTTTATTTTTACTTACAATTCAATCAGCATTAGCTTTACTTAAAATGGGTTCATTAAGAATAATGGCCCGTAGGTTGCATAATTTACATACTAATGCACAAAAAAAAGCGTGTCTCTAACTGGTGGTCACAGAATAACTTTAGGGTTTTAACTGCTCCACACACACACTCTACTAATAAATCAGCTCTCAGATGAAGATTCTGTAGTTTTGGAAGTAATTTATGGAAACTTGCGCTTTTATGCAGTCAGTATATATTTTGATATTACTGTTGAAATAAAAAATAGCTTGATCATTTTAAAAAATGTTTTAAAATTCATTGGCTTAAATGGTGTAGTTATGGCAACGGACAGTAATGCTAGATCAAGAATGTGGCACGATGTAATGACTAATAAAAGAGGTAGGAAAATGGAAGAATTTCTAATGTCAAATCAATTACATCTTATTAATGAAGAAAGTGACATTCCCACATTTGAATCACATACACGGAAGAGCAATGTAGATCTGACAGTTACTAATAATCATCTAGTTTCCTTAATAAATAACTGGAAATGTGAGGTAGAAGAAAGTTACTCTGACCACAGTATCATTTCTTTTAATATCAAGCAAAATAATGCTCGTAGGTTGGCACGACACTTTCAGTGTAAAAGGTTTGTCATTAAAGAAGAAAAGCTAAAAGTTTTTGATGAACTTATAGTTACAGGATTTGTCTATCAGCTTTCTAAAAACAATACAGTCTCTACAGGTGTAAAAGATTTAGATAAGGAATTATACAGGCAGATGGGAGCTGCAAAGGACATTGAGAAGACAGTGGAGATGTTTCAGGACGTCATAGTACCAGCATGTGAGAGATCCTTTAGAATATCAGGCCAACCAGGTAAGTCAGTCAGAGGTAGGACAGTTCCATGGTGGACAGAACAGTTAACAATAATGAGAAAAAGGTTAACTGCTCTAAGGAGACGTTACCAAAGAACTAAACATAATTTCGAACTCAGGGAGCAACGAAAGGTCCAGTATTCCGAAGAAAAGAAGAAGTATCAATTGACTATACAAAGATAAAAGATAGAATCATGGAGACGCTATTGTAACTTAACTCCTGTGAATAACCCATGGAATGCGGTATATAAATTGGCATCTGGGAAGACACGGAAACGTTGTACTTTAACAACTCTACAGAGGCCTGATGGTTCTCTCACAAGTGATTTAAAGGACACTATTAATTGTATGCTAGATTATTTTATACCTGTGGATGAGGAAATAAATGATACTGAGTATCATAAGTTTATTAGAAACGAAATACAGAAACCTATAGATACCTATGACGACAGAGCTTTTACACAGGAAGAAATAGTGTTTTACTGAAAATGGACCCTAACAAATCCCCAGGGGAGGATGGTATAACAAGTAAAATACTGTTGCGAATATTTGAAACATTTCCACAGTTTGTCACAGCCCTGTATAATGCATGCTTAAGAAGAAGTTGTTTCCCTAAGATATGGAAACGAGCTAAAATAATACCAATCACAAAACCACGAAAAGAGAACAACAGAAGTCTCTAAGTTTCGTCCAATCAGTCTTTTGTGTGTAGGAGCTAAGGTTTTGGAAAAGTTACTCATCAACAGAATAATGCATTATTTACATTCTAAAATTTTATTGCTGAAAAATCAATATGGGTTTACACCACAAAAATGTACTGTGGATGCAATTATGGCTGTGAAAGAAAATATTGACACTGGCTTGAAAGACGGTAACTGTGTAGTTCTTTTAAGTCTTGATGTTAAAGGAGCCTTTGATGCAGCCTGGTGGCCTGGTATACTGAATGCATTAAAAGAATTCCGATGCCCTAAGAATTTGTATAACCTTTCAAAAAATTATTTTAGTGGATGAACAGCAGTTTTATCTACAAATAACATTGGAAAGACATGTTAGTAGAGGGTGTCCTCAGACATTCAAATGTCATTGCCTTTGCAGATGATGTAATTGTGGTAATTAAAGGTAAATCAGTCATCAAAGCTGAAAACTATGCCAACATAGAAATACAAAAAATTACAGAGTGGGCCAAAAACAATAAAATCAGCTTTAATGAGAAAAATCTAAAGTTTTAATAATTTCTAAAAAGAGATGGTAAAGCAGAAAACACATCAGAGTATATACCTTAACAATAAAAAATTCTAACAAGTGAATACCCTGAAATATCTTCTTGGAATTATTTTTGATACAAAATTTACGTTTAATGATCATATAGACAACGTTGTGACAAGATGTACAAAATTGATTAATATTTTATCAAAAGCTGCCAAAATTAGCTGGGGCCTAGGTGAAGCTATGAAGATCATTATATAAAGGTGCAATTCTACCCCTTTTGTCGTATGGAGCCCTAGTTTTGAAAGATGCGTTGGTTAGGAAAAATAACCACTATAAATACAAGAAAGTGCAAAGATTAGTTCTCATAAAAATTGCAAAAGCTTTCAGAACGATATGTATCTAATTATGATGCTACATTGAGATTTGTGGACAATGTCTGTGGAATCATCCACTTGAATTGAAAAAAATGTACTATCTTCTATTTCCTTTGCGACGTGCTCATCAATATATTGTGAAATCAGTCAATTATTTCATTCTGAATAATCTTAGAATTGCCGGCAAAGACGGGTGAGATTTTTTTATAGTGTTCTTGAATAGAACAGGGCTTATCGAAATGAAGGTTTCTAGCAGTTCTTTAAAATTTCCGCGATTAATAGATGATAACTCTTCGTGGTGACCGCGAAATGCTAATTCTTGTTTACCCAAGTAAAGAACTGCACGAATAGGAAGATGCATGAAACGTCTGTTAAGCCAAACGTTGTCATTGAAGTGTTTAATATACAACCTAGAATTTTCCTTCAAAGCATCCTCGATAGTACTTAAATTTTTCTTTAATTTTGAAAAACTCAATGCACAACGCATGTGCTCAGAAGAACCTTCATGTTTGGAAAGAGCACGAGTAACGTTACCAAAATCATCAAAGCCATTCTTATTCCACGCACTTGATTTAACACTAATAATTAAGCAGGGCATACAAAAAAGTTTATTTAAATAATAACTGCCACACAACCACTCGAACGTTGAATACCAATTTTGTTTAAAGTTGCGATTGTACACCTTGTCCTTTATTTTTGCAACCTTATTTACTTTCAATATAGGCATCGGTTTTTCACAGCTTAAAAAGTTTTTCTTATCATCATTATACCATCTTGAAAATGGCGTTTCTAATAAAACACATACCGGATCATATGTAGGAAACATTGTGTAAAAACTTGACACACCACGAACAACGAACACAACAAACGCGCTGGATAGGTAAAGCACTGTACACGTACACCACTGAGAAACAGCCAGCAACACCGCTTCACATGTGTGTGGGGGGGGAACGCTGAGTACGAAATACATTGTCATGGCAACCGTGATAAACCGAGCGTTGTTAGTGACGTATTAACTGATGCAGCATTCGAGGTACAGAAAGCTGCTTCTACGATCTCAGCACTTTCCGCCACCAGTAGGCTTGTATGTGACTGCAGCGAAGTTCAGCTTCTGTAACCTATTTCCATCGCTTGTAAATGTTATTTTATTATACAGACGAAATTTAATTAAAAAAAATATTTTAAACATAAAATTTACTAAAAATTGAAAATAATTTTGTGTTAAAAGAAACACATTGAACCAGTTATTTTAGGTGAAGCAGCGCTTCATCTGCGTCACCTGAGCCACCACTGCTTGAATGTTTGCCACTTTGCTTACCAAAATTCAGCCAAGTTCGTGAAGGTGTACTTGAGAGACAGAACAAGGTTATTTTCAGTATACAAATCAATTAGTTGTGTTCACAGATTACTTTCTTTTATTCTCAATTATTTAGTGCATTAATCTTCCCACCATGAGGCAAGTTATCATGTTTACAACAAAAAAAAAAAAAAAATATAACACCCATCCATATTAGTGAACAAACATTGACATTTTACATGTACATAATCCCAATTAGGATTGATTGTCTATCTAAACATCATCTTAATTAAACAAATAAAAAATATACCACAACCCAGCACTTCTTAAATTCTTAACCTAAATTTTTCACCCTCTCACTCACACACACACACACACCCCCCAGGCCTTTATGAGATCTCATTTAATGATTAAAAATTTCTTTTCATTTATAATATTTAATATTTTATTTTTTTTTTTAACTTTTGTGCTATTCCAAATGTTACTTATCTGTGAGTTCTAGGATCTTAAAGAGTCCGTCTTCGTCATGCATTTTGCTTTCACTGCGCACATTTTCTTCTTTCACTCGTTTCCATTGAAACTGTAAATTTATTAAATTATTTTCTTTAGAATGATTACTTTCACATTTTTAGTTACATTGTTACGTACGGGCGAGATGAAAAAAAACTGCCCTCAGCCGGCGGGCAAGCGAACGCCTCACGTCCTTCGCTGTTAGATGTTCATTGCTGACTGCCTTTTTGCGAATTTACTTGCAAGCACGCGGCCCGCGTCCGCCGCCGTTAGGTGTTAGATGACGACTGGCTTTGTTCTCCACGCAGATGGTTGGCATCGTCCTGCATTCCAAGTGACATATTTTAAAGGTTCGGCACTGACGTCATCTGGCGTGACTCTTCTGATTACATAGGTCGAAGTTTATACTGCTAAATATAACTGTTTTCCTTACGTCCTGATGTTGACCTTGACACTATTTCACTCACTTGCCTGCGTCGTTATAATTTAGGAATAAAATTTTACAATTATTAGGGCATGAACTCTTTTCACCAAATTACCCTGGGTAGACCTAAACAGTCCTGTTACAATACCCCCTCAATGAGAGGTTTTATGCCGAAGCATAAAAACTCTCATTGACACTCTCATACTTCCTAAAGGGATCAGCATGGATATGTCGCCACAACCCCCTTTGTTTTATTAAAAATTGTGGTTAACTTACCCCCTGGTCCAGTGACTGTGACTGCACCTGAATGACCTTACTGGACTTCCCTTTCGAGATCCCAACACCGCAAGGTCAGACAGGCAATTGACGCCCCTGTTCTGACGCGCAGGCCAGCACAGGACCGCTGCCACAGCATCACCAGACACTGAAACATGAAATCAAAATATCAAATCGTGGCCTTGTATAATAACATATCACTAACTGATCTGGTTCCCCTTAGCTGTGCTGGTTTGCGTTAAGAAGCACTGGTGTTTTTCTCTTAACCTCTAACATATACATGGATACATACTTAACATGACAAAACATTAAACTTCAATACCAACATTCTGAATGCCCTTCCCTTGTTAATTCTTATTCCAAAATTCAAAATATTTCCCTGATCACAATCAGAATTTAAATAAACATTCCCCATCACAACATTACAAATACCTTCCATTATATAATTCACATTTTAAAATAATTAAATTCTTATATAGAATAAACACCTTTAAATCAACTACATCATAACAAATTATTTACTTAACATCGTTAAGTACTTGATATTCCTCAATCAATACAAAATCATTTAGTTTCATCCTCAGATCAACTACACCTTCTACATCATTAACATAATTCAATTTAATATTCAATAACTCATTACTAACAATTTAGTAACCTCCTTCTCCATCATTATCTAATATCCCCCCATAACCCAGTTACAATTAGGTAAATAAGCTCACGGGTACACCTGTTTTGGTATTTACCTTGTTGCATAAATACTGTATTTATGCCCCTGGCTTGTAACGGCCAGCTCCTTTCCACACACACTATTGCTTAATGATGTTGGACTGTAGCGCCCATTTGCCTCCACAAGAACTGAATTTTATTAGGGTGCAAACGCTGCTTACACCGTTCTTGCTTTGGCGTTATATAAAAATTTGCCATTACTGAAGTCCGAGGACATCAGTAATCCTACTATAATGATTCATACGCCCTTAATATGGTTCTATCACCCCATTCGATGGTAGCCGCTGTTCCATAGTTATGTTGATTCCCCTTATTAAAACCCCCTGTTAATATCTAAATTGTACCAATTTCATAGGCAACCAACCATGGTCAGGTTACAATAAGTCTGCCCACAGCTAGTTGTCATCCAAAACCACGGTCTGAGCTGGTAAGGCCGGGACTGCCCGAAAGTGGGGAATCTATTTTAAAACACAAAATACATGTTTAAGATTCCTACACTTACATCCTACTCAATTACACTTAATCAACATAATACAACATAATAGACACTCAAATTCAAACTTTACATTAAAATAAACAATTCACCTTTAACTTTGCATATAAAATTATAAACATTACAACTTGAACTTTCTATTGAGGGTTTTTTTTTGTTTTTAACTTTCAACCTTTAATTATTCATCATTTATTATACCATTAAATTCTCCAAATTTTTTAAATTTATTATCAACATTCATCTTATACAATATTTCATTTATTATCTCCTTTCAAAGTAATTCAACTATTTCATCAAACACATTTTAATTACTTTAATAAAATTCACAAAGTTGAGTATACTTCACCTTGCTACATCATTACATTTAACATCAACACAAAAGCATATACAATCTACATTGTTATTCATTATTGTTTACCACAAATCATTTCCTAATACAGTCCATTTCAGAACCCCCTACTCACATAATTAAAATGTTCGTGGACACTACATGTTTAACCACCATCATCGAATAATAATATGGTCTTACGTCTACACAATTCATTTTTTATTAAATACATATTGTTATTATGATTATAATAACCATCATCAATAATTTTATCCCTCATATCAATATAGTATTCAAAAACATTATTGCATACTATTAATTCAAAAATCCTGTCGACATTCGGTATGGTCAATTCTCCCTTAGTATCATGTTACGATTAAATCTTTTATTCTTTCCTCATTATAGTAATCATCTACTACCAGTAACCCCATCTTATATACAGGTAAGTCATCAACATTATTATCACCTTTTACTGCACTAACTACATCGCCAGGTAAAAATTCAATATAATCATCAACTCTCTCACTATTCATCCTCTCTCTTAATTCTTTATAACTTCTACTAACCTCAAACAACTCTCTCTCAAAATACCTCTCATCATAACACCATTTCACACTTTCTCTATCATTCCATGCAGAGGGTACTACTACATAAAAACACCTCCTGGATTTTCCAGGAACACCACAAAAACTCAGGGAACAACTTGAAAACACATCGTTTCCACTAAGGGACACTTGCCCTTCAACAACATCAACAGTGAACACCTTGGTTCACAATAAACCCGGGGAAAATTTACCCTCTGCCCCATATCCACAGAATAACTCTCTTCATACTCTCTTCCTAACTTATGAACACTTATTTCTATCCCTTCACAACCCCCTTACTCCCATTACTCTCTCACTCTCCCTTACTATCTCTATATTCTCATCGTCACTATTATTTTGACTGTATCACCCTTAAATATCTCGTTTTCAACTATCTTACCACTACTACTTGTCAACTCATTTTTATAACTATCACTTACCTCGTTAATTATTACTTCATTATTTTTCGTCATCATTTCACCATCATTATTTTTGATACCATTACAACCACTTACCTTATTATATGTACCATTTTCTACCCTCTCCTTTCTCTTTCTACTTTAGTTTACTTCATCTTGTAATTGCTTTACAATAGCACTATGTTCATCAACATCTTTTAAACTCTTATTAATATTAAAATTCTGTTGTTTAATTTCGTCTTTAATTTCATTCATTTGATCCTTCATTTTCGTGTTTACTTCATCAAAACGACTATTTATTTTATCATATTTAACATCAGAATCACTCTTTTGTTCTTTCAATTCATTTAGATTACTATTTACATTTTCGGACATTGTTCTCATTAGGTTAAACACATGGTCCATTGACAACTCTCTTATTCTCGTTGTCGTTGGAGTGGACTCTGCTTCTACATTACTCATTTCTACCGATTCGGTAAAACTACTTTCGTTATCTGCCATTTCAATCAATTAATACTTAATCATTACTTATAATATAAATATGAACAAATAATAACCTCCCCAGCACTTTACATTACTACTACCATATCATTTGTACATTTATTTGTATTTTATTCTGTTACCTTAAATAACCATTCTGTTCTCCCAAGTAGGCCTACATTTACATAACTTTAATTATGTAAACGTCTACTGTTCGAGCGGCAATGTAACTTTAATTTACTTTCTTAATAAATTTGTCCCTAGTTCGGATGCCAATGTAACTTTAAATTTCTTTTTTATTATTTATTTATTTATCTTAACTGTTTACGACCAACCACATTTCGGACGCCATCTTGAATGGTTGCCACTTTACTTACCAAAATTTAGCCAAGGTTCGTGAAGGTGCACTTGAGAGACAGAACAAGGTTATTTTCAGTAAACAAATCAATTAGTTGTGTTCACAGATTACTTTCTTTTATTCTCAATTATTTAGTGCATTTAATCTTCCCACCATGAGACAAGTTATCATGTTTAAAAAAAAATATATATATATAACACCCGTCCATATTAGTGAACAAACATTGACATTTTACATGTATATAATCCCAATTAGGATTGATTGTCTATCTAAACATCATCTTAATTAAACAAATAAAAAATATACCACAACCCAGCACTTCTTAAATTCTTAACCTCAATTTTTCACCCTCTCACACACACACACACACACACACACACACACACACACACACACACCCCTCCCAGGCCTTTATGAGATCTCATTTAATGATTCAAAATTTCTTTTCATTTATAATATTTAATATTTGATTTTTTTTTAACTTTTGTGCTGTTCTAAATGTTGCGCACATTTTCTTCTTTCACTCGTTTCCACCGAAACTGTAAATTTATTAAATTATTTTCTTTAGAATGATTACTTTCACATTTTTAGTTACATTGTTATGTACGAGCGAGACGAAAAAAACTGCCCTCAGCCGGCGGGCGAGCGAACAGCTCACGTCCTTCGCTGTTAGATGTTCATTGCCGACTGCCTTTTTGCGAATTTACTAGCAAGCACGCGGCCCGCGTCTGCCGCCGTTAGGTGTTAGATGACGACTGGCTTTGTTATCCACACAGATGGTTGGCATCGCCCTGCATTCTAAGTGACGTATTTTAAAGGTTCGGCACTGATGTCATCTGGCGTGACTCTTCTGATTACATAGGTCAAAGTTTATACTGCTAAATATAACTGTTTTCCTTACGTCCTGATGTTGACCTTGACACTATTTCGCTCACTTGCCTGCGTCGTTATAATTTAGGAATAAAATTTTACAATTATTAGGTCGTGAACTCTTTTCACCAAATTACCCTGGGTAGACCTAAACTGTCCCGTTACAATGTGTCCTGACTGCGTTGACCCCAATTTTAATTAAAATAGAAGAGATTACTGATGTCTACCGGACTACAAAAGTAATGGGGAATTCACATCAAGCATTTGATGCAATGGTTGGATTAAATAAATGGCCTCACCCAGCAGATATAGTAAAAATTACCGGAAGGGATAAGAAAATGGACTACTCAGTAGAAGCGTACACGGATGGCAGTAAAAGTGAAAAAGGCGTAGGGGCGCGTGTTACTGTATGTAAAGAAGAAAGTTGCTCAAGGACTAAAGTATAAATTGGATAAAAGATGCTCTAACGACCAAGCGGAGAACAGTTTGCAATCCTGAGAGCTCTGCAAAACATTACTGACATGAAGGATGTGGAAATAGATCATAGAAAAGCAGTTCTTTATGCAGACAGCATGATAACATTGGACTCATTGAGGAATACAGACAATCACCATAAATTAATTGAAGAGATCAGAAATGTGATAAGATCTCTTGAAGGTGACAACTGGTGCATACATTTTAGCTGGATTAAAGCTCATGTAGGTAATCATGGCAATGAACTGGCTGATCAGCTGGCCAAGGAAGCAGCTTTAAACACTGAAATTCCATCCTCATTTGATCTGATTCCCAAAAGTGCAGTTATTACTGAGGTGGGATATAGAAGTACAGAAAAATGGGAAAATGAATGGGCAAATTCAACAAATGGAGCTCAAACTAAATTGTTTTTTCCTATTATTAAACAAAGAATTGTCGTAAATATCCCAATGTTAGACAAATTGACAGCTATACTGACAGGCCACAGTAAACTTAAATCTTATTTTTATTGTTTCAAGATTTCAGATGACCAAATGTGTAGCTGCAAAAGTAGAGAACAGACAGTTCGTCACCTCCTTTATGAGTGTAAAATTTAACATAAAGAGAGAACGGCCATCAGGAGAAGTATTGCAATGTGTGGTGGAGTCTGGCCAATGCAAGAAAACGATATGATTACGAAAAAACATATTAAAGCTTTTCTTACATTTGTCAACAGTATAAATTTTGATCTTTTGTGATTTACATTGTTATAGTATTGTTGTTATTTCTGGCTGTTTTGATCATGAATTGTGTTTAGTTTTACTGTAGTTATTCATTGTTGCGTTATTATTGTTATTACTATTAGCTATATGCTTATGTATGTATTGTGTTTTATAACTGAATTTTTGTTAATTAGTATTTGTTAATAATTAATAAGAATAACATAACATGTCCTATTACATTATATTGTAATGGAGCATGTTGAAAATAAAGTTCACACACACACACACACACACACACACACACACACACACACACACACACACACACACACACACACACACACACACACACACACACACACACACACACACACACACACACACACACACACACACACACACACACAGTGGTCAAGAAGCACTGTTCTATAGTATAGGCTATATATTCTTTTACCTTTCTTGACCAATTCTTGATTTTTACAACCTTGAGGATATTAGAGGCCTAGAGCCATTCCTTGTTCTTGCTCTCATTCGTCCTGCTTTTGTTTTCCTTCGTCAGCTTCTTACCTAATAATAGGCAGATTGTGGTTAGCGATTCTGAGAAGGAAACCAATCCAGGAGAGGAAACTGAAACAAACTGCATATAACAGCACCATGGGAAAGGGGAATCGATTGGATAAAGGATAAAAAATTAGAATAAAATAAATTCACAACAATTTCAGTTTATTAGAATAGTTTACTGAAATAATAATTTATCATGTCTATCTATACTATGTGAAATAGTGTCAAACATTCAGTATTGGATGCAAAAATATACAAAGTGATAGCAGAAAATTATAAACAATACTGTATAATGGGCGTACACACACGCACACACTGTTATATTTTACAGAACAATGAACAGACATTTTATAGGCCAAACACTAAATATTTAAATGTTATGTAACATGGAATGTACAATGATGAGCTTCTGAAAATAATAACAAAAAAATACCTTTCATATTTTATGATATATAATATATTCAAATAAATATACTGCAATACAACCTATTTTATGAAATATATATATATTCTTTTTTCTAAATTATAACTGGTCTTATTAAAATCATATACACATAGAGATATTATTTTATTACAAAAGCTTACAATCACATTCCAACTCGATCATTTACAGCTACTGCTGCTATTTCAAGTTTAAACGGAGACGACCAGGATACTTGATGTGATTTTTACAATTAGTCTTTAGTAGGTCCAGTGTTAATGGCCATTTCATCACTTCACGTGTTCTTTGCCACTAACTGACTGATGTATCTGTCGTGAAAGATTTTAATGAATATACCATCTTCAAGTAAACTGGGCCATGTTCACTTCTTAAAAATGAAGTAACCACCAAAATGCATAATGAGATGCACAGAGAAATTACAAACAATGTTTAAGCAAGAAAGTGAATGTTCCAAATTTCCAAAAGTTACACACACACACACACACACACACACACACAAATAAGTTTTTAAGTATTAGTAATCGAATAAAGATGGTAATTATTTTTAATTAACACTTGGAAAGAAACAGAAAACTATGCCCCATCCATGAGAAGTCTTATTAAATACATAATTTATTAATATGTTTTATATATACTTTGTTTTTTAATAAATTTACATAAGCATGTGATTTACTTATCTGATGACGATAGTTATAAAAACTGAAATATGCATTCGATTGTTACAAGGAATACACAGATCCTTATAACACATACAAAACAGCAGAATAAATTATTTCATCCCAGAGAAATCAATATAAATTTTATTTACCCTGTTATGAAACAATGCCACTTGTAAAACTATAGCTCTAATTATATAATTGTCCAATTGTTACCACATTAAATAAAATTACAACAGGCAGCACTCAAAGAAACTTTTTAAACACATTACACTTCCACTATTACATTCTCTAATTGGTCTGAATGAACTCTTTCATTGGAATCACTAGTGTAATTCATGGAATCACGTGTATAGTATAATGCTGCCAGAAATTTAATGTTCTACATCAATCGGGCAATGCACAGAAGCTGCAGCATCATCTAGTCTATGGTCTATCACCACCTATATCTGGAAATATCACGTTTATCTGCTAACTGGTAGACACAAGATAGGCAACACTTACAATATGCATGCTGCATTGATGTAATAATAACAAAACGGAATACATTATTGTTGCATAAGCAATATGTAAATTTACTTAAATACAAAAGTGTATATAATGTTATTAATACATAATATTTAAATTTATTAGTCTTTGTGATGGTACAATTCTGGTACGATAATAATTTTGTCTATGGTCCTAAAAACCATAATTATTGTATTGTTATTCTATAACCATTTATTTTGTAATAATAATAATTTTATTTCATAATCCCTATAAAGTTTTGGTGAATAAACTATAGAATATTTTAAACAACGCACTTTGGAGTTAACAGGATTTCGGTCGAATTCGCTGAAAAGCTACAAATGTCGCAAAAAACTATTTGCCACAGATAAACAGTAAACAAACAAGCCCACGATTACGTCAGATGCAAGGAATGTAAGACGCATTGTATGCGACTGGGCTGGGCTGCGGAACAAAGAACTCGTGACGTAGTTTTGCCCCACCTACGCAATGTTTAACAAAGACTCTGGGTCATTTTCGCCTGGACTGTGAATTGGGCCGGTCGGCACTTCACGCGGCCGGCGTATTCACTAAGAGTGTGTGATGGTACAATTCTGGTACAATCATACTTTTATAAAAATATGGTCCTAAAAACCATAATTATTGTATTTTATTCCCTAACTATTTATTTTGTAATAAATTTGTAATATTTCATAATCCCTATAAAGTTTTAGTGAAGAAACTACAGAATATTTTATACAACACATATTGGAATTAACAGGATTTCGATCGAATTAGTTGAAAAGCTGCAAATATCGCAAAAAACTATGTGTCACAGATAGCGGTAAACAAGCCTAGCCCATGATGACGTCAGCCAAAGGAATGCATACTTTTGTAAACAACCGAGGCTTGGCCGTACAAACAAAAGACTGGTGACGTAGTTTTGCCCCACCTACGCAATGTTTAACAAAGACTTTTCGTCATTTTCGCCTGGACCGTGAATAGGGCCAGTCGGCACATCATGCGGCCGGCATATTCACTGAGTGTAAATATTTAAATTTTACACCACCAAAAGTGGTTTAAATAACAGTGTCCAGTACCATACAAATCGGCAAAAGTGACGATGTGACTGTGAAATCGACGAACTCGCGGTGTGCGACGTTCAAAACATCGGAAGCTAAGTATCAGCTGTCCAATATTTATATCATTCAGTAAATTCATAACTAAAGTACAAAATTTTAAATGACCAAAATTATTCATTTAATAAACAAAATGAGCTCATAAAAACAACTAAAAAATTTGTACCAGAGAATGTGAGAGAGAGAGAGAGCGTGAACAAAATAATATTAACAAGTGCTGGGTTGTGCCAATATCATTTATTGTTTATCATGTTTATTATATAGTAGTTGTAACATGTTTATTTTGGAGGGTCTAAAAATGTTTAAAGGTGAATATATGTTTACCAGATAAATGGGACTACGCCCCGAGGCATAGTAAAAATGTGTATGTTTGGCACATATTAGAGTCTTTTCAAATATGTAAGTAGGGTTTTTATATAAATAAAGGGTAATGTCATTGGTAACAAATACAAGCACGAGTGAGTTATTTCAGGTAATACATTTCGCAATTACTGGTTCGCTAACACGAATTCTGGACCGCATGGTAAGTCTCATATGTTGTTGTACAGTGTGGCAACATGGCGCCCGATAAAATCTCAAAATAATTAAATTACAAAATCATTAATTTGTAACAGAGAAATTAAAGTTACAAGTGTTTATGTAAATTTTACACCACCAAAAGTGGTTTAATAACTATTAATGAAATAATGGTAATGTTGGTGTTGTAACTGGGCTTGAGTGGGTGTCATCGGCCAAGTGAAACCGTGGAGAATCTGGCAATGGTCCGGACTTCTATGTGCAGCCAAATCTGCCAAAGTGTGATTCGAGGGGGGACACTACGATTCGAGAGTGTGGGCCCTAAGACAATGTAAAGAATCAGATTTTGCACGATGACAGGATTCGAGTAGTGCGATGACATCGACTCAAAACTGGAAGCTAAGTATCAGCTATAACCCTTACATATCAAAGAAAATATAAAAATGACCAATTCAGTAAATTCAGTTATATAAAAAATTATTCATTAAATAAAAAATGAGCTCATAAAATAAAAAATTGTACGAGAGAGAGAGAGAGAGAGAGAGAGAGAGAGAGAGAGAGAGCGTGAACAAAATACTATTTAAAAAGTGCTGGGTTGTGCAAATATAAAAATATTGTAACACAACAAAATGTTACATAACCTACACATTCACCAGAAGGGTAAATAAGTACACTGAAATAATGAAAGTGAATCACTTATAATGAATGTAGCAAAGAAGAGAAGGACCAACAAGGAAGAAGAAGAGGAAGGATCCCAAGAAGCAGTGACGAATACACTGCATGACACTACAACAAATACTATGACTGACTCTAACTAATGGACATGCCAAGTTCACAATAAGTTGTCAAACAAGCCAGTCAATGACATGAATGTAAAGTCATGTGTTAATAAAACTGATTGAATAATGACGAAAATAATGTAATATCAGTAACAGCATTCTAGCTGAAAGTAAATGAACCCTGACCAGTAAATGACAAAGCATATGACTAGATTAGCTATGGCCACAATGTGTATTAAGACTAGCATTACAAACCCAGATGTAATATTAATAAGTAAGAATACTTACAAAAGGAAGCCTTATATGGATGAGTAACTTCCTTATTATACAAAATGTAACTAGTAACAATTATTAAGGCATAAACAGATGCTAAAAATGTGTCTAGACTATGCCTAAACAAACGTTTGTCAGCAAATTAAAAAGGAAAAAGGACTCCTAGTGAACGTAAAATTTACTGAACAATCAATATAACGAAATGCAATATGAAATATCACCACTCAATTGTTAATGAATAACGTTCAATTGAGTAGGCCAAACGAAATGTAATTAGAAAATAAGGATTTTTAACAATAATGTATCACTCTAATTATGTTAAGATTTAATAGTGTACAGCAATAAATAGCTCTTAAGTATAATCATAAATGTATTAGTGTTCAAACAAAGACGTTATAAAGAAAACGCAATGTGAAACACTAAATGTCAAAAGATAGGGAATAATCGTATTATGCATCGCTAACAGACGACAGTGAGAAACCATGTTTCTAAACATTATTTATGAGCATTGTCAAAGAAAACCAGGGTAAAACCAGTGTTAAGCCACATCAAATTAAAGCCCATAAACTAAACTTTAATTTGGTGGTAATAACCTCGTGATCGAAACAATAATAAGTGCATAGTGCGCGTTAGCATTATTTATTGTTAAAAATAAGAAATTATTTCGAGAAAGACCAACAACACAAAAAACGGATCGCAACGTTCGCTCCGGTGACAGTTGGAAAGACAATACGTCATTTGTAACAGTTATCAGAACCAATCAGAAAAGAGTTTATTAAATGATTTTACTGCCTAAGCGCTATGTAGCGAGGGGGTATATAATCAACAACGAAGAGAATTCGTTACACTTTTTGTCATCACTCGAGCGAGAAGGTCGTCGCTCGTCACCGCAATATTTTTTAATAACTTAACATAGTACAACAATAGTAAACCTTTTAAAAATTTCTTCAAGACATTTAACGATACAGCAATTGACTACAAGGAAGTGCTTCGAAAGTAAAGTGAATATTTTAATTTGTGCGTGATTTTAGAATGAGAGAGAGAGAATTTTATAATCAGTAATTAACATAGCCCAGATTTAGTAAGAAAAGGGCCGACTCTCCGTTCAAGTGCGTGTGAAGTGTAATTAACCAGTGGTCATTATAATCCGATCACTGGAGAGTGTTTTTAATGAATTTTAATCTATACGATTAAAAGAAATATAAGGTAACACTGTGACAATTTATTTTATTTATCTGTTTGCACTGATCATTATTTACCACAAAATTGTACTGACGCAAGAACAACAAAACTTTCTATCTGATACAACGGATCAATTTATTTAGCGGATTTATCAATCCAATGTAAGATATTTGTATTAGTACTAAGTGTTAAAAATATATGTTAGTAGATAAGTAAGCGTAACACACACTAACCTGAAAAATAGTTACGAGTTTTAAAAAGAGGCCAAATTATTAATTATTATTATTAACGTCTGTCAAGGCATAAGATAGTTCTTTATTGTATTTCAAAGAGCCTACCCGTGAGGTATATTATATGATTAAAAGTTAAATTTGTTAATAGATATAAGAGTTTATTGTTCTAACTGAGCTAGACCGTATTGTAAACGGGCAAAGTAACATCAAATTTATATTAACGTATCAATTGTATTTTTAATTATTGAATTGTTCTAAAAGGGTAAAATAAACCCCAGATTTTATTCAGCATAAACCTTGATCATATTTATTTCAAATAGTTAATTGATAATTAACATTGAGTACAGGGAGATAACTCAGAGTAGAGACTCTACTATATTAGATTTGAATTGTAGTGAATGTGTCAAGCATTTAAACAAAGTTTAAAGTGAATTTATCGAATTCTAAATTTTATTAATTGGTTTTTCATGGGAATTTTCCTAAAATAAACCCATGTAGCGCCCTTATTGCACACAAGGAGTGATATAACCTTGTTGATAAAGCAAGCTGGTATTAAGTACATCTTGACAGTTTATTTTTTGGTAAGTGAACTTCAGAACTGCCAGTATCACGAACAGGTACGTGAAAGTGTATATTATTATAAATTATTTGTCCAGACGAGACTTAACGTTACGTACACTGACGACACTTAACCGAGAAGAGGAGGTACGCTGAAAAATCGACGCTACGGCTACATTCATCCACCGACCAGCGATTAACATATTATTCACTATAATTATCAAACTTTGCTAAATAAACAATATTTATCAATTATTACTAAAGATTATTACTGCAAATATTTTAAAGAGAGTTCTTTTCGAGTTGTAACACGAGATTCATTATAATCAAATTTTACTTAACTTTTAAATTAAATCAAATACATTTAATTTTAACAGTAGGGATCTAGTCCCCTTACAATATATATATATATATCTATAAAACAGATATCAAATGTTTAATGTTTTCAGAGAGTTTAAAAAATATAAATAACTGTGTAGGTATTTTGAAGGGTTTGTAAAAGGGAAATTTAACGTAATTTTGTCGCCACCTGGTGGAGAATATATGTAATTAAATGTCATAAATAAACTGGGTAATATCATTTGGTAAAAATTTTAACAAAGTATTATTATTTCAAATAACACTTTCCGCTACTCAAGAAGTTCGCTTAAACGAATTCCTGCCCTTTTAAAGGTAAGTAAAACTTCACGTTTATATTTACTTTTTTGCATATCAAGATGGCGCCCGACCTTTGAAATTAAACAATTATTGGCCAAGTACAAAGTGTAAAGATATTGTATTTTATTATCAGCAATAAAAAGTAGTATAACATCATTTAATATTTATTACAATAGGAGTACTGGAAAGTATTGAGTAACAGTTCTATGTAGTCATTATATCCAAAGATTGAAATTGATTACCCACTGATAATTCCCATCTCTACAGATAATACAGAGAAATTTTCATTAAATAAAACAATTTCATACTAGGGAAAGAAACTAATTATTTTTACGATACAGCTGCACGAAGCTGTGGAAATTGTATATATAACTGCGTGTGTGTGTGTGTGTGTGTGTACATTCTACTATTGGAAAACATTCATTTTTTGTTTATAATATTAAATTCTTTGTACTGCAGTATTTATTATATTTATCTCTGGTACTTTGGCGTTACATAAAGACAAATGACATTCTATCTTACATTGTGAGAAGTGAATCTATACTAAATATGTTTTAATATGACTAATATTAATGAAAATAAGTGTATAAATAAATATTAACTTGGTTTGTTTGTGTGTTTGGCTTGTATTTACAGAATTAAAATTTGTGTGAAGCATTCTGTGTGTTAACACACAAGGTCCCATCAAAAAGTTTGTGCAATTCTTGTTTTATTTGAAAAATTATGCCTAGATTCATCTAAATTTATATCCCCCTTTCAAAGTAGTCTCAGGCAGATATAACACAATTATGCCAACATGTTTTTCAGTGCATTTTTGTTTTTGTCTTAAACAGTCGCAAAATGTCCTTTCATGGTTCTTTACATTATTGGGAAAAGAATAGTTGCATTGACACATATCTGCCAAATACGGTGATTGTGGTGTCATTACCATGGTTTCTGTCTAAAATTCTTGGACAGACAATGGGCGTATGCTCTTGTGGATAATCGGTGTGCAATTTTAATAAATTACCCTTCTCTAAATATGGCTGTTTTCTACGAACACCTTCGTACAAGTGATGTAAAGAGTCTGAAGCGTATTCTTTATTTACCATTGCACCTACTAGCGAAAAATCATGGTTCACAAAACCAGAGCCTTCATCTAACTATCATGATCTTCAATTTATTCACAACAGTATTTTAAGTCTTATTAGCATTTATAAACATGTAACGGTACAGAATTGGGCGGTAAAGAATTTTAAAATGTTGTCAATTCATAGTGTACAACCTCTTGGGAACCCCTGCTTTCACAAAGCTGCATACAATGTTATTGAAAATTGTTTATGTCTGGAGCCTGCCCGGCTAGACGTATTACGTAACCACTGCCAACTCAGTCTCTTTGTGAATTACAGAGAAACACGTAATTGCCACAAGCTAGTTTTCATCAGGAGGTCACAGTTTCACAGTTAGTAGTCAGTCATCGTTGAACCAGCCAAGTAGACAGCAGAGCCGCGCGGTTCCAGTAGCAGTCAACTCGTATCTTTCAGACTGCACGGTCATAAAAACGCGGAGTGAACCGTAAGGTTGAACAGACAGTGACTGTGCAACTCCCAGAGAGACACACGGAACGGTTAAGTACCAGCAATAATTAATTGGCCAAAACTCTTAAATTTTACAGATACAACGGGTAGAATACTAACAAAATTAACTAAATGAAATAGAAGCGTGAGAGAGAGAGAGAGAGAGAGAGAGAGAGAGAGAGAGAGAGAGAGAGAGAGAGAGAGAGAGAGAGAGAGAGAGAGAGAGCATAAGATTGAGTACGTACGTACAAAGTACATAAATTGAGAGATAGTTTGTGTCAATCAATTAACTGTAAAATTTTTTGAATAAGCTTGATGTTATAAGGGGATGACGCAAAAAATAACTGTAGTAACTTTTTGATATCACTTTCATGTATTAAATAATTAAGAGATTTTTTTTGTAAACCATTGTTCCACAGAGAGTAGATAGGGAAATTAACTAAAGAAAAATAAATAAGAGTAATTCCTAGCATAACATGTGTTAGCTTAATGATTTCGCAACTCCAAACCAAGTAATTCCTCTGCAACTGTTTTCGTCTATACAACCCTGGACATAGTACAAGGGAAGAAAAAGAAGTAAAATTTTGATAAACTTAGTAAGTTTTATGTACGCAGAGAAACGTAAAGTTTCAATGGCGCCCGAACTCAGGGACGATTTGTATGATTTATTATAATCATACAAATTAGACCTAATGTAAGTTGCAGAAACGGATTATTTGGGGGGGGGAGCGGTTGTGTAGGTTAGGAAGTATAGTGCACATATAAAAACAATAATAATAAAGCATGGAAAATACTGAGTGTACACTAATTGAAACTGACGTAACTGTCAGCTATGAATATGAAAATAAGTCTATAAGCATAAATAAAGAAAATATGTCAACCGAGTTAGCTGACACGAGTGACTCGACAATTCAAACAGCTATAATGCTAACTAATGAAAGTAAGGTAATTGAATCCAAAATAATGAATGAATTTGAAATTCATTCAACACCAATTTCAATTAGTCAAAATAAGAAAGCTGACGACGATGATATGTTAAAACGTTTGTACAGTATGGTGTGTAGCAGTTTAGAAAAACAAAATAGCAATTTTAGTGAACTAAGAAGGGATATGAACATAAAATTTGATGAAGTTAGCAATAAGTTTGATGCACAAAATGCAAAATTTAACGAACTAAGCAGTAGTGTCAATGAAGTAAATATTAAGTTAATTGAACAGAAAATTAAATGTGAAAGTAGTTTTAACAATTTAATTAAACGTTTTGATGAAAGTAACGAGAAGTGGGAAAGAGATACATGTAAATTAAAAGATAATAAAGAAAGTGACCTAAACCAGGTGAGTAGTTTTGATAGGGTAGGTAGTAATGATGATACTTTGACATATAATAATGCTAGTTCCAGTGTAGTGGAGATAAAAAACGACAAGGTAGGTGATGTTAATACAAGTGATAATCAGAAAGCTAATACTTTAAATGCAAATCAGGTGACAGTAAACAAGGTGAGTAATGTGGTTAATACAGTGAATAATATTAGTGATATTGAGAGTAGAAAGTTAGTTGGCGTTAGTAATGGAGTAGTGATAAGTATTGACGAATTGGAGGAAGAATGGAGAGATCGTCTAAATATAGAGGGGGTACAGAGGGTAAAATTTTCCTGTGTTGGTGAAGCAGAGACTTCACAATTGTTTTTGGAGGACGAGAGTTCCTCGATAGTCTTGGTAAAAGAAGATAAAAGATCGTCACTATGTCCCTTGGGTTTTTGTGTATCTGGTAAGGCCAGATGGTGTTATAATAAAGTGGTATTGCCCTCTGTGGGGAGTGAGAATGTGAAATTGGATTGGGAAAGTAATTATAAAGAGAGAAATAGAATGATGGAGTTGTTTAATGTAAAGAAAGGTTATAGAGAATTTGTAGAGAGAATAAATAACATTAAATATTTACCTTATGAAGTAAACAGTGTAGTAGTAAACAATGAGTATATTGATGATGATACACATTTACCTGTTGGGAGAATTAGTGTACTGGTAGTAGCAGACAATTGTGATAATGATGCAACTCACCTGGGTTTAACAATAAATACTAATGGAGACTGGACAAAAAATAATAATGTAGACTTGGCTTATGATAAAATAATAATGGAGGATAACCCTGGGGATTATTATTATGCTAAAATGGATAAAAAAGATTTAAATGGTTATTACACAAATGATAGCCATATGATGTATGTAAATAAGAATGAAAAATTTTATGTGAAAATAAGATTAATTTTCGATGACGGGGGTTAGAGAGATAGTGAATGAACACTTAGTTATTTAAGGTAATTACTTGGCTTACTTATGTAATGAAGTGTGGTAAACAATGAAATGATATGACGAAATTTTGTAAATAAATTTGTATGGGTGTTAGATGTATTGCATACTAGGTTCTATTGCTGGCATGTATATTGTTTGTTTTGTGTGACTAATGTTTACAGGTAGGATGGAATGGATAATAATATTTTATATTGATGAATAATTTAAATTTTATTATGAAATAAAATAAATACAAGATGTAATTAAATGGAGTTGATTTGTTTTGGATAATGTAATTAAAGTAACTGAAATTGTTTTGAACAAATGAGGTAATGAAATGAAATTGGAGTAGGAATTAAATTAATTGAAAATGTGAAAGTCAGTAACAAATTTAAAGATATTTTGGTTTGAATTTTGATTGGAATTGTAAAATACATGGTAACTGATTAAAATGCAATGACTAAAGTATTTATTTAAATGGAAAATTGAGATTAAAATTGTAATGTGTATAACTTTTATTTAAATCTAAAGGAGAAATGTTGGTGTTACCTGTAATATGTATTATAGAGTAAGATTGTTATGACTTATTTGTATTTTATGTAATAAATTTGTAATTTTGGTGGGTAATAGTGTTTTGTGAACATTATATGTAACTGTGTATGAATGTAGAACAGCTGTATTAGTATATTAGCAAATTAAATGAAAAACCAGTACTTTATAAAAAATCTAACCAGTACTTTGCTAACAATGAACCAGTACGACTAAGAGGAAACGAATCAGTCAGGGATATGGGATAGTGAAACGCCAGTTGTTGATATTTTGATTGAATGTTTTAGAGTCAGGTGATACTGTGGTGACGTGCCTGTCTGATTTTATGGTGTTGGGATCTCGAGTTGAGAAGTCCAGTAAGGTCGGATAGGTGCAGCCACAGTCACCGGACTAGGGGGGTAAGAACCCATGATTTTAGTAAAGATTTAAGGGGGTTGCGGCGCTATATCCCCGTTGATCCTCTTACGTTTTATGCAATGAGAGTTTTTATGCTTCAGCATAAAACCTCTCAATGGGGGAGGGGGTATTGTAATGGTACAGAATTGGGCAGTAAAGAATTTTAAAATGTTGTCAATTCATACAGTGTACAACCTCTTGGGAACCCCTGCTTTCACAAAGCTGCATACAATGTTATTGAAAATTGTTTATGTCTGGAGCCTGCCCGGCTAGACGTATTACGTAAACGCTGGTAACTCAGTCCCTCTGTGAATTACAGAGAAACACGTAATTGCCACAAGCTAGTTTTCATCAGGAGGTCACAGTTTCACAGTTAGTAGTCATTCATCGTTGAACCTGCCAAGTAGACAGCAGAGCCGCGCGGGGCAGTAAAGGAGTGCGCGGTTCTAGTAGCAGTCAACTCGTATCTTTCAGACTGCTGTAACGGGACAAACTATTGGGATTTATTTTGTTCTTTAATAATTATAAGAAGTAGTAGCCACTCAGGCTGAACAGCGTTTTGATCACAAACCCATGACATTTTGAACACCTTGCGGTCCCCCACGTACCAAGCCGTACGTGTCGCATAAAAGCAATTAAAGAATCTGGAAATGTAAATGGTCAAAAGGGGTGCAAAATCATGAGTGTGGGTGCGCGAGTCGGCCAACGGTCACACGATAAAAAGCACGCCTGAAGAATTCCTTCCCACCAGGTGCTACATGATGTAAGCTTCTCGAGATGCGTTCCACCAATCCCGACGCAAGTTGCTGCACACAGAGGATCTGTGGCCATTTTGAAAATCTACAGTCGACAAAAGATCTTGCAGCCGCGCAGGTGTGTTAACGCGTGGTTGTGTAAATAGGGTGCGAGCAAATTATCAATCAAGTCGGCCGACTAATAATGAGTGAGTTAATAAAACAACAACCAAAGTGTGAAGGAAGTTAGTACTTCACAAGTTTAAATAGAAACAGCTTTTCATAAATATTTCGGACAGAAAAGTGTATATACAGCAGTGACAATTTGTAAAAACAGTTCGTTCGGAAGTTAAACGGAGGAGAAAAAAGTGATTATAAAAGTGACGCGACGACGAGGAAAAGGGATGAGTAACTCATAAACATTTTTATATATTTATTAAAGATGCACCAAACTCTTAATCTGTTGTCTACTGAATTCTGAAAAAGCTATTAATTAAATGGGGATTTAAATAAGTAGTATATATATATATGTATGTATGGGAGTGTGAAAATTATGTAATGAACAAAAACACTGGGTTGCGTTAATTATTTAAGGTATACCGATTATAATGTGTATTTTCAATATTTGGTTTTCTTTTAATATGTTTAGTAGACAACATCCTATAATGGGCTATCACAGTATGTCGTAACATAATTATATAGAAATACGTAGCAAAAGAAATGAATGTCATGTTAAAAAAATAAAATAATGTTTTATGTGAATTTATAAATATGTACTTGTTTATTTGCACTGACCTATTTTTCTCTGCCGAGTACACTAGATGACACCTTGTTTAATTTTTACATGAACGTCAAGACTTACATTTTGACGTCCAAATAAAGGTAAAGTGACACAAATTTAAATACTTTTAATTATTAATTACTGAGAACTACTTCAGTTGGCGCACGTAACAGTGTCGTTGTAAATTAATAATTTACAATTAAATAATTTACAACCTAGTCGAAAATGGCAGAGAAAAATACGAATGCAAATTTATGTGAGAGTGTAGCCGGGGGGGGGGGGGGTCAATTTTAGACGTTACACAAGACGATTTAATATCGACGAACGGAAATATTGATGAGAGCGTAAGCGAAATACCAAATGTAAATGAAACGGTCGAAGTTGAATGTAGTAGTAAAAGCCATAATGTAGATATATTTAACCAATTAACAATGATTATGGAAATGTCAGGAATGAAAACTGAAATCAAATCAGAGATAAATGCAAATAGCGTAGAAATGAATAATAAGTTTGAAAAACAAAATAAGAATAACGATAATTTAAACACGAGTTTAAATGAATTTAAAACTGAAATGAAGTCAGAAAATAATAATTTAAACACGAGCTTGAATGAGTTTAAAATTTAAATCAAGTCAGAGATAAATGCTAGTAATATAGAGCTGAAAATGGAAATAAACAAACAAGACGAAAAATTAAGAGAAATAAATAACGAATTTGTAAACATAAGAAGCGAAACAAAAATGAATAATTTAAATATGAATAACCAATTTAAAAGAGTAAGTGAGGGTTTTAATGTAGTGAATGAGAAGTTTGTTAAAATAAATAAGAAACTAGAGAAACGGAGTGAGATTATTGCTGGAGTGAAAGGTGAAATGACGATAAATATAAATAAAATACAAGACGAAATAAACGAAAGTAGAACTTTGAAGGAGGAGGTAGAAAATGATACAGTTACAGGCGAGTATAACGAAAACACAGGTACAAATAATAAGGTAAGTGACGAATTTAAAACTAGTGGTAATTATGATGATATAGTTAAAAATGTAGTGTTAGAAGGTAAAATAAAAAATAATAGGGGCAATGAAGTTTTAATGGAAATACAAAGTGATTATGAGAGAGAGAGAGGGAGAGAGAGAGAGAGCGAGAGATGTTTAAGCTGAATAGAGGTTATGCTTAAGCATAACCTCTATAAGAGGTTATAGAGGTTAGAGGTTAAGCTTGATAGAGATAATAAATAGAGAGAGAGTAAATAATATTGAATACTTACCTTGCGAAATAGGTAATACAGCAAATGATGATAAGGTTGATGATATTGATTACTCACCTTACAATGTAACTCATATAGTAGATGAATATGTTGATATAACTTACTACCTGACGGTAACCAAAAATATTGATGGAGACAGGACGAAAAATACCAATGTAGAAGGGTTGTATGAATTAATAGTGGGGAGTAATTTGGTGAATTATTCTTGCGATATAGGAGAGGAATCAAATGTAAAGGGTTATTATATTAATAATAATAATGTAATATATGTGATAAAGATGAGTTGTGTTATAAATACATCAGGCTAATTTACGATGATGGGGGTTAGAAACAGTGAATGAACATTTTATTATTTTAGTTCATGGTAACTACTTGGCTAAATTAGGTAATGAGGTGTGGTAAACAATAAAATGATGACGAAAAAATTGTAAATAAATTTATAGTAAGATTAATTGTGTTGGTGTTGTAAAATATATTTTATGTAAACAGTGTGTGTATGTAGTAGAAATTGATTTAATAATAATAATAATATTTTATCAGATTAAATAAATAACGAGAGTTTGTAATAAATGAATTGTAATTATTTTGGAGTAAGGTAATTAAAATAACTTTGTGTTTAAAAAAAAACTAATTGAATTAAAGAATTTGAGATTAATTAATTAATGTTGAATAAATAGATTTTCATAATGAATTCAAATGATATTTATAAGATGTAAACTTTATAATAAATAGTAAATGAGTCAAAGTAAAAATGTGTTTAGTTGTGGAGTCATACGATTGTTATAATGTTTCAGAAGGTACATATGGTTATGTACTCTATGTTTGTGGTGACAATTGTTTATAATTTGAGTCTATGACAGGTGATGAGGTGTTTATTTGATTAAATAATTGACCATATGCAAGTATAAATTTGATAATGACTTTGAAGTAGAGCAAAATATTTCAATAAAGAAATTAAATGAATTTGAAAGAAGTTAACTTAGGGAAAGTGTGTAAATGTTAGGTAGAATAAATGTTGACAATAGATTTGAATTTTTGTTGAGAATTTAATGGTACAACAAATGATAAATCACTGAACCCTGACCATATAATAGTGCAAATAGTAAAGGAGTATTGGAGGAGATTGTTGGAATGATTTATATACCTATTGTATTGAATGATTTTCTATGTTGTATTGAAAATAACAGAAGTAGTATGGAGATAATAACTGTAAATCTATATATATAAAAAAAAAATTTGTATTATGCTTTCATGTTCTCTATATGAGGTTATGCTACTTTGATAAGATATCAGCTGATTCATGAAGTTCTGTGTATATTATATTTTTGTAATCAATTTGTAGTTGCAATCGATTTTATGGTAGTAATAAGTTTTTTTTATTTTTTAATAATTGACAGTGTATAATTATGAATGTGTGTAGAATGAAAATTAAATTCAATTAAAAGATAGGAATTTGGTAGTAAATTTGAAAGTTTTGATGGGCAGGTTATGAAGATGATAGAGGAATTTTTATTATGAAGTAAATAAATACCAGATGAAGTTAAATAAATTAAAATTGTTTTGAAGTAATTTACAGTGTTTGACTATGAGGTAATTAACCTTTATGTGAGAGGATTTAATTAATGTAGAATTCTTCGAATAATGTAATTAATGGAAATAGATGATCTAATTAAATTAAAATGTTAATTTTGGTAATGAACTTGGATTTCTTTTGATTTGAATTATAAAATAAACGATAATTGATAGAAATGCAATGATGGAGACTGAATAATCTAGTTTTGATTTGAAATGATAATATCAGGCAAACAGGTAAAATATTTAATTAATGGAAATGGAAATAAAAGTTATTTACTGCTAAAAAATTGTAATTAGAAATTAACCTAAATGGTATTGCTTATTTTGAGGTCAGGTTTTTGTAGAATAAGAATGTTTATTTGAATATACAAATGTAATATACTTATGGTAAGAATATACGAATAGATGCAACCAGTGCTTCTTAACGCAAACCAGTACGACTAAGAGGAAACAAGTCAGTCAAGGATGTGGTATGTTGAAAAGCCCGTAATTGATATTTTTGATTGAATGTTACAGAGTTTGGTGATACTGTGGCGGGTGCCTGTCTGATTTTTGCGGTGTTGGGATCTCGACCAGAGAAGTCCAGTAATGTCATTCAGGTGCAGCCATAGTCACCGGACTAGAGGGGTAAGTTACCCATGATTGTAATAAGGATTAAAGGGGGGTTGTTGGCGCCATATCCTAGCTGATCCTCTTAGGTTTTTCGGCAATGAGAGTTTTTCTGTTTCGACAGAAAACCTCTCATTGGGGGGGGGGGGGGTATTGTAACGGGACAAACTATTGGGATTTTATTCTTTAATAATTATAAAAAGTAGTAGCCACTCAGGCTGAACAGCGTTTTGATCACAAACCCATGACATTTTGAACACCTTGCAGTCCCCCACGTACCAAGCCGTACGTGTCGCACAAAAGCAATTAAAGAGTCTGGAAATGGAAATGGTCAAAAGGGGTGCGAATTCATGTGTATGCGCGTGCGAGTCGGCCAACGGTCACACGATAAAAAGCACGCCTGAAGAATTCCTTCCCACCAGGTGCTAGATGACGTAAGCTCCTCGAGATGCGTTCCACCAATCCCGACGCAAGTTGCCACACACAGAGGATCTGTGGCTATTTTGAAAATCTACAGTCGACAAAAGATCTCGCAGCCGCGCGGGTGTGTTAACGCATGGTTGTGTAAATAGGGCGCGAGCAAATTATCAATCAAGTCGGCCGACTAATAATGAGCGAGTTAATAAAACAACAACCAAAGTGTGAAGGAAGTTAGTACTTCACAAGTTTAAATAGAAACAGCTTTTCATAAATATTTCAGACAGAAAAGTGTAGTATATACAGCAGTGACAATTTGTAAAAACAGTTCATTCGGAAGTGAAACGGAGAAAAAAGTGATTATAAAACAGTGACACGACGACGACGAGAAGCAGGAAAAGGGATGAGTAACTCATAAACATTTTTATATATTTATTAAAGATGCACCAAACTCTTAATCTGTTGTCTACTGAATTCTGAAAAAGCTATCAATTAAATGGGGATTTAAATAAGTAGTATATATATATATATATATATATATGTATGTATGGGAGTGTGAAAATTATGTAATGAACAAAAACACTGGGTTGCATTAATTATTTAAGGTATACCGATTATAATGTGTATTTTCAATATTTGGTTTTATTTTAATATGTCTAGTTGATAACATCCTATAATGGGCTACCACAGTATGTCGTAACATAATTATATAGAAATACGTAGCAAAAGAAATGAATGTCATGTTAAAAAAATAAAATAATGTTTTATGTGAATTTATAAATATGTACTTGATTATTTGCATTGACCTATTTTTCTCTGCCGAGTACACTAGACGACACCTTGTTTAATTTTCACATGAACGTCAAGACTTACATTTTGACGTCCAAATAAAGGTAAGGTGACACAAATTTAAATACTTTTAATTATTAATTACTGAGAACTACTTCACCGTGCGGTCATAAAAATGCGGAGTGAACCGTAAGGTTGAACAGACAGTGATTGTGCAACTCCCAGAGAGACACACGGAACGGTACCAGCAATAATTAATTGGCCAAAACTCTTAAATTTTATAGATATAATGGGTAGAATACTAACAAAATTAACTAAATGAAATAGAAGCGTGAGAGAGAGAGAGAGAGAGAGAGAGAGAGAGTGTGTAAGATTGAGTACGTACGTACAAAGTAAAGTACTGGTTTCATAACATTAATTGTTAAGAGATAGTTTGTGTCATTCAATTAATTGTAAAATTTTTTGAATAAGCTTGATGTTATATGGGGATGACGCAAAAAATAACTGTAGTAACTTTTTGATATCACTTTCATGTATTAATTAATTAAGAGATTTTTTGTAAACCATTCTTCCTCAGAGAGTAGATAGGGAAATTAACTAAAGAAAAATAAATAAGAGTAATTCCTAGCAAAACGTGTGTTAGCTTAATGATTTCGCAACTCCAACCCAAGTAATCCCTCTGCAACTGTTTTCGTCTGTACGACCCTGGACGTAGTACAAGGTAAGAAAAAGAAGTAAAATTTTGATAAACTTAGTAAGTTTTATTTATGCAAAGAAACGTAAAGTTTCAAACAGCTGTTAATGAATAGCAGAATTGCCAGAAGTCTTCTAGAGCACTTTCACCATGATACAACAGTATATCTCATACTTTACATAAAATATAATCCACGTTCTTCAATCTTATATTGTAGAATGTGAAAAAAATTGCCAAACACCAAAACACAACTTACTCAATAAGCTGTCAAATCTAAACTATGAATCTAATAAGGCTAACATTTTAGACAACTGTTACTAAGTTATGTACATTACATAAAAACAATTTTTGAATTCGACACTTGTAGCACAGGAAATTTAAAAATTGCATGAAATTTTTGATTAAACCTTGTATACATAAAATGTATATTATAACAGACGCGATCTCAGAAATGAATACTGTAAACAATACACAGTTGGATATATGACCAGGTACAACATTCTTATCCATAAACAATATGGAATTACTGATATAAAATAACCAAGGTAAGAATGGCAAAACATGCTATTAAATATATTAATACATTATGAACTGAATAGAATTTTATTACAAACATACGCAAATACTGATAAAAGTAATACATAAAAGCAATGTGACAAGCACTCCAAGCTCTGTGTGGATCAAAGAGAGATATGGGTCATAGCAGTTATCTACAATGAGGATGAAATTTTGTTTAATAATTTAGGTTCAAAGTAGTATTATTATTAGTATATAGTGCATTGTCAAAGACTAATGCTGTTACACCCATTCATAACTCACTATTTGTCATATTAGTGTGCAGAATTGCTATAAGACTATAAATAAGCAAAACACATTATTCCCCCCTCCCACTGGAGTGATGCAAGTTAATCTACAATTAAATACCATTTGGTTTTGAAGTATAGAAGACATAGATGGGGTTCTATATGCTCAGAGAATATTTATGCACCTGTATATGCTCACTGTGGGGAATGAGCGGGCCAATGTAATCGCAAAAACATTTGTGAAAATGCAGCCAAATCAAATGCCATAAATATCCCTGTCAAAGCTCTAGAGTACTGTGACAATGGTAATCCAGGAAGAATGGAAAACTGCGAAAATAGATAGCTTTTTCACCTACAGCCAACACCAGCAGATCACAAATTTTACAAACATGTCCCAAGAGAAATGCCCAGGGGCAATTACCTTTGCAGCAATGGAGCATATAATCACGCAACAATATTTGTTCCAGTTCCAACTGAGCTTGCAGTCTGCAGTGAGCCAAAAGAAGAATCCTCAGCTCATATCCTCTTGGACTGCACATCTACCAACGACAGGAGAAACAGACTGAGAGGCCTTATTGATGACCATGGAAAGCTGGAAAGTATCCTCAAAAACAAGGGGTTTATGGGGTTCAGCAGCTGTGCCATACTCTGGACATTGGGGCATTAGCATCATCTGATGCAGGATGCCTGACTCAAGAAGTAAGTATGCACCTGTATATATAAACTGATAAAACTGCTAAAAACCCAATTTATTACATTGCAGTTATGATGTCACTAGCTGTATGAAATGCTGAAATACTCAAGTCAGTAGGAAGTTCCTAAGCAGAATCTGAAGAAGGCAGAATAGGCACCAGCCAGATGCAAGAGATTGTCTGGACTGTTACACTGAGAGCAGAAGTGACACCACTTTCTGGCAACCAAACAACACACTGGGAGAGAAAGATGAAAAAGGAGCATGGGAACAGGAGAACTGCTGTACTGAGATATTTGTATGATGGAATACTGAATGATCTATACCTACTGGCAGCAGGGAAGTGGAAGTGTAATTGTATTGTAATCATATTATATGACAAATAAATTTAAAGATATTGCTACGCTGATGAAATAAATCGTACTGCATGGTTCAGTGCCTACATGAGTCTCGGCATGCCGTGGTGTGTGGCTGTTCCAGACTTCACTCGACTAACCTACCAGCATCGAGGCCCACTAGCTTGCTACATTGCAAGGAGGCGGAGGTACAAATACTGGATTTCAAAGCTGCACAGACAGTTACACTTGGTGATTTTAGAAGTGTGGCTCAGTGTTATTTTGGTGTTTACTGGGAATCGATCATTGTGTTGATTAGTGCAAAACTGTAAAAACGTGACATTTATTGTTGAACAAATTTAACTTGAATTATTGTATAAGAGTGCTCTGCTGATTTATAACTGCTGTTTGTGTCTAATTAAAGTCTGTAATTAGAGACTTCATTGGTGTCGGTTATTCTGTTTCCAATGAACAACACAACGATTGATGAAACTGTCATAACAATATTTAAAGACAATTTTAAAATGTTTCAAATTCTAAATTTATGAACAGTTTCAAAGACTTTACTCTCAATATAATTTACATCATTATTATAAATTCACAACAACTATATTAAGAAAGATTGATCAATTAGTTATTTAATTAATTAATTGTGATAGAGCCGAGAACTTTGTTGTTTTCGATACATTTACATAAATATATAAATTCTTTGTGATTCAAATTATAATCACAAGGCGACTCAATTTACTAACGAGTCATAATGAATATAGTAAATTGTATGTGTGTGTAATTTTAAACACTAATAAATGTGTTATCATTCTCTTAAAATTTGTTTGCAAATTTATGTACAACCCTGAACGTCATATTGCAATATATGTGTAAACTGAAATGATTACTGGTAAATTACTGATACATTCTAATACAAAATAATTTAGTTAAAAACACTGCTATTCACTATACATGCACTGACAAATATTTTTTTTGATGGCTTAATAACAATCATTATAATTTTTATACAAACAACACAATTTTAATTTAAGCTACCACAATTGAGTGTCACAGCATTCTTTAATGCCCCTTTTTCAAATTTAATTACACACCGTCTTTTAGACCACTCGCTCACACACACACACACACACACACACACACACACACACACACACACACACACACACACACACACACACACACACACACAAAACGATCTCCTTGCGAGAGAGAGATTAACAAAGCTACCAAAAGCATCCTATTTATTCATCTGAAATAAATAAAGTTGGCAGTATTATAAGTTAAACTTGAAACCAGTAACTGCTCAGTTTCAGACTGTATCTGGTACCACAGGAAGAACCTATGTTTTTTCCACAAGGTTAGGTTTATTAGGTGAGATTTAAATATAATCTTATAGTAATAAAATACATCCACATTATGAACAACATTTTAAGCATTAAGTGCAGCATGTTTATGAAGGAAGAAGAACTTGAAAATCACAATAATGCTTAGTTTAGTTTGTTTTTTAATACCAAGTGTGAACCTGTTACAAACATTGTATTTACTTATCAAATACATAATAAAATGTTATATTCTTGTCAACCATGAGTTTTATTTATTTACTTTAAACAATAAACTAAAAAAAATTACACTCTTACTTAACCTCATGCATTACCAAATTATGTATTTTTGCATTACATTCAGCAACTGAATCGTTCACTTCTTTTTCATATCATGCTGTATCGATACTATCACATAATCAAAATTTTGAAAATGTAGTGTAGGTACGGTTATTGAGAAAGCATACAAAAATATGAATATATAGGAAAGCATATATAATTAAGAATAACATGTGGAGTAAATTCAGAACCATCTGTGGGATGATCCAAAGAACATTAAAAATGTTACACCACAAACCAAATTAATTTTATAAGGTTATGTCAGTACCTACTCTGTTGTATGGTGCAGTCTTGGGGCTCGGCAAAAGTCAGTTGTAAATAATCACTGCAGCAGAAATGAGGTTTTTAAGAATGGACAAAGGATGCTCACACTCAGATATGCTTCACAATGAGGATATACGGAGTGACCTTAAGGTGTCTCCATTGGTTGAAAAAACTGACGAATATAAGAATAGATGAAGAGAACATGTTGTTTGGATGGAAAAGCACTCTACAAAAGGCCTCATATTTTTATGTGCCATAAGGTAGTCACTATGTTATTGCCTCCTGAACAAGTAGATCACTAATAGAGTCTTATAGATAAAATCTGCATACAATTAGTGAAAGAACACGCACAGCAGGCTACAAGTGGGTGAATCCTGTGCTACCAAGAACATCTCTAAACCCATCAACAACCCAGCACCATGGAAAATCATAGTTATGCCACTGATACAGGGTCTGGCAGAGAAACCTGACAATTTTTGAAGTAGTTCTGTGGAGTGTAGCATAGAGTGCTGTGATTGACCTTGGGCTCATGTGTTCGACAGCTCAAAGTATTTCAGTTGCCATGAGGTATTGATTGGCAAAACATCGCACGTTCATGGACACATTTTTTAAAAACAATGAATCAGTGATTATTATGCAGCAAGCTTTTCACCGTCATTTCAACATTCATCAAAATGACCGTGTTCCAAGCTGCAATTCCGTACTGTTGTGGTTGGAAAATTTTCAGGAAATCGCTTGTGCCATAAAGAAGTGACCACCAAGGAACAGCGAACTGTCTGAAACCCAGAGAATGTTGAACGCGTGCATCAGCTGTTCTTAGCAGCCCTTGACGATCAGCATTAAAACAAGCAAGTGCTCTAGGGATTTCAAACCACTCCCTATGCAGAATTTTGCATTTGGAACTCAACTTTCATCCCTACAAACTTGTTATAGTGCAAAAAATGAGTGCCTAGGATAAGAGAATTTGCATGTGTTGTTGCCATGAACTTCTGAATATTGTGAATGACCAAGTGCTAAACAATCTGCTCATGGCCGATAAGGCCAATTTCCATCCGCATGGTTATGTCAACACACATAACTGCAGGTACTGGGCATTGCAGAATCCTCAAAAGCTATTTGAACGACCGTTACAGAGTGAGAAGATTGTTGTTTGGCATGGCTTAACGTCTTCCGGGATAATTGGTCCCTACTTCTTTGAATATGAAGAGGGGAATGCAGTGACTGTAAATTCACAATGTTACGTTTACATACTTACAACATTTCTTGCACCTGAGTTATGACATTGCATTGGAAACCATGTGGTACCAGCAGGATGGGCAACTGGTCACACTGCAAGGGCTTCCATGAATAAATTGAGAGAAATGTTTGGATCCCGAGTGATTTCACACCAAGGGGACATTCAGCGGCCTCCAAGATCGCCTGACCTCAACGCTTGCGATTACTTTCTGTGGGAGTATCTCAAGAGTAAGGTGTACCAGGACCAGCCAAGGACAATGGTGTATTGAATGAGTGACACATCTGATGAGTGTGATTTTCAAAAAGTAATTGATGTAAGTAAAATGCTTTGATGTACTTTAATTCTGAAATAAAATATTGTTTACAAACCACTTATTCTGGTCATAATTTCACTTAGAAAACCATCAGGTTTCTCTGCCGGAACCTGTACAAAGTAATAAGGTGTTGACATCTATAACATACTGTCACAACTGTCTCACAGATCGTCGTATTGTACAGTGGAAACAAAATACTGACACCAATGAAGTCACTAATTACTAGCTTTAATTATTCACAGATAACAACCTGAAATCAACAAGATACTCTCATACAATAATTAAAGTTAATTTTGTCCACACGGAATAATATATGTCAACTATTAGAGTTCTGCACTAATTATAACACAATAATCACTTGATCCGTACTCTACTATATTGCCAGGTGTTATGTAACTAACTTCTAAGCCAGCCGTATACCCTTATACATACCCTGCAAAAGTTCCAGAACAATTTTCCATTTTTTTTTTTTTTGCGGCATGCCAGCATAATTTGGGTAGTTAAGACTGCTCAAACAGTCTAGAAGCTACTTGAGTGCACAGTGCACAGCCTTGATAGAGACACTGCACCTGCTCGGCTGGCCGAGAAACGTGTAAAACTTATGTAATAGCACACTGAATTTCCGCTGGCCTTCCTGTTGAATCTGATTGACATCATTGATTTTTCACAGTGTAAGGTCCTTCCCAGTTACTCTGAAGTTTACGTGAACGACCACAATGGCCCTTTGGGTTATACAACCAAACCTGATATCCTTCTTCGAAACCCACACTATTGTTGCGAATGTCGTACTAAGTTTTCATTTGATCACTTGCTATCTTCAGCTGTCCTCTTATCAAGTGATTCACTTCTCATAATTGCTTTTCTAATTGTGAGGAATATTTCTGCAGCTCTTGGTTCTCAATTGATCTGAACATCAAGTCACCAGGAAGACGAACCTCCAACTCAACCACTAGTTTTGCTGGAATCATGCCGGTTGTGTCATGTATTGATGACTATAACCCATTATCTGGTCCCACTCTGTTTGGTTCTTGTCAAAAACCTCATACATAACGTCATCTTCAGCAACTTCTCCCCTCAGCACTTCAATTAATTCAGGAATGAGCAAGAACCTTGATGACTGTAGTTGGTTCTCAATCACTTCTTTTGCCATTATATATATTGGTACTTACTCTGCTAGTTATTCTTCCATTTCCAGATGCAATAGTAAACATTTCCCTTCTCCACATCTGTTGACTTCTTCTTCGATTAATGTTGCCTGTTTGAACGGTTGGTGGACCCTGTCATTTGCAAAGTTTTATATTCTCTTGGCCAACCCTCGAGACATTCTCTCTTAAATCCGCAAAGAATCTGTAGGCATTCATAATGTCTGTGGAAAGAATCACTAATTGACAATGTCTGCAATGAGCATTTGGTGGCTAAACTCGAAAAGATCCAGGCATACACGTACGTCTACCTGTCCTACAACTTTGACGTTCTGTATTCCACAAGAGCTAAATTGAGGCTGGGGATTGCTGACTAAGTCAGGGCGCACAATGGACACTGTTGCGTCTGTGTGAACTACAAACATTGTTGGTTTATCTTCCATAAATCAATCAACGATCAAGTTTCCATGGTCTGATGTAGCGTGGAAATTTCTGGAGCTTTATTTCTCCAATTAGTGTGATCACATCCTTCTCTAGGTATTTTATTCTCCCAACGGTCTGCCTGTAGATGACCATATTTTCCACAGTTGTAACACTTCGTCTTCTGTCTCTTTCACATTGTTCAAATCATTGTGGTGCTCTTGAACCTTTGTACCATTAGTCCTGCAACACTATTTCTCTGCCCCCACAGTTAACGGCAATATGATACTGGGATCTTCTGACTACAGTATGATGACATAAACTCATTAATGTAACACGACGCTGACTTGGCAGCTTCAAACTCGAGGGCATGAACAAGATCTTCTGAGCTATTCCAATGTCTTGGCATTCGTAACACTTGCTGGAGTTCACAATCACCGAAGCCATCAATAAATGTCTATACCGCAAACGTCATTCAGAAATCCTCTGGTGCTTCAGGATAAGCCATTCTAATTAGTCTGTTGATTTCTGCTTCATACTCTTGCAGACTCTCTATAGAATGTTGTCGCCTTGTTCTCAAGTGAGCGTAGTACACATTGCACACATGATTATCACCGTACCGTAATTCTAGAACTTTTAATCAATTCGTCATAGACGTTCTGGCTATCAGGTGCCACTTTCTGTAGTAGCTCTGCGGCAGGCAGGTCCTTTTAAAGCAAGAATGAGTGAAACTGCTTTCTCTTTCTCTGTCCAGTTATTTGTGCCTGCAGCGGCTTCAAATTGCCGAAGATACGTCACCCACTGAGTGCTTCCATCAAATCTTGGGGCCTTGACATGAACTGCCCCAACTACAGGCAAAGTGGCTTTCTCTATTGTCTTATTTTCTGTCTTTACCATTGGCACAGTCTGTTCAGCCATTTGTTTTGAAACGCATGGTTGTATTTTCATTTACTGCCCGACGTCACTTTTAATTTGCTCTTTTATGTTTGCAATTGAGTCTTTTTGAGACTGAATCTTTCACAACTGCTACAGTCTCCTCTACTTCAGACATTTCTCCTTCTTCCTTGACAGATATTTTTGTAGACATAGCTTCTTCCACACTAGAGACAGATTTTACTACTTCAGCTATTTTTAATGTCATTGATCCTCATACCTCCAATATTCTAGTAACTTGTTTATTAAGCTCACCTCTTAGTAGACCGAGCTCGGCAGCGGTACGTGTAACGGGGCAGTTTAGGTCTCCCCCGGGTAATTTGGGGAAAAGAGTTCACAACATAATAAATATAAATTTTCTTCCTAAATTATAATGACGCAGGCAAGTGAGTGAAATAGTGTCAAGGTCACCAGCAAAAATGCAAGCGAGGCAGCTATTTTTAGTAGTATAAACTTTGACCTATATAATCAAGAGTCATGCCATATGAGGTCAGTGCCGAACCTTTAAAATACGTCACTTGGAATGCAGAGCGATGCCAACCATCTGCGTTGAGAACAAAGGCAGTCATCATACAACACCTAACGGCGGCGGATGCGGGCCGTGTGCTTGCCCAAAAAAACAGTAAAAATTACACCTTGGTGCCGGCCGGTCACATATAAAAGTTCCGTAACAAAATTGCGGGCGCCCGTACAAAAAAAGAATAAAATTATATAAAAATGTGAAAAAGTCAGTATAAATAGTTTAATGAGGTAAGTTATGTTTTGGATTAACAGTTTCGAAAAAATTTAGTGAAAAAGAAATGTGTGAGTGAAGAAATACATAAAAGACGGGACTGTTGTGGATTTCCACAATAATGAACAGATAAGTAACCGACGGAGAGAATAACCAAGAGTTTTTCTGAAATTTAAATTACTCAAAATTAAAAAAACCATTCAAAATTAAAATGAGCTCAAGGGGAAAATCTAAAATATGTTGCATGTGAGAGTGTGTGTGTGTGTGTCTGGCATAATTATATATTAAAACCATGAAGCGCTGGTTTGCGTTATATGAAATTGATTTTGTTTTAATTGTCTCTATTTCTATTCTAAGGGTAAAAAGTCATGCATAATAAATGTTATTATTGTCTATCTAAAAAGTCGTAGCAGAAAGAAGAAAGGGAAGGGGAATATTTTGTTTACGGAAAGATTGAAATGATGTTAAATGGGTTTTTTTTTGTTTTCTTTTGTTGTATAAAAAATGAAGTAAATAAAAGTATAACCATAGTATGATGGTAATACAGTGGTACTTTCTTGAATAACCAATTTTGTTCTCCTGTTCACTTATAAGAACCCTGGTGAGTAACATTTTTGATTTATGGTTGACAGCAAATTAAAATGGCGTCCGAACGGAGCGGACAGTCACAAGTGTTTATGTCCACGTAAATAAATTAATAAATGTAAAGGAAAAGGTAGGGTTACAATTGACGTCCGAATTAGGGACGAATTTATTATTTGCATATAAAATAGAAGATTACATACGTTCTTGCATCTGCTTTTGCTCCTATATCAACACTTTGTTGTCACCTGTTTCATGCTTACGTTCCTTTGCTTCCTGCTTGCGTTTCTTGTCTTGCCATTCTTCTGCCTCTTTGTCATCGTTCTGCTTTTTGTTGTTTCTGTGTTTGTCATATTAGCGCTTGGAAAGCTTCCATCATCTGATTGGTATCCATGTTTACAGATTAATTACAACATACACTACTCATATACAAACAGTCCTCTTTTTCTACTGTTAGAGGTTTTGTCGCACTTCTATCCATTGTTATAATTGTCTTTGCAGTTTACATTTATTCTTATACTTCCAATACTTATCTTATCATAATAATTGCAGTTACTGTTTATTATACTTCAGTTATGTATATTTAAGAAATTACACTTTCTATGTATGTGATATTTTCCTATTAATAGACAACATGATGTTTGCACATAATATATCATCCACTATTAAAATCATCTCTACTCAAAAGCGTTTGGTATTAACATTTGGCTTAGGTTAATCTTTGTAGCAGTCTTTATTCACTGCCATTGGTAGCTGAAGGAGCTGATAACTGCTTTGTACCAGATGAAGTGTCCCCACTGTTATCAATCTTAAAATCCGGGACTACACAGCTAAAAGGCCTTGTCCGGCATGAGGCAGTTAGTGGTTGGGCAACTAACACTTTTACAACTTGAGCTCCAATACAACCAAAGTTCCACCAGGAAAGTATACTCGCTAGGGACACTGTTAAATTCAGTGGAATTACCTGAATTACTACGTGATTTTTCATATGAAAAATGTATACACAAAATTAAAGTTCTACAAAGTTATGGCAGTCTCTGTACTGTCCTACAGGTGCGAATTATGGACAACAACCAAAAAACAAGGCAGTAAAATACAGGCCTTGGAAATGGCATTCTTAAGAGGAGTTAAAAGATGTTCTAAACTTGACCGTATAAAGAATGACGCCATAAGGGAAGAATTACAAGTTTTTAACTTGAATGAAAAATTAAAAGGTTACGTCACTGGTGGAAAGAACACTTAGAAAAAATGTCAGATTCCAGACTGACCAAGCAAGGTGACAACAAATACTGTCAAAACGTCGACATAAATAATTTAAAATTTGTGTTATACTTTTTTAACCGATCCGCGCAAACCCTTCATCGTTAAAAATCTATTACTTATATGATTTTATGACCATCATTATCTGTATTTTATGCATTAAATTAAAAATTTCAGGTGATGTATTACTTATAAATTTATTGTGATAATGCTACAATATATAAAATTCTACCTGGCAGCTTCTAAAATGATTTACATATAATAGTGTTAGCATGTGTTGTTTAGTTTTACCAGTAACACAAAAGAAACAGAAAGCTAAAAATGGAAAGAAAAATTATAAAACAAATTCTAAAATTACATGAATGTTAATTATATAAATTAATGGAGTCTTGTTAACTGTGATGTTTTAAACGGACTACACTAAGCAGAAAGCTCAAGGTGTAAATATCATGAATAGGAACCATGAGTAAACTATTCAACTAATTAAGTAGAAGAAAATATATTTAAACTCAAAAAAATGAAGATGTATTAAATTATAAAATGAAAAAGAATACAAAAAGAGAAAATTCTTATTTTTAAAATAATGCATTATAAAAAGTGGGGTTTTTAGTTGAAAAATCAGTATTCTATAGAATATTTAGATTCAACCCATCACTAGTAAAATTTTAAAAGCGATAGATTAAGTTATGAAAAATTTTGGTGAATTAATTATGTATTTAATTCTTGTTAAAGTCAAAAGTTTCGTGCGTCAATAAAAATTTGTCTTATTTTAACACAATAAGCGAGTCAGTACATAAATATTATTTTATAATCTTAGGTCAAAATAAAAATTATACCACTGTACATAATATGTAATATTACAATAAACAATACATTTTTATTATATTCTTAATATTAAAACAAATTTACCATAAATAATTCTTATGAAAATAAATCCCAAGACATTGTTCAAATAACTGCGTCTTCTAAATCAGTAAGATCAATACAAGGATTTTACAATGATCATCAGAAACTAGCTATGCAAACAGGCTAACAATTTGGTGTGAGGTTAGTTGTATCGATGGGAGAATTAACAAAATTAACTAAAGCTGTGACTATTATCTTGACCTATCCTAACCCAGCTTAACCTAATATAACTTAATGTATAATAAGTTGCTAATACGCTACCAAAACGTGTGACAAACTCTCTCAAATACGCAGCTAACAAAGTGAAGCAAGATTTTATCTGCTTCTGACCATGTGGTGTAAAACCACTAATCACATTTAACTATCACTATATCTGTTATGCATCAAATACATCTGTAATACTATGTTTGCACTCCCGCCTGTGTGGAATATACATAAAAATGCGAGGTGCCTGTAAATTTAATACTAAAACTGTCCTTTATGCATAACTCTCATATATACTCGTACTAACGAAAAAAAAAAGGAAACAAACATAGCCGTTACACATCAGCTGTTATTTTTACTGATGTTTACATTATTTGGACCATTTAAAACACATACAATCACAATTGTTTATTGCTTGATGAAAGGTAAACTTTAATTGTTTTAATTGCTTAATATGTTTTAAAAAATCTTATACTAACCAAATATTTAAAATGCAATAAACTAAAAAAAGTATCATAAAATTTCAAGTAAAGAAATCTACTGAACCATTACTTAACACTTTGTATCTCGAGTCTGAGTACAAGATGGTATATTGAATGTCTTTTTCTCCAAGTATCTGCTGGAAATCAAATACAGTACAACCTGTCACATCCAGACCTGTGATATCCGGAACCTCCCATATCCGGACGTATCTCCAAACTAATTTTTGCAATTTTGGTTAGCGAAATGGTTAGGGATGTAAAGATACTACTCTTGATGTTTTGGCTGTTCACCACTTTTTCTTCACTACACTTACGTCATTCTGCGATATGGTTCACTATTTTTGAATATTTAAGTTTTTACAATTGAAATACTTTATTTGGGGCAACTGAGTCTTAGCTTGCATCCAGCCGACGCAGCGGCGTTAGGTCAACTCACTTTACATGCGGGCGGACGTCACTGCCTTTCTTGCTACCAAATTTCGTCGCTGCTAAACCAATAGAAACGTCTAAAAAAACATTCAACAACAAACGAGTTCATTATTTCTGGCCCTCTAGCTATTTATAAATGACCTTGTGATACCTGGATTTTTCCATATCCGGATCGGCTGGTCGCCATATTAGTCCGGATATGACAGGTTGTACTGTAGTACTATAAAGAAGGCTGGTTGAGCCTTCACCACAGTACTGTGGGCCTCACGTACAACACCCCACATTAGGTTTGACTCAAATACATCCACTGAAGATGGCAGCCAGTAGTGCTACTGAAATGTTTGGTTTTAATGAAAACCTTGCAACATGGCTAAACAGCCCGGTAGATAATGTAAATTCAACTGACACCGGCCGTGAAAGCCTTCGAACCACAATAAGAATATATTTTGTTGTTTACAATGTTTTGACAGTTTTTTAATTTACTGTCATCATCAGAAGTAACTATACTTATTTAATGATTTATTATAAATTAAATATCTGAAGATGAAAGTAAATTAAAAAAACTGTCAAAACATTGAAAACAAAACAAACAAAAAATATTTTAAAACACAAAGTATTATATTTATTATAAATTCGTAAGTTATAGTTTATTTTTATACTTCTGCTGCAATCAATGTAAAGAATGGATAATAAACCAAAGCCACCTTAGATAAACCTGATTGGTTACAATATTGGCTCTGTACAATGTAATGATTCGATGTAATATTGCTTAATAGTTAACTGTTTAATAGAATACTTAACTTATTATTTAATGACTTATTGTTTCTTACATATATTGTTCCATTGTTTACCAATTTGCAGTTCTCTATTAACATGTGACATTATTGTAGGATTTATGTACTCATTAGCATATTTTTTTCTGGTTGCTATGACCAACAATGTTGCAGTGACCTGATAAATAAGTAAAGTGATATCCTGACCATGAAAGAGCATTATATTTATTAAGGTGATGTAACTCATTCCTATAACCAATTTATTAGATGTTAAAAAGAATATACGAATTATACTACTTGCAGAAGAAAGAAATTGAATAACATCACAAATTTATATAACTACTGCAAGAAACGTCGAGTTACTTATATACAAAATGATGGATGAAAACACCATACAAGGTGATGTAACTCATTCCTATAACCAATTTATTAGGTGTTAAAAAGAATATACGAATTATACTACTTGCAGAAGAAAGAAATTGACTAACATCACAAATTTATATACCTACTGCAAGAAACGTCGAGTTACTTATATACAAAATGATGGATGAAAAAACCATACAAGGTGATGTAACTCATTCCTATAACCAATTTATTAGGTGTTAAAAAGAATATACGAATTATAATACTTGCAGAAGGAAGAAATTGAATAACATCACAAATTTATTAAAAATGCATTATATTTGTTTGAACATTTTAGCTCATGACAAAATGGACCTAGAGAAATGAAATGTGTACATACTAGTTTTTTATAATTATTATGAAACTGAAAAAAGGTGGTATCACTTATTCTGAAGTAGAATTATGCAATACCCAGGTGACAGATGTAGAGAATTTTTTAAATATTTAGCATGCTTTATGATTTGTAAACAATTTATTATGAACTTCATATAAAATTTATAAAAGGAAGTATTATTTTTGTATTGAATAACTGAAATTTTTAAAGAATAACATATAGTATAACTGAAATAACTTTGTAGTACAAAAAAGAACCATGATTTTTTGAAACTTCCTAAAAATGCCTGGGATTCTGAGATTATGCACACAACAGAAGTTTGGGATACAAAGTGTTAAAGATAATTATAAAATAAAAGTGTTCAAAACTCATGACACTCTATATATGCAAAATTTTCATTGTAAAAATAGTTTAATGTTATAAAAATATTTACATTAGTTTTAGTTACAAAAATTATAAAGTTTAAGTTATAAAACACCAACTTTGTCACTACTTATTGCCACACTGCTAAATACTTTGTTCTTGACGAGGCCTTTTGGTGTCTCCACCATCTTCAGGTCTTAAACGACTTGACCTAACCATCTTAGGTCATTTAAGACCTGAAGATGGTGGAGACACCGAAAGGCCTCGTCAAGAACGAAGTATTTAGAAGTGTGGGAATAAGTAGTGACTAAGCTGGTGTTAAGATGGCTGCAAATAAAACTAACAAAACTGGAAATAATTAACAGTTTACAGAAACATCATATCTGACGTCTGTTAATCAGATAACATTTTGAAATTCAGATTTCATGAAAAACATGGCAAACAGTTCATCTGACATTATGCTGGTAGTGTATATAGTGACACTTCAATCTGAGCACACGCTTGGCAAACATTTTTCCTATCTATAGAGGGACATCTTGCAAGGTTGATGCAAGTGCACTTCTCACTTTTCTTATTATGCGGGTTTTGTATAATCTCTTACTGTTACAGTCAAGCTGTGCTACTGTATTTTTAGAGCAATGATTCCAACATTGCAAGGAACTCATGATAAAGCCAGAAAGAATGAGTATCCTTTCAGACACCATATCTACAACATATACCTGTTAATTAATACATGCGTGCACAGATTGAAAAAGCTGCTACCAAATACAAATTAACAAAAAGTGATGCATAGAATTTTTTAACAATCACCAACACAGATGTACATACAAATACTTCAAAACTCATTTGTTCAATATTAATATTTATGCTTTACTAAAAGTCAACACAATTTTTTTGACACTTAATATAGTAGACTACAAAAAACTTATATACAGAAATATGTATATTTATTAACGCTACTCTGTTTTGGTAAAATTCTTCATTACGATTTTCATAAAATTCTTTACTGTTTATTTTTTTTAAACAGTAAAATAACAAAAACTTTATATAGTAACGTGTAACAACAAATATGAGAAATGTACTTGATGCAAGGTAACACGTACCGTATGTACATATATATTATTTTTATGTGAAAAATTCTAACAAAATATACACAAATGGTTTTATATTAAATTAAATATTTAACACTGTATAACCTTTGCCACTTAATTTACATTTATGTACAGATTGATGTTTATGTCTACTCGTGACGTAATGTTTGTGTCTACTCGTACATTTCTTGTAGCTGTTCACACGACGGTGTTCTGATCATCTGAGCTTTTATAATCAATTCACGGTCATCAAAATTGCGAGCATGCGACAGCATTGTTTCCTCTGTACAAAACACGATAAATACAAGTTTTAAAAAACTGCACTGAATTAATAATTTTACAGGTACGCAATCTGGACCACAAATTGGAACATTGAAAAACAGCGTGTTATACGACACTGTTTAGAATTAAATGGTTTATTAAGTGGTACAGTTCAGGTTTGCAGACAGTTTCACTAGAAAGAATATTTCGGTTGCAAAATCATTCTAACGTTTATGACTTTTTAAAGCTGGGACTCGGCATGATCTATCACTAAAACTGACGAAGGTACACTTGAATGATTCTACCACTTATAATACTGGTAAACAAAGATTTTGTCCCATAGCAAGAAAAAGCTTTTTTATACGTATTTTTCCGCTGAATTCAAAAATGTTAACAGAATTTTTCTATCACCCTTAGTTTTTAAGTTACCCTCTCTTAAGTATTATATATGTTGTGGAAATTATGCAATTATGATATAGTATTATTTATAATACACAAATCAATTAAAAATTTGTATTGATTAAGCATTTAAGAATGATCAGTTTGAATAAAAAAGTCTGAAATGGCATAGAACAATAAACAATATTAGTCATAACATGAACAGGACAATGATTTCGCAGAGGATGGTAATGATGTACGGGTCGATCCAAACTTTGAAGCTCGTGTTCATCTCCTGAACCACATAGACTAACACAAGGGGACTTACTGATTTTGTACAAGATCTGATTTATCAAAAAGGGAGGCAGAACTTTTAGGCTTATGATTAAAAGGTTGGAACCTCCTCCACCATGAAACAAAAGTATGTGTCTTTATGACTTCAAGATTTTTTTCATTTGAAGATGGACTTGTTTTCTGTAATGTTTTTTCCGCAATATAATCACTTGGTTACGAGTACAAAACAGAGGAGTGACGTTTGTTTATTGATTCTTCTAAAGTTAGTCTAAAAGCCATGCTTATGCACATTGGGAATAAGTTTCCATCAGTGCCACTAGCTTATGCTATGCATTTGAAAGAACCTTACGAGAGCATGAAACTTCTGCTAGATAATATAAAGTATGAAGAATTTAAGTGGAATATTTGTGGTGACTAAAAGTTTCACCAAGTACTGTTGTTTTCTTTGCGAATGGGACAGCAAAGACTGAAAAAATCATTATGGAACGAGAGGCCAAATAGAACCTCATTAACTCCAGGAAAGAAAAATGTTCTCGATGCACCACTTGTTGATTCAAAAAAAGTTTATTTACTTCCGCTACATATAAAAAATTTCACGAAAGCGATCGATCAAAATGGGCTTGGATGTACTTAGAAAACAAGTTTCCAAAGATCAGTGACGCAAAAATTAAAGAAGGAATCTTTGTAGGACCTCAAATAAGAGACTTAATTAAATATAACAACTTTGATAGTATGTTACATGAGGTGAAGAAAGTTGCATAGAAGTCTTTTAAGAGCATTTGTCAGAACTTCTTGGACTCACACTTAGATTTCTTCCCACCAAATCTAGGAGCAGTCAGTGATAAAAATGGTGAATGGTTCCATCAGGATATTTTGGACATGGAAAAGTGGTACCTGGGCTAGTGGAGTTCGAACATGCTAGTTGACTATTGTTGGACCCTAAAGAGAGATGTTCATGAGGCAAAATATCATAGAAAATCCAACATCATTACTTTTTAGGTAAAATAATATTGTATCGAATACGCAATTTAAATATGTAATGTTGTAAAATAAAAATAGGTGTCTAAAAATCCTTATGTGATAGAAAAATTCTGAAACCACACCTGAGTTCAGAGCGAAAAATTCTATCAGATTCACCCATTTTCACACTTGGGACAAAAAATTTAATTTTGTATCAGTGTAATTTTCTATATTCATATCTTTGTGATAATTACTAGAATAGTGGTCTGATTTAAAAACTAAAAGTACATTTTGAACACCCGTGTCACTGTCTGCATGTACCATTGTTATTGTTGTTTTTTTTTTTTGGATAATTTCTTTTTATAAGTACTCAGACCTTTTTATGGGATCCACCAGACCAGTCTTTTTCATGTGGGTGGAATCTAATTCGCTGCCTACTTTTTCTGAATTCTTGACTTTTTTTTTGTAAATATATAACACATTGAAAATGATTATTGTTTTCTCCTACATTTTTCTGTTAGCAAATACTTTGTTACGTTTTATTTCTTACCCCCCCCCCTTAGAAACTTTTACTTACCTCGTACGATCTTTTTACGCACTCGCCCTGACTTACCAAAAACAGAAGATTCCCAAACTTATAGGTCGCCACCAATATTTTTAAACAAAAGGACAAATATGGAAACCTTAATACATTTTCCCATTATTTACTTCTCATTACTTACCAGGTCCGATTAGGCGAGATTTTCCATACAGGACAGGTTATGTTAAACGGGCGTAATAACTTACTCTAACACTTATTCATGATAAATCAAATACTATTTTATTTAAACATAAAAATTGACTTCTTTCTTTTCCTTTTTTACTTTACTTAGAATTTTTATCAATAAGGTTACAATATCAAAATATGTAAATTATATATATACTATACAAACCAGTACTCTCCTTAATGGTTCTTTCTCCCCCTTTATTACCTCACTCACTCTCTCATTTTTTTTACACTTTGTTTTTAAACCCCATTTAATGAGCTCATTACCACTTCTCTTTACCGACACACTTATGGCCAAAAAACACGAATTTGTAACTTTATCTCCTCCTAGTATTCAGAGGCACATGGTTTAAACTACGGTGCACGATATCGTTTTCGTCTTTTTTACGGAACTATCCGCATTCACTTTCTGCACATTTTTTCCAGCGATATTATAAATTGTTTACTGTTATACATTTAAATTCACCTTTTGGTAGACCTACTTAGAACTTTTCGGTCTACCAAAAAAATCGTCCGAGGCCACTGTTTTTAAGTAAACTGCAGCTGACTGTAATTTGCTGCTGCCCGATGCTAACACTATGGTGACAAGGTTCTTACTGTTTCACATACAAAGACTGCTGGAGAGCTGTTGCATAACACGTCTGAGCTGGGCTGTCTAGACATCAACAATAACACTGTATGTTGCTGGTTACAAGGGGCACCTCACAGGTAAATACTGACAATTAAAAAATTTACTGATTTAAATTGAAACTATGGTAGCACACAATTCTGTACCGTTACAACTTTCGTCCATTCAAACATCAGATTTTTAAAACTTTGTGTTAAAACCAAACCAAAGTTTCACACACTCAGCTTTTAAAACAAGATAATAACGTTCTTAAGTTCGGCAATGTTTTAAGGGCCACAAGAAAATAATATATTACAATATGGAAAGCAATTACTTGAAAACTATCTAAATTCACATTTTCATTGCCACAAGCAAATTTTTCCAGGGAATGAACAAACTGCATATTAAAGCAGCATATTTTTACCTGATTTCACCCAGTGAACCTTGTTGAATCCTTTCTATTTCCTCAGCAGAGAAAATATACTTACCACCTTTATTTTCTTTGCAAAATTTTTCAGAATTTTTAGTAGTTTAATGCAAACTGTTTATAAAACTTAAAGGATGTATGCATTTTTCATTAATTTTTATTTGAGTCACATGCTGTCTGCTGAGAGACAGAACACATACATGACCAGCCAGGCTGACAACCCTATATAACAGAATGGAGCTACAACACAGATAACTGTGATTCATGTATTATTAAAAATTAAATTACATCTATAATATGTTCAAGAGAAGAAAGACAAAACGGTTACTTACTATAGTCTTTCTCCCGGTAACACTCATGCCATAGTTTGCTTAGATACTCTTCTTCAACTGATGCTTCCAGTCTTCGTAAAGATCCCTGGTATTCTGTGTGGAAATTTTCTTTTACATAATACTGCACTTGCAATCAATGCACTTGCGGTCAATGTTTTACGCATGACTGGAAACTTCCTACGAGCAAAAGCCACGTTGTCATATATATGTTTTTACAGACAATGTGAAACAGAGCAGTGTTAACAAGAATATCTACTATACATCTAACTACGCTGTATGTAGCAGATTTGCATTCTGGATTCTTCTGTATTGTCTGGGCTTCTTTCAGACATTTACTCGATTACTCTACCAGCATCCAGGCCCGCTAGGTCACTACACTGCAAAGTGGTGGAGGTATAAATATTGGATTTCAGAGTCAATTTTAGACGTGCTGATATTCAAGTGTGGACTGGCGTACTGTGGTGAAGTTATCATTGTGTTAATTAGTGTTGAACTGTAATAAGGTGAAATTTATTACAGTATAGTCTCGGTTATCCGCCCTTCGATTATCCGCCGTTCCGTGTTATCCGCCGCCCAAGTGGAGTAAAAAAACGTAAACGTAAAAAATATTTTCTTTAATTACTGCAACGAAAATAGTGTGCCAATAGATTGCGGGCGTGAGTGTACAGGTGCTCTCTTTGTGTTTGCTCCTGACTGTACCGGAGGAATTTGGCCTACTGCCCATCGCCTATTATAGCCTAGCTGTGACTCACGTGTCATTCACCCCACCCCACCCCCAACATCCAACCGCTATCGCTCACATGCTCATCGCGTAGTAGACTGCAGTTTCTTGTTGTGTGCTGTAGTGAGCAGTGAGGCTATTTTTACGTGGTGTGTCCGTGAGTGACTAGTGCAGTTTTGGTGAAAGTGTCGTAGTGTAGTCTTGTTAATAGTGTTGCGATTATGGCTACGAAAAGGAAGAAAATTGTTTTATCAATAAAAGACAAGCTTGAGGCATTAAAAAGACTGGATAAAGGGGAAACGCTGCAGAAGGTGGCTGACCACTACGGCGTCGGTCATCGCACAGTTGGAGATTGGAAGAAGAGACGATTAGAATTAGAAAAATGGTGTTCCTCACGAGTTACTGAGACTGCTTTTAAAGATAGAAAAACTATGAAAAATAGTGATTATGAAAAAGTTAGCGAAGCGTTGTACATTTGGTTTACACAGTTCAGGGAGAAAGGGGTGCCTATTTCGGGACCTATCTTAAAAGAAAAGGCGTTGCAGTTTCAAAAAGAATTTAACGAAGGTGATGCAGATTTTACAGCAAGCGTTGGCTGGCTTGATATATGGAAGAAGCGTTATGGAATCCATCAGTTGAATATTTGCGGCGAGAAACTGTCATCAAACTTTCAAGAAATGGAGCAGTTTAAGAAAAAATTTCAAGACTTTGTTGAAACTGAAAGCTTAACAGGAGATCAAGTGCTGTATTTAATTGTGATGAAACAGGCCTTAATTTCAAAATGTTACCGAGTAAGAGCCTTGCAGCTAGAACTGAAGCTGCAGCCCCTGGCTATAAACGTAGTAAAGAGAGAGTGACTATTTTAGCATGCAGTAATGCCACAGCAAACCATAAAATGGACCCTGGCAATGATTGGAAAGTCCAAAAACCCTAGGGCTTTTAAACCCATTTCAAAACATGCTCTTCCAGTAAAATATTTCAATCAAAAAAGTGCATGGATGACTAGTGAAATTTTTAAGGAATGGTTTTTTAAAGAGTTTGTTCCTTCTATAGAGAAGTTTTTAAAAGACAACAACCTACCCAGAAAAGCAGTTTTGCTGCTAGACAATGCCCCAACTCACCCTGATCCAGACGAACTTAGAGATGGGGACATAAAGGCTACGTTTTTGCCACCAAATGTGACTGCCATTTGTCAGCCTATGGACCAGGGTGTTTTGGAAACACTTAAACGAAACTATCGAAGAAAGCTTCTGTCAACAGTCATACAAGAAATTGAAGATGGGCAAAACTTGGTTACGAAGTTGAAAAGTATAAATTTGAAGGATGTCGCTTATTGGGTCGCAAGGGCTTGGGCCGACGTCGGGGCACAAACAATTGCGAAGTCGTGGCATAAGCTGTTGGGCGAGGACGAAAATATGGCTGAAAGCATGCTGGATGAACTTCATGAAAGTATTTTGTCCTTGGTGCAACGTATCCCTGGATGTGAGAATGCATCGTTGGATGAAATAAGGAATTGGCTTTCAGGAGACGACCAATATGAAATAACTGACGAAGAAATTGTAACACTTGTTAATAGCGATGATGTTGTTGAAGATCAAGACTCTGAAACTGTTGAGCCCCAAAAGATCACAAGCAGCAAGAGGAAACCAGGGTTGTTGACATAATGATGCTCCAAAGATGGCGAGACTTGGCAGCAAAGAAGCGGGAATCATCAGGAAGGCAGTCAAAGATCACTAATTTTTTTTACTCATCATGAACTGAACTCTCACTTCCAACATTTCTGACAGTGTAAGTCAATTTTATTACGTACACATTAGTCTGATTCTATATTTATTTTTAGTAAATTTTTCTTGTTAAAATTTACTGAATTCTTAAACTTGAAGCGTGAAGTACTAAAGTAGGCGTAATTGTTTTCTCTTTTTTTGAAAGTGTATAACTTTAATATTGTTGCTTGTTCTCTAAAATGTTTTACTATAATTTTGTAATATAATTGTACAGTACCGTATTGTTTTCTCTATTGATTTGTTGTAAAACGTGATGTTTATTAATTACATTTACAAAATTACAATGTAATTTTATGATAAATTTGCGTTTTATTTAACTCTCCCTATTATCCGCCATTCCAGCTTATCCGCCCTTCCGCCAGCCCGTTTATGGCGGATAACCGGGACTCTACTGTATTGTGTGTTGGGCCAATTCAACTTGAATTCTATGAAAGTGCTCTGTTGATTTCTAACTTTTGTTTGTTTCTAATTAAGTTTTTATTATTGACTAACAGTTATTCTGTTCCCCTGAACAAGATGACAATATGTTACAATCATCGTAACAGTGGGTCAGAACCTTTATTAGTGTAAATAGATGACACTCTGTAGAAAAGTAATGTACATAGTAATTAATTCGCAACCATGGAGAACAGTCAGATGATGGAAGCATTCCAAGCGCTGCTGTTGTAGTCACAAAGAGAATGACAAAAAGAATGATGACAGGAAAAAGAAGAGGCAGAAGAGAAGCAAAAAGCACTCGAGAGTTGCTCGAGTTGGAAGAACAACAAGACGAGAAATGTAAGCAGGAAGCAGACAAAATGGAATCTCTTTTTGAAGCTATGCAGAAACAGATGCAAGAGCATACTACTACAGAGATGGGTCTCCTATGTAGTGTCTTGGGTGAACTGTGCGGTGATCTGAATGGGCAAGAGGTAAGATTGTCTACAGTACAAAATCTGTCTCAAATATAGAACAATGTCAAACAAAAATATCTGCACTAGAAGACTCGATTGCAAAGAAAGAGAACAAATTAAAAGTGAAATCGAGCAGTTCAAAACAAATTGCTGAACAGACTGTACCAACGGTAAAGACAGAAAAAGACCCAGAATAAGACAATAGAGAAAGTCACTTTGCCTGCAGTTGGGAAAGTTCATGTCAAGACGCCAAAATTCATTGAAAGCACTCACTAAACGATGTATCTTCAGCAGTTTGAAGCCGGTGCTTGAGCAAATAATTTGACAGAGAAAGACAAAGCAGTCACTCGTTCTCGCTTTAAAAGGACTTGCAGCAGACTACCACAGGAAGTGTCAACTGATAGTCAGAATGTTTAAAAGGAATAAATCCCAAATGTTTAGTACCAAGCCACGTGTTGTTCAATCAAATATATTGGAACTTACCGTCTGCGGCTTTTCAGAAACAGCGTCTTTATAAATTTACATGTTTCGGGACCCTTGTCCCATCATCAGAATTTAAAAGTAATTGCGTATCATTTAAATATGATACACTTGTCAAACACTTAAAATATTAAAATCTAATATAAAATAACTTAATATAACATATTATAATATTACTCGTTGTAAATATTATAATATGTTATATTAAGTTATTTTATATTAGATTTTAATATTTTAAGTGTTTGACAAGTGTATCATATTTAAATGATACACAATTACTTTTAAATTCTGATGATGGGACAAGGGTCCCGAAACATGTAAATTTATAAAGACGCTGTTTCTGAAAAGCCGCAGACGGTAAGTTCCAAATATTTGATTGATAGTCAGAATACTTAAGCAGAGTTAATAAAACCTCTTATTACGGTATGGTGATAAACATTTGCGGGATGTGTACTGCACTCAGTTGAGAGCAACTCAGCACTCAGCATTCCAGGGAGAGTCTTCAAAATTTTGAAGCAAGCGTAGACAGACTAAGTAGACTGGCCTATCCTGAAGTAGTAGAGGATTTTCAAATGAGGTCTGCGATGCAGACATTTACTAATGGTGTCAGTGATAGTAAACTACAACAAGTCTTAAGAATGGCAAGACACCAGAGTAGGGCGAACACCCTGGTCCATGCTCTACAATTTGAGGCTGCCAAATCGGTGTCTGGTTGGGCAAATCATAAAGAGTCCATACTAAAAGACTCCGATGGCACAAATGAAGTGGAAGAACAAGGAACAGAGACCCAATGATTGGCACCACAGTATAAAGGTAGAAAGGATTGAAGACCAAAGTGTTGTGGGAAACCTGAACATTTACAGAGTTCAGCAGCCTGTTGGTCCAGAGTTAAGCAACAGGAAAATGAGCAGTAGTTGATAAAACGGGGAGGAACAAAGTACTTAGACAACACACAATTTCTACACTTCAGAAAAACAGCAGGAGTTTGGTAGTTAATGGATTCGTTCAAGAAAGGCTGACCACAATTACAGCTGACACAAGTGTCACAGTTTCCATTTTGCACTCTCATCTGATGAAAAATCTTGAGCCAATCTGTTTTGCAACCAGTTTGCAACTTGCGAACAGCTATTGGAATGTCTGTAAAAGTATTTGAAAAAGTGGAGTTAAATCATCTTGAGTCTGATCACCAAGTGCTCTTGCTGACACTGTGGATGAAGCAACTATTGGTGTGGACATTACGAATGCATAGTGTTACGTAATGTGGAAAAAGTGTTACATAATATGGAACATTCTACAAGTTTCTCGAATATTCCAGCTGTAATGTGTGTGTGCGTACACAATGCTGCTACTTTGCGGTGAAAGACAATTAAACGTCAACTATCGGGTCAATATCAAACCATACTGGTCCGCGCATGCTGTGTTCAAGGCCGCAATGAATTACGTTCTAGTGTTTTCTAGTAGATGCCTATTAGCGAATATTGAGTGGCGATTTACACAGTGTGGTTTGAGGTATTGTGGCGAAGTGTTATGCGTTTTACGATCATGTGGGACCATTGTATTACAATTGTGTTTTATATTAGTTGACATTTTATTGCTTGTGAACAATTTTTATTTGATTTGTTGTAAGAGACTATCTTGTTGATTACAAACCGTTTAATTGTGATAATTAAATGTGGTGATTAGTGACATAATTGGTGTCTTGTATTTTGTTTTCCACTGTACTACACGACAATCAAGGAGACCGCCGTAACAATATGGTTTCAAAGTCGACTTCAAAAACAATTAATTCAAAGATACTTTTGCAGTTGAGAGCCAGTCATTGGAAAGAACCTTTCTTGTGCAACATCACTTCAAAACAGGGGATACAACACCAACCTCCTTAAGACCTCTGTTAGCTAAGGAGAAGGAAATGTCTCGGCTAGTACAGGACACATTGAGAGAGGGATAAACGAGCCTTCATCAAGTACTTGGTCTTCTCCAGTAGTGCTGGTAGAAAAGAAGGACAGTGGATTATGTTTCTATGTAGACTACTGGTAGTGGAATTACATGACAAGAAAGATTGCTATCCATTACCTCGCGCTGACGATACACTTGACACGCTGTCTGGAGCACAGTGGTTTTCCACACTGGACCTGAACAGTGGATATTGGCAAGTGAGTCTTCATCAAGAAGACAATGAAAAGACAGCTTTCTTGACCCTGATGACACAAGATTTCGATCAAGACGAGATGACTGATGAAGACTGGACTGATTTTGATGACAAAAGAGGAAGGCCATTACTCCGATTGGCATGATGTCTGTCATGGTTCCGAAGTGCTGAAGAGCTACTGGACACAATGGGAATCTGTAACCTTGGAGAATTACTTGCTGAAAAAGTCTTAGGAAAGTGCAGATGGACGAGATGTGGTCTTGCAGCTGACAGTTCCCTGAAGTAAAGTACACTCTGTTTCGAATGACTTGCATGATGGAGCATCTGGAGGTCACCTTAGTGTCAATAAAACAATGACAAAATATCGAAACGATTCTATTGGCTTCATCTTTGCCATGATGAAGAGGAATGGTGTCTGACACTGAAATATGTGCTGCAAGCAAAGGCCCACAAATCACAAGCACGGGGGAAATGAGGCAGTATAATGTTGGACTGCCATTCAAGAGAACTGCCATGGACATTGCTGGACTTTTCCCAGTTTTGAGGATGGACACTGGTACATCATGGTTAGGTGACTATTTTGATACATGGGTGGAAGCTTATGCAATTCCAAATCAGGAGGTTACCACTGTCGCAAAGGTGTTAGTTCACTATTTCTGTTGCCGTCATGGAGTCCCTATGGAAATCCGTACAGATCAATGGAGCAATTTCTAGTTTTTAAAGAATTATGTCACATACTTGGTATTTGAAAGACTCAGACAATTCCTCTCTATCCTCAGTCTGATGGAATGATTGTAAGGTTCAATAGAAGACACGAGCAGCATCTATCGGAGGTTGTTGACGAGAATCAAACAGACAAATGTAACCCAAATTTGGGTTAATGAAGCCTTCATTAGTTAATAATATCAATGAATGAATTTATTTGAATAACAATGAATATGAGTTATTTCAACGTCACCTCGTCCTAACCTAACCTATGCTCAACGAGTTCGCCTACATGGACCTTAGAAATTCTGTTAAGGGAGAGTTTATTTTTAAGTTATGTCACAGGGACAGTGTTGCCGTTTCCACATTCCACCTGTCAAAATAGGGTGGCAACAAGGGCTTTTGGGGTTTTTCGGAATCTTCTGATAAGATAAGTGAATAGTATTGGGGCATTATTCTTGTTATTGTTTGAATCATTACATTCGCAGTTAGAGATCCAACTGTGATAAATGGATTGTTTTATAAGAGGACGGCTGCAGATAGCCAGTGATAAAATGAAAATGCGGTATGATATTCGCAGGAATAGTGTGGTTTCGAAGAAGGAGACTATGTGTGGTTGTACAACTTACAAGCATCGTCATGGCCGCTCCCTGAAATTTCAAACTAACTAGGAAAGCCCTTACACTGTGAAAAAGAGAGTCAATTATATTGTTTATCAGATACAACAAGAAGGACAAAGGAAATTCATCACCGAGACCGCCTGGGAAGTGTTACTGCAGGCATGGGTTGCCAGTCTGGGATGAACAGGCTTAAGGAGGGGGCAGTGTTATGCTGATAAAATAAGTAATTCCACATCGCTGAGTGCGTATGTGATTCTGGACACATGGCGTGCGAGTCTGTTCCAGACTTTTACAGTTCATTCTGCATAGCAGAGTTCCATTCTGGATTCTTCTAGATTGTCTGCAACCCTTCCAGACGTTTACTTGACTAATCCATCAGCATCCAGGCATGTTAGGTCACTACACTGCAAGGTGGTGGAGGTATAAATATTGGATTTCGGAGTGGACTAGTTAGTTTTAGATATGGCAATATTCAAGTGTGGATTGAAGTATTGTGGCGAAGTGCTCATCGTGTTAATTAATGCCAAACTGTAACAAGGTGACATTTATTGTAGTTAACATTTATTTAGACATGGTTGTGTACTACAATAATTGTCAGTGTTGCTTGTGGTACGCTGTAAATTGTAAGTCCATGAAAAAATTACACAGCACAACAAGGGTAAGAACACAGCATCATCTGAGGCAATATGAACTGAAAAAAAAATCTGCGAGAGCCAAAGACACATATATCAATAACCAATATATATGTCTAAAAACATTTTAATACCAGGTACTAATACTGCTTTTAATAACTACAGTAATTTGTTACTGACGTTGATATTCCTTGTGGCTGTGAACGTTTTTGGCGCTGAGGAGAACCGCTTATTGCTGTTGTCATATACAAAGTCGGAATTTGGCCTATCAGTGGATAACTAAATGTACAGACTTGTCCAATGTTAACACAATATTCTCTAAATAATAAACAAACCATTCAGAACTAAAAATTCTTTGTAAAGCCTGTAAGTCTCACCCACAGCCAAGTAAACACACAAACATTTCTTTTGTCGTGTTTTGTGTACTACTTTTCCACAGTTTGAAACTAGTACAGCTTGTTTGTTTATGTGAATGTAATTGGAAAACAGTGAACTTTGTATGTTTACCTGCTTCCCCTATAAACATTTTTCAACATGATGCCCTTCTATCCTACCTACTTAATTTCATACAGTCAATTAGCATGACAATCAGAAACAAATAAATCTTAATAAGAACAATCACAGTTGTATAAATTTCAATGAATAACATTTGTTATCATTAGTGTTCATACTTACGGACTTTGTGAAAAACTGTATACTGGATCTGAGATAAACAACGAACTCATCATGGAGTGAACAATCAGAAGCAAGAATGGCAGCATCTGCAGGAATACTGTATAACCATTTGCCTATACAAAACGCATAACAGGCAGACAAATATTGATGAATGCTATTTGTCATAATTTACCATTTCAATAGTTAAACAAAATATTTGTTCACAATTACAGTTTTACATACGAGTTTTGGTCAAAAAGTTTGTGCAATTTTTGCGTATTTGAAAAATTAAGCATTGGTTCATCTACATTTGTAACTATTTAATCAGCTTAATAAAAAACAACTTCCAATATCTCTTGTTCTCTAACTTACCTTTTACGTTAGGCCAAGGTTCTATGGACGAACTTGTGATCTACAGAAATAAGGTTACTGGGTTTTGCAGCGTAATAATTACTAACACATGTTTATAAAAAGAGACATCTTATTTATTATTATTGTAACGACGAGACCTGTATGTACGTTTAATCCCCGCGATGGAGCGTCAATTTGTAATGATATTTTTTGTGTACGTTTAAGCCCCGCGATGGAGCGTCAATTTGTAACGATAAGACCTTTATCGTCTCTGTAAAAGTGTGTTTTATCGTGTGTTAACCCCACACGTTGTAGTCGTTACTTTATGTTTAAAAATAACTGTCATACTTTTTCTAACTTTTCACGCTGACTATGTCCGTCGTGAACTCACGAATTACCAGTACCAATAGCTTCACGAGTGTAATCCTTACCTGTCCTTTAATGAGTAAATTTGTTTCCCGGGTGGCGCCAAATTGTTTATGAAAACAAATAAAAATGTGAAACTGAGTGGTCGTTCTATGCGGTGTTGACTAATTCAAATTACCCTCGCAACTGGGGGGCATTTGAATCTAGCTTGTAGTTCGTCGTGCTGTCGACGTCTAACACTGGCAGACAATTTCGCTCGTCGCTAAAGTACACAAACTTTATAATACAATTTATAATAAAATAAAGGACGGTTATTACTACTCAGTACTAGTTTATTAACGTGAAATAGTTAATAGTTATTCAGTTAAATACAAAATTATATACTGTTATTAAATAATGTTGCTCCGGCAATAAATAGACAATATTCTTAGGTTGGCTAAGTTGATTGAAACGATTCTAAATCGACATGGCTATAGTCAATGTTTATTTTCTACTGTTCGTTTAATCATTGAGTTCTTTTGATTACAAAAAAAAATATTAATAAGATGATAATAAAGTACACTACCTTACATCAATGGTACTTATATACTATTAGAGTTAAATACAATTCATTTTTTAAGTGTTAAAAAGCATGTGTTAATAATTCGTAATTTGTACACAGGTTATTTTATGTTTACATACAAGTTTAGTTTTTATTCTCAATTAATCCTTGAAAGAAATTTAGTTATCAGTTCAGAGTGAGAGTTATTTGTGTTGTGAGATAAGTTAATTAGAATTTATTTTGTAAATTCGGGTATTTCGGATATACTTAACAAATCTTGTTGAATTCGGGTGAAGAGTCACTTAGTTCTTAGTTAGGTTGGGTCTATACAATCATCAATCTTCCATCATTTATAATCTGGATTACATCTGGCTTCTTTTTCAAATAATTTGGATTAAATAATTAATTTTGAAGATTAAAATCTGGTCTGTTATCTCTGTTGGTTTGACTAATTCTTCATTAGACTTTTTGCATCCTCGTCTCATTCAATTTTGAAGTATTTATTATTATTTTAATTGAAAATTGAGTCGAACATGGTTTGGCTTCTGTATGTCTTGAGCGTCAATAATGGACTAATGTTTTATAACGGAATTATATTAAATAACGTTCCGTTGTTATGGCAACTGTCTGTACTCTCATTGGTTGATTACATTTATGTCTATTGTTATAATATTTGATTCAAAATGAATAAATATTTTCTGATGGCTATTATTCTTCTGTCTTCTTATCTATGTGTTAGATATTATCACAACTGTTTATATTTTCTTTCAAAGATCATTTTGACATCTCACAAAGCTGGGTTTGTTCATGTATTAAAGTTTTGACAAAAATGTTAATATTACGTTATTACATTTCTTTCTTATTTTATGTTTTTAATCTAACTCTGACATCTTAATATGGTTCACTAATTGTACTTAATGAGTTACTTGCCCTGAATTTTCTAATACAATAGTTAATTTCTTACAATTTATTTATTTTGGATTTATACAGTTAGGCATTTTATAGGCTATATATTCCCTTTAACTAAAGTTTGGTCTTAGAATATTGTAGAACTCAAATATAAATAAGAACCAACAGTATAAGTGTACCAGTGCAAGTGAATCCTATATAATAAACTTCAAATAAAGGTGTACTGATATTTTAACTATATACAATAAATAACTTTAAGTTTTATAATAAATACAGAAATGACATAGCATGAAGTATTGTTAAGATTATATGTCAAATGTTTCATAAAAGAGGACACATCTTTTTATCAAAAAACATTTATAGAGATGCAAATGATAAAGAGAGTAGAGGGGGAATAATTACTGTGAAAGGGGATTAAATTATAATACAATGTAAACAGAAAGGACTGTGATTAACTTAAGTTTAACATAAACATTTTAAATGGCTAATTATGTTTATGTTTAAAGCCAACACATTTCAAAGTGAGAATAGACTTATATTTAGTGTAAGAATGTTTATTAATATAACAGTATGCATACAGCCTAAAATGTTTATGTATGTATACTGTACCAGTTTATAAAATGTTTAATATGTATTTTAAAAATAGTTCAACTTAACATGTCTAACTTAAAAGACTAATAATTAATGTTCAATATTGTTTTTATAGTATGAGCATGAATACCATGCTACATGTTCCAATAGTTGTATAAGGAATTTTTATTTGATATTATATTAACTTTAGACAGTCAGAGAGGGTATAGAATTAGTAATATTAAAAAACCAGTATATGTAAAACAATAGAATCTAGGCAATATGGTAGATTCCAATAACATTTATATTTGAGTAAGGAAGTTAAATAACACAAGCAAACTAATTAGATTTATATAAGGTAAATCAAGCACCAACTACTATAACTGAAACTATACTTTAAAAGAATAATATAAAAGGTTGTATAAAATTATTAAATAATGTCAAAAGGTAATACCTAACCATTTCAAAGGAGTAATAGTAAATTAGTGAATTGTAACTAAAAGGAGGATCAAACTGTTAAATTTATAAGACATTAAGGAAAGGTAAGGATTTATATAAATCAGAAATTTATTATAATCATATTTACAACACCTAACATGGCTAATATTTTGGACAAGAACAGGAAGCAGTTTTGGGCCTAGATTTCCAAAAAGACAGAAATATAGCAATTTTAACACAAAAACTTTATAAATATGGACTATGGCATATCAAATTAAACAGAAAGAGTTAAAGAAACCAATTATGTAATTACTAGTTCACAAAAGTAACCAGCAAACAAAAAATATTCTGAATATAATGTATTTTGAAATCACATAAAGAGGAGCGATTTAAACAACACTTTATATTTAAACAATATTGTTTATATTTAAACAATACTTTTTTCATATTAACTTGGCAAGATATTTCATGAGACGAAGGAAGTACGACAGTTCTTAATTAACATTCAACGCGAACGGTTGATGTAAGATTGCTCTAAGAACCTCTATAGCGAATGTTAATGTCGTGTAAAGGTTAACATAAAATCAGTGGAAAAAATCGAGAGTTACCGAAATTGTCATTTTAAACTTATAATCAGTGAAACACACCAACACCAACAGTGAAAACAAACGATACGCAACATAATACAAGTGAATTAAACCAGTAAAACCATCTAACATTAATATTTCACTTTACAACGAACTTTATGATTCTTAGCTACAAACAGACAACAGTGAACACACCTAGCACAACACAATTAAAGCCAGTGAACACTGAACAATTAAACAGAACACTTCTAACAACATAATAGACAGTATACACTATTACGGAGACCAACAAAACAGTTGTGAAGGTGAATTTATTGTCAGAATTTCCAGCAACCATTTATTCGTTTACTTCATCAACTCAGGTAGCCGCCATGATGGTTCCTTGGTGCAACGCGAACTCTCCAGATTGAATTCAGCAGACGGCATTGGTTTGAATACTTAACTATTATAAACATTATATATTATTATCAATTTGTCATTTATTAATTATTACGATTATTTTTGTTCATGTTATACTTTCTATGATTGTCCCTTCTCTGACTATATAAATATAACCGCTAAAAGAACCATTCTGAACATTCATATAATATAACCTGTTTTGTGAAATCGATTATCCCTGGAAAAGAGTCGAACATTATAACAATATCGATTTTCAATCGATATTTTCCAAATAAATGTTAATAAATCAAAATAATTCTATAATCTCGTTTTACAATTATTTCACACATTAATATAAGAGTGTTTATTAACAACAGGACTTACTGGAAGACGACCTTTACTAAAGGAAAGTGATCATCTGGAGTATAGAAGAAAATCATCAATCGATTAGTAAAGTAAGACAATCTGATTAACTCCAGATTCATTTACGGTCAACCAGAAGTGCATATATTAACATAATCTCACAGAATTTCAAATTTTCAACGGAATATCATAACAAGAATTATTTATAAATTATTCAATAACAAACAAACAAAAAATTTAAAAAAAAAATTTTTTTTTAATTAGATACAAAAAAATTTTTTTTGTATAACACAGAATTAATTATTTGTAACCAGTGTAAACAGGTCTTGTTACAAATTGGCGCTTACAACAGTGGGGCTTAACGAAGAATAAAGGCATAACGAACCTATTTACAATTATTTGTACTTGTTCGAGCAAAGGTTTAACAGAAAATTTGTACTTGTTACAATATTCATTAATTTATTCTTATCTTCTTTTTTAACTTTAAGTATTTCTAGTTCTTCTATTAGTTTTCTTTTTTGCGGATTGTTTTCTATTTTGATTATTTCCATATTTTCATTTGGATTTATGAATTTATGGCCTGATTCATTGAAATGTCTTGCGTATAGTGAGTTCGTTGTTTTAACGCCTTCTTCTTTTGCATGTTCATTCATTCGAATTTTAAATTTTCTTCCGTTTTCGCCCAGATATATCTTATTACACTCCCCACATTTTAATTTGTATACGCCGCTTTTTTCTGTTATTGGAATTCTTCTGTTTTAGCATTTTTTATATATTCGAATACATTTTTCGTTTTCTTTATTCCTATCTGTATTTCGTATTTTTCGAAGCATTTTTGTAACATTTTTGTTTGATATCCTATGTATGTTATTGCTCCTTTATATTTCTTTTCTTCATTTGTTTTTTCTTTGTTCTTTTCTATTTCTTTATTTTCTTCTATTTTCTTAACTATTCTATTAATTATTTTAGGGTTGTAATTATTATTTTTTGCTATTTGTTGTATTTTCTTTAATTCTTTTTGTTTGAGTTCTTCATTTTCTAGATAATTTATAGCTCTATAGCAAAATGAATTTAATGCTGCCATTTTATAATTGACTGGATGATATGATTCTTGTGGAATTATTAAACCTGAGTATGTTTCTTTCCTATATATAACGAATTTGAGTTTGTTATCTTCAATTTTTATATTGATATCCAGGAAATTAATTTCTAATCCTCCAATTTCTTCTTGAAATTTTATTGTTTTTTCTGTTATTTAATTCTTCCATAAATTTGTTAAATTCATTTACTTCACCTTCCCAAACTATTAGTATGTCATCTACATACCTGATCCATTTTTTAATTCTTCTTTCTTTATCTACATCTTTTAAAATTTTGATTTCAAAGCTATTCATGAATATCTCTGCCATTAATGGTGAAAGCGGTGATCCCATTGGTAACCCATTTTCTTGTATGTAAAATTTGTTGTTAAATCTGAAGTAATTTTGGCTTAGGCATAATTCCAATCCTTCTATTATTTCGTTTTTCCATTCTACATTACTTAATTTGTTTTCCTTTATTATTTCTACTGTTTTTGCTATTGGTATGTTAGTGTACATATCTTTTATATCTAATGACATTAGTTTTGTCTTATTTGTTATGGTTATTTCTTTTAACTTTTCTATTACCTTTTTGCTATTTTCTATGCTGTGGAGTTCTTCTTTTTCATATGCCATTTTGATTCTTTTACTTATTTCTTTTGATATTTTATATGTTGGCGAATTTATAAATGATACTATAGGTCTTAATGGCATTTCTTTTTTATGTAACTTAATTTGACATCTAAATTTAGGAGCTTCAGGATTATGTTCTATTTTTTGTTTCTTTTGCCATTCTGTTAAATATGTTGTCTTTTTTATCAATTTCTTTGTTTGTGCTTGAAATTTACTTGTGTAATCATATTTTATTTCTTTATATGGTCCTTTTTGTATAAACTGTTCTGCTTTTTTGATATAATCTCTTTAGTTCATTACCACTGCTGTGTTACCTTTATCTGCTTTTATAACTATCAAATTGTTCTCCGTGATCTTCTTTTTTAATTCTCTTATATTTCTTTTTATTTGTGTTTCGTTTTTATTTCTTGCATTTTTGTTTTTCTTACATATTTTTTCTACTATTTCTTTTACTTCACTTCTTAGTTGTTTTTTAGTTTCTTCATTTTTTATTTTATCGATTATTTCTTCACATTCTATTATTGTATTTTCTTTATCTATATTTGTTTTTGTTGCATATTTTAAACTTTTCCCTAATAATTTATGTTCATTTTCTGTAAACTTTGTTTCTGTTAAATTTAATACTTTTTCAGCAAATTTTATTTCTTTTTCTTTATTTTTATTTCTTGTGCCTTCTATTAATTCTTGAGTTTCTTATTTAATCTCTCTTCCATTTTTCTTATTTTCTTTTCTATGTATTTTTCACGAAACTCTTTTCTCATTTCTTCTATTTCTATATAATTGTACCTTTGTAACGGTACAATTCTGGTCCTATAATATTTTGGGAAATAATTGTTATAAAGTATAATTGTTATAATTGTTTTTAAAGCCCTATAAAGAAAACAGAGTAAAGTTTTCCAAAAGTTTTCAACGACGTAATATTGAGCGGACAGGATTTGTGTCGAGGTCAGGGTAAAATCACAGTAATAGCAAAAACCAGTTCTTCCTATTAAAGTATAAACAAGCCTAACCCATGATGACATCAGCTACAGGAATGCGATACGCAATAAATACATCTGTAAACAACGGGGTTTGGCCGTTTCGAACAAAGGACTAGTGACGTAGTTTGCCCCACCTCCGCATTGCAAAGCTACTAACCGCTGCCAGTTTCGTTGTTATACTTTTTAATAAAATACAATATCTTTACACTTTACACTTAGCTAATAATTTCAAAGGTCGGGCGCCATCTTGATATGCAAGAAACGTAAATCTAAACCTGAATTTTTCTTACCTTTAAGGGCAGGAATTCGTTTAAGCGAACTTCTTGAGTAGCGGAAAGTTTTATGTGAAATAATGATACTTTGTTAAATTGTTTACCAAATGATATTACCCTGTTTATTCATGAAATTTAATTACATCTATTCTCCGCCAGGTGGCGACATTCAAATTAAGTGAAACTTCCCTTGCACAAACCCTCCAAAATACATAGTTATTACTTTACATATTTACATTTTTTAAACTCTCTGAAACATTAAACATTTTAATATGTGTTTTATATATATGCATTTACTTGCACAACCCAGCACTTTTTAAATAGTATTTTGTTCACACTCTCTCTCTCTCTCTCTCTCTCTCTCTCTCTGGTACAATTATTAGTTTTTATGAGCTCATTTTTTATTTGATGAATAATTTTTTATTGAAATGAATTTACTGAATTGTTCATTTTTCTATTTTCTTTGATATGTAAGGGTTGTAGCTGATACTTAGCTTCCAGTTTATAGAACGTCGCACACCGCGAGTTTGCCGATTCTGGACGATCACATCTCACTCAAACTTTGCCGAATTGTACTGTACTTTGAACTGTACCGGACCACTGTTATTTAATCCACTTTTGGTGGTGTAAAATTTAATAAGCACACTTAATGAAACGCCAGCCACGTGAAGTGCCGACCGGCCCAATTCACGGTCCAGGCGAAAATGACGAAGTTTTATCAGTCAACATTGCTGAGGTGGGGCAGAACTACGTCACTGGCTCATTGTTCAGCAGCCCAACCCAGTCGAATACAAAGCGTCTTACATTCCTTGCGTCTGACGTAATCGTGGGCTTGGTTGTTTATTGCTTGTCTGTGACAAACAGTTTTTGCGACATTGTAGCTTTCCAGCGAATTCGACCGAAATCCTGTTAACTCCAAAGTGCGTTGTTTAAAATATTCTATAGTTTATTCACCAAAACTTTATAGGGATTATGAAATAAAATTATTATTATTACAAAATAAATGGTTAGAGAATAAAAATACAATAATTATGGTTTTTAGGACCATAGTTTTACAAAATTATTATCGTACCAGAATTGTACCGTCACATCGTCTCAACAGGGTTCCATGAGGGCCGGCATCCCTAAACTTTACGCATCCCTAAACTTTACATTATCTAAATCTTACAACTACATCAAAAAATGTAAACCAAAATTTAAATAGTAGCAACAGGAAAATAAAAATGTGAAAGTGCAGTATTATTAAAACAGTTCTCCGAAAACATCAGGCGAGAATGCGCGATCTGCAAAGATGGGACATCTTCACATATAATGCAGCTAAGTAATATCTAAACAAAAAACTGCTGCCAAAACCGATCAAATGGTTTTTATATAAAATACTAAATTCAATTTATTCAAATGAGCTCATTTTAACCAGTCGAAATTGTACCAAAGAATGAAAGTGAGAGAGTGAGAGAGTCGATACTTAATACAAAATGATTCAATACTAATAAGTGCTGGGTTGTGCCAATATTTTAATAATAAATATATATATCATGTTTATTAGGTTAATATTATAACACATGTTTGTTTTGGAGGGTTAAAATGTTCTAAGGGTTTGATGTTTGCTAAACGCCCCATGGCGTAATATGTACGTGTTTGGTACAGCTAGAGTCATTTTTCAATATGTATTTAGAGTCATCTTAAAAAATAAAAGGTCAATGGTACGTTTTATCATGAGTACGATTATTTCAGGTAATATATTCCACAACCCTGGTTCGTGTTACCCGAATTCTGGCCCTAAAGGTAAGTTTGTATTTTGTTGTGCAGTGTGACAACATGGCGCCCGATTTTGAAAGTGAAAGTGATTATTAATAGTACACACAACATAAATGTAACAAAGTAATTAAACAAAGTTAGAGTTACAAATGGCGCGTGCCGAACAGTGACTCGACATAAAACATAATTTTATGTGGAGTATACTTACCAGAATGTGGAATGATTACCTGAGGTAAGAGCGAGAAAGTACGTAAACACGTGCGTAAGGTAGGGTTAAGTTACGAGGCTATATGCATATATGTGTTAGCAGTATTGTATGTGTTAGAGATATAATAAACAAAAAAAATAAAAAAATGAGTACCAATGACAATAAAACAATAGAAATCAGTGCAACGGATGAAAATTTGACTAGTGAGATGGATGTTCCATTAACACAAATTAGTCAGATTGGTGGGTCGAGTGCGAATGAATCTGTAGAGTTAGAGAAAGTAATAGCAACATCCATCTCAAGTCGTCATGAAAACAAAACAGACGAAACAACTGCTGCTTTGATGCAATTATTATTAACTAAATTTGATAATTTTTATATAAAGCTGGATGAACAAAAAAGAGATTCCAATTTGAAATTTGAGACGCAGAGTAATAAGTTTGATGAGAAGTTGAGCAAGCTAGATGTAAAGTTTGACAAACAGAATGAAAATTTTAATAACTTCAAAAGTGAAATAAAAAATGAAATTAAAACAAAATATTCAAACTAAAAATGAAATTAAAAGTGATTTTAATGAGAAGTTCAATGAAATGAAAAATGAAATTAAAAAACGAAATGATAATTTTGATAAACAATGTGACGAAGTGAATAAAAGGTTAGATGAGAGATTAAATCAAATAAGGAATAAGAAGGTAAGTAGCAGTGACAATATGACGAAAAACAAGGTGCTAATTAATAAGGTGAGTAACAATGATAATTTGAATAATGAGTTTACAGGTAATAATAATGATATAATTAAGAACATGGTGTTAGAAAATGATGATAATATTGGGAGTGATAATGAGATGTCAGAGTGTGTTGAGTTACAGAGAAAGTGTAAAGAAAGTATAGTTGTAAGGGGATTGCAGGGGGTAAAATTTTCCCTTAATGTTGTAGTAGGGGGTGAAGAAATGGCATCACGCGAGTATTTGGAAGACGATATGTCTGCAAATAAATTTCCCTGGGTTTTTTGTGCACTTCATAGGTGGTGCAGTAATGATGAGTTAGTGTCCCCTGCATATTTTGAGAGAGAGAGAGAGAGAGAGAGAGAGAGAGAGAGAGAGAGAGAGAGAGAGAGAGAGAGAGTGTAGCTTGGTGTTATGGTGGGAAATATATTGAGAGAGAGAAAGAGAGTAATAGAGATTTTTAAGATAAATAGAAAGTACAGAGAATTTGTAGAAAGGTTAGGAGTAGAGATGGTGGATAATTATAGTGGATACGTACATTATAGTGAAACTGAGATAGCAGTAGATAATGTTGTTAAAGATGATAATATGACTTACATGATTATGACAGAATACACTAAAGGCGACAGAACTATACTCGAGCATGATCAGGCACATGATAGAATAATACAGAATAATCATATTAATTCAAACGACATTGTGGAAGAATATAAAAATTTAAACAAATATCATATTGATAATAATAATATCATATATTTAATAAAAAATAAGTTGTATAGACCTAAGATTCGACTGTTGTTCAATGATGGAGGGTAGATTGTTTGTTGTTTATGAACATTAATATATGTGAACAGTGGTTTTGAAATGGACTGTATATGAACTGATTATGGTCAATGATAAAATAATAAGTTGGATTGTATATTTTTTGTGTGTATTAATGTCAATGTATTTGTGTATTCTTGATGTTGTGTATTACATGTATTTATGTAACAGGAAGTTATAGTTTAATTGATTTAATAATAACAATTAACATTTTTTTGACTAAACAAGTGATGAAAATAATGATGAACTTTTAAATAATTGAATTAAATAATTGAAAATTAATTACTTAATTAAGGTTGTACAAAAGAAAGTTTGATAAGGAAGTTAAATGATTTTATGAAATTAAGATTCTATAATGATTAGTAGATGATTAAACAGATAATATGTTCAAATTGAGGTATATTATTATAAGGAGAGAAGTGATGAATTTTCTAGTGTTATATCAAGGTGAAATGTTGTAAAAAGGTTTGGGTGAGAATTATTAAAATAAAGGCATTTGAGTTAATCAATTAAAGTTAATGGGAGTTAGATAAATACGAATCTTGAAATACCAGTGAAAAACAAAGAGGGTATTAGATATTTTAGGGACACAGTAGTAGTGATTATATGTAGAGAGGTGAGTAATGTGAATGGTAAATATATTTGTTGATGGTGATATTTTGTAGTCAGGGTAGTGGTGCAAGGAGTGATCAGCGTGCGGCGTTGTGGAAAGTGATAGAGTAGTTTAAGGGAGTGTTTGCCGGTATAAGGGAGGGCAAAGGGTTAGGTATGTATATGGTCAGGTTGGGAACACACATCCTATGTAACGGTACAGAAATGGGAATTTTATTTTATATAAATCAGTATTTAATTCAGTAATTCAATAGTTAACTGCACCTGTAAGGAGCCTCCAGTACAGCAATGCACATTGTTAGCCAAAACAATTGCCAGACGCATTGCGTAACCGCCAGCAGCAGCCTTGTGACACAGGCTCCAGTCTGCAGTGTGTCATCAGATAGTGCACAACGCACAGTAGTAAGCAGTATCAGACAGTAAAGTTTGTTAATTAGAAAACAGTGGCCTCGGGTTTACAAGATAGGCCGTTAAAATAAATCCGGCCTATCTAAGAAAGTGTGTAAACATTCAAAAGTATTAAAAGTGTGAAAACATTTATATAAAAGTGTACAAATAATAACGTGCGGCCAGTTCCATTACAACTCACGGCTGAGCGGCCAGACAATCAGCAGACAGTTACCAGAACAAAACGGTAGCCTCGGACGAGTTCTTGGTAGGCCGAAAAAAATACAAAAGTAGGCCTACCAAGTAATATAAAATGACGTAAGGTAATAATAAACTGTGTTCGGAGTGGAGAGTGACTAGTGAAAACAGTTCCGGACAAAATAGTGTACAACATTTGGATATTACGCAAATAGGTAACAAGTGTAAAGACAGTTTCATTTGGCCAAAACATTATAATTAATAAAGAGTTCATTAATTAAATAGGAAGTTTAAAAAAAGAAATGTAAATTGAGTGAGTGTGTGTATGGGTTATTAAAAGTACTGGCTCAATTAGAAAGATGCAGTAGTCGTAGTCTATACAAAATTATTGGACTAAAATTAGTAAACATTTTAAATATAAAGAAAACGTAATAATCAATGATAGAGTATTTAATTAAAATAAAAAGAGTAATTAAAAGGTTCATTCTTCTATAAACATGTGTTAGTGTAGTTATTTCGCCGTAAACCATTTCCTAGTTTTCTGTGTTGACAACTCGTCTAACGAAATTTTGGGATTTTCTGAGTTTTATTATAGTCAGATAGCGGGATTTTATAAGGGCAAAAGTGTAAAGGTTTCGATATATAACCTTACAAAAATATCGTGGCGACCTGGGCAGTTTTAATAAGGTAAGTTTTCGGGGACCATGACGGTAAGTAGAATTCTGGCAGCGGTGAGTATTATTTTATGATGAGTAATTTTTAATTAAAAAGGTAAGAAAGGCGAGGACCTTTACACCTAGTACAAAGACGAGCCGTGCCAGAGGTAAGTGGAATTAGTGAAGTGGATTATAATTGAGAGATTGGTGTCATGATATGTAAATCTGGTTGTTAATAGTGGGTTGTCAGTAGGAAGAAAGGGAGTAAGATTATAAATGTCTATTCAATTGAAAGCATAGCGAATACAGGTGTCACCCAGACTAATCAATGATCAAAATGTGAAGGGTTAAGTAGAAAATTCATAGTAGAAAGGTAATAAGAGATGAAATATAATGTAAAATGAATGTTAATAATAAATTTGAATTTTATATAATTAAATGATAAATAATTGATGGTTAATTAATAAAAGTTCAATTGAAATTAAAATGTAATGTTTATAATTTTTATACGCAAATTTAAAGATGTAGGGTGTGTAAATTTTGATCAAAGTTAAATGTGAGTTGTTTGTTGAATGTAATAATCGCAATGTTAATTATGAGTGTATTATTATGTATGATGTTTATCATGTATTAGTGTAGGAATTTAAACATGACTTATATGTATGTATAAATAGATGATTTTGGGGCAGTTACAAATGTAACTGTATACGACACTGAGTGTCAAACTACTGCGATTCCCCACATTTCGGGCGATCTCGGCCTTACCAACCCAGATTGTGGTTTTGGATGACAATCAGCTGTGGGCAGAAATTGACCACAGTTGGTTGCCTTTGAAATTGGTCAAACGTAGAAATTTAATGGGAGATTCAGGGGAATCTAAGATTATTTGTTTGCATAGGCTATTTTCACCTAAATATGGGTGGTAGACCTTAGGGGCGTGTAATAAAATAATAAGTAGGGGTATTGACTTTGAAGTTTCTGTAACGCCGAAGCAATGATGGGAGAGAGAGAGAGAGAGAAAAGAAAAAAGTGCTCACTCCTTCTGCCTCAGTCCTTGTGGAGGCAACTGAACGCAACAGTTCAGGGGGGGAAATAGTGTGTGTGGAGGAGAAAGAGGGGTAAATATTGTTAACAGCGCCGGATTACTTACTGTTAATAATAATATTAATAATAATAATAGTAAATTTTTTTTATTTTTTATAAAATGTTTTAGGAAGAGGGAGATTTTGGTAATTGTATCCATAAATTTTGGATTATATGTTTCAATTGTAGTATAAAGATTTGTGTTTCTTCTTATAATTATATTAATTATGAAAACAAAAAAGGGTTAATTATTATCGATGGAAATCGAAAAATTTTATAATGCTAAGGGTAGTCAATGAAGAGAATGGCACTTCTATATAATTCTTGTTGAGTTGAAGCAAACCCAGTGCTTCTTAACACAAACCAGCACATAGCTAAGGGGAAACAGATCAGTTAGGGATATAGCATTATACCAAGCCACTAATTTGATATTTTTGATTTATTGTTTCAGTGTTTGGTGATGTTGCGACGGCGGTCCTGAGCTGGCCAGCGCGTCAGAGCAGGAGCGTAAAGAGCCTGATTGGCCTTATGGTGTTGGGATCTCGTAGGAGAAGTCCAGTAAGGTCATGCAGGTACTGTCACCATCATCGGACCACGGGTGAGTTATTGTATTCTTTTCATATAAATAGTAAGGGGGTGGTGGCGACATATCCTAGCTGATCCCTTTAGGAAGTACGAATGTGTCAATGAGAGTTTTTATGCTTCGGCATAAAACCTCTCATTGAGGGGGTTTTGTAACGGTACAATTCTGGTTCTATAATATTTTGGGAAATAATTGTTATAAAGTATAATTGTTATAATTGTTTTTAAAGCCCTATAAAGAAAACAGAGTAAAGTTTTCCAAAAGTTTTCAACAACGTAATATTGAGCGGACAGGATTTGTGTCGAGGTCAGGGTAAAATCACAGTAATAGCAAAAACCAGTTCGTCCTATTAAAGTGTAAACAAGCCTAACCCATGATGACATCAGCTACAGGAATGCGATACGCAATAAATACATCTGTAAACAACGGGGTTTGGCCGTTTCGAACAAAGGACTAGTGACGTAGGGCCGGCATACCCTAAACTTTACATTATCTAAATCTTACAACTACAACAAAAAATGTAAACCAAAATTTAAATAGTAGCAACAGGAAAATAAAAATGTGAAAGTGCAGTATTATTAAAACAGTTCTCCGAAAACATCAGGCGAGAATGCGCGATCTGCAAAGATGGGACATCTTCACATATAATGCAGCTAAGTAATATCTAAACAAAAAACTGCTGCCAAAACCGATCAAATGGTTTTTATATAAAATACTAAATTCAATTTATTCAAATGAGCTCATTTTAACCAGTCGAAATTGTACCAAAGAATGAAAGTGAGAGTGAGAGAGTGGATACTTAATACAAAATGATTCAATATTAATAAGTGCTGGGTTGTGCCAATATTTTAATAATAAATATATATATCATGTTTATTAGGTTAATAGTATAACACATGTTTGTTTTGGAGGGTTAAAATGTTCTAAGGGTTTGATGTTTGCTAAACCCCCCATGGCGTAATATGTACGTGTTTGGTACAGCTAGAGTCATTTTTCAATATGTATTTAGAGTCATCTTAAAAAATAAAAGGTCAATGGTACGTTTTATCTTGAGTACGATTATTTCAGGTAATATATTCCACAACCCTGGTTCGTGTTACCCGAATTCTGGCCCTAAAGGTAAGTTTGTATTTTGTTGTGCAGTGTGACAACATGGCGCCCGATTTTGAAAGTGAAAGTGATTATTAATACAGTAATCCCTTAACATTCGCGAAACTTAACTATTCGCGAACCTACTAATGAGAAACAAATTTAACATTCGCGTATATGCAACTTGGTTATTCGCGGATTAAAAAAATAACAAAATATGTAAATAAAATTGTTTAAGGGGTATGAGTAGACTTTCTTTGTGTAGCCGATTCCGCGAATTCCGGCTGACTCCGTGCCGCACACATTGTGTAAACAATTCTGAGAAAATAGACTAGGCTATGGTTTATGTACCCCTCTGTTTACATTTCTCTCAGTTGTTAGTAAGCGTGAGTGACAAAAGGTTCGTGATGCCGCCTCCAGTGAAAAGAGTGAAAACGGTTTTGCACCTTTCCGAAAAAATTAGATAGGCTACGAGCAGGAGAAAGTGCATCTGCTGTAGGTCGCTTTTTGATATTGACGAGTCTACTGTTAGATCTATTAAAAAAAATGAAAAGGCTATAAGAGACAGTGTTGCAGCAAGTGCTCCAATCAGTGCAAAAACTGTATCTCAAGTGCAGAACAAGTGTTTGGAAGAAACAGAAAAAGCATTGTGTCTGGATAGAAGATATGAACCAGAAGAAACTTCCGCTAAGTTCAGCTTTGATACGGGCCAAAGCTAAAAAAATATATGACCTTATCAACCTGGATCCTTCTGAATCATCGTTTAACTTCCAGGCGAGTAAAGGTTGGTTTGACAATTTCAAACATAGGCACAGTTGCACAACATTAAGTTAGTTGGCGAATCGGCTTCCGCAGATCATGTAAGTGCTAAAAAATTTCCGGAAGAACTTGCTAAAATTATTGAAACTGGAGGATATCGTCCAGAACAAGTGTTCAACGCTGACGAGACAGGGTTGTTCTGGAAGAAAATGCCGAGTAGAACTTTTCTGTCCAAAACAGAACGTTCAGCTCCAGGTTTCAAGGCCGCAAAAGACCGAGTTTCTCTTCTGTTATGTGCCAACACATCAGGCGATTTTAAGGTAAAGCCGATGCTGATTTATAGATCGCAAAATCCTCGTCCTCTCAAAGACAAAAATAAAAACGAGTTGCCTGTTTTCTGGAAATCAAATAAGAAAGCATGGGTAACTAGTGCATTGTTTCTGGAATGGTTTAATGACTGCTTCATTCATGAGGTGGAAAAATACCTCTCATATAAAAACCTTGGTTTCAAAGTTCTCCTCATAGTTGATAATGCATCTTGTCACCCATCTAGTTTAAAAGAGGCCCATCCCAATGTTGAAGTGGTTTTTCTACCCTCGAATACAACGTCGCTAATCCAACCGCTAGATCAAGGAATCATAGCTACGTTCAAAGCCTACTACACAAGAAGATGTTTAAAACGAATTTTGAACTCCATCGAAGAAAATTCAGAAGCTACAGTAACATATAGTTCGAAAACATTCAACATAGCAAATTGTATTGCCGAAATCGATGCATCATTGATGGAATTGAAAGAAAGTTCAATTAATGCTTGTTGGCGAAATCTTTGGCCTCAAGTGGTACAAAAGGAAAACCAGATGCCTTTAATTTCCAAACAAGTTGAAGAGATTGTGGAACTGGCTCATCAGGTCGGAGGTGATGGTTTCGACGATATGACGCGAGATGATGTTGAAGAATTAATAAAATCTCAAGAGAATGGTCTTACTGAAGAAGAACTAATAGAGATCATTGAAGAGACCGACAACGACACTGAAGACGAGGCCGAGAATCCGGAAACTGAAGGTAAAAGTTTTTCTTTTTTTTCTGTAAAGGTTTTCTAATTGTTTTAAGTTTTCTACAACTTAACATTTTTTATTGCAGGTAAAATATTTTCTTCAAAAGTTATTGGAGAAATTTTAAAGCTCCAACAACAGCTTGTTGAGAAAGCCATAGAAAACGACCCTTCCTTACACTGAAATGTATAATTGTTCTGTCAAACAATCACAGATCACAAAATATTTTCAACCATCAACTAGCAAATAAACTTTAACTTTCAATATGTATAAAGTACAGTATAATCAATATCTATGTATGTTAATATTACTGCTTAATAAACATAGTACGTACATATTTTTTTTGTTTCAATTAAAATTTTACAGAACCTAACCCCCTTTTATACACGGGAAGATAGTCTCAACATTCGGGATTTTGACATTCGCGGAGGTTTCCGCGAACGTAACCCTCGCGAATGTTAAGGGATTACTGTAGTACACACAACATAAATGTAACTAAGTAATTAAACAATTAAAGTTAGAGTTACAACTTGTATATAATTTTTGATGTAAATTTCAAAATTATTTAAAATACAGATAAAAAATAATATTAAATTTAATTACTCACATTTCTTTGTTATATCTATTTATTTTACTGTATAAGTTCTTTATTTCAAGTTTTATCCATATTTTTTCCGCCATATTTTTCACTTGGTTTGCTACTTTGCTTTTGTTATTAATTTTAATTTTTGCGTATTTTGGAGTTATTTTATTAATTAAACATTGTTTACTGAACCAAATTTTCCCTAGCGTTTTTTTCACTTTTGCTTTAATATTTAAATACTTAAAAAATTCCCTTACATTTTTATATTTATCCGCTTGCAATTCGCTTGTTTTATTCTTCGTATTATTTGAATTAGCAGTCATCCTTAATATTTCTTTTATGAAGTTGCTAAACTGCTACAATTTTTTGTTCAGACAAAGCTTTTCGTCATTTCTGACATCATCAGGTCTTGAACAACGTCTGTCGCCTGTGCGTTGTAGGCTTTTATACTTTAGGCCCCTCCCCTTTTTTCCTCGCCCCTCCTAATGGTTCTTGCCGCTGCCGCTTTTCACGGGAACTTTGTCCACATTTTTCCGTTAGGCATTTTACCAACGTCCGTCAATTGTTTTAAGAATCTCCCGTTAATTTCTTTATGTTATTATTTTACTTTCTGACTTATAACTTATTAAAAAATGGATCAGGTATGTAGATTACATACTAATAGTTTGGGAAGGTGAAGAAAATAAATTTAAAAAATTTATGGAAGAATTAAATAACATAGAAAAAACAATAAAATTTCAAGAAGAAATTGGAGGATTAGAAATTAATTTCCTGGATATCAATATAAAAATTGAAGATAACAAACTCAAATTCGATATATATATAGGAAAGAAACATACTCAGATTTAATAATTCCACAAGAATCATATCATCCAGTCAATTATAAAATGGCAGCATTAAATTCATTTTGCTATAGAGCTATAAATTATCTAGAAAATGAAGAACTCAAACAAAAAGAATTAAAGAAAATACAACAAATAGCAAAAAATAATAATTACAACCCTAAAATAATTAATAGAATAGTTAAGAAAATAGAAGAAAATAAAGAAATAGAAAACAACAAAGAAAAAACAAATGAAGAAAAGAAATATAAAGGAGCAATAACATACATAGGATATCAAACAAAAATGTTACAAAAATGCTTCGAAAAATACGAAATACAGATAGGCATAAAGAAAACGAAAAATGTATTCGAATATATAAAAAATGCTAAAACAGAAGAAATTCCAATAACAGAAAAAAGCGGCGTATACAAATTAAAATGTGGGGAATGTAATAAGATATATCTGGGCGAAACCGGAAGAAAATTTAAAATTCGAATGAATGAACATGCAAAAGGAGAAGGGGTTAAAACAACGAACGCACTATACGCAAGACATTTCAATGAATCAGGCCATAAATTCATAAATCCAAATGAAAATATGGAAATAATCAAAATAGAAAACAATCCGCAAAAAAGAAAACTAATAGAAGAACTAGAAATACTTAAAGTTAAAAAAGAAGATAAGAATAAATTAATGAATATAAAAGTAGATTTTACAAATGAAGAAATATTTTATTATATATTAAACAATAAACAAAAAATAAATTAAAATAATAAGAATAACACACTAAAATTGACGAAATGTAATAAAAGGTTACAAAAAAGTTATAAGTTAAGAAAATAAAATAGTAACATGAAGAACATAACGGGAGATTCATAAAATAAGTGGCGGACGTTGGTAAAATGCCTAACGGAAAATATAGACGAAGTTCCCGTGAAGAGCGGTAGACGGTAAAACAATGAACTCACTATATGCAAGACATTAATAAACTCATAAAAGTTAATTTACAAATGAAGAAATATTTTAAATATAGTAAACGATAAATAAAATTAAAACAATAAAAGGAATACACTAAAATTGACGAAGTGTAATAAAAGATTACAAAACAGTTATAAGTCAGAAAGTAAAATAATAACATAAAGAAATTAACGGGAGATTCTTAAAACAATTGACGGACATTGGTAAAATGCCTAACGGAAAAATGTGGACAAAGTTCCCGTGAAGAGCGGCAGCGGCAAGAACCATTAAGAGGGGCGATGAAAAAAAATGGGAGGGGCCTAAAGTATAAAAGCCTACAACGCACAGGCGACAGACGTTGTTCAAGACCTAACGATGTCAGAAATGACGAAAAGCTTTGTCTGAACAAAAAATTGTAGCAGTTTATTAACTCTTTTAATTGAACAAATAGCTATCTTGGTGAATAACATTATAACACCATTTATTCTATCTTGCTAATGATCCCTCTGAACATTTTTATTAATATAGGCTGTTTTATTTATTTTGCACTCATATTATTTAGTTTATTCTTATTTAACACTATTAGATTGGTCGTCTATCCATCTTTTAACATTTACTATATATTTTTTACTATTTAAACATTGTAACAATAACATCCTTAATATCATTATGGGATTTTATCCTGAATACAACTGTATTACTAATCTATTATCAATTCTAACTATAATAACAATATTCTGGTTATTCTTAGTTTTTTTTGTACCTTTCACCCTTAAACTATAGTGTTAATCACTGGTTTTGGTGTCTTTACCTAATTCTGATTGTTTATCTCTATTTTGGGTTACACTTGCACTTTGTACCTTTTTTACTGTACTTTAGTGTTAATAGTGGTTATTCCCTAATATTGATTTCTTTTACTCACTTCTAACACTTACACTGTTAATCACCTTCACTTCCTACCTATCTCTCACTTCTGGGTTTTTTATTGTTGTATATACAATTGATAGTTAGTCTGTTAACAATTTTATGTTTTGATTTATTTATCATCATAGAGTTATTAATAACATATAATATCTATTACTCTGGTTAGTGTACTTTTAACTGAGATTATTTAATTTAATTTTGTTACAACACAAATAAGCCACCCCAATACCAGGGATAAAAAAGATGAATCATGAATATAAAAAGGTAATTCGTATAAAATAAAATGTTTAATATAAAGAAAATAAAATGACGATGACACGACAAATGACGACATGACCTAACCCAAGTGACTGACCAAATAAAAAGAACAAAAAGAAGAAGGGAAAAGATGAAAACAAATAAGAAAGTGATTGAACAAAATAAGAAGAACCAAAACCAAACAAAAATGAAACAAATTGAAGGAATTGAATGCCTCAATGCAACATAATAAAATAAATCCAAAGGAGAAGGTGGAAAACCAAGAGATAAATGAAATGCACTGAAAGTGAAGAAGGAGAAAAAAGGAAAAAGAAACAAACCAACGATAAAGGGAAATAAAATGAAATCAAGTGATAAGGCACAAACAAGTAATATAGAATACAAGCAGGAGAAATGGTACACTCAAATGTAATATTGGAAACGAAACCAATAACTAACCTAAGTAAATAATAAATATTATCAATTAATTGATAAAGGTAACTGATATGTGATGGAACCCAATTAAATACTATGAGAAATAAAAATACACTAACCCACAAATTAGAGTTAGATGTAATGATGAAATCGATAGACATAAACTTGTTAATATTATTAATGATATTTGTAATGAAAGAGATAGTAAGGTAGTGAGAAAAAAACTTGAATAAATAAGAAAGAGAAAGTAATTACAGGGATTACCCATTTAGAAACACTTAAAATAACATTTAAGGAGTGTACAAGTGGAAGTGTAAAAACCCCAAAATAAAGTGATAAAGAAAAAACACTAAATAAATTATGATAAACAATAGATAATTTAAAAGTGAAGGTAGTGAATAAATAAGAATAGTGTACATAATAGTATTATGAAAAATAGTGAAGGATAGAAAAAACACTTAGTAAATCAATAAGAAACACTAAATGATTAATGCTGAACTATATTAGTAATTAAGAATGTTGTTAAGAATAGTATTGGATGTAAACAATTAATTAAGAAGTAATAAACACTGAAGAGTGATGATAACAGTATTAATTAAAAAAGAATCTTATTGTTAAGTTTAATTGAATACAATTGTAGTTAAAAGGGAGAATCCCATGAAAGAGGAAACAGATAGTGTTACCATGCAGGGAAAGTAAAGATTATGTAAATAAATAAGAAGTTACAAACAAAATCAATAAACACCCCATGTTATAAGGGATAATTATTTAAGTCAGTTCAAAAGGTGTGACGTTGTTTAACACCCAAAAAATAGTATAAAAAGAAATGAATTGTAAACTAACACTACATAATAATTGTTAAATAATTGTTTAATCAAATTTATGAATAGGATATGGCTGGAAGAATTGTACAGACCATAGGCCTATATGTTATATTTTATGTGATAAAAGATAGTAAGTAATAGCCATATTGTTAGCAATGGCAAGTTAAATAGACATGCAGAACTTAGAAAACGAGAAAATCAGTTGGTGAATAATTAACAAACCACGATGTGTAAAATAATAGTAACATACAAATAACACAAAAACAGATCCAAAACACATCAACAAATAACACAACCAATTATAATAACAAAACAAAACTCATTAGGTTAAAATGAAATGCAATTTGTAGGAAATAAGTAATTATAAGCAATGGCTACTGTGATGGTACAATTCTGGTACAATCTTACATTTATAAAAATATGGTCCAAAAAACCATAATTATTGTATTTATTTCCCAACAATTATTTGGTAATAAATTTTGTAATATTTCATAATCCCTATAAAGTTTTGGTGAGTGGACTATATAATATTTTATACAACGCAGATTGGAATTGACAGGATTCCGATCGTTTTCATTGTAAAACGGCAAACATAGCAAAAAACCGTGTGTCACAGATAGAGATAACGAGACTAGCCCTGATGACGTCAGCTGAAGGAATGCATATTTCTGTAAACAACTCGAGGCTTGGCTATACGAACAAAAGACTGGTGACGTAGTTTTTGCCCCACCTACGCAATGTTTAACAAAGACTCTGCGTCATTTTCGCCTGGACAGTGAACGGAGCTGGCCGGCAGAGATTCACTGAGTATGAATTTTTAACTTTTACACCACCAAAAGTGGTTAACAACAAAAGTGTTTTAATTAACAGTGATACCTTACCATTCGGCAAGGTATAATCATCTAAGATGTGATCGTTAATACAATCGACGAACTCGCGGTGTGCGACGTTCTACAGAAAAAACAACGGCAGCTAAGTATTAGCTATCCGCTATTTAATATCATTCAAGTTCATAACGAAATTCAAATGACCAATTCAAAATTCATTCAATAATTTAAATGAGCTCATAAAATAACAAATTTGTACCAGAGAATGAGAGGGAGAGAGAGAGAGAGAGAGAGAGAGAGAGAGTGAACTAAATAATTCAAGTGCTGGGTTGTGCAAATATTTATTGTTTAGTATACCATATTTTATTACAAATGTTTATTTTGGAGGGTCAAAAACCTGTAATTCTTATTAATGTTTATGTTCAGATAAATGGGATTACGCCCCGAGGCATAAAAACGTGCATGTTTGGCACGATTTTTTGTGTGAATATATGGGAATATGTCTTTTGTGAGTAGTGTTTGAATAAAGGGTAATGTCATTGGTAAAAGTTACAAGCACGAGTGAGTTATTTCAGGTAACACATTTTGCTATTCCTGGTTCGTTAACCCGAATTCTGGACCGCAAGGTAAGCCTAATCTTATATGTTGTTGCACAGACTTGCATCATGGCGCCCGTAATTATTCAGTATTATAATTGTTAAATAAATTTTATGTGACAGTAATTTGTATAATCACATTTGTCGCCCGTAATAACAGGGACTCGACATAAAACTTAATTTTATGTGGAGTAACACCTACCAGGAAAGCGGAATAATTACCTGAAATAATTTCGTAAGAACATAAACACGGGCGTAAAATAGGGTTAAGTTACGAGGTTATAAACATATATGTTGTAGAGATATAAGAACCAAAATGAGTACTAATGACAATATAACATTAGAAATCAGTACAACTGATGTAGATTTGACTAGTGAGATGGATGTTCCATTAACACAAACTAGTCAGACTGACGAGTCGAATACGCTTGCATCTGTAGAGAAAAAGTCACCACATCCATCTCAACTAGGTCAGAAAATAAAACAGACGAAATGTTAAAACACGTTTATATAACATGATGTGTAGCAATTTTAATGACATGAATTTTAAACTCGATGTTAAAAAAAGTGAAATTACTGAAATAAAAAATGAAATTACAACACAAAACGTTCAAATTAAAAGTGATTTCAATGAGAAGTTTGACGAAATAAAAAGAGAAATTAAAAAACGTAACAATAATCTTAATAAGCAATGTGATATAGTAATTTCAAAGTTGGATGAGCAATTAATCCAAATAAAGAATCAGAAGGTGAAGTAGTAGTGAAAATATGACGAAAAACGAAGTACTGATTAATAAAGTAAGTAACAGTGATAATTTGAATAATGAGTTGACAGGTAGTAAGAATGATATGGTGTTAGAAAATGATAATGAGAGTATTATGAGTGAAAATGAAGTGTTTGAGTGTGATGAGTCAGAGAGAGAGTTAAGAGAAAGTACAGTTTTACAAGGGGTGCAGGGGTTAGAATTTTCCTTTGATGTTGTGTTAGGGGGTGAAGTCAAGTCTTCACGTATTTTTAATAAGGACGAGAGTTCCTTAAATTTATATTTGGGAGACGAAAGGTCTACAAATAGAGTTCCTTGGTGTTTTTGTGTACCTCATAGGTGGTACAGTAATTTTGAGTTAGTGACCCCTGCATATTTGGAGGGAGAGAGAGAGAGAGAGAGAGAGTGTAATTTGGTGTTATGGTGAGAAATATATTAAGAGAGAAAGTGTAGAGAGGTATTGTGAGAGATATGGTGAGAGAAAGAGAGTAATAAAAATTTTTAAAGTAAATAGAAAGTACAGAGAACTTGTAGAAAGGTTAGGAGTAGAGATAGTGGATGGAAATAATGAATACTTACCTTGTAGTAAAAGTGAAATTAAAATAATAATAGATGATGATAATAATGGTATCAAGCACTTACCTTGGAAAGTAACAGGTGTAGTAGTAGAAAATTATGATGACAATATGACTAACAAGATTATAACATATGATCTTACTGATGTAGACAGAACCATACTCGATCGTGACTTGATATATGATACTGAAATTGTGAGTGAATATAAAATGTTTGATAATTATTATAATGATTATAATAATAAAAGTCATTTAATAGACAATAAGATAAATAGACCTAAGATTAGAATGTTATTCAACGATGGAGGGTAGATTGTTTTATTGTGTCATGAACATTTAATATATGTGAAAAGTGGTTTTGAATTGGACTGCATATGGACTGATTTTGATTAATGACAAAATAATGTGTTTGGATTATATATATTTTTCATTGTTTTATGTGTTAATATCAATGTATTTATGTATTTTGATGTTGTGTATTACAGGTAAATTTTATGTACACCATGTATTATGTATTGTTTCCATAGTTAACAATTAACATGTTTTTATTTTGCTAAGTGAAAGTAATAGTGAAAATTTAAATAATTGAATAGTAATTAAAGAGTAATTACTGAATTAATATGGTACAAAAGAAAGTTATACTAACTTTGTAACTGAAGTTGTAAATTATTAATTGTAATAGAAAATCTCTAATGAAGTTAAATTATTATTTAATTTGTAATGAAGGTAATTCCTAATGAATAATAATAAATGATTAAGTAACAATATATATATTTGAAAACTGAGATGTACTGTTATGAGTAGGTGAGAGATAAATTTTATAATGCAATTGTCAATGCTTACAGAAATGTAAAATGTTAAAAAGGGAATAGTGCCTGGGTGTGTAAAAATAAAGGCAGGTGGGTTATTTAATTGAAGTAAATGGGAGTTAGATAGTTAAGAATTTTTAAAGAAAATAATACAAAGAGAGTATTAGATATTTAGGGACACAGTAGTTAGTGATTATTTGTAGAGGTGAGTAAAGTAAAGGTTAAACATTTATTTGTTGTTGATGATATTTTGTAGTGGGGGTGAGGTGATAAGGAGTAGCCAACGTATAGCGTTGTGGCAGGTAATAGCGTAGTTTTAGGGAGTGTTTGCCGAATTTTTTGGAAGGGCAAAATATTATGAATGTATATAGCCATGTAGGGAACACCCATCTCTGTACAAAGACGCGCGGTGCTATAGGATTTATCGTCGGAATGAAATTAGTGAAAGGTGTTTATAATTGAGAAATTGGTGTCATGATAGGTAAATTTGGTTGTTAGTTAGAAGAAAGGTGAGTAAGCTAAAAATAAGTAAAAGCATAGCGAATACAGGAGTCACCCAGACTAAACAATGATTAGAATGTGAAAGGTTAGGTAGAAAGTTCAGAGTAGAAAGGTAATAAGAAATGAAAAAATAATAATATAGTACGAATATTGTAAAGCGATATTTGTTTGTGTTTATAAAAATTAATTAAAGTTTAATATGTTTGTTTGGTGTTAAACGTGTCAAAATGTATGCTCTCAGTCGTGTACGGGTAAACCGTATTCTGCTCTGCTGCATTCAAACGTTGCCGCCTTGCCACTTGATTGGCGTACAGCTCTCTGCTATATTACCCAGCTTGCGTCTCGCTTTAACGCCTTCACTTCAATAATTATTAGTCGTAATTCTAAATTAACTGAATCAAACATACAGCATTGCAGATTGAGAACATTTATTAATCCTTTAGAATATTTATCTTGGTTTATTATACATCAAAATCCGTTTTCTGCACCGGCTATTACAATTGTGTAGTTGGTACTTGCTCAGCTCAGTTGTATACAATCAGTCAGTAATGTTAGTTTACAGTAAAAATTATCGTTTTTCTCAGGGGTGTAAAGTCCTTTTGGCTACAGAAATATATACTTACGGCTAACACACACAAAGTTATAATTCTTACAACTAATTACATAAATAAATCGATATCTCATTACATTTGACTAAGTAATCACCAATGAAAACTTGTGAAGCAATTTAGGGTTATGTCTCATTTGCCAGAAGTTCGTTATTAGAAGATTCGTTAATTATTTATCATAATTTACTTTCTTAATAATTGTTAATTTGTTATAGTTAAATAGTGAATTTAAATAAGCATTTATTTTGACTCGGAAATAGTGATCAGTGATTTTGAAATAGTTATTTTTAATTCAGACCAAAATTTGTGAGTACGCTTTAAGGGATAATGTTTATACTCATCAGTTACTTGTTGCTGAAGATCCTGATGTCGTCTTCTTCGATAGATAACTCCTGGGCTGTCGTCTTCTTCTATGGATATTTCCTGTCATCTGTTTCCCTCGTCTCGGCACTTTTCTTTGCTACTTCAGGCCTCGTAATTCTTCAGTTGGTGTCGTCTTCTTCTTTTAGGAGGTTCCACTGATCTTCATATAGTGTCCGTGGCCGTCTTTCTTCGTCACGGCGTCGCTTCGTCTTCTTTGGATCACTACGGTTTGTTAATTTAATTTTTTATAAATAAAAATTTACGTTCAGGATTCCCTGTACTGTTGTAATTGTCTTCCATTAGTTTTAAATAGTTTTGAAATTACTTGAAGAATAATAATTTAATTTTAATACGAGAGCTACTCGGTCCACCCTCTGGCGTTGGTTAATAATGACTTACTGAAAATCTAACGGTTTTTTGGCGTTATTTTTCTTGTTGCTATGGTTACTTCATAAATTATGCTAATTTTCCATTGGTTATTAACTCAGGTTATTGTTAAGATTTATCGTCTTTTTTCGTCTATTTCTACCAAAATATCTTCAACTGAAGATTACTACTTTATTCTAATATCTATGGTCATCACATTAGTACCATTCTTCCTAATTTTTTATGATGAACATTTTGATACCCCTCATGCCTACTTTTGGATAGCTAATTACATTTTTACTATTTTCCCAATTTTATATCTTACATATATTTTATTCAAAATTAGTTGTTAATCACATATCTTGGTACTATGAATACCCACTTACATGGTTTAATCATTTGGCACGTTCTGCCTTACCCTTGGATTATTATTTGTTCTCAAATTAATAAATTTATGTTCAACAGTTTGGCCTATAGAGCCTAAATTCCATTCTACTTCCATCTGACATTTCTTACTAACATTCCTGGTAACTCTAATACAATTTACAAACAAAACAAACAATAAACATCAGTATCCCTAACTCTAATTCTTACTATTAAACATTTCTTTTCAGGTTCTACCCTGAAATAACTTTTAATTGCTGTTATCTGCTTACCCTACAATTTACTCTATGCTATTTTTTCTTAACACAAACAAAACTCTTAATACTTCCTTAAAGAAACTTAAAGAAACTCTTATAATACTATTGACAAACTGTTCCTTGCATGATATGTCCTATCTACTATTCCCTTCACTTAAATACAGTGTTAGTCCTTCTTAATTTGCTATACATTCTGATACCTTAACTCTTACCTTAATATATAATCTTGATATCTTATTACCTAAATTAACAATATTACAATTAGTTCAATCTTACCTACTAATGCACAGTTTATCACAAATTGTTTATCTGTTTTAACATAGTTGGCTTATATAATATTTAGTTCTACACTCTCACTACACTTTTCCTTTCATTAGAAAGTTACTATAATTACTACCCTGCTCACTTTGTTTCATTATTCTATACCTATCACTTCACTACTTATTTAGTTTTACACACTTTTGGGCTTATTCACTTGTTTATTCATGGGTTGTCTGATTACTTTAAATCACTGTGTGATTATGGTCATTTATAACTATTTACCTCCAAATCACACTGATCACTTTTGGTCATCATTCTAATATTGCTTTTGTTTTGGGCTCAAAGTATTGTTTATAGCCTTTGGCCATTACTACTACAATTAGTTTGGGGTATGGTTAGCTTCTAACCCCCCTACATTATATTATACATTCTTTAAATAACAAGATACATGTGATGCTATTACCCTTCATTAATCTTATTGTCCTAGCTACATCTCATATGCTACAGACATCAATTCATTACTAAATTTACAATATTCTGTTCACTTTTTTGGGATGACTTGATTGTACTTAAACTTCTTCTTCACTGTCTCTTGGTTTCTTTGGTTCCTATCCGATCTATTGTGTCAAGTCTGTCAGGTTAATCGTCATTTGTCATTTATTGGGTTACTGATCTTTAAGTTCATAAGTTTTTTGCCTTTTACTCTTATTTTCAGCTGTTTATTTTATAATTAAATACCATTGAATTCTTGCTACCTTATGTCATGTTACAATATTAATAATAAATGTGAAATAAATTTTATAATTATAACAAATAACAGATGGCTAATTAATGAAAGTTTAGAATTTCATTAATTGAAATTGTAATTTTTATAATTTAAATTGCAAATTTAAATAGGTAGAATGTGGAAATTTTAATTAAGATTAAATGTGAATTGACTATTTCAATGTACTAACTGTATTAATGTATCAATGTATTATTATGTATTATGTTTTATGTACTAACATAGAAATTTTAACCTGATGTATAAGAAATAGTGTGTGTGGAGGAGACAGAGGGGTAAATATTATTGACAGCGCCAGTTATTAACTGTTAATAATAATAATAATAATAATAATAATAATAATAATAATAATAATATTAATTTCAATAAGATTTTATTAATTTTTTTTTCTATAAAATGTTTTTCTCCATGTTTGAGTAATATTTGGAAGATTTAAGTAATATTGGGGATTTATATGTGGATTTCCATATGTTTTATTTAAATATTTGTTTCTTTTATAATTACATTAATTATGAAACAGAAAGAGTTAATTATTATAGAGTTAATTAAAATCGAAACAATTTTTACAATTAAAGGGTAGTCCATGAAGAGAATGGCAATTCTATATAATTCTTGTATTTTATATTTTTAGTATTTGTATTTCTTGTATTTCAAGCAAACCCAGTGCTTATTAACGCAAACCAGCACATAGCTAAGGGGAAACAGATCAGTTAAGGATAGAGTAATATACCAAGCCACTATTTTGATATTTTGATTTATTGTTTCAGTGTTTGGTGATGTTATGACGGCGATCCTGAGCTGGCCAGCGCGTCAGAGCAGGAAGGTTACGCGCCTGATTGGCCTTATGGTGTTGGGATCTCGAAGGAGAAGTCCAGTAAGGTCATGCAGGTACTGTCATCGTCATCGGACCACGGGTGAGTTATTGATTTTCTTTTTATATAAATTGTAAGGGGGTTGTGGCGACATATCCTGGCTGATCCCTTCAGGAAGTACGAATGTGTCAATGAAAGTTTTTATGCTTCGGCACAAAATCTTTCATTGAGGGGGTTTTGTGATGGTACAATTCTGGTACAATCTTACATTTATAAAAATATGGTCCAAAAAACCATAATTATTGTATTTATTTCCCAACAATTATTTGGTAATAAATTTTGTAATATTTCATAATCCCTATAAAGTTTTGGTGAGTGGACTATATAATATTTTATACAACGCAGATTGGAATTGACAGGATTCCGATCGCTTTCATTGTAAAACGGCAAACATAGCAAAAAACCGTGTGTCACAGATAGAGATAACGAGACTAGCCCTGATGACGTCAGCTGAAGGAATGCATATTTCTGTAAACAACTCGAGGCTTGGCTATACGAACAAAAGACTGGTGACGTAGTTTTTGCCCCACCTACGCAATGTTTAACAAAGACTCTGCGTCATTTTCGCCTGGACAGTGAGCGGAGCCGGCCGGCAGAGATTCACTGAGTGTGAATTTTTAACTTTTACACCACCAAAAGTGGTTAACAACAAAAGTGTTTTAATTAACAGTGATACCTTACCATTCGGCAAGGTATAATCATCTAAGATGTGATCGTTAATACAATCGACGAACTCGCGGTGTGCGACGTTCTACCGAAAAAACAACGGCAGCTAAGTATTAGCTATCCGCTATTTAATATCATTCAAGTTCATAACGAAATTCAAATGACCAATTCAAAATTCATTCAATAATTTAAATGAGCTCATAAAATAACAAATTTGTACCAGAGAATGAGAGAGAGAGAGAGAGAGAGAGGAGAGAGAGAGAGAGAGAGGAGAGAGAGAGAGAGAGGAGAGAGAGAGAGAGAGAGAGAGAGAGAGAGAGAGAGAAGAGAGAGAGAGAGAGAGAGAGAGAGAGAGAGAGAGAGAGAGAGAGAACTAAATAATTCAAGTGCTGGGTTGTGCAAATATTTATTGTTTAGTATACCATAGTATACCATATTTTATTATTTTATTACAAATGTTTATTTTGGAGGGTTAAAAACCTGTAATTCTTATTAATGTTTATGTTCAGATAAATGGGACTACGCCCCGAGGCGTAAAAACGTGCATGTTTGGCACAATTTTTTGTGTGAATATATGGGAATATGTCTTTTGTGAGTAGTGTTTGAATAAAGGGTAATGTTACTGGTAAAAGTTACAAGCACGAGTGAGTTATTTCAGGTAACACATTTTGCTATTACTGGTTCGTTAACCCGAATTCTGGACCGCAAGGTAAGCCTAATCTCATACAGTGGAAATCGTTTAACGCGAAAACGGTTACCACAAAATATCGGTTAACACGAAATACCACTCGGGTACCGATCGCCGTTTGTTATGTACAGTGTATTATTTGTACGGTTAACACGAAAGGTTTACCTGAAAAATATCGGTTAACACGAAAAATTTTTGTTAAAAATAATTTTTTTTTGGCTGGCTTTTAAGTAACTGCATACAAAATAAAGCCACACAAGTATGCCCAAAAGCTTGTTTTCGATGTAACGGAATCCATTCTTCATCTCTCAAAGAGAAAGAGCAGGTAGTGACCATAGTTTGTTTTGTCTACCTGTTTTGTTTTGTCTTCAGTACCAAGTTCTATTTACAGTACGTACTGTATACAGTGTATCGTTGTTTACGAGAAACCATAGCCTCTCCTTCAGCACCAAATGTGTTGTTCATTGACCGCAAATAAACCGTTATCGCTTACATTAACTACCTACTCTATAGGGTGTGGTGAGTTCAGTTCAGTTGTATTCTGTGCGTGTAGCCTACAGCGGTGGTAAAGTTTGCGGTACGGTACCGATAACATTTTATTGTAAAAAATTTACTCAGTTGTGAGGATTAACTGTTTACTTTTTTACTGTACAAACTTCTTAGTCTTTTACAGCCAGTTAAGTGACGTTAAGTGTGTGACGTGTACGTGTTAAGTGAAGTTACGCTTTCGTAAATTACGTTTTTGCAGTCCGGAAGTAAAATGGAGAAGAAAGTGCGTAAACAAAGTGCCCTCTCTTTAGAAAAAAAAGTTGAACTCCTCCAAGCTGTTAATGAGGGTATTCGAACTAAAACAGAAATCTGTAAAACATTCGGTATACCAAACTCGACGTTATCCACGATTGACACGGAAAACTTGACACGGAAAATGATAGTGAAAATGTTCCTACCGCTACCGATATGCTTTCGTTGCTGAGCCGTGTTCGTCGATATTTTGAAGCCAACTCGGAAGGTGAAATGTTTGAACACGTAGATAAATTAGAACAATTTGTTGAAAATAAAATAGTGCAAAATTGTGTGCAAAAGAAAATAACGGATTATTTTAAATAAAGATAAACACGAAAACTACGGTAAGGTTGAAAGACACAGTAGTCTATAAGAAAACCTAAATCATAGGACTAAATTTAGAACAGCTAATAATAATTAACAATAATAAACCATGAGGATAAATAAAAGGTTGTAGGCCTATTTGTTGCATTTTACTAGACAGTACAATAAATAATCTACAGTACACTATTTGTTCACTTCCTCATTTTGTTTCACTTTTTGTTCGCTTAACGCGAAATTCGGTTTACACGAAAAAAATAACTGGTCCCCGTCATTTCGTGTTAACCGATTTCCACTGTATGTTGTTGCACAGACTTGCATCATGGCGCCCGTAATTATTCAGTATTATAATTGTTAAATAAATTTTATGTGACAGTAATTTGTAGAATCACACTACTTAGGCCTAGGAAATGCCTAACTGTCAAAAAACAAACAACTACAAACTGTAACAAATTAACACAGAAATTAACTAATCCAAGGCGAATAACCAACCAAGGATAATTTGTAAATCTTATTAAAAGAAAAATGTTAGTATAACGACTTAAATTAAAAAAGAAAAGTAATTAACAAATGTTAACATAATTGTACAAAAATTAATATCTTGTAGAAAACAGCCTTATGTGGTATCAAAACAATCTTTGAAAGGAAATAATAACAGTAGTGATAATATTTAATAATTATAGGGAGGAAGACAGAAGAATATAAGCAATCAGAAGATATACAGCTATTTTGGAAAAGAATTCAAATTTGATAACAATGGTAATAAACCAAGATTAACCTGATATACAGCTATTTTGGAAAAGAATTAAAATTTGATAACAATGGTAATAAACCAAGATTAACCAATCAGAATTAGCATGTAACCATAACAACAGACGTTGGTTACGAAATTGTCCGTTAATTTATGATATTCTCACAGTGACGCTTGTCAAGATTAGACGCCAAATGTTAAATGACCTAAATTTTCATTTTTAAACGTATAAAAGTAATCTAAATTCAAAATTATGAACCAGCAAGAAGAAGACGAAGGACCATAACATTTAACAGATGCCAAGGACCATTTTACACGAGAATTAAATGAAAAAATAACTTCATCTAACATGAAAAGGACGCAAGACATACTTAAGCCCCAAGATTATTAAAAATTGATGACTGATGCAGCCCAATTACCTTTTTGACTGACGACTGTTTATACCAAGTCGTCTGATTTGATAAGTATAATTGAATTACCCAAATTCCAGGAATAAACTCATTTTAAATATTTCTCACAGTAAATTGAACTCTCACTATAAACCGTATATTCTCTTTCAAAGATTAATTAAGAAAAATAAAAACTGAAAATTTGTTAACTTAGAATATAACCTGTTGATCGAATACGAACTTTAGAAACACACTTAACTACACTACAGAACAAATTATAACCAAACACATTATTATTTAAGTACAAATAAAGTAAGGTAATGTACTTTTTATTGTAATCATAATTAATAATATTTGTCTTGTAATCAAAAGAACTCCAGATTTTGAATGAGTACAATTGTAAACTAACAAAACGGCAGCCATACTGGACTGAATATCTCGTTACAAAATCGATTTCGTCAACCTGAGAGAAACTGTTTCATACCTAATGTCGGTGCAAATTTATTAATAAACCAGTATAATTTTCTTGTCAGATTGAAACATTACAAATCAATAATTAAAATAACTAGTACAGAGTGTAACCATTGTTTTTATTTCATAGGGAGTGTATTGTATAATTTGTGCTTGTTAACGAACAACTAGATTTGACGGCCAGCGCTCACGCTGCAATTCGACAAACTACCTGCTCTATTCAGGAGGTCGAACAGGCGGGAATAGATTTGAATGCCCCGGCCGTCATCGCTGAGAACACCTTTGTTAACACATTATTTAATAAGTTTAATTGTTTTCAATACACAATTTGGTGCCACCCGGGATTCACAAAACCCTATTTGATAACAGGTAAGGTTACTACTGCGTTGTACTGGTAATTAAGACATCGCTACGGACTTCGTTAGCGCAAGGATTTATGTAATGACACAGTGTGAGGCGAACACACAATATATACACGTTTTATAGAGACGACTACATTTATTCGTTACAATTTTAATACTTGTTATTTACATTTATTATTTGTTTGTGCCTTTTTCTTCATTATTTGAGTTTATACCTTCTCATTTTATTTTCTTTATTATTTGTTTGTGTCTTTTTCATCATTATTTGAGTTTATACCTTCACATTTTATTTTCTTTATTGGGTCAATCACTTGGGTTGGGTCATAGTCATTTGTCTCGTCATAGTCATTTTATTTTCATTAGTTTAATATAGTTAATTCATTATAGTTTTTCTCTGGTATTGGGGCGGCTTTTTGTGTTGTAACATTATTCATCAATTGATTTCTTTGTTTTTGTTATTACTTTCTTTTACATATTCTGTGAAATTATTGCTAGAACTGAAATTTTATCTGTTTCAATTTAAAACAGTCCAACTTACTCCATTAATATATCTAAATTATTTAATATTTTGCAAACCAGTACTTAACTTTTATATTTACGTATGCTCAACTTTTTCACTCTCTTTACATTTATTTTATACTACATTAACTTCAAGTTCTGTTAGTTGGTTATTTATTGCTTCTGCTTTTAAATGAAATGTTTCTGAAATTTTGTCAATAGATTATCTATGGTACTTAGCCATCTTGCCAGCATCTCCCCATTGTTGCGCCACTACTGTAGATTGATGTTTTATTCACTTAATGTCCAAAATTGTTTATAACTGTTTTAAAATTTATCACTGTTGTATTACTACTGATCACTTGTTTCACATTACTTAGAATATCATTGTTTGTCGGCTGACCTTATATTTGCTCGCGAGCACATGTTTAGCGAACCACGCGGTTCTGTAGTTGGATGACGACTGAAAGCGTCCAAAATGGCTATCGGACGCGCTGCTTTTTCATCTCGTGGTCTGCTTAGGGCACCTTGCCTGTTTTGCGTTCGCTGATTGGTTCAAATGCGACGATTGGGAATAATTCGCCTTCCTTCCGTGATGAATTTTGGGTTGTAGATTACATATTTTCTTTTGACCTTTTCTGTCCTCTGTCACAAAATCCGCCATGTCTACCTCTGACTAGTACGGGGCTAGGCCACAGGGTGTTCAAAAACAAATGTTTTTACAATTACTAATGCGTACCTTGTACGAACCGTTACTGAACTCAACCATAAAAGCTTTTACTACAACTTATTAAAAAGTTTCTGTTCCCTTTTATTTGTACCGTCACACATTTACAATGCTCCCTTGCCCAACATAGCATCAATCGGTTATAACACAACTATGCCAACATTTTGTTCAGTCTTAAAAACAGTTCTCGTATGCACTTTTTTGTGTAGACTTCAGCTTGCTTAGCAATTTTCTTTTTACGTCTTCAACAGTCACGAAACGTTACCTCTCGTGGTGCTTTTCATTATTCGGATGAAGAAAGATTGTGTTGCGACAAATATGGTGGTTGTGGGATCAGTACAATGTTTTTCTTTTGCTTCAAATTCTTTTGGCTTTTGATAACCGATGCATTATCAGCGTGCAATTTCCATAAACTGTTCTTCCATTTCACCATTTCCTATGAATAGCTTCACATACATATGACATAAAACATCAGAATAATGTTTTTTTTTTAAATTTATCATTACATCTAATGATAAAAATTAATGGAAAACAAAACTATATTCTTCATATGATTACCATGATCTTCAATTTGTTCATAACAATCTTTGAAGATTTTAACTGCTTGTTCATGTATAGCAGGCTTGTCAGAAGCCTTCTGCAATACTTTCTCAATTACAGAACAGTTTATCTAATTCTTTACAGTACAAAATATACTACAAATTTTTCAATTTCGCATTGCACAATGTTAAAAAAATCGCCAAATATTTCAAAACATAACTTACTCAGTTAGTTCTCAAATCTAAACTATTCGTCCAATGTGTAAAAATTTTAGGTGATTGTGACTAAGATGGGTACAAATACATCACATAAAACAATTTTTTAATTGGACAATTATAGCGCAGGAACTTTTTGATCAAACCTCATACTACATACATATTTTTCTTATTTTCTGAACATTTCTGCTTCTGTATTTCATAAACACAAACACCTTGACACTATAATACAAATAATAAAAAAAAGACTGCTTCAAATTAATTCTCCTATATACAAATCCCAAGCCTGGGGCTTGCCGCTTGGAGGTGTGAAAGGAGGAGGGATCTTGAAGTAACATCTCATTAACACTTTCGACCAAATACCTGTAAAATTTAAATTTACAGGTACATGACTTTGCTCAAAAACCTCAAAAATTTGGTCAATAATTTTACACTTGTCACTTCACACGCATTTAACGGCATTTGTATGAAACATTTATGGGCTTCTGTTGTTTGTGCTTGCAGACTGGACTTTGTAGTTGTTAACTGAATACACAGATAGCAGCACAAATAAGTTTTCTCCTCTGTGATTTCTGACTATTTTGAAAACTGCAATGTTGGTTTGTGTTACTTGTTTCATTTTGTACCATACAAAACCAGATTATTGCAAATATTCTGATTTTTGCTATATTCTGTGTCTTAATATTGTAAGAAAAGTAATTTCTGTACAATAGTTACAAATAAAAAACCATTTATTATGTGAAAATACCTTGTAAAACTTTTTTTATTTTTCAAAAACATGCTTCTGATCTAGATACTAAAAAGTAATTTCACCTGCAGAAGAAATAAATGGTATATCATATGTAATTTATGTTGTTTTTAACAAATCTTACTATTATAAAAAATTGGGAAAATATGGAAAACAGCCAGGCTGCTGGGACATGCCTATGCTGAAATGGCCAGGTTTGAAAGTGTTAAAAACCTACATTCACCTGGCTCTGGCTGATGGAACTCTGTCGAGGTCCTTTGTTCACAATACAGAATGATATGCAAAAAGCACATGTACTCATGTATCAACATGCAGTACGCAATTTGAGGTTACAAGGTCTGATAGTAAAAATATTACTACTGATAGTACAATAAATTTTTTGTTTGGTATATATGTCAAAAAATCTCTAAGCCGTATATAAAAAAGTAGTTTTAGCAAAATGTCAGTGGAAAAGGATAGAAGTAAAGTTTTGGTAAGTGTTGAACATCACTGATACTGAAGGCAAGGTAGGCACTAGCGTAGTGATATACATGACCTGGAACAAGGAACCATACCAGTTGACTGCCTACCATTGAACTAAGCACATCTTCAGTCGACTGTGCTACATAAAATGTTGTTTTTAAATAAGTAGAACTCAAAATTGTGTTTCGAGTGTGTGCATGTGGTGAAGAACAAAGTTTTAAAAATTGAATCCGATGTAAATCTCATTGCAATAAAAAAACTAATCACCTAAAAAGTGTGTTCAAAAGTATTGGCTGCCACATTTTGAACTGTGAAATTTATAAAAGAAATGTGGCTGTAAACTCAAGACTATATACCTAGTTGTTTGTGATATCATAAAACATTTTTAATTCTTTGAGTAAGACCAGAAATAATAAAATAAAAATATTTTGGAACAGCGAGTTTGATTTGGCTCTATTTCGTGATAACCGCGTAGAGGCACATAAGTCCATTATTGTCAGTGTTAACTGTTTTGATTATATGTTTTTCTTAACTACAGCAATGTTCTTAAAAGCATCAGCTTTTATATTATATTTTTCACTTAATACGATCAAAGCTTTGTACAATATTCTTTTCAAATTTCTATTATCATAATCCTTCAACTTAACTTCTAACAATAAGGTTGTTGCTGATAAACCTCAATAAAATCAGTAATACATTGTTTATTCCTTTATTCCTTTATTGTTTATTCCTTGTGAAAATTGACACTGTAGGCTTACTTTCTACAACACTAAACACAGCACTTTAATCCACTACAAGTAATAATCTGTATGTGCCATTTCACACACACAAACTTGTCCTGTCATTCCTGCAAGGATATTTATCGGCTCATGATGTTGCTCGCCATTACACAATAAACAACACTTTTGTTCACTAATTTGGACTGCTGCGAACTTACTCGCATGAAAATGTGTCTATGTATGGCTAGCCATTAAAGATGTTTGAGATATCCTTAGTAGTAAGTGCATGGAAATCTCCGGGAGTGGGTTATATTGAGGCAAGGCTCCAGAAAGGTGACAAGTGCTAGTGAAAAATTATATAATGTAAACATGAGGTGTTATACAGTACATTTGTCAAGTTAAATCATCATGGCTTCACTTGTAAAGTCAGGTGCTGGACGCATGAATACAAAAATTGGACCAGTAACCACATGATTCAGTAGTCGAGAATCTCTACATTTATAAGGGCGCACAAAGGATAAATATTTGACTCGATACGTACATTTGTGTCCACAAAATAAAAAACTCAATCTATTTTTTCTTATTACTAGCGTTTTTTTCTTATTTCTCTACCTGAGAAACATCCATGTTTGTTAGTTATTAAGTCAAATTTTATATTATATACATAAGAAGCATACGTGTACATTTACAAAAAAGTCTCACCTCTCTCTGTTGCTGAGGATGTTGTTCTCCTTGATCTTGTTCGCCACCTGTAACGATAAAAAATATGCCAAAATGTAAAATAAATAAAACCACTACCAGGACTTACCTGTTGCAGAAATTTTATCAGAAGCCCAGAGTCGCCACCTATATCTTTGAAGGACAGATATGGAGACCTTTACACTTTAACTTAATAAAACGGACAATTTAGCAATCTGACCCACCCAATTAATAATTCAGAAAGATTCCGATCCGTTAGACGAATTTTTTCAACACAGAAATGAGAAAGTGGTAATGACGAAATAACTTGGTCTAACACATGATTATATTGTAAATTCAATAACTTTAATTTCTCACACACATTTTATGGATATTACCAGAATACTACAAGATGAAATTTTTTAAATCTAATTTTGTTTTTTGGTACCAATTTTTAATAATCATTGTTAAGACAGCCCATTCTGCACATTCTCGCATTCATTCAAATTCATACGTTACCCCTCGTTTGATTAAATTACCGATCTATTTTTTAGTTTTCCACTGTCACTATTCAGAATGAATGAAACACGTGTCGGTCACCCGAGTTAAAAGTTCACTACTCCTTATTGTAAGTCACCACGCCACTGCACAAATGATATTCAGCATTTCGTAATTTCCTCGAGTCCCGGTCGGTATTAGCGATGTTGTTGTTTTACGCACCTCTTCTAAAACAACACCGACCGGGACGCCGACAAAACTGTAAACGTTTGTTAACGGAGTCGGCTTCTTGTTGACTGTCTAGCGTCTCTGCTTAATATAGACTGGTACCGAGAACGTAACAGGTACATCTTGCTTCCTCGGGCGGAATCGGCGGTTCACTGCCACTATGTTTTCGTCGCTCAAGCCTCAGTTGTTGTGAGGTAACCACTTTATATATGGAATAGCAGAGTTGTATTCTGGATACCAAAGTACGATATTGGCTTTGGCTCTGCTGATGTCATTAATAGTAGGCGGGGCTTTAACAGTATTTCCGGATGGTCTTTGAGAAGACGATGAATACTCTCCGCTCTAGCCATCTTGAGTTTTTTTTACCAGCGCGTGGGTCGGCGCCCATGCTTGGTGAAACGCATAGGTGCGCAATGCCACACTCTCGCCTAGTTCTCAGAAAACGAGGGTGGTACATTCTTCGCTTGCCGCGTTACACAATTGAAATTGCATATCGCCTTCGTCTCAAACTGCTGTTTCTCAACACTGGTCTGTTACACGGAAAATAACGTTGCACAATAATTTTCATAACTATTGACAAGCCCGCCCAAAATGAAAGAAATAAAAGATATAAATGCCCCCAAACTGTTAAAAATAAAAATACCCAAAAATTGACACGCTACAATACCCCCTCGATGAGAATTCTGCTGTTCACAACAGAAGAAATCTCATCGATAAACCCCGAAGAGGACCGGTGAGGAACTGGTGCCAACAACCCCCTTGTTCTTGATCTCATGGGTACACGACCCCCCTGGCTCAGCGACCATGGACTCATCTGAACGAGATCACTGGACTTCTCCGTAAGAGATCCCAACACCGAGAAATCGAACAGACTCGCACCACAGAGCACCTCACCTTCTAACATGCTACCCCCCAAAATCCTCAATCCCTGGCTCAGAGTATGCCAGATCCTCAGCCGATATGTTTCCCCTTGTATGAAAGCTGGGCTGCCTTTAGCAAATACTGGGCTCACACACACTCACATTACATGTTGACTTACACATAGTAAAACTGAAAAATTCTCTTTTAAGATTTATAAAAAATTTAAAAAATTCAAAATAATATTTTATCAAAAAAATTCTCTTCATTATTTTTTTGTTTCTTTTAAAATAACTTAAATTAAGCGTTTCTTCTACTTGAACAAATCCTTAACCTAACATGTCTTAGTCTAACAATACGGTGCATTACAAGAAATCAGTAAACTAAACATGGTAAATACACACATAATAAAACAATCACTACTTAAAATATGCATTCGCTGGCAGGCGAAAAATCAAGTTTTTTTTTTCTCAAAATTTAAAATTCCCAAAAATTTAAAATTCAAAAAAAATTTAAATTTATTTAAATGTGTTCTTCATATTTAGACATTATTTTAAAATTGGTTTAAATTGATTAAACAAACAAACTGAATCGACTTCCTACTATACAAGCTTTGTAGGTGTATGACCTCATCAGCTGATCGAAACTAGGTCAAGTCTAAAACCCTTGACCTACATATGTTATGTACTTTCTATCTGAAAATACCTACAATATCTGTAACAATCTGATTTGAAACACAAAACATAAATAAATAAAATATTTACCATAAACAAAATATTATTATAAATAATAATCAAATTGACGTTTGCATAATAAACAATTCTTGACTTTACATTATTTTCAATTCTATCCAAATTTTGTCACTGGTTTCGAAAAAATAAAAAATTTTATATTCTTTATCATAAATCTCTCTCTTTATTTAACAATTTCAATCTACTTTAGTGTGGGTGATTTAAATTATTTATCTCATTTAATGTACTACTTGATCTGGATACCTATATAAACTTTACTCTCTGACTCTAATATTAATCAACTTCAATTATCATGACACCCATCTCTATCAAAATATCTATCCCAATACACTCTAAACCCAACTTACCATTGAACTCAATTCGCCACCTTCTCTCAATACACATAAAAAAAAATACTCTCTAACCCTTTGTACATAGGATACGTGTTTCCCCGCCCCCAAAGCTCATTCCCTTATGTTGGTTCCTGGACCCTCCCTAGGTAACCCTTTCCGGCGCCAATCGGTCCTAATCCCGTCCCAACCCTTGTTGCGGACTCCCCAAATACACTAACCCCTAATACAAAATTGCCATCCCCAAAAATCTCAATCTCATTACCTCACTACAATTACAACAAAATAACACCATTAATTATAAACAACAATATATCACTCAAAATCTACATAAAGTCTCCATTACTACTGTGTCAACATTAATACTTCTCAAAATTCTATTACCTTACACTAACTCAAAAACAACATTACATTATTTTCATCTCTACCATCTCTTCAACTTCAACTTGGAATTCAATTTGAACAGATCTATATGCCCCACAAAATATTTATCACCCAAAACTCTATCTGTTAACTTTCACAAATCGTTACTTTATTTCTCATTGTGGCAAATTATTTTTATCATTACTTTAAAATATCTGTAATACATTAAAACATTACCTTGGACATCAATTACTTAAAACATTTATAACTAATATACCAGTGACATATTATTGCTGATCAGCTCATATCCTAACATAATGAAAACACATATCAAATTTGAACAAATTACCTGGAATGTACATATTTATTTCTACTCACTTCTATTATGGTAATTGCCTGCCAGGCGTTTAATTATTGGCTTAATTTAAAGCATACACATATCATGAAAACACATACAACGATAAAATAATACATTTAAAATTATAGTATGAACACCTTATATTAAACATCTAAGCGGCTAGTTACTTGAACAGAGCACAAGCAGTTTTATTGGATCAAAATTCAAATTAGCAAAAACTTTTTATGTCATAAGATTTTAAATCCGTGGCTCCTCTGAGCCACCTCCCAGCCACACACACTATTTCAAATTATGTAAGACTGTGGCGCCTTTTCGCTTCCACAAAGACTGTATATTTTGGAGCAGGTTTTGCCTCTCCGTGTCTTTGCTTCCGCTATTAAGTTTCAAACGTTACGAACATCATCATGTTCTTGTTATAATTATACACTCTTACTGCGGGTCTACCACCTTTCTTGCTACCCCAAAGCGGGCAGAGTGGCAGCCGCTGTTCCATAGTTCCGGAGATTTCCCCTAGTTTCTCCCCCCATTGAATTTCTAATCTGTACCAATTTCAAGTCAGCTATGGTCAAGGGACTTGATATGACCATAGCTGGCCGCTAGCCAAATCCACGATTAGTGCTGGTAAGGCAGTAATCGCCCGAAAAGTCGGGGAAATCTAAACTTCATTTGACTGCCTGTTTCATTCATTACTATTATGTGCGACACGGTCGTTTGGCAGTGTGTAAACTTTAATTTACATGGATAAGGTGTGCCGCACATTTATCGCCATTTTGGCCTCCGATGGGGGTAACACTCACTGTTACCCCCAACCCATTTCGCTATTTGCGAGAGCACAGGCCACCCCCGCAATAGCCACTTAATAGCTAACTAATTAATTAAAAAATTGTATATATATTCTACGATAATATTTGCATCAATAATCATTTAACCCAATTTACAACTTTTTACCATTTGACTTTCTTAAAATTTTCAAAATTTATATTTAATAATCATTATATATCATTTTTCATTTATTATAAAAAAATTTTTTAATTATCATATTTATTAAACACAATGATTGCATTAAAATCTCACTACTGCATTAACACCTCAATCACACCTGTAAACATTTTTATTATACATGATTATCAAATTTTTTCTACTTACAATCCATTTAACATAATATACACCCAAAACATAATCACCACCATCTCTGAAACATTTCACAAAATTTATTAGTTTAAATTAAATAAATTCTCATTCATTACCAAATTTCCAAATCTCGTAAAATAAATTAAATTCATAAAAAAATTTAATTAATTAATATTCAAATAAGCAATCAAAATATTTAACATGTATCAAATTGTTTTAATTACATTAATTACCAAAAATATAAACTATATAGTTATTGAAACAATTACCATTAATCAATTACTGTTTTCACAATCAATTCTGAGATTTATTTAACTTGCAAATATTTCAATATTATTATTACAACAATCATCTTACGTACACACATTATTTATTTAACATTCCACCATGCACACAAATAAATTCACTATATTTTATTTACAAACTCTTGTTATTTATTGTTCAGTTTTTTCCGCACTTCATTTGTCCAGATTTGCCATGTCAAAAAACCATAAAACATAATGTTTATACTGTCTTTTATTGTTTTAATAGTTTACCCTCCATCGTCAAAAATAAGTCTTGTTTTTATATAGCATCGTTCAATTTTATCACCACACAAATGACTGTTTTGTGTGTTGTAACCATACAAGCTAAACTCATTTATTTTATCCACATAATCATTAAGCCAGTCAACATTAGGCATATTTGTTACGTCTCCATCGGTAAATATATTCATGATTGGGTTAATTACTTTATTCAAAACATTATAGTTGTTATCATTCACATATACTTTCAAACTTTCTTTCCAATCTTCATATTTTCTATGCAAATTATACAATTCTGTTACATACCATTCTCTACTTACTTCTCTCTCTTCATAACACCACATCACACTCTCACAATCATTCCGGACAGAGGGTACACAATTACTCAACAAAAATAAACACCTTAATTCATCTATCAAAACGGGACTCTTGCCCTTCAATACCACTTGTGGCCACATTAAATCATCATCATAAACTTCATAAATAATAAAGGGAAAATTTGCCCTCTGTCCCCACTCCACTACAACATTATTTTTCCTCTCTCTCTCTAACTCATACACACACATTAACATTTCATTATCACTACATTCCACCAACTCATCAATACTCTCATTCTTTATTTTTACCGTATCAATCTCCGATACTAATTCTTCAAATACATTACTATTATTCTCACGATTTTCAACATTATTGTTGTCATTTATTAACTCTTTCTCTGGTATCATATTTTTACATTTGTCACTACACTTTTCATTGGTTTTATTTTTCTCTGTACTCATCACATGTACTCCCATTCGCTCAACACTCTGTTCTAACTTATTCAGACTAGTCATTATTGTCTCATGGGTATTTTTACAACGTTTATTAATCTCTTGAATGTCATTCTTTAATCATTAAAATTGTGATTTTGCATTTCAAATTTACTACTTTGTTGCTCCAAAATTAACTGCAACATATTCATGATTTTTTCATCTTTATCTATCTCTTGTTTACTTTGGACAGGTGTCACTATACTTTCTATTTTATCGTCAGTGAAACTGACTTCGGTATTATTTGCCATTTTTTATCTTGTACTTAACTGTAACTCATAAAACAAACCTAACCTACGTGCGTAATTATACACGATAAATCATATTTATAAATTCGTCATTACCACATCCTATTTTCTGTGCCTTAAAATAGGTCTATCTCGTATAACATTACAATTAAACGAAAATCCTGGCAGCGAGAGCCAAATGTAACGATAAAAAATATGCCAAAATGTAAAATAAATAAAACCACTACCAGGACTTACCTGTTGCAGAAATTTTATCAGAAGCCCAGAGTCGCCACCTATATCTTTGAAGGACAGATATGGAGACCTTTACACTTTAACTTAATAAAACGGACAATTTAGCAATCTGACCCACCCAATTAATAATTCAGAAAGATTCCGATCCGTTAGACGAATTTTTTCAACACAGAAATGAGAAAGTGGTAATGACGAAATAACTTAGTCTAACACATGATTATATTGTAAATTCAATAACTTTAATTTCTCACACACATTTTATGGATATTACCAGAATACTACAAGATGAAATTTTTTAAATCTAATTTTGTTTTTTGGTACCAATTTTTAATAATCATTGTTAAGACAGCCCATTCTGCACATTCTCGCATTCATTCAAATTCATACGTTACCCCTCGTTTGATTAAATTACCGATCTATTTTTTAGTTTTCCACTGTCACTATTCAGAATGAATGAAACACGTGTCGGTCACCCGAGTTAAAAGTTCACTACTCCTTATTGTAAGTCACCACGCCACTGCACAAATGATATTCAGCATTTCGTAATTTCCTCGAGTCCCGGTCGGTATTAGCGATGTTGTTGTTTTACGCACCTCTTCTAAAACAACACCGACCGGGACGCCGACAAAACTGTAAACGTTTGTTAACGGAGTCGGCTTCTTGTTGACTGTCTAGCGTCTCTGCTTAATATAGACTGGCACCGAGAACGTAACAGGTACATCTTGCTTCCTCGGGCGGAATCGGCGGTTCACTGCCACTATGTTTTTGTCGCTCAAGCCTCAGTTGTTGTGAGGTAACCACTTTATATATGGAATAGCAGAGTTGTATTCTGGATACCAAAGTACGATATTGGCTTTGGCTCTGCTGATGTCATTAATAGTAGGCGGGGCTTTAACAGTATTTCCGGATGGTCTTTGAGAAGACGATGAATACTCTCCGCTCTAGCCATCTTGAGTTTTTTTTACCAGCGCGTGGGTCGGCGCCCATGCTTGGTGAAACGCATAGGTGCGCAATGCCACACTCTCGCCTAGTTCTCAGAAAACGAGGGTGGTACATTCTTCGCTTGCCGCGTTACACAATTGAAATTGCGTATCGCCTTCATCTCAAACTGCTGTTTCTCAACACTGGTCTGTTACACGGAAAATAACGTTGCACAATAATTTTCATAACTTTTGACAAGCCCGCCCAAAATGAAAGAAATAAAAGATATAAATGCCCCCAAACTGTTAAAAATAAAATTCCCAAAAATTGACACGCTACACACCCCGACGTACATACACATTGTTTGCATTGGGGAAACCTCCTCCAAAGAACATGTTGAACAACTCTTCTGCAGTAACATCCGCTGTACACAAAATATGTCACCATTACTATGAAAACTACACTTATTGAGTTTACAGTCTGTGTTGTGGTAATCCCATTAGTCACACAGGTTATTATCCTTATGATTAGATAATGTTTTGTACTATTTTATAGAAAAAAAATGTTGGAGCTCTAAAATACCACAATACAACAGGTTGGTGTGATACAACACTAAATTAAAACTTATGCAACCACATTTTATTATATGTTCTTTCACCTAATGTAGTACTAGAGAGAAGAGAGAAATATTGCAATCAAATGGTAAATTATTGATAGCTGAATAATCAACACGGTTAATCCACACAACATTTGAGGTCCAAACGCATTGTGCTCATGTGCTGCAGTGTTTGTTGACAGATGTAATGTACACTTGTACAGTGGTCAAGATGTACACACACCTCACGAGAGTAATGCATTATGTGGCAACAGCGCTGCCATAAGACATGAAGGGAAGAATTTTAAATGAAGATAAATGTAGGGAAAACTAAAGAGACGAGAACTGGAAAGAATGAAGATGTTGTTAATATATTCTTGGAAGAAAAAACTGTAGAGCACATGAACTCATGGTGAACACATGAACTTTAACTGTTTGGTGAATATGGTGACATGCAATGTAAGCTGTATAGAGGAAATCAGAAGTAGGATATAGGGTAAGAGAGCTTTTGCAAACATAAAGGCATTATTGAGAGCAGGAAAGATTCCGATTTTCACGAGAAAGATATTTCCCAAATGTTTTATATGGCGTTTGGTTTTACATGGCAGTGAAATATGCACCATCACAAAGAAAGAAGAAAGGTGTCTAGAAAGTTTGTAACGGGACATTTTGGCCTACCTGGGGTAAGATAAATAAATTTGTATTTTGAATAAAGCAAATAACATTTTTACGATAATTGGGATAAAACGTAAACAGAAAGGTAAAATTCATTGATAGCGAAAGTGGCAGCACTGCTTGTGACATTATGCATGAAAATTTATAACGCAATAGAAACAGCCAACAAAATTGTGCCAAGCGCAGCTTCAAGGACTTACAAACTGTAAACACGTGATGTAACAGCATCACGCGATGTTACGTCAGTGCGTTACATAACGCTGGAATGTAGGAGTGGCAGCGCTAGCAGTTTCGTGGCACTCACAAAACAAAGACAGTCGGCAAATAACAACTACCAGTGTCGGACGCATATAACCGTCGCGTCCGCCGGCTAGCCGGTTAGGTGAAGTTTTCGTCGCCCGCAAAACACCAAAAAATGTGAATAACATATATCAAATTTAAATACGATACGCCTAAAGTTTTAAAGAATGTGAAATAAATAACGTCAATTTGATAAAAACATAAATTCAGTGAAAACAAAATCTATCTAGTGCACGGACAATGCGGCGTCTTCGAAACTCAGCAGCAGTTAAGTAATAAATGGGGTAGAGTAAAACATAAAAACGGGCTAAACTAAAATTATAATGCTACCAATTTCTTTAAATTTGTTTAAAAAGAATAAAAATGAGATCTCTTAAGGGTATGGGATGTTTGCGTGTGCGTGAGTGAGAGAGAAGGATGTTAATATAGAAGTGCTGGTTGCGCATATTTATAAATTCAATTGATTTGTTGTTTATAATTAATTAAATAATTAGTTGTTTTATTAATTGACCCTCGTGGCCAAATATGTTCAAAATGGTTTAGAAGAAATAAAATGTACAACTGTGGTAGTGAAATAAAAAATAAAAGGAAACGTCATTTGGTAACAAATAGATAAATAAAGTTTTTATTATTTCGACAACCATGTCTGTTCTTTCTAGTTTGCCGAAAAGAATCTGGCCCGAAATAAGATAAGTACTTATGTCATACATACAAATTAATATTGAATTAATTTCTTGCAATGGTTAATCAGGCAAGATGGCGCCCGAAGAATTTCTAGAAAGTAAACAATGGGTACAGTAACCTTAAAATCAGTTCAATTTAATTATTAATAAAAAGTTATAGCACAAATGGCTTCTGAACAGGGACAATTTATATAAATATATTTATATAAATACAGCCTACTGGGAGAGCAGAATGGTTGTTTGAAATAAGAAATAAAATGTTTTCGTGTACGTAAAACAGACGTAGGTGACGAGTGTCACATAAGGTTATGTTACAGTGTTACTGAAGTAGATGTATAGTAAATAAGCCAGAATTACATAAATAACAATGATGAATACTAATGATGAGGTTAATAATGAAGTCAGCTTCTCTGACAGTCAAACGGAAAGTCAGATAAGTAGCGATTCGGGAGTTCAAACGAATGACAGTAATTTAGAGAGTCAGTTGACCGAATTGAAAATAATGGAAGGTGTGATGAGTCAGTCAACGCCGACCTTAGTTAAGAGAGAAAGTAGTAGTGATATGATGACTATGATGCAGTTATTGTTGAATAAATTTGATAGCAAATTTGACGAAATAAAGAGTGATTCTGACGCTAAATTCAATATTCAGGATAACAAATTTGACGAATTAAAAAATGATATACAAGAAATGAATAAACGTTTTGAAAAGAATAATGAAATAATAAGAACTAGTTTGAATAAATTAGAACAGAGTATTGAGCGAATGGGAGTACATGTGATGAATACAAACAAAAGTAATACAAATGACAATTGTAATGACGTGCGTAAAAATGTGGTACTAGATAAAGAGTTAACAAATGATAATGATGATGTCGAAAATGATGAAAATAATATTGAGAATAATAATGTATTTGAAAAGGTAGTATCAGAGAGTGATATGTTGAAAATAAATGATGAGAGTACTGATGAAGTTGTGGAATGTAATAAGGAAATGTTTATGTGTGTTTATGAGTTAGAGAGAAAGTGGAAAGATAGTATAGTGGTAGATTGGGGGCAGGGGGTAAATTTTCCCCTTATTATTTATGATGAACCAGGGTGTTCACAAGTGTTGTTTTTGAAGGGCAAGAGTCCCGTGTTAATAGATGAATTTTGTTTCCCAGTTTTGTATAAGTTTATACCCTCTGTGTGGAATGATTTTATAAGTACGAGATGGTGTTATGATGAGAGAGAATTAGATAGAGAGTTGTGTGTTGAGAGAGAAACAGAATATTATAAGTTAAAAAGAAATTATGATGAGTTGAGAGAAAGATTAGAAGGGGTGAAGATAAACCATATAAAATACTTACCTGTTGAAAGAGAGATAGAGAATTATTTTGATGTCTTTATAAACAATAAAGACTTACCTAATGTAATAGTAGAGGAATATAAAAATGATAAAATAGCTTACCTGACGTTGACCAATAATACTGATGGAGACTGGACAATAATAACTTATGTTGACAAGTTTTATGAAATATTAATAGGGAATAACCCTATAAATTATAATGGCATAATGAATGAAATAAAGTTAATGGATTATAATAATAACAAATTGTGTGTGGATAACAATGATGTATGTTATAAATATATTCGATATATATATGATGATGGAGGTTGAACTAAAAAATCAGTGAATGGACAAATTTTAAATATTGTAATTTATGGTAATGACCTGGCAGACATGGACAATGAAGTGTGAAAAAATGGAACAGTTCATGGCAAAAGTTTGTAAATATATTTGTAGTGAATTCAATTGTGTGTATTGTACAATGTTAGGTAAACAATGTGTGTAGGTAGTAGAAAATGTTGTGATAATAATAATATTATTAATATTTTGCAGTCTAAATAAATAATAAAAATAATTATGAAGACAATAATTAATGATTTGTAAATTTTTGATAATAATTGAAATATGTTGTATTTTTAATAATTCATTGAAGTAAATGATTTGAGATGTTTAAAATATTGTGATTGATTTAGAATGTTACATAATTGAATTTTTTATGAGATATTTAAATTATTTTATGAGATTTCAATTTAATAATAATTAATAAACAAATAAATGTTAAATTGTTTAGTTTGTGGAATTCCTAGGTGTATAAATAAATAATTTCAGTGAGGCAGTGTGTTCAAACAAAATTTACTCTTATGTAATAAAATCTATTGTGCAATAATAAAATGTAACAAGGTCACGAGTAAATAGAATTTGAAAATGAAATTAAAAGTGTAAGTTATGTAATTTTGGTAAATTTAAAAAGTGAATTGTTTATTTTCATGTAATGACAACATCGTTAAGTGACTAAGTAAATATTTTGTTGTACTTATTATTTTATGTTAATGAAGGTCAAGGTAGGGAAAGTTAAGAAGGAAATGTATGAGGTTAAAACACCACCAAGACTAGAAATGTCATATAATGTAAATTGTTAATTTTAATTTTAAAAAATATATATTTTACTTGTGATTCCCCAACTTTTCGGGCGGTCACGGCCTCACCGAACCCTGGCCGTGGAATTGGTTTAGCTTTAACAGCTATGGTTGGGGCTCATTGCGTCACGTTCTGCCTTAACTGGCCATAGCTGTTATCGTTGTAAAGGTGAATTCTGAAATTGACAGGGGGGTAATTTAGGGGAATCACCAAACTATGAAACAGTGGCTGCCACTCTGTCCGAGGAGGGACAGGAAAGCCAGGTGGTAGACCCGCATTAGGGGAGTGTAATATGTACATTTAGATATTATATCTAGTTTTATTAAAATGTAACGCAGAAGCAAGCACACGGAGATGTCAAATTCCTCCAAAACTTCAGTCCTTGTGGACGCAACAGTCCAGGGGGGGTCATAGGGTGTGTGGCAGGGAGGTTATCCAGGGGGGTAACGAATTAAACATTTGTTGTATTTTAATAATGATGACTCCCTTAAAAAAATAATTTTGTTTTGATTTGAAAAAAATAGATGCACTAGATACTTCCTATATTGTGTTTATTATGTCTTATTGTGTTAATTGCATGTAGTATGTTAGGAATAAGGATTACAAAATATGATAATATTTTATAAAATAAGTTTTCAATGTGTTTAAAGAATTTCAATGAATAATGAAATAAATTTGAGATAATTGAAAGTTTTTAATGGGTTGTAAAAGACAGAAGTTGGGTGATAGTAATTGTTTGAGTAAAACGTTTGAGTCAGTCCAAGTTAAAGTTAAAGTGGTACTAGAGATGAAAATATTGTTTTGAATTAATGTAAGGTTATTGTGAATTAATGTAATACATATTGAGAAGTATTGATATCGACACAGTAGTTATGGGGAATATATGTAAAGTAATGATTGATATATTGATGTTTATAAATGATGATGTTATTTTGTTGTAGTTGAAGTGGGGTAATAAGAATGAGATTTGGGGATGGCAATTTTGTAATAGGGGATAGTGTAATGGTGGAGTCCACAACAAAAGGGTTGGGACGGGAAGGGACCGTTTGGCGCCGGAAAGGGTTACCTTAGGTAGAATCCAGGAACCAGATTAAGGGAATGAGCTTTTGGGGGGGGGGGAACACTTATCCTGAGTACAAAGGGGTAGAGAGTATTTTTTTATATAAGAGTAGAAGTGATCCGAAATGAGTTAAAGTAGTAAGTAGTTAGAGGTAGAGAAGGGTTAGTAGATTTTTTGATAGAGGGGTGTCATATTAGATAAGTAGATTTTGTAAGGGAGCGTTAGAGTCATAAAAAGGGTAAGATTATGGGTAAATACCAGGTGGATAAAGTGAATTATGATGAATAACTGAGAATCACCCAATTTAATGAAATGGAATAATAAATGAATGTTATGTAGAATGAAAAAAAAAATTTAATTTTTCGTGGGAAATGAATTAATAAAAGTTCAATTGAGATTAAAAGGTAATTTTATGATTTTATATGCAAAATTTAATGATGTAAAGTGTGTAAATGTTTAAATACGAATTGTTTATTTTAATGTAATCATAACAATATGAATTATGAATGTACTATGTTTTCTTATGTTATATTGTGTTTGTTAGTATTTAAGAGAATTTCATGAATTGAAAAAAAAAAATATTTTTTGATGCAAATTGGGGATAAGAGAAATGTGTAATATGGTAATGGGAAATGTTTATTTAAATTCTGATGGGAATCAGGGCAATAATTTTGAATTTTGGGATAAAAGTTAACAAGAGAAAGTAGATAGAATGAGATTATGAAATTTTAAAATGGGTATCATGTTGTGTTGTTAGGTATTCTGATATATGTTAGAAGTAAGTGAAGAACAAAACCAGTGCTTCTTAGCGCAAACCAGCACCGCTAAGGGGAAACAGATCAGTTGGGGATATGGTGTTGTGTAAGGCCACTAGTTGATATTTGATTTGTTGTTTCAGTGTTTGGTGATGCTGTGGCGGCGGACCTGAGCTGGCCAGCGCGTCAGAGCAGGGGCGTTAAGTATCTGTCTGACTTTATGGTGTTGGGATCTCGAGAGAGAAGTCCAGTATTGTCATTCAGGTGCGGTCACAGTCACCGGACCAAGGGTGAGTTAATTATATATTTTTTTTGGTTACAGGGGGTTGTGGCGACATATCCTGGCTGATCCCTTTAGCAAGTATGAATGTGTCAATGAGAGTTTTTATGCTTCGGCATAAAACCTCTCATTGAGGGGGTATTGTAATGGGACATTTTGGCCTACCTGGGGTAAGATAAATAAATTTGTATTTTGAATAAAGCAAATAACATTTTTGCGATAATTGGGACAAAACGTAAACAGAAAGGTAAAATTCATTGATAGCAAAAGTGGAAGCACTGCTTGTGACATTATGCATGAAAACTTATAACGCAATAGAAACAGCCAACAAAACTGTGCCAAGGGCAGCTTCAAGGACTTACAAACTGTAAACAAGTGATGTAACAGCATCACGCGATGTTACGTCAGTGCGTTACATAACGGTGGAATGTAGGAGTGGCAACGCTAGCAGTTTCGTGGCACTCACAAAACAAAGACAGTCGGCAAATAACAACTACCAGTGTCGGACGCATATAACCGTCGCGTCCGCCGGCTAGTCGGTTAGGCGAAGTTTTCGTCGCCCGCAAAACACCAAAAAATGTGAATAACATATATCAAATTTAAATACGATACGCCTAAAGTTTTAAAGAATGTGAAATAAATAACGTCAATTTGATAAAAACATAAATTCAGTGAAAACAACAATCTATCTAGTGCACGGACAATGCGGCGTCTTCGAAACTCAGCAGCAGTTAAGTAATAAATGGGGTAGAGTAAAACATAAAAACGGGCTAAACTAAAATTATAATGCTACCAATTTCTTTAAATTTGTTTAAAAAGAATAAAAATGAGATCTCTTAAGGGTATGGGATGTTTGCGTGTGCGTGAGTGAGAGAGAAGGATGTTAATATAGAAGTGCTGGTTGCGCATATTTATAAATTCAATTGATTTGTTGTTTATAATTAATTAAATAATTAGTTGTTTTATTAATTGACCCTCGTGGCCAAATATGTTCAAAATGGTTTAGAAGAAATAAAATGTACAACTGTGGTAGTGAAATAAAAAATAAAAGGAAACGTCATTTGGTAACAAATAGATAAATAAAGTTTTTATTATTTCGACAACCATGTCTGTTCTTTCTAGTTCGCCGAAAAGAATCTGGCCCGAAATATGGTAACTACTTATGTCATATATACAAATTAATATTGAATTAATTTCTTGCAATGGTTTAATCAGGCAAGATGGCGCCCGAAGAATTTCTAGAAAGTAAACAATGGGTACAGTAACCTTATAATCAGTTCAATTTAATTATTAATAAAAATTTATAGCACAAGTTTTGAATGTGGTTGTGGTGAGGAATGATAAACGTGAAACGGCCTGATAGAATGAGAAACAATGAAGTATGAACAAGAATAGGAGAGGAAAGAAAAATTGCTGAAAGTGATACAAAAGGGAAAACATCTTGGTTGTGGCATCTATTGTGTAGAAACTGTCTGTAGCCAAAAATCATACAGGGAAAGGCAGAAGAAAAGAGAGGACAGGGAAGAAGAAAGGCTGGAATGGTGCTAGGTGACATCAGAAACAGAAGGAGCTTCAGTCAGATGAAGATAAAGGCACAGGCTCAAGAATAAGTGGAGAGCATCCACTTGAAAACTATCATAAACAGTTTTTCTAAAGAAGAAGAAGGTCCAATCCTTTGTTATAATGATCACACAGATTTTAGTTATTGTAGACAAACTCTTTTTCAACTCTCTCCAAAGCTGATTCTTTTTCTGTATGAAGGTTGACCAAATAGAAATAGCCAGTACAAAGTCAACTATAACCATTTGTACCTGCTATTACAGAGTATTGTAAATATCATTCCAACTAGTAAGTACAGTTTAAAATATATACATTAGGTTTTATTCAAAGTGGTTTTGCACTCCAGACCCTTTGTTTCATATACATGTAACCAAGAACTAGTATGCTGTAATTAGTCACTTTTTACGTCCCAGTGAGGGCGTCATTTGTAATTAGTCATAATTAATTATGTCCCTAGTTCTGGGCGGCATTTGTAATTATTCACTTTTTTATTTTAAATAAATATAAATGTATTTGTCATATGAACTATCTAACAACTTGTATTTGGGTTTGTTTACCTTAATCGAATAAAGCACGTGTGTCGCGTCTACCACAATTATGGTATCATAATTATGGTATCCACCATAATTATAGCATCTGCTTATTTCAATCTCGTTACATGAATTTTTATTACCTAAGGGATCCAGGATTCTGCTCAGCGTGAATGCCGGCAGAGACAGGCATTGAAATGAGAATACGTTCAGTATAAACATTAATCATGAATATTGTTTTATTCCATAAATGCTATAAGCGTGTACACCGGACAAAATCAACATGGCGGCCATTAAAGTTGGCTCGTCTTCATCATGAACTTCTTTATATCTTGTTAATCATTAATCTAACAAATATCATATTTTAATTTAGCAGCTGCTTTGCTATTAACTGGTTTTGATTATCTTGGCTGAACGCAAACGCAAACCAACACCCCGTTCGGATGTCGACATTAAAAAAAAACAACACGCCCCGCTTTCTCTCACTCACTCATTCTTATGAATTCAAATTACTATCGTGTACACATATTTAATTATAGGGTTAACGAGCTCTTTAGTAAAATTTGTTTTGCACTTCCCTGTATCTGTAGACTAGAAGTTCTAGAAGAGGTTTCACATGTTGAGGCCTTAAGTTGGTTTGGTTACGTTTTTTGATATTATCACTGACTCTACTGCATAATTTTGAAAACAATTACTGCTCACTGTTTGGCTCACTTCTAATTATCACATAATGATATTTTAACTACATTTTGTACTGTTTTAAAACACTTTGCCGGTATAAATTGCCGGCGGCCTGTAACAAGTTGTTACTGCTGCTGCTGTTGTGTGTCGACTGGGGCGAAAATTATGCAAATTCTACGTATGTGTGAGTGAGCACACGTCATCGTTCTTTTGTCTCTGGTTATATAATAGCCTGGTTTGTTACGTATTTTCATAACGTCATAGTGGTTTTAATGACGTTTTGAGCTGTTGGCCAATGAAACATGAATATGAAGCGCCGTTCTTAGTGGCGGTAACCATTATAAGTCTTTTTAGCTGCACGTCCACTGCTGTCCTTGAGATTATTTTGTCGTCTCGGAACTACGTCGTTGTCAGCAAAACAAAGGGAAATTATGTAACCCATAGAAATGATTTTAAAACATCGGAATACAATAGTTTGTTACCTCGCATACCATATTTTTATATCAGGCTTTTTTGTACTGTCACAAAACCCCCTCAATGAAAGGTTTTGTGTCGAGACACAAAAACTTTCATTGACTCATTCACACTTCTCTAAAAGGATCAGCTCAGATATGGAGCCACAACCCCCTGTAGTATTACAAAAAAATATAGATTCAACCACTTACCCTTGGTCCAATGATGAGGTTCGCACCTTCTGACCTTACTGGACTTCTCCAGAGAGATCCCTACACCATAAGGCCATGAGGCACTTTACGCTCCTGTTCTGACGCACCGGCCAGCTCAGTACCGCGGTCACCACACCATAAAACTCTGAAACATTCAATACAAAATTTTTTTAAAATAGTGGCTTTCCTTATATCCATATCCATAACTGATATGTTTCCTCTTAGCACGTTGGTTTGCGTTTTGGGGCATTGGTTTGCCTAATTCTACAAACTTCAAACAATGTATATCAAGAATTAAGATAGTAAATTACTTCTCCTTTTAACACTCCGGTATCTGGTACACCCTTCGGACTTCTATCAACTATCTTCACACTCTTAATCACATGAAACAATTGCTCTTAACCTAGAGAAACAATTCATTTAACTGCTTTAGCAACAACCATTAACCCTAATAATTTACTTCTTATAATCTTACAATATCTATATCATGGCAGACAACTTAAAAGTTTTATAATTCCTTTACTACTTTTTCTTACATTTAACCTTCTTTATAGCAGAATCATTTCTAGAGAATGGACAAACTTTACAAAATTTCAATCTTATAATCGTTACTATCTTGGTAGTAACCTCCTATCCACACACTCTATTGTTGATATAATGGAACACAATAAAACATTGTACATCATAAGCATTCAACACTAACATTGAACAATTCACAAATAAACAATTTACATAACTTGTAGCAAAATTTTATAACATTTTTCCTATCAACAATTCTCTATTCAACTTTTAATATTTAACATTCATTTAGATTCTATACAAAATTTCACATTTATCATTTACCTTTCCATTTACCTTACCTTTCTACTATGAATTTTCCCTTTCTAATCCTTCTCATCCTTAACTAGTTTGGGTGACTCTCTATCATTCATTTTTCTCTATCTCTTATTTTGGCATTTGTCAATCTAACCTTACTCACCTCTTTTTTCCACTAACAACCGCTTCTAACCATTTACATATAATATGACACCAATATCTCAATAACAACCCCCTTCACAAATCCCATTTAAAACCTCTGGCACCGCTCATTTTTGTACTAGTATGTGTGTATTCCCTCTAACCAACTCATTCCCTTATCGGTTTCTGACCCTTTCAGATAACCCTTTCCGGCGCTAAACGGTCCCTTCCTGTCTCAACATCTCTCGTTGGACTCCTACACCAATACCCTTATTACAAAATATCACCATCAACAACAAATATAATTACCACTCACATTACTCACCTCTACATATAATCCCTACCTACTGTGTCCCTAAAATATCTAACACCTCTTTATATTTTATCAGCATCTCAACACTTTATTTTTCCTAACTCCCAATAACTTTATTCAACTAACTCCAATGCCCTGATTTATCCTTATTCCCAAACTCTTTACAACATTTCACATTAATATACCATTAGAAATTCATCACTTATCTACTAACAACAATACCTCTCACTAACCAAACCTATAACATGCTTAATCATTTACTAACCCTTTAGAATCTAAATTCCATAATATCCTTTCAAAATCATTATTAAACTTCTTTTACTTATTTAAAATTCTACAATAGTTTACACACAAAACATACATAGAATACACAATAGCAAAATTACACAAATACATAGACATCAATACACAAAAATATACAATTCACATAATCATTAAATCATTTACCATAATCAGTCCTGATCAGTCCATTTAAAAAAAAAAACACTGGTCACATAATTAAATGTTTATAACACAATAAACAATACACAACTACCCCATATCGTCGAACAATAGTCTTATCTTATATCTATATACATTGTTTATTATTGAATCTCTTACATTAACATCATAAATGCATCTACTATTCAAATTTTCATTATTTTCCACAAACTCATTTAATCTGTCATGATTGGTCATTGTCCTGTCACCTCCAGTATAATTCGTCACCACTAGGTATGTTATAAAGTCATTATTTTCATTATCATCTCCTACGACTGCTATATCCGCTTCATTACAAGGTAAGTACTTATTATTTTTATTATATATCATCTCTACTCCTAACCTTCCCATAAACTCTTCATAATCTCTGCTTATCTTAAAAATTTCTACCTCCCTCTTTCTCTCACAATATCTCTCACTATCATACCATCTCTCTCTCTTAAAACATCTCTCATAATAACTCTCCCAACAACATTTCTCTCTCTCAATATATTTCTCTTTATCATACCATCTCTCTCTCTTTAACCCTTCAACACACACTATCATTCCATTATCATTATATTCAATTCCCCATAAAATTTCATTTATACTACCAACCTCCACACTATTATCACCTATTACTATATCTTTATTTATTTTATCGTAATTTTCTACCCCACTTACCTTGTCTTTATTTTCATTCAATTTATCTGATTCTCTACTATTCTCTACCCCCATTTTACTCTCGTAATTTTCATCTACTTTATTCTTTTGTCTATCCAACTTCTCATTAACTAATGCAACTATTTTCTCTTCCGTTTTATCGAAACGTGCGTGCATTTCATCAACTCGTTTATCAAAATTAAAATTTTGTTTTTCGATTTCGTTTTTTAATTCTTCACATTTTATATTAAAATTATTGTTCTGCATATTGAAAAGCATTTGCATCATTTTCATAATTTCATTATTCTCAGCCCTATTATTTGGGATTGGTGTTGAGTGCACTATTTCTTCACTCATAACTACTGATTCCGTCATGCTTATTTGACTATTATTTATACTATCAATTGTGTTCAATAAAGAATTATTTTCTTTATTCTCTGCCATTATGAAATTTGTTAATGGTTTGTCGCTTTATCTTATCGTTATCATCTACTTTACAACCGTATTCTCACTTTCAATGTCCACTCCGCCGCAATTCAGGCTTATTATATAAAATCTATTAATGTATTTTATATAGTCACCAGTTCGGGCCCATTTGTAATTACTCACTAATTATAATGTCCCTGTTCGGGCGCCATTTGTAATTAGTCACTTTTTACGTCCCAGTGAGGGCGTCATTTGTAATTAGTCATAATTAATTATGTCCCTAGTTCTGGGCGGCATTTGTAATTATTCACTTTTTTATTTTAAATAAATATAAATGTATTTGTCATATGAACTATCTAACAACTTGTATTTGGGTTTGTTTACCTTAATCGAATAAAGCACGTGTGTCGCGTCTACCACAATTATGGTATCCACCATAATTATAGCATCTGCTTATTTCAATCTCGTTACATGAATTTTTATTACCTAAGGGATCCAGGATTCTGCTCAGCGTGAATGCCGGCAGAGACAGGCATTGAAATGAGAATACGTTCAGTATAAACATTAATCATGAATATTGTTTTATTCCATAAATGCTATAAGCGTGTACACCGGACAAAATCAACATGGCGGCCATTAAAGTTGGCTCGTCTTCATCATGAACTTCTTTATATCTTGTTAATCATTAATCTAACAAATATCATATTTTAATTTAGCAGCTGCTTTGCTATTAACTGGTTTTGATTATCTTGGCTGAACGCAAACGCAAACCAACACCCCGTTCGGATGTCGACATTAAAAAAAAACAACACGCCCCGCTTTCTCTCACTCACTCATTCTTATGAATTCAAATTACTATCGTGTACACATATTTAATTATAGGGTTAACGAGCTCTTTAGTAAAATTTGTTTTGCACTTCCCTGTATCTGTAGACTAGAAGTTCTAGAAGAGGTTTCACATGTTGAGGCCTTAAGTTGGTTTGGTTACGTTTTTTGATATTATCACTGACTCTACTGCATAATTTTGAAAACAATTACTGCTCACTGTTTGGCTCACTTCTAATTATCACATAATGATATTTTAACTACATTTTGTACTGTTTTAAAACACTTTGCCGGTATAAATTGCCGGCGGCCTGTAACAAGTTGTTACTGCTGCTGCTGTTGTGTGTCGACTGGGGCGAAAATTATGCAAATTCTACGTATGTGTGAGTGAGCACACGTCATCGTTCTTTTGTCTCTGGTTATATAATAGCCTGGTTTGTTACGTATTTTCATAACGTCATAGTGGTTTTAATGACGTTTTGAGCTGTTGGCCAATGAAACATGAATATGAAGCGCCGTTCTTAGTGGCGGTAACCATTATAAGTCTTTTTAGCTGCACGTCCACTGCTGTCCTTGAGATTATTTTGTCGTCTCGGAACTACGTCGTTGTCAGCAAAACAAAGGGAAATTATGTAACCCATAGAAATGATTTTAAAACATCGGAATACAATAGTTTGTTACCTCGCATACCATATTTTTATATCAGGCTTTTTTGTACTGTCACAATGCTACTGGTACAATATTCTGAACCGGAGTAAATAACTCAGTAATCTCACTGTCACGTCTACACACTATGTTATGTTACGTATATTAACACCATGATTACAACATATTTGAATCTATATGATCATCTCCAGGTGTTACTAAAATAAGCCTAACTTTTATTAAAAGTTTGAAATACATAGGATCTTCATATATATAAAAAAAATCACAAAAAACTGAGTGTCACAAAAGACACTTGATAACCTACCATCAAAAATAAGGTTAAAGATCATATGACATAACACTGTGATGATGGAATGACCTCATTAAATACTGCATAGCCAATTATACAGTACCAACAGTATACAAAGTGTAAAAGATTGCTGAAAAATATTGGTTTGTTAGATGCTTTGTGACCTTTGAATGTAATAATTATTGGTTAATCACTGTAAAAAGGTACCGCAGCCTTATGAATCCCACAGAATTAAAGACTACTAATATTTGCTCTACTGTCTAAAAAAAAGTATTTAGCAGAAATATTTAGTATATGTTCGTTACAGCTTCCTATAAAATATAATCTGCTCTTTTATATAACACACATGTTGATTCACAGGGCACTCATACTAGGCTATTTCAATACTATACTTGTGAGTGAAAGGGAAAATAGAGAGACTGGCTGCAAGGAGAAACATGCACACACACACACACACACACACACTTAAAATTTATTAAATTCATGTTTGGATTTGAAATTATTTTAAAGCTGACTCATCATTGTATATTAGAGAACTCCCAAACCCTGTCTAAAGTAACATTATGAATATTGTGTAATGGGGCAATACTGAGTAGGTGTCATTTTATTCAATAATATTGTGAAATAAATATATAAAGTGTTGTAAAAGTGAATGTAACTAGTTGAAGGGTGGTCTGCAGCAACGGTGATTCATATTTATTCTGGCCTAAGACATTAACTGTGTGACGATGTCAACAACCAATCGCATATCTAACATCATTTTGTGACCATATATGGCATAACACATCATATTATATTTATGCCCGTCACTCAACAATGACGTGAACCACACACAAAACAGGATGATGTGTGTAGCGTGACAGATGTATGCATAATATTGAATGGCAATTGATCATTAGAATAATGAAGTTATAATATTTAAAGTTGGAAGAAAGCATTAAGTTTAATATAAATAGATTAATTCATAGCAACTGTGGAAAGAAATCATTATTATAAAGAAAATACAAGTTCAAGTAAAAGGAGTTACTAGTGATGAGTCATCCAAGACCAGTCTCATAACCAAAGGTTTTCAAGGTATAACCCAGGAAGGTAAAATAGTAAATAACAAAGCAGTACACAATATGACCAAACCCACAACGAGGGAGAATAAATAGAAGAGAAACCCTAAAATAAGCCAAGATCAACCAATACAGGTTGTGTATTTCTGTAATAAAGAAGAAGATGGAGAAGATCCCAAGAAACCTGATGGCAACAAGAAGAAGATGGAGAAGATACCAGTCCCAGAAGGCAGGAGAAAAGAAGACTGAAGAAAGAAGAAGAGGGCAGCATCCTGAAGAAGATGTCATGCTCTTATAAAAGACACCCAAATCCCTATATCCCCAAAATAAATATCTAAAAACAAAAGTATAACGAAATAAAAACCACATGTATATAAATTTAAGAGAGAGGAGTGTATAAAGTAAAAGTTTCCTGTGAACTAAGATGAAACAATAATATAGTACCCATGGAACAAATCTCCATTGAAAAAACGCTAACCAATTTATTATGTTAATAAGACTATACGACCATTTAGCATTAACATAATATATAAGTGAAAGTGAACCAGTGATAGTTTTGGGTATTATAAAAAATGAACCTTGTGTTTCATTCTTGGCAATCACAAACATTGGATGCAATGAAATATGCATTTTTCAATGACTTAAAATATGTACTGTGACAATATGTTGTTCATAAGACATGAATCTGTTTAAAATAACATTTTGTTTTACATGAAAAAAGAAAAACAGATTTCCTAGTGCTTTGTGAACGGTTCATACTATTTATTTGTTAATGACAGGGTACAATTCCCCAAAGACAAGGTATAAAAGACTGTATAAAAACTGTAGAATCCTACTTATAATAATAGTTAGAAATAAGAATATAAATATAAGGTTTTAATGTATATAGTACAAGAATGTTTAAAAATGTTTTAGATATAAGGCCATTTGTTTGGGTCTGAAACAACTAACATCAGAACTATAAAAATAATTACCACTTGTAAATAGTAGAGAGTAATTAAGATGTTAGTTAGTACAAAACCTTTGTTGTAAACCATATTTCCATGTTGGAAATGGGAATTTTGTTGCAAAATGTCTGATTTGAAGACAACCATTTATTTAAAAAAAAAAATGTTCTTTATTTTGTGTTAACTATTGTTTGTATTGTAACCAATACTAATTGTTTTTGTGTAATTTGAAAACATGTTTAATTTATAATACTATTTGTAAAAAGTCAGAGAGGGTATCACACATCATATATTGTTTGTAAATTATTTTGTAAGAAAAATTGTTAAAAAATCATAGGCCAAAAGAATGGAAACCAAACTTCATCAAAACAGAGAAATTGCTCAATTAAATGCAAATAAACAAAAGGGGTTTAGACAAAATAAACTTGAGATCATGCCATATAATTGCACATACCATTTAGAGAGATTTTAATAAATTATATTCAGAATTATAAATAAAAATAAAATGACTAAACTCAGAAATTTAGACATGGGAGTCATATATTTCAGAATAATGTTTCAGAATACAACTAATTCAATTAATTACCAGAAAATAAGGGAATAGGAACCTTTTAATACAATATAGGATTATTAATATTAAATATAACTGATAAAATGGCTGAATTTATATAATGACAGGAAGTAAAGTTTGATGTTTTGACTTTTCAGAGTAAATCAATCTGAAAGTGAAATTACTATTTTTTGGACAGAAAACACTATAAAATGGCATTATTTAATCTGAAAATAACCAGAATGAACTGAAAGATTAATTTAAATCAAATCTAGTGAATAAAATTGACAAATAACCAAAGTTTAGGCATTCATATAGTGAAAATGTAAAAATGTATACAGGATGTGAAAAATATTTGAACAATGTTAAGGATAATATTATATGGGCTAAGAGTTTAATTGAAACTGAAGGAAACAGTTAGTTAATTATTGGTTTTTGAACGGTTAACATGACATACATTTGGTCAACCTATAATAGACATACCAAGCGAATGTATAGTACGTTATTGTGAAATCGCGAGTGACTTGTGGAATACTTCTAAAAACTATCATATTATAACAGAAACAATCAAGTAACACTCCATAACACAGAACAATATAAATCTACTCTGAAAAACACCACAAAACACTAGAAAACTGTGTAATACATTAACCCAAATTAGTGATGGAATCGGGGAAAGTGTTTGAACTAATAATTATACGAATACACTAAATACAACCCAGAATCACTACACCAGTCACTACACAACATATAACAAGAGATTCGCAGACATCAGAACAGGAATACTACAGGAAAATCTTTTATTTGGAACGTCCAATATACGAATGACATCTCACTAACTTCACGGCGGCCATTTGCTTTGACGATTTCAGTGCCTTCTTCTTGGTTCAGAACAGCTGTTTGGTGAAAACAATTATTATATTTACAATTTATTATTCAATGTCTGTGTTTATTAATAACTATTAATTTGATTGTAACGTTATACTTTTTAAATATTAGCCCGATTTCTCTGATTTTGGTAATAACTGGCTGTTTAAAGAACCCTATATAATTTTTATATCATATACTTGTAACTTTTTTCGATATCCTGAGAATCGATACTAATCGATAAGAGTCAATATTGCTATTACTTAATAAAATATTAATACTTTTCAATACTTAATAGTTCTTTATTTCTTCAATAATACTAATTACCAATAATATAATTCTAATTGATAATCTACAAGGACTTTACCACCCGTAAGTGAAGATAACCTAAAAAATAGAAAGGTAAACAAACATCGATTGGTTTACAGACAGTCTTATGAGTGGTGAGAGATTATTTAAATTATACTAAAACTTTAATAAAAATTTTCAGAAGAGCATTACACTGTTTAAAACTTCACAGCCCTATATTAATTAATTGATCCTAATTAATTAATTAATAAAATTAAAATTTTTTTTTTATTATTTTTTTTTATAAACATAATTTTTTTTTAATTTTCTTCAAAACAATAATTTTTGTTTTGAAACTTTCGGTGAAGCTGAGCATATATATTTCTTCATCAACTTTACGCTACTCGACCGGTCTTGCTACCATTGGGACTCGACCAGCTGGGAAACTTAAGGAAGTGTTTCAGGCCAGTAAGACGTCGAGAGCCACACCAATTAAACATATTACATTGGACTTGATTACATCGGAGTCACATACTCCATAATAATAAGTATATTATCAACACACATCAATATTTATTTAAATTTATTTTATTACAAATTGGCGCACAACTTTAGGGGCTTTAATTAGCGATTGGAAGGCCAATACATTCTGCCCAATCACTAGTTGGAGCTAGGCAACAGCTACAAAGTCAGAGAAAGACAATAAAAAGGGAACAACAACAAGCAAAATGGAAGAACCTACACCAGAAGAAATGGTTGAGATAAGGAAAATGTTCAGGATGATAATGGAACAAATGGAGGAGAGTAACAAGAAAATGGAGGAGAATAGGAAGAAGGACACACAGTCTTTGAAAGAAGATATTAAATCTACGAAGGAAGACTTGAGTAAGAAAATGGATGAGTGCCACGAGTCGTTAATGGAGAAACTGGATGAGTGCCACGAGTCGTTAATGGAGAAACTGGATGAGTGCCACGAGTCGTTAATGGAGAAACTGGATGAGTGCCACAAGTCGACAATGAAGAAGCTGGATGATCAAAATAAAATGCTAGATGACGAGACTAAGAAAATGAGAGAGGACAGATTGAAAAGAGAAGAGTTAAGAAAGGAGAGGACCAAAGAAATAAAAAATGATAGCCAACCAGAACCAGAGGAAGTACCAAATGATAAAATGCAAGAACAAGTAATGGTAGTACCTGGAATTAAAACTAGTGGAAATAAGGAAGATATTAAACCAAGGAAAAAGAGAATGTATCCAAAAAATGTAAAAAAAACTAAGGAAGAGTTGGAGATGATGAATCATGGGTTAATTGATGGCAATAATATCCCAATTACCTATGACAAAGACATAATGAATTCCAGGAATTATAGAAGGAGAATCGAAGTAATTTCAGAAATAATTTACCACAAGACAGTAGTCTACCAATGGGAAAGGACCAGAGGTAAACAGAATACGACATGTGGACAAGATCAATATCAGCGCAGAACTGGACAGTGGATTTCAGAAAGATGGAAATGTGATATCGTACCAGACTGTAATGACGGCACAGGTGAATCACCAGAATGTATTCCATTAGCGTGCCATCTAGGACAGTTCCAGGGTACGGTTAGACTAAAATATATTCCTTCAGAGTGGATATGTGATGGTAAACCAGCTTATGGTGTTTCAGATAAACAAATAATAAGTGATAACCCAGATGAAGATCCTCACATATATTTGTCAGGGAACACAAAACATGGACCAGAGAAGTATTGGTGTATACAATATGATGATAGAGGGAGCCAGCCCAATAATTACGACGGCCCTAACAACCCGCCGCGTAATGACCAGTTTAGCAGTCATTTTAACGGCGTTAGGGATAACAACCCCTATCCATACAATAGAAACAATTTATACCAACATAATAATGTCCCATACAGTCAGAGAAATCCATATCCCAACAATAATGGTGACAAACCTTACCAACCTAACCGAAATTATTATCATGATAAATTTAGTAATAAAAACAATAACAGTAATAATAACCGAGTGTCGCGCCCTAGGGTAAATTTTATAAGAGCAACTGAGATGATGGACCCTGGTTGACACAAATACCACACGACATCAAGAAAAGGGACGGATCGTGATAACCGACTACGGCGAAAAAACAACGTTGAAGGAGACGAAATAAATATCATTGAAAGGAAATGATACGAAGAATAAACATAGAAACAAAACTGGGTTTTATGAGTGAAGACTATTTAAGAAAATGCACATTATAAATAAAAATATGAGCAATGGAACGACATAAAGAAAATCGTCCATCTTCCTGGGTATATAGAAGAAAAGAAAATTTATAAGAAAAGAAAAAGAGAAGATCAACTTACAAAAGTATAAATAATATGGGCCAGTGTAGAGTACAATATATAACCATATGTTGTGGTAAATGATAAGCATAACAATACATATGAGTTGAAGGAAATCGTTTCAGGAAGAATCAAAGGAGTGTACAATCAAGCTTCTATGAAGAAATATTATGAAGAATGAGTTGTGAGTTTTAGAATTTTGAATTTATTTTAAAAAAATTCAAAAATAATGTAAGTACATCTTACAACCTAATATTTTGAGAAGAACATTCTGGAGAATTAAAAGAAAAAGAATTTTTAATAATTTGAAAAAATTCAAAAATAAGTAAAAACAACCTACAACCTAATAATTTTGGAACAAACTTTATGGAAGAAAGAAAAAGAAAGACTTTTGAATTGAAATATAATTATAAAAATTTAAAATTTAGTAAGAACATCTTACTACCACTGATAATTTTGAACAAACTTTATGAAAGAATTAAGAAGAAAGGAATTTTGAAGTTATTTATAAAAATTTAAAATTGAGTAAGTACTTCTTACTACAACCTGATAATTTAGAACAAAACTTTATGGAAGAAAGAGAAAGAGAGAGAATTTTGAACTTAATTTTAAAAAAATTTTAAATTAAGCAAGCACAGCTTACTACCACTGAATTTTGAGAAAAACTTTATGGAAGAATTAAGAAGAAAGGAATTTTGAAGTTAATATACAAAAAATTTAAAAATAAAGTAAGACCAACTTACTATAACTAAGTTTATGAGAAAACTTTATGGTAAATAATTAAGAAGAATTTGAATTTGGAGAAATACCAAAACATTCAGAAATAATAGTAAGATAACAGTACTATAAACAATTCTGAATGAAACAATTCTGGGAATAAATGAATTAAACAGAATTTGAATGTTGATAGAACGTCAGAACTTTGAAACAAGATAAGATCAACATATTACAAGGATTTATGAGAAATATTTTTCAATTAAATAAAAAGAATAGTTTGAATTTTACATTAAAACTAACCAAGTTCCAAAAAATAATTATGTGTCAATTATGATTGAATTGAGAAGAAAATAAAGTGGTTAATTCAGAAAAGTGAATTAACTTTAATCCAGAATAAATGCTAGACATTCACAATAGCATTTGAAGGAGTAGAGAAGAATAACAAAAAAGAGTGTAATATGCCAGAGAAGGAAAAAATTTGGAAGCAAAGAGACTAATTACCTATGAAACGATAATAAAAACAGTTAATTAAGAGCAAAGAAGAACAACTCATACCAAACATATGGAGAAGATGATTTTGAACCAATGATAATAATAAGACCTATATGAAATGCAAAGAGAATAAATACCACATGAAATATAATATAAATGAATTAATGTTAATGAATGCGAAGGCAGATTAATAACTTTCTAAGAGAAAGGAAAGAACCAAAATGTTTAAATAAAATGATCAATATAACAACCTGTATATCTAATGTAAAGGTACAATGTTAAAAAATTAAATATAATATATTAAGACCATTCAAATAATGAATACGAAAGACTATTTATAAAGACCTTGCTAATACTATGAATAACCAGAAGAAAGTATAAAGAGAATTCAGATGGAGAAGAAAGAGAGTTACACTGTAAACAGTAACCAGAATTATTAAAAGAAAGGTTTTCAACCATAATTAAATTAAATATATCAGACAAGTTAAGAGTTTTGAAAAAATATATATGTAATGAGTATAATAATGATTATGAAGATTTATTAAGATAGAAAATGTGAGATAATCTGAGAGACTACGAAGTGGAGAATCCAAAGATATTTTTATTAGTCGAAAATGAGACTACTTTTTATTTATTTATTCGATGACTGACTGAAGATAATTCCAGCAGCATTATGTTTTTGAGCAGGGATGGATATGCCCCTGTACTCAATTTATAGAAGTGGTGTATGGCCAGCAGAGAAGTAGCGTACAGTGCCCCTCTGATCTGCCCCAGCCCACGTGATAGGGAATGTTAGGGAATTAATATCCCAAGGATACAACACGAAGTTGATATAGAAAGAAAATGTATTACAATTATAATATATCTCAGAAGACACTAACTATCCGAAAAGGATCAGTAGTAAGACAAGTAACCATATATATAAAATTAATAAAACTCTAATTATAAAAAAGTCGATATAAAGATGGAGAAGAAAATGAATTATAAGAAATGATGAAATTATCATAAGAAATTATTTCATCCATAAACATGTCTGAAATAATTACTTCTGGAGGGGAGCAATCTGTAGCGTGACAGATGTATGCATAATATTGAATGGCAATTGATCATTAGAATAATGAAGTTATAATATTTAAAGTTGGAAGAAAGCATTAAGTTTAATATAAATAGATTAATTCATAGCAACTGTGGAAAGAAATCATTATTATAAAGAAAATACAAGTTCAAGTAAAAGGAGTTACTAGTGATGAGTCATCCAAGACCAGTCTCATAACCAAAGGTTTTCAAGGTATAACCCAGGAAGGTAAAATAGTAAATAACAAAGCAGTACACAATATGACCAAACCCACAACGAGGGAGAATAAATAGAAGAGAAACCCTAAAATAAGCCAAGATCAACCAATACAGGTTGTGTATTTCTGTAATAAAGAAGAAGATGGAGAAGATCCCAAGAAACCTGATGGCAACAAGAAGAAGATGGAGAAGATACCAGTCCCAGAAGGCAGGAGAAAAGAAGACTGAAGAAAGAAGAAGAGGGCAGCATCCTGAAGAAGATGTCATGCTCTTATAAAAGACACCCAAATCCCTATATCCCCAAAATAAATATCTAAAAACAAAAGTATAACGAAATAAAAACCACATGTATATAAATTTAAGAGAGAGGAGTGTATAAAGTAAAAGTTTCCTGTGAACTAAGATGAAACAATAATATAGTACCCATGGAACAAATCTCCATTGAAAAAACGCTAACCAATTTATTATGTTAATAAGACTATACGACCATTTAGCATTAACATAATATATAAGTGAAAGTGAACCAGTGATAGTTTTGGGTATTATAAAAAATGAACCTTGTGTTTCATTCTTGGCAATCACAAACATTGGATGCAATGAAATATGCATTTTTCAATGACTTAAAATATGTACTGTGACAATATGTTGTTCATAAGACATGAATCTGTTTAAAATAACATTTTGTTTTACATGAAAAAAGAAAAACAGATTTCCTAGTGCTTTGTGAACGGTTCATACTATTTATTTGTTAATGACAGGGTACAATTCCCCAAAGACAAGGTATAAAAGACTGTATAAAAACTGTAGAATCCTACTTATAATAATAGTTAGAAATAAGAATATAAATATAAGGTTTTAATGTATATAGTACAAGAATGTTTAAAAATGTTTTAGATATAAGGCCATTTGTTTGGGTCTGAAACAACTAACATCAGAACTATAAAAATAATTACCACTTGTAAATAGTAGAGAGTAATTAAGATGTTAGTTAGTACAAAACCTTTGTTGTAAACCATATTTCCATGTTGGAAATGGGAATTTTGTTGCAAAATGTCTGATTTGAAGACAACCATTTATTTAAAAAAAAAAATGTTCTTTATTTTGTGTTAACTATTGTTTGTATTGTAACCAATACTAATTGTTTTTGTGTAATTTGAAAACATGTTTAATTTATAATACTATTTGTAAAAAGTCAGAGAGGGTATCACACATCATATATTGTTTGTAAATTATTTTGTAAGAAAAATTGTTAAAAAATCATAGGCCAAAAGAATGGAAACCAAACTTCATCAAAACAGAGAAATTGCTCAATTAAATGCAAATAAACAAAAGGGGTTTAGACAAAATAAACTTGAGATCATGCCATATAATTGCACATACCATTTAGAGAGATTTTAATAAATTATATTCAGAATTATAAATAAAAATAAAATGACTAAACTCAGAAATTTAGACATGGGAGTCATATATTTCAGAATAATGTTTCAGAATACAACTAATTCAATTAATTACCAGAAAATAAGGGAATAGGAACCTTTTAATACAATATAGGATTATTAATATTAAATATAACTGATAAAATGGCTGAATTTATATAATGACAGGAAGTAAAGTTTGATGTTTTGACTTTTCAGAGTAAATCAATCTGAAAGTGAAATTACTATTTTTTGGACAGAAAACACTATAAAATGGCATTATTTAATCTGAAAATAACCAGAATGAACTGAAAGATTAATTTAAATCAAATCTAGTGAATAAAATTGACAAATAACCAAAGTTTAGGCATTCATATAGTGAAAATGTAAAAATGTATACAGGATGTGAAAAATATTTGAACAATGTTAAGGATAATATTATATGGGCTAAGAGTTTAATTGAAACTGAAGGAAACAGTTAGTTAATTATTGGTTTTTGAACGGTTAACATGACATACATTTGGTCAACCTATAATAGACATACCAAGCGAATGTATAGTACGTTATTGTGAAATCGCGAGTGACTTGTGGAATACTTCTAAAAACTATCATATTATAACAGAAACAATCAAGTAACACTCCATAACACAGAACAATATAAATCTACTCTGAAAAACACCACAAAACACTAGAAAACTGTGTAATACATTAACCCAAATTAGTGATGGAATCGGGGAAAGTGTTTGAACTAATAATTATACGAATACACTAAATACAACCCAGAATCACTACACCAGTCACTACACAACATATAACAAGAGATTCGCAGACATCAGAACAGGAATACTACAGGAAAATCTTTTATTTGGAACGTCCAATATACGAATGACATCTCACTAACTTCACGGCGGCCATTTGCTTTGACGATTTCAGTGCCTTCTTCTTGGTTCAGAACAGCTGTTTGGTGAAAACAATTATTATATTTACAATTTATTATTCAATGTCTGTGTTTATTAATAACTATTAATTTGATTGTAACGTTATACTTTTTAAATATTAGCCCGATTTCTCTGATTTTGGTAATAACTGGCTGTTTAAAGAACCCTATATAATTTTTATATCATATACTTGTAACTTTTTTCGATATCCTGAGAATCGATACTAATCGATAAGAGTCAATATTGCTATTACTTAATAAAATATTAATACTTTTCAATACTTAATAGTTCTTTATTTCTTCAATAATACTAATTACCAATAATATAATTCTAATTGATAATCTACAAGGACTTTACCACCCGTAAGTGAAGATAACCTAAAAAATAGAAAGGTAAACAAACATCGATTGGTTTACAGACAGTCTTATGAGTGGTGAGAGATTATTTAAATTATACTAAAACTTTAATAAAAATTTTCAGAAGAGCATTACACTGTTTAAAACTTCACAGCCCTATATTAATTAATTGATCCTAATTAATTAATTAATAAAATTAAAATTTTTTTTTTATTATTTTTTTTTATAAACATAATTTTTTTTTAATTTTCTTCAAAACAATAATTTTTGTTTTGAAACTTTCGGTGAAGCTGAGCATATATATTTCTTCATCAACTTTACGCTACTCGACCGGTCTTGCTACCATTGGGACTCGACCAGCTGGGAAACTTAAGGAAGTGTTTCAGGCCAGTAAGACGTCGAGAGCCACACCAATTAAACATATTACATTGGACTTGATTACATCGGAGTCACATACTCCATAATAATAAGTATATTATCAACACACATCAATATTTATTTAAATTTATTTTATTACATGTGTCATAAAGAACAGTAAATAATGCATATGTTTGAGACAATTATGTTACGACGACGAAAATTCAAATAGCCGAGAGCGGCGAATAATTGGTTAGCTGTGGCGCTTGCATCCGGCATCTCGCAGCTCTTAGAACCCGGACCGTGCCGCAGCCAGACGTTAAAAAGTCTGGTTGTGCAGTTTTAAAACTTTAGTTCATCGAAAGTCGGAAATCACATATTAATTACTAGCAGGATGGCAGAGGATAGTCACCAGAGCCAGTGAGAACAACAGATACGTCGTGGGAGTATATTTCGGCCCAGCAATTGGAAAACAACAGATTCCATTTACACACGGCGTAGATGAAGTGTTTGTAATCCATTATGTTCACATTCAGCTAAGTGTTTGTAAAAATATACAGGTACCTGTTAAAATACCACTAATAGAAATTGATTGCCCCTGAATGATTAAGCGCTATAAAAATAAATAAATAAAAGAAATGGAATTATAATTATCTAATTTGGGAGAGAGTGAAAGTAATGGAATGCACGAGGTACTGGTAAATCTAAGTTGTGAATGAGTGAGTGAAGTAAGATTTTAAGTCACAACTGAATTAACAGTAATGTATTAGAGAAATGATTAATAATGTTTCAGAAGAAAATAGTGCATTAAAACAAATTTTTCCATAATCAAAATGTGTTGTGCAATCTGTTTGCTCGCGCGCCTATTGCGTTCGTGATCACTGTAGCCAAAGTTTTGCATAAACGAACCGTGGAATTTCTGAGGGGAGATTTTAAAAAGTCAGATGCGTTATTTGGGTTGAGTGTCATCCACAAACTCTCTGGCGACTCTGGGCTCTTCTGAAGGTAAGTAGGTGAGTTATATATGCATTTTATGCATTACTGAACATAAAAAAAAAATTAACGGAGGAAAGTTTGTTTACAATTGTGTAATATATTAAATGATACTGTGATCGGTATTCTTAAAATTATTTGTCATATTATTAAAACTATTAGAATAATATGTGGCTTAAGTATATAGGTTCTGTTACTCACGTGTATTTACATTTTCCACAACTGATGTACAACTTATGTATATTTATGGACACTATAATATATAGAATACACTAGAACTGTCTATATCAATGTACTATATAATGATAAATTAGTCCTAAAAGATTCTAGAATGGATTGGCCGCAACTATACTAGTGACACATGTTGGTGAATGATGTCATTACTGACCATTTATATAGAACAGCAAGAGAAGGAGGATAAATTAGTCCTAAAAGATTCTAGAATGGATTGGCTGCAACTATACTAGTGACACATGTTGGTGAATGATGTCATTACTGACCATTTATATAGAACAGCAAGAGAAGGAGGAAAGTTAGTTCAGATTCAGAGTTCAGTGAGCTGAATTACAGAATTAGTGCAAGTGTTTGATACCACATTTGTGTGTTATATTTATATTATATTTTTGTGTTATCTTTTTGCTTGTATAAATTACGACTGTGTTAATAATCAATATCACAGTTGCACTGAAATTGTATTTTCAGTGTTGTATGTTTATTTGTGAAAAGTTATTTGAGATATCTGTAAATAAGCAAGTGTCGACCGTTATATGAATGTTTTATTTAAATTGCTGCTAGTAGATAGACATCATTCACTAGATTTAACACAGTTACCAGCTGATATTTACCTTCAAATCCACGTGAATAATTGTATTCATGATACTGATGACTATGCTTCCTGGTACCCTTCTCCTCGTCACAGTATAGACCATACTGCTTACGTTTCTCTACATCTGTTAGTATAGCCAACGCATTGCCAATTGCTGCAACACAAAACCAAACACCTAACTGTCATAAAGCCATACTCGTACACAATTTTCTGGGGTAAAACTGTCTATACTCTGATTAGGCATTGTCAATGAAATAATTAACATAAAAAATTCATGCCACGGATGATGCTCAATTACTGCACAGACAAAAATTTGGCAAAATAAATACCAAAAATACATCACATGGGAAAACTATGTACACGGGTTATTCAAAAATTAACATCTGAGTGGCTACTAAAAAAAGTAATTATCCAATTCACAAAATAACAGTTTACTATGGCACAAATATGAGGGCATTTTTTTGCATTACAAACCACCTTAGCGGGCAAGTGGATTATAGCTTAACCTTTTCAGTGCCACGGACTGATCACATCGACTCAGCGGTACATGCTAAAAGTGCTAGTGACTCAATTGGCTGCCAAGGTTCTCGATGTTGTAGTTCAATTCTTGGATTTCGTTGTCCATGACGTGTCCATTACTTAACTAATCCATTACTTTAGTTGTAGTTCAGTTATATGCTAACGGATGGTGTTGATTTCTATACCATTAGGAAGAGGCATTATTAGTTTATACACCATGAAAAGTTTACCTTCTTTGTCCAAGAGGCTTCTGTTTAACATGAAACTGTTTATGTTTACATTTTTGTGAGTTGTGTTTAGTAATACTTACTTCAGTAATTCAGCAGTACATTTATTTCAGTAATAGTTATTCAAAAATAAGTGTCTTTTTACAAGGAGATGAAATTGAAAGATTAATTAACTGCAGTGACAGTGAAAGTGATTTAACGAGTGACAATAGTTTTGGTGACAATGAACTGGAAAAGAGTACCTGTGATAATTATAACCTGTAAACACGTTGACCTTAATTAAAAATTTGTAAGTTTGTGAGTAATATTTATAACTTGTATACGGATTTCTTAGGAAAATTACAGACTTTATGAATTTGGAGTTTTCTAGTGTTATAGCCACTGACTTTTTTCAGCTTTTCTGTGTTAAGTTTACAAATTTGTAATTTGTGTGAAGCAAAATTTATATAAAATTAAAAAAAATAAATGTATAAAAGACTAATGAAGAAATAAGTTTATCATGTGAATTATACATTTGTGTTTTACAGGTAAGTTAAAAATTTCATTAATTTATCTTTAATATTAAATTTTTATTGAATTTTAAGTAAATGCATGTTTGTATTATAAGAAATCAGCTTGGCAGTTTAGAAGTACCTGACAGAGAACCTGTCAGCACTGAAAGAGTTAATGACATGTTCACTGTTAGGAGCACACATCAAGAAGAAAAGGAAAAAATTAACCAGCACATATGAACAAAAGTTGCATGTTTTTACATGAAACTCATGTTTATGGGCAAGAATTAGTAGCACTCTGCATAAGGTGAAACAAATTATTTAAATACGCTGCTTTAAGAAAAGTGTCTCTTAAATACTGCCCAGTACTAAAGTCTATTGTCGTTTGTTTAAAAATGCTGGCACCAGGGTGTCCAGCCACTCCAAGTTAGTGATCCTGTAGGGTGATATTCCAAAAATATCCTGCTCGTGTCATGAAAATATGAACGGATCATGTAAATCTTTTGCGTGAGCCACACACTTAATTATCAAAATACACCTCTGATGTTACAGGGACCCCCAAGTCTACAAACTGAATTGGCAAAATTCCTTTGCAGTCCCCAAAGGTTCTAAAGTTCCTCAGTTTTCAGGTTGAAGGAATTTGTAATTAATTTTTTTGAGATGTGCGGTGAAAACATAAAAAATATGTACCGTTTGAACTGTTCCTTAGCCTCCATATACCATTTAACTTTATCAGTAAAATGAGAGATTTCAAGTTTAACTTACTAAGTTTTCTTAATATTTTATTTTCACTTAATATTTACAAATTTCACTTACTATTTCACCAGAATCCATCAATTAACTTGAACTTTTTAATTTTAATTTTCCTTATTATTTATTTTTTCTATTTTATTTTGTAATCTTTTTAAAAATCATGTTTAACTGTTATTCATTTTGTAATAATAAATAATTTTCACTCAGCGGTTTCACAGTTTCCTATTTAGGGTAAGGAGGGGTAATTATGACCACGGGGTAATTGTGACCGGTGCCACTTTTGACAAAACTGTCAGTGGTAAAATCTTTTCTAAACCTTAGACATTTAGCTCATAATGTATTTTTTCATTCCAGGTAACCTTCTTGTCAGTCTGAACCTGTTATAACATTACAATTATTGTGCAATCAAAAGCCTTCCAATATTTTTGAAAAACCGATTTCACAGTTTAAAATTTAAAGTTTTTTGGCTTCCAGGGAAAATTTTTCAGGTGAGCAAACTCATAATTAAAAGTATGTTAGTAATATATTAATGCATCTCTGACAGGTTTTTACTCTTGTTAACAAAGTTAAATGTCTTTAAATGTACGGTCATAATTACCCCACAGTTTTTCAAAAAGTGGGGTAATTCTGACCATGCTTTAGGGACATTTGAAAAACAGAAGTAACCTATTACAAAATGTTTATTATATATTTTGTTCCAGAATGCCAAGATCATACAAAAAAAAAGAAGCCACCCCCATCTTATTCCATCTCAGAGCTGCAGGAAGCAGTCGAAATGGTTAAGGAACACAAAATGAGTCAGAGGGAAGCCGCCAAACGATTTCGAATTCCAAAATCAGTGATTCAGCTGAGAGTCAGCGGTACAGTGGATATGACTCATCAGGGAGCTGGGCGGCCCAGAACACTCACAGATGAAGAAGAGAATGACATATGTGAATGCCTACTCGCAAGGGCGAAATTCGGGTATCCATGTGATAGAGCTGAGCTCAGGAACCTTGTTGGGGAGTACATCAAAGCAAATGATGTAAAAAATGTCTTCACAGATGGTATACCAGGTGAAGACTGGTACTTAGGGTTCATGAAAAGACACCCACGGCTGTCTTTGAAAAAGCCAGAACTTCTTCAGGCATCTAGAAAAACAAACACAGCACCTGAAGTTGTTTATGATTTTTATGAAAAGATGCAAACTTTGTATCAGGAAAAAGACCTTTTAAGTCCCAACAAAGCAGCTTTTGTTTTCAACACTGATGAAACAGGATTTAGAAGTGATCCATCTCGCCTTCGTGGCACTGGCGAAAAGGGAAAATTCCTTTCTAGGGTTTCTGGAGGGTCTGGCCGGGAATCAACAATTGTATTAGCATGTGTGTCAGCTAGTGGAGCAGTGATGCCCCCTGCGATTGTATTTAAAGGAGCTACTACTGTTCAGCCACGGTGGGTGTCTGAGAAAGCATACCCAGGCACACACTATGCCGTATCAAATAGTGGTTGGATGGAAGGGCCAATATTCTTCAACTGGTTCAACAATGCTTTTCTTCCATATACTGCAAAAGTGCGAGAAGAAAAACAACTACCGGATCAAGAAGTTGTTTTAATTTTTGATGGCCATGCTAGTCATATTACTCTACAGTTGTGTAAGTTGGCTATGGTAAACAAAGTAACGCTAGTTCGTCTTCCAAGTCACCTCACTGACAAACTGCAACCACTCGATAAATGTGTATTTGGACCTGTCAAGACAAGTTGGGAAAAGCAACTTGTTGAGTATGGTAAATCTCAAATGGGCCAAAGCCATCAAAGACTGGCAAAAAAGCAGTTCGGTGAACTTTTAGGGGAGGTTTGGCGTGTTTCGATGACTTCAGCCAACATTATTGTGGGCTTCAGAAGCACAGGAATATTTCCATTAAATTCAAACCTCTTTCCTGAAAATGAAATTGATCCAATTGATTTGAGAAATTACAAGACAAAGAAAAATGAAGAAAAGAAGAAAAAAGAGGAAGAAGAAAGTAAAAGCCAAGGATCAAACCAACTTTCAATTAGTTCAACTCCACTAAATTCACCTGAAACACACCCCTCAACATCACAAGCAGCAACACCCACACAGAACATACATAGTACAACCACTAATTCAGATATTGAGTTAAACCTACAAGAGCAGACTATACCACAAGCAGGCCTAGTGTCACCAGCAGCAGTCACTCCAAGAAACAAATCTGTGGTAGAAATATTTGCTGAAACTTTAAAGAGCTCAAAAAAAAAAGCTACAGACCAAACACGCCTAATGCCGACAAAAAAAAGTTGTCAAAACAAGGTTGAAATCAGAGAAATACAGAGAAGTACTCACTACAATAGAAGTTTTAGATAGATTAGAAAAAGCAGAATCTGCAAAACTCTTAAAAGAGCTCTCAAAAAAAGAAAGAAAGAAAAAAAAAATTGAAGATTCAAGCAAGAACAAAGATGAAGTGATAAATAATGATATAAAGAAGAAGAAAGCAGGTGAATCTGAAGACAAGAGTAAAGAAAAACATAAAAACCTCAAAATGAAAAAGAAAGCAAAGCGGAGGGAGAAATTGGATTTGACTTCAGAAATTTCATCAGATCCTGATGGTATAGATGATGATGAAATGTATGCTGCTCCGTTAAGTGACTTAGAAGTCGAAGGGCCAGAAGAGGTTGAGTATTTGCAGCCTACAGGCTCAAATATCAACCCTGGGACACACATTTTAGTGAACGTCATAGGGGGTTACAGGAAGACCATCAATTATAAATATGTTTGCTGCGTGCAGTCAATCCTGCCGCAAGATGATGATGATCAGGATGATAATTATCCCAATATACGGGTCATGGGCCTTAGGCATGTTGATGAACATGCCACTACATTTTGTCCTCAAGAAAATGACATGTTTTTTGTGTTTAAAAACCAAATCATTGGTGCTTTACCCGATCCAGAAGTAGTTACAAAAGACAGGAAATTGCTGTATATTTTCCCCGGAACAGTTGCTGTTTTTGAAAAGTCTTAGGCCTAAACATTAGCTTATCTACTATCTTTTGACTTGTTAAAGTAATTTTCAACTTGACCTGTTGACTGCAAGATGCTTTTTTTTTATTTCATTGGTTATTGGAAGTGATTGTTTAATAAATAGAAAACTTTACTCATTTTGTGTCATTTATTGACAATCCGGGGTAATTCTGACCACTAACAAAACTAGAATTCCTATATATAGTTAAAAATGCTTTTACAGCAAATCAAAGCAGTAGTGGTCTTAATTACCCTAACAAAATTTGTATAGCTATGTATCATTTGTATCAAAGTGATCATAATTTCCCCGCTTGCGGTCACAATTACCCCAACTTTTTGTAACTCTGTGCTTTTTATGGGGTAATTATAACCACCCCATTAAAATTTAAAAAAAGAAGCATAAGGATCTAAAGTTTTACATGTCTATTCTTAAAAGGTCAAAGTTACCCCATGATTACTTAAAACAAAAATTTTCCAATTAGAAAAAGAGTTAAAAATTTACAAAGTACAAAAATGTTGAAAGTGGTCATAATTACCCCTCCTTACCCTAATAAGAAGAAACTGTGTAATTTTTTTTAGTAACCTTATTGTAATTCGTAATACATTCTTTACTCTACTTTTTAACAATTGAAAATTTGTACAGACTTTTGGTTGAAGATTGAGTAGCACCTTAACAAGTTCAAATACAACTTAGTAAAGCTGAAGTTGACGCGCAACTAAAGCTAATTTCTCTTGCAGTTATAGTATAATATTTTGGCCACTTTTTTAGTTGAAAAGAGAGGTGGCACATTTATTCTTCACCTACAGTCAGCTCTGAAATCGTTTCACTTGTTTAATTCCTTTATTATCTAGCGTCACTCTTGACATTTTCCTCAGGACTTCTACAACCATGAGTTCTTCATGACATTTCTGTTTACTTCTCATTATTTTAGAGTATCAGAGAGGGTCTTCTAATTAACAATGACTTTTTCTTTTCAATAATTAATTTGGTACACTTCCTAGTAATAAATTGTGGTTTAATTATACCACTGTCTTTCACATATTGTACTATAAAATTTATCCTTTGCAACTATCCTGACATCGAGCAACTGAACTTTAACTAACCAGAATCTTAAAATAGTGTATAAATATAAGTGCCTCAATGCAACAGAACAGCCGGTGGAGTCGGCGTCTCAGGAGAATGTTGGCTTCACTGTTACCCTATATGGATGGGGTGACTGATCATATTGGTAGGTTGCTGAGCAAGTGCGGCGTAAGACCAATCTCCAAGCTGACCAAGATAATCCAGCAGTTCCTGAGACCAGTGAAGGACATCAGAGACTCGCTCTCGTTGTCTGGAGTGTATGGAGTTCCTTGCTCATACGGCCAGTTGTACATCGGAACTACAAAACGCAGTATCCATGCCCGCATTGATGAGCACAGCCACTACTGTCATTTGAGGCAGCCGGAAAAGTCTGCTATAGCGGAGCACGCACTCGCCAATGCCGATCATTGCATACTCTTTGAAGAGACAATGCTTCTGTCGTTGGTGAGTTTGTATTCCCCTCGTCTGCATATGGAGTCTGTCCAGATTCAGAAACATGCATCTGTTACCATGAATCGGCGGGGTGAGTCCCTCTCATTGAGTGCTCTTTGGATGCGAGTGGTGACGAACCAATAGGAATTTGCCTTTCTTCTGATTGGCTGGTGGTGTCAGACAACTTTGTGCGGACACCAAAAGACATAAATATGCGCGTCCTACTCACGCCCACTAACCTTAACCACAGTTCAATGGTCACTGACTGTGAACCTTGATCAGTGTGTTGGAGCCTTCTGCACTGAAGATGGCCGTAGGAAGGCAGCCGAAACGTTTGCTCAAAACAACTATGGACTATGGCCTTACAACCCGGTTAGACAAAGTACTCATATCATTGAAGCCGGCCGTGAAAGCCTTAGACAGAATTTGAGAACAGTCTTTGTTTGTATTCATTCATGGGTGTCTTTAATCTGTGTTCACTGAAGATGTCCGTCATCAGTACAGACGAAATGTCTGGACAATCTAGACCATGGCCTAACAGCCCGGAAAACTGTGGTAAAATACTGACTTGTTAATTAGTGGGTTAATGAAGTGTTAATTTTTGGGTCGTTGGGATGAGGTAAGCCCTGAAATGTTATAAAGTCACGGAATAACGTTTTACCCATAAAAAAAAAAAAAAAAAAAAAAAAAACACTTGGGGAAAATTTATCCAAAATGTCTGAGCGTTTCAGTGGTTAAAAATCCAGGCATGTCATCCAGTCACTGTGATCTGTATTGTGGACTTCGCTCAAGATTAAATTAATAACACCCTCCTCCCTCTTAATACTTTGAAATATATAACATTCTAGCTTGCCTGGCCATCCTCAGTCAATAACAGGGGTTGTCTATACAAGATGCACATAACATTTTCTGAATGCTATAGCCTGCTTGCTTCTTCTTCTTATTCCAATCCTCTTCTACCGCAAGGTGTAGAGGTTGAGCAAAGGTCTCCCCACTGTGGTCTCTGCATGGCCAGGGCCTTGGCTTCATTCCACTGGACTCCCAGCCCCTGCAGAGAGCACCTCACGTTGTCCTCTCAAGTCACTCTTCTCTGGTCCCTGGGTCTTCTACCATCAATTCTTGCCTAATACAATTGTTTTGGAAGTCTATCATCTCCCATCCTCTGAATGTGTCCAAACCAGCAAGCTGTGCTTTCTTAATTTGATCTTTCAAAGGTACTTAGTTTGAGCCTTGTCTTAAGATTAACTCTTATAGTAGTGTTCAGCCTGCTTGCACCAGAACCAATTGCAGGGTTAACACCTGCATTTCATAGCTAGGTTTTGGCTATACAGTAGAACCCCTCAAATCCGAACCCCAGAAATCCGAAATCCCGGGAATTCCGAACATGATTTTGAAGAAAAACAACATTTGAAAAAAAACACATAAAGACATAAGAAACACATTTATTATTACATAAAACTATCATATGTAACCTAATTTTACGTAAAGAATCATTGAAAAATTAATAAAGTATGTACAAGTATTGCTACTTACGTAAAACAGGATTGAAATGTAAAAAATATTGGAATTAACACTGTATAAAAACAACAACGTCATACAGCATTTCATTAACATCAGAGCTGAATGGCCAAGGAAAAACACAAAAGAAACACACACAAACACTACACTACATTTTTTCACTTAAAATCAGTGATCTTCATCTGGCGAAGTGACATAAACCTTCCCGAGGATGCGATGTTGCGCCAGTGTCGCATAAACATGACATCATTGGGTGTAGCAGCTGCGTGTTGTTCTACGTAGCACAACGCGATGTCGAGAGCAACGGCAGTGTCAGAATGAGTCACGTTTGTTGAGGCATCTTCTCCCTCGCTATCGCTACCTGATACATTGTCATGTTGATTCTGGACCACAGACACTATGTCATGCTCGGTGCATTCTTCATTGTCGTCTAGTGCTGCCCACTCCTCCAGACAACCTTTTTCAGCATCCTCACATCCTGGTACTTTTTGAAAGAGATGAAGGAGCTCAGTTTCATCATCTCGTGTTGTACGTGGTGTTTCACAAATTCGAGGCTGGGCCAAAGCTTCGTCCAAGATCTCTGCAGTAAATTTTTACTGGTATTGTTCCAGGATTCTGCAACCCAGTAAATCACATCTTTTATTGTTATCTTCTTTAGCTTCTCAAGAATAGAAAGAGAACAATCTTCTTCAATAAGAGTTTGCAGAAGCATTTTTCTGTAGCTTAGTTTTATGTTCTGTAGCACACCTTGATCCATAGGCTGCAGCAGCGATGTCACGTTAGGTGGTAGAAAAATTCCTTTTATGTCTCTGCACACCAACTGCATGTCTGAAGGATGTGACGGAGCGTTGTCTATCAAAAGTAGAGCTCGAGGTGGCAATCCATTTTCTTCATTAAATCTTATTACCGAAGGAACAAATTTCTTTTCAAACCACTCCTTAAAAAGATTACCAGTCATCCACGCCTTAGTCTGATTTCTGTAATAAACAGGGAGAGAATTCATGTTCATATTTTTAAGGGCTTGTGGATTGGCAGATTTTCCAATCACCATTAATGGTAGCTTGTTTGTTCCTGAGGCGTTACTGCAGGCCAAAACTGTGAGACGCTGTTTGTTCATTTTAAAGCTTGGCGCAGAAGATTCCTCTTTAGAAGCAAGACTTTTAGTGGGAAGTGCTTTAAAATTCAATCCAGTCTCGTCCGCATTATACACTTGCTGGGGCAAGTAATTTTTCTTTTGCAGCAGTATTATCAGCTGATAACTTTTCTCCGCTTATCGTCAGTTGTCTGATTCCATGCCTTCCCTTCCATCGATCCAACCACCCATTGCTAGCAGTAAATGCCAAATCTCCGTTCATTAGTTTGTTCAGCCGCAATGCCTTTTCTTGAATTAATGGACCACTAATAGGAACTCCTTTCTGCCTCTCTTGTGTAAACCACAAAAACACTGCTTCGTCAATTTCTTCATTTACAGAAACTTTTGCGTGATGGCGTTGTTTCAAAGTTTTTTCACTTGTTGCACTGCAAAACTGGTCAATTTTCGCACGATTCTTTTTCCAGTCACTGATTGTTGCCTTACCAACACCAAATTCAACAGCCAACTTCGTCAAACTTTCCCCTTTGTCTAGTCGCATTAACACTTCGAGTTTTTCTTTTAAAGTACAAGAACTATGTTTTCGTTTGCTTGCCATAATTTAAGAAAACTAAAAAACCAGAACTACACTGCTCACTTCAAATGCAAAAACAATAAACCTTAAATGAAAACTCGAACAAACTACGTACACTGGATGGAAACAGTAACAGCAGACAAATGCACAGGACAACAAACGCCAGAGGACTAACTGGAATACAAAGATTTCTAGACCTATTGTAGTAGGACTGGGCTATTTTTAGCGCACTTCCGCCCGACAGCAACAGTGATTCACGGCAGTCAAGGTCAGCAACCTCTGGCGGCTTTGTCTCATCCCTACGCAACATTACCGGGCGGCGCGTACACCGTACCTAGTGTTGAGTACTATGTATGCAGGTTTTTCGGCTAATCCGAACTTTTCTGAATCCGAACAGGCTACAGCCCCAATTAGTTCGGATTTGAGGGGTTCCACTGTAGTACCACAACCAAATATCGGTATGGAGAACCATACATGACTTCCATATTCTAAGATTTATATTTAAAATCATTTTCAGCCAAACAGCCAGGCTGTGCCTTACCTGCCTTTTTATTGCTGTATTAAATGAAAAATATTATATTACATTAAAATGAAAAAATTATAATTTTATTGCCTGGCAACAAAATTATTTTATTTTTAACAATTACCATTGTTTCAAAAAGTTTAAATAATTTTTCAAGTACTTTACTCTTGTTAAAACGTATAAGGTTGCAGGTAAACTACCCCTTCCCCTTAACCGATCTTCACCAAAATCGAAAGTCATTGAGACCTCTACAATTCAGGGACGTATGCAAAAAATTATTTGATTCTGTTTGAATTTGCGGCTGTTATCGTTTGCCATAGAAAATACGCTTGATAAAAAAACGTTGCAGGTAAACTACCCCTTCCCCTTAACCGATCTTCACCAAAAACAATAGGTCTTGAGTACTCTACAAATCAGGACTGTATGCAAAACATTATTTGATTCTGTTTGAATTTGCGGCTGTTATCGTTTGCCATAGAAAATACCCTTGTTAAAAAAACGTTGCAGGTAAACTACCCCTTCCCCTTAACCGATCTTCACCAAAAACAATAGGTCTTGAGAAATCTACAATTCAGGGCTGTATGCGAAAAATTATTTGATTCTGTTTGAATTTGCGGCTGTTAACGTTTGCCTTAGAAAATACGCTTGATAAAAAAACGTTGCAGGTAAACTACCCCTTCCCCTTAACCGATCTTCACCAAAAACAATAGGCCTTGAGTACTCTACAAATCAGGACTGTATGCAAAACATTATTTGATTCTGTTTGAATTTGCGGCTGTTATCGTTTGCCATAGAAAATACCCTTGTTAAAAAAACGTTGCAGGTAAACTACCCCTTTCCCTCAACCGATCTTCACCAAAAACAATAGGTCTTGAGAAATCTACAATTCAGGGCTGTATGCGAAACATTATTTGATTCTGTTTGAATTTGCGGCTGTTATCGTTTGCCAAAAAAAAAAACAATTTCCCTTGATAAAAAAAAACCGTTGCAGGTAAACTACCCCTTCCCCTCAACCGATCTTCACCAAAAACAATAGGTCGCGAGTACTCTACAAATCAGGGCTGTATGCAAAAAATTATTTGATTCTGTTTGAATTTGCGGCAGTTGTCGTTTGCCATAGAAAATACGCATGATAAAAAACGTTGCTGGTAAACTACCCCTTCCCCTCAACCGATCTTCACCAAAAACAATAGGTCTTGAGTACTCTACAAATCAGGGCTGTATGCAGAAAATTATTTGATTCTGTTTGAATTTGCGGCTGTTATCGTTTGCCATAGAAAATACCCTTGTTAAAAAAACGTTGTAGGTAAACTACCCCTTTCCCTTAACCGATCTTCACCAAAAACAAAAGGTATTGAGAACTCTACAATTTAGGGCTGTATGCAAATAATCTTTTCATTCTGTTTGAATTTGCGGCTGTTATCGTTTGCCATAGGAAATACCCTTGTTAAAACATAAAACGTTACAGGTAAACTACCCCTTTCCCTTAACCGATCTTCACCAAAAACAATAGGTCTTGAGAACTCTACAATTCAGGGCTGTATGCGAAACATTATTTGATTCTGTTTGAATTTGCGGCTGTTATCGTTTGCCAAACAAACAAAATTACCCTTGCTAAAAAAAAAACCGTTGCAGGTAAACTACCCCTTTCCCTCAACCGATCTTCACCAAAAACAATAGGTCGCGAGAACTCTGCAAAACCGGGCTGTATGCAAAAAATTATTTGATTCTGTTTGAATTTGCGGCAGTTATCGTTTGCCATAGAAAAAAAATCTACAGACAGACAGACAGACAGACAGACAGACAGACACTTTTCGGAAAACGACTTTTTTTCATGTGTTGAGTGTAGTAGAATCAGAATCTGCAATAATCTCGAACACGATTTTTTTTGCCATCACCATACTTCCATTCCTTAAGGAATATGGAAGTAAAAATCAAAACTAGGAAACAGAAAACTGAACAATTACTGGACAAATAAAGCAAGTCAAAAATTTAATTTGTGTGAAAAATTATGACCACATTGAACATTAGTGTTAATCATGGAATGGAATGATATTTGTAGTGATCAGACTGACCTTTGAATGCTTCCGCTGCACCTGGCGCTTTGTTCTTGTCTGGATGTAACTGCAAAGCAAGTTTCTTGTAAGCCTTCTTGATGTCACTATCTGTAGCTTCTTTTGTCACACCCAGAATCTCGTAGTAGTCTTTGCAGTTCTTTATCCTTAAACAAACCAGAAGGGGTATAATTTATAAACACCTGTAACAACAACATAATAAGATTTCCTATGCTTACAATAACAACATTGTTATGGCGCTCTAGTGATCGTCATATGGTACAGTGGAAAACAAAATACAAGACACCAATTAAGTCACTAATCACCAGCTTTAATTATTACAATTAAACAGTTTGTAATCAACAAGATAGTCTCTTACAACAAATCAAATAAAAATTGTTCACACGCAATAAAATGTCAACTAATATAAAACACAATTGTATTACAATTGTCCCGCCCGATTATAAAACACATAACACTTCGAACCACACTGTGTAAATCGCCACTTAAACACAATGTGTAATCGCCCGACAATAACTCGCAACTTAAACTAAACTGAACGTCGCTGAGTACTTTTTTTTATACCCTGCCGAAAATCCAGAAATATCCATACTACACATTAACAATAAAGGAAAACATTAAACATTAAAAGGAAAGCGTAATTCATTGCGGCCTTGTCACAGTGCGCATGGCCACGTGACTTCTGGCACAGTCTAGTTAACGCATTGAGAATCACATATGCACACACATTACAGCTGGATTCCACTGGGACATTCGATAAACTTGTAGAACGTTCCGTATTATGTAACATTTTTTCCGCATTATGTTAACAATATAGTCTAATCTACAGGTACTGCCAATCAGTGTCATCAAAACCTTAACACTTCCAAAACCGTGCCTTACGAATATGCCTGGGTTGCCCGAGGACCTCACCAGTGGAAGCTGAACTCAATATAGAACCTCTGGATATTGTAACTAAACGGTTTTCGGTGTTCACCTTTATATATGTTTTTAATTCTTGGATTTCGTTGTCCATGACGTGTCCGTTACTTAACTAAATATCACTATAATATTGACGACTCGGAACACAAAGTTTTTTATAAGTAAAAACGTAAAGTTTTACCTTACAGCCTAAACCGGCTTTCACCTATAGAAGGCTTCATCAGAGGCTGTCGTTAGTAGCGCTGCTCGTCTTGTTGTTGGCGTCGAGAAAGTGTTTCGAAAGATTGAAGCTGTGTGTGTGTGGTGAGATGTGTTCGAATAATGCGTGCGATTTGAATTGTGTCTGTTCGTTTAGGATGTCGTTTTTATTTGTTTTTGTGTGTTTGTATATTTCTAATCGTTCTAGAGTGTCTAGTTTTCGGCCTTTTGTGTGTACGTGTAGTATGTTCATGTTATTGTCGATGTTTTTATATGTGTGGTTTGCTTCAATGAGGTGGTTTGCGAAGGTAGATTCTGTAGTGGTGTGGAGTGCTTTTGTGTGTTCAATGTATCTCTGTTTGAAGCTACGTCCTGTCTGGCCTATGTAGAATTTACTGCAATTTGAACAATTTAGTTTATATACACCGGGTAGATCGAATTTGTTTTGTGCTTTGGGCATGCGTTTTGATAGTGTGTGTTCTGTTTTGTTAGTAGTTTTGTAAGCGATTCTGTATCCTGCTTTTTTGAATTTGTGGGCAATTTTTTCTGTTTGTTTGTTGATGTATGTTAGTGTTATGAATTTGTTGTTTTCTGTCTTTGTCTGTTGTTTGTTTTGTGTTTTGTGTAGGAGTTTACTGACTATTGTTCTGTCATAACCGTTAGATTCTGCTAGATATTTTATCGTGTTTAGTTCGTCTTTGTAGTCTATTTCATCTAAGGGGATGTTGTTAAGTCTATGTATCATGGTTCTAAAAGCAGCTAGTTTGTGTTGTATTGGGTGATTGGAGGTGTTGTGTATTAGTGTGTCAGTTGTAGTTGGTTTTCTGTATATACTGAATTTGTGCCTGTGTTCTAGTTTTGTGATGGAGAGGTCTAAGAAGTTTATGGTATTGTTGTGTTCGTATTCGGCAGTGAAGGTTATGTTTTTATGTATTTTGTTTATGTGCGTTAGTAACTGTTCACATTGTCTTTTGTTTCCCCTGTATAGTATTAGAATGTCATCAACGTATCTGTGCCAATATAGTATTTTATGTGAGTGTCTGTCATTGTTTGTGAGTATTTTTGTTTTTTCTAAGTGTTGGAGGAAGACTTCTGCTAGAATGCTGGATATGGGGGAGCCCATGGGTAGGCCATCGTTCTGTGTGTAGTACTTATTGTTATAAGTAAAGTAGTTTTGTTTTGTGATAATGTTCAGAGTTTCTGTTATTTCATTGATAAGTTCGTCTGGTGTGTTGTTCTGTTTGAGTTTGTTTTGTAGGATGGTGATTGTTTCAGAGATGGGGATGTTTGTGTACAGGTTTTTAATGTCAAAGGAGGCTAATGTGGCGTTATGGGGGATGTGTATGTCTTTTATTTTTGTTACTAGGTCAGTGTTGTTTTTTACTGCAATGTTGTTGTCTATTTGTGTGTGTTGTCTAATAATTTTGTCTAGATATTTTGCCAGTTTGTGTGCAGGGGCATTACGGTAGTTGATAATGGGGCGGATCGGAATGTCTTCTTTATGGATTTTGGGAAGCGCTTGGAGTGTAGGTGCTGATGGTCGGATTTGTTTCATGTAGGGCTTTTGTTTATGTGTCATAATGTGTTTGGCTTTGTTGACTATTTGTTTTACTGAGTTTTGGTATCTGTCGGTGGGGTCGTGTTTTAGTTCTGTGATGTTGTTCTGTTCTATGAAGTCTTGTACTTTTTTGTGTAGGTTGTCTGTGGGGATAATTACAGTCGTGTTGCCTTTGTCAGCTTTTACAAATGTGATGTTGTGTTTGTGTGCCTTTTCCCTCAGTTTGATGGCTGTGTGTATTTCTGAGTTGTGGTTGTTGTTGTCTGGTGTCTTATGTACTCCTATTGTGTTGTTTATATTATGTCTTAATGTGTCTTGATGTTCTGGTGCTGTGTTTTGTATATTTGTTTCTGTGTCAATTATGAGCTTTGTTAGTGTTTGGTTGTTATGTTTGTAATGTATGTTATGTTTTAGGCCTTTATCAAGGAGTGTTTGTTCGTTTTTTGTGAGTGTGACGTTCGTGAGGTTTACTGTACGTGGGTAGAATTTGTGCGAGGGAATTATATCTGTTTTGATTGGTGTCAGGTTTTTTATTTTTCTGTCGTGTTTTGTCTGTATGATATGTATTTGTTTTTTTGTCCATTCATTTGTGTGATGTATTAGTTCAGTCATGTAATTGTGTCCGTATGTGTTGGCGATATGTAGGTGTAGTGTTAATGCTTTGCGGTTAAGAGCGTCTTTTTTCTTATATAGTTGTTTAATTGATTCTTTTATGTATGTTCTTTGTGCGATGTTTTGTGTTATTCGGGCGGCCTGGTTGTTATGTTTAATTTTGATTTGGGCATATTTAGGTGTTAGTGAATTGTTTATGCATTAAATATGCCCAAATCAAAATTAAACATAACAACCAGGCCGCCCGAATAACACAAAACATCGCACAAAGAACATACATAAAAGAATCAATTAAACAACTATATAAGAAAAAAGACGCTCTTAACCGCAAAGCATTAACACTACACCTACATATCGCCAACACATACGGACACAATTACATGACTGAACTAATACATCACACAAATGAATGGACAAAAAAACAAATACATATCATACAGACAAAACACGACAGAAAAATAAAAAACCTGACACCAATCAAAACAGATATAATTCCCTCGCACAAATTCTACCCACGTACAGTAAACCTCACGAACGTCACACTCACAAAAAACGAACAAACACTCCTTGATAAAGGCCTAAAACATAACATACATTACAAACATAACAACCAAACACTAACAAAGCTCATAATTGACACAGAAACAAATATACAAAACACAGCACCAGAACATCAAGACACATTAAGACATAATATAAACAACACAATAGGAGTACATAAGACACCAGACAACAACAACCACAACTCAGAAATACACACAGCCATCAAACTGAGGGAAAAGGCACACAAACACAACATCACATTTGTAAAAGCTGACAAAGGCAACACGACTGTAATTATCCCCACAGACAACCTACACAAAAAAGTACAAGACTTCATAGAACAGAACAACATCACAGAACTAAAACACGACCCCACCGACAGATACCAAAACTCAGTAAAACAAATAGTCAACAAAGCCAAACACATTATGACACATAAACAAAAGCCCTACATGAAACAAATCCGACCATCAGCACCTACACTCCAAGCGCTTCCCAAAATCCATAAAGAAGACATTCCGATCCGCCCCATTATCAACTACCGTAATGCCCCTGCACACAAACTGGCAAAATATCTAGACAAAATTATTAGACAACACACACAAATAGACAACAACATTGCAGTAAAAAACAACACTGACCTAGTAACAAAAATAAAAGACATACACATCCCCCATAACGCCACATTAGCCTCCTTTGACATTAAAAACCTGTACACAAACATCCCCATCTCTGAAACAATCACCATCCTACAAAACAAACTCAAACAGAACAACACACCAGACGAACTTATCAATGAAATAACAGAAACTCTGAACATTATCACAAAACAAAACTACTTTACTTATAACAATAAGTACTACACACAGAACGATGGCCTACCCATGGGCTCCCCCATATCCAGCATTCTAGCAGAAGTCTTCCTCCAACACTTAGAAAAAACAAAAATACTCACAAACAATGACAGACACTCACATAAAATACTATATTGGCACAGATACGTTGATGACATTCTAATACTATACAGGGGAAACAAAAGACAATGTGAACAGTTACTAACGCACATAAACAAAATACATAAAAACATAACCTTCACTGCCGAATACGAACACAACAATACCATAAACTTCTTAGACCTCTCCATCACAAAACTAGAACACAGGCACAAATTCAGTATATACAGAAAACCAACTACAACTGACACACTAATACACAACACCTCCAATCACCCAATACAACACAAACTAGCTGCTTTTAGAACCATGATACATAGACTTAACAACATCCCCTTAGATGAAATAGACTACAAAGACGAACTAAACACGATAAAATATCTAGCAGAATCTAACGGTTATGACAGAACAATAGTCAGTAAACTCCTACACAAAACACAAAACAAACAACAGACAAAGACAGAAAACAACAAATTCATAACACTAACATACATCAACAAACAAACAGAAAAAATTGCCCACAAATTCAAAAAAGCAGGATACAGAATCGCTTACAAAACTACTAACAAAACAGAACACACACTATCAAAACGCATGCCCAAAGCACAAAACAAATTCGATCTACCCGGTGTATATAAACTAAATTGTTCAAATTGCAGTAAATTCTACATAGGCCAGACAGGACGTAGCTTCAAACAGAGATACATTGAACACACAAAAGCACTCCACACCACTACAGAATCTACCTTCGCAAACCACCTCATTGAAGCAAACCACACATATAAAAACATCGACAATAACATGAACATACTACACGTACACACAAAAGGCCGAAAACTAGACACTCTAGAACAATTAGAAATATACAAACACACAAAAACAAATAAAAACGACATCCTAAACGAACAGACACAATTCAAATCGCACGCATTATTCGAACACATCTCACCACACACACACAGCTTCAATCTTTCGAAACACTTTCTCGACGCCAACAACAAGACGAGCAGCGCTACTAACGACAGCCTCTGATGAAGCCTTCTATAGGTGAAAGCCGGTTTAGGCTGTAAGGTAAAACTTTACGTTTTTACTTATAAAAAACTTTGTGTTCCGAGTCGTCAATATTATAGTGATATTTAATATGTTTTTACTTACTTATTTTGTTGTTATTCTAAATAGTAACGGGCCGTTTAATACTTTTTCTTAATACTTACTAAGTCGACCGTATTCTCGTCGCTCAGTTCAAATTTTTCGCCTCACCGTCTGATTGGTTCCCACTGTCTGGCCGAGTCGAATTCATCAACTAAAGTATTTTTATTGTTCATGTCCCAAACTCTTATATTACCTTTTTTAAATTAATCAAACATACAATGGTTGGTTGGTACGAAGATTTATTTAACTCTTTTTTATAATATCAGCTCAATTACACTTGGGAAATGAAACATACATTTAATATAGCTCCGGCGTTTACGAGTTGCGCAGTTGGCAGTCCGCTCAGTCTGGTTGTAGAAATGCTTAATAATGGCGTATGTTGCTTCTTCTGTTTATTACAATATTTTCTCAGGGAAAAGTTCTTTGGACTATAGAATGTTGGTTTACAGACTAATAAATGCACATAAATTTATAATATTCCTTTTAACTAATACACAATATATGATATTTTAAAACATGAAAAGTAAGTTATTGCAAATGAGAAATAGTGCTCGCTAGGTTAAAATTTGTTAATAAGTTACGTTTTTAAAATTAGTTTAATATAAAATCAAAATTCAGTGATAGATTTAGTTTATCAGAGATGATTATTTAATCAAGTTCAGTTCGGAAAGTTAATTTAGTGACTGGTGAAGTGAAAATAAAATTGCTCATTTACTGTGTGTAATTGAATGTTTTAATTTTGGGGTGAAGTATTTAATTTATACTCATCAATTCCTTAATGCAGCTTCTCTTGCGATCCTCTTCTTCTTCTGGAAAACACCTAAGGGTCCCTTCTTGTACGGATTGATTGAGGTCCAAGTTCAAACAATCGAATTTCATGTTCAGCTTCCATCAGTTCTTGTAGATCATATGTTTCCTCAGGTTGAGTTGGGTATCTTCTGTTCTTCCTCCAGCATTGGTCGTCTATTAATTTGGTATGCTTCCTTCCAGTTTTGGATATAATATTTGTTGTATAATTGTTTTAATAGTTTGTCATATCATCAATGGTTAATTTAGGTTTACTTCTGATACTTCTTCATTCAAATTTAGTAAAACTTAAAGATTTTAGAATTTATTTGTCTTCCAAGGCTCCATACGTCCACCCTCTATGCTAGTCAATAATGGAATTCCAGATTTCAATGGTAAAAATATGTAACAAGCTTGAGTTGTCATGGTAACCTTTCAAGTTATGCTAGTTCTCATTGGCCAATATCTTATAACATTGTTATATTCTAACGTTTTATTTCTGTTCAAATTTATAAAAATCCTTTAAATTGTAATTACTTTCTTATGCTAGCAGTAATATTAATTACACTAACACCATTGTTTTGCTTTTTTACTAAAGATTATTTTGATATCACTCATGGTTACTTTTGATTAATTAATAACATATTTCTTATTTTTCCTATTGATATTTCTTTATGTAATTATCTTTAGACTGAATATTATTTATACATTTTTATACCTGATATTCTTACTTAAATACCTAAACCTATTATGTACTTTCATTGACCTTTTGTTATTGTTTTGTTTTGAAACTTACAAAATTCCTTCATCAATGCTAGGCCTAAAGCCAAGGTTTCACAATACTTCCATTCAACATTCTTTACAATATTTTTATCTTCATCAACTTTATTTAGAGGTTGATTGAACATTTTCTAAAGAAACTAATTAACAAAAAACATTGGTGCTTTTAACATCACACCTTTTATATAATTAACATATTTTTCTTACCAGGTCCATGCCTGAAACTAAACTTCCAATTATTATTGTTTTCTTACTTCTATCTCACCTGTCTTCTAAGTTTATTAATACTATGGTTCTTCCAACAACAAAACTTTTATAATAATAATTTTTAACACTATTCTAAACAATATAACTCGCTTACAAATTCCTTCATTAAGATATAATGTCTCCTTCTCCCATCTTCCACTCTAATATTTTAACTTTCACCTTATTTCTATGTATTTCTTACTTTTTATCACTTAAATTAATAATGGTACTATTAGTTTTATATACTTCTTAGATAACATTCTATTGAAGATTGTTTCGCTATATTAATATAGTCTGCTTTTTATTGTATTTTACACTGTATACACTTACACTGCACTTTTCCTTTCACACGAGGTTTATTTATCTACTATCACTTTTACTTGTACTCTATGTTATTTACATAGTTCGTTGTCATTTATTTCTATTTATGTAGTTCTATACTTCACCGTACCTTTCACACATTGTTTGTTTATTTAGTATATCATCACTGGGTGGTTATTAGTCATTAACATTTGTTTTATTATCATTTAACATTTGTCTCTTTTGTATTAATTATTACCTTTGCTAATCTTGATTATGTTTTACTTGCTTTTGGCTAGTTTATTATTTAATAGGGTATTTTTTTATTTCTATCTTCCTATCTTATATTTATACATTCATTTTTCTTTTCCTTTCATTTAATACACATAATATATCTATTTTATTCTTATGGTTTATATATTTTACCTTTCATTTATGCCCTATCGGATTTAAAATTATCTTGTTGTTGCATCCTCTTCGTTTACTTTATTATTTAATAATATATATAATACTTTCACTATGAACTTACTGTTGTCACTTCCCAAACGTTTCGAGATGTTGTTTCTCTTCTTCAGTGGGTTTAATACTGATGTCAATTACAGAATAACCGTTACGGAAAAATGGTGTGTGTGGTGGGGGTTGATGGCGGGAAGGGATTGGCGTTAAGGTTCGAATTATGTGTGTGGACATTTGACACACTGATCCACACACATAATTCGAACCTTAACGCCAATCCCTTCCCGCCATCAACCCCCACCACACACACCATTTTTCCGTAACGGTTATTCTGTAATCGACATCAGTATTAAACCCACTGAAGAAGAGAAACAACATCTCGAAACGTTTGGGAAGTGACAACAGTAAGTTCATAGTGAAAGTATTATATATATTATCTGATTTAGTGCATTTATTTTACATTTTATTTATTAGCTACTTTTTGGGGTTACAATGATTGTGGTCACTTTGGGTTATATCATGGTTTCTTGTTCCTTCACCTTCTCCAATCTATTGGGTCAAGTCGTAGTCAGTGTCTTAGTCAATTTTTATTTTGGTAGTGTTGGGTTATCAATCTTCAGGTTATAAGTTATTTTTTCTTTCTACCTTCAGCTTTTTCTTCTATCAGTCATTACTGATATTTGGTGCAATCTTATGTCATGTTACATAATGCATCGCCATCAAAATTGATTATTTCAAAATAAAGATTGTTTTTCTGAAATCATCAATTATCTTTTCTTCTTGTTTACATAGTTTATTAGATAAAGTTGTTATTATTATGGAATTCATCAATCATCATCTTCCTTTTTTAGTTTATCTTTGTTAATTCATGGTTCATGATTCTGCATATGATATTATTCTCCTCTTCTACTCTTTTATAATGAGCGTTGTATCCCTTGTAAGTTTTATCTCCCTAAAATTTTCTTCTCTTCCATTCATATAAATTGGTACTAGCCAGAGGGCACGTGTGGCTCTATTACTCTGCTATCCATTTATACACATTTTGAGTTCAGAGGTCATGCCTATCTGCTCAATAAAATAAAATGATTGTTGGACTTATCTCAACATAAAATCATCGGATCTTTTCGGTTAATTGGCAGCATGAGACTCTATGTAGCAATCGCCGTAAGACCACGCATTTCCCCCTCCAACGCATTTTGCAATATTCTCTTTTAGTGAAGCAAGTCTCGTCCACTTCAACATGTAAATTAGATCCACCAATAACCTGTGGACTTGTTAATAAATGGTGCTCACACACTTCTCGCATGTACGAGTTCCAATCCACGCATGTGGAGTGATTCATATCCAACTCGTCTTCACAATATTGCACGGTTGTGTACTCCTTACTCCAACAGAAAATAAAGTACACGATTGTGCGGAAATCCATCCGAGAATTATTTAGGAATGTATCCTGTCGCACTTGTTTGGATTCCCGGCAGTCTTTTTTGGAACATACCCAACGGTCTTTACCTGTCGTATACAGTTTCATTTCATGGCCGTTCATACACATTCTTGGGTTATGTAAAATTTTTTTGTTTCTTAGAAAGTCTATCGCTGAATCTTTGTCATGAACCTGTGCCGTTAACTAAAGGAAATTCATGATTTTACTACACTTCTGAAGGAAATTACACTTGTACTACTACTACGACTGCTGCATACAGGCGACAGGGCCAGTGCTGTCACCGTGGAATGTTTGCAAAATGCGTTGGAGGGGGAAATGCGTGGTTACTGGCGATTGCTACGTAGAGTCTCATGCTGCCAATTAACCGAAAAGGTCCAAATCATCCTTTAATAATACTAATAATAATAATAGTCGTCTATTTTCGACTCATATAATATAATTATAATAAAACACTCTTGGGATTAATTATTCTGTTTTTATACATATCATGACCTTCTCTTCTCATTGATTTATTTGGATTCCTTCTCTATGTTTGTGGCGATGTTTTTAACATATATTTTGCATTGTTTCTTTAATTTACTTCATATGATAGTTGTTTTACACGTTATCACTTCCCTTCTCATTTATAATTAATGTTAAAGTTGTAGCTGTTTTTTGGTTTACTTATTCCAATTTTTTCCTCATTGATAGTCCGTTTAGTATTTCACGGTCATTCTTTATTTGATTGTCTTGTCTTTTCTTTTTAAAATGTTAATTCTTTGGGATCCTCTTTCCCAATAGGGTTATTTAATGATGTTATGTAATGTGTAACAAATTAGAAAAAGCTTCTTCTTCTTGTTGTAACAAAATAAAAATAATTCTTGTTGTTTGGTTTAAAAAATTTTTTAAATATTTATTATATATTTTTTGTTGTTTTATTTTTAATTAATTTAGTATTAAATATTTTAAACTGTTACATTGTGTTTTAAACTTGTTATTAATTGTTTTTGTCGAATTATGTCCTTTGGTGTATTTAGGATTCTTGTATTATGTTAATAGGATTGTCTTCAGGAACAATCGATTGGTGATGTTTCCTTATATGCAGGTTATCTTCCTTTAACGTTGTTAAATTCTGATAGTTATGTCTCAACTAAGGTGATATATTATTCTATTTATAATTTAGGAATAAACAGGATTCAAAATAATAATATTAAATGATTTTTATTAACAATTAGTAATGTAATCGATTTTATATCGATTGATGAATCGACTCTCTCAGGGCAAATCAATAGATTGTACAAATTATTTATTATCGGGTTCTTTGAACAGTTATTTCATATATAGTCAGAGAAAAGGGCAAAGTATAGAAAGTATAACATTACAAATTACAAGCTTATTAATAAAAATACAAACATATTATTCAATATATAATGTTTAGTAAATAAATTGTTCGAACCAATCAAAGGCATACTGGCCGTGGCGCTTGGAATTGTGGGAACTTAAAGATGGCCGCTTCGTGTTCAGATGTAGTTGACGAATACACCTCGAAGAATCTGCTTCCAATAAATGTTGTTTTTCCAATGGTTTCTCGTTCCTGCAGTTGTGATTATTCCTTCTGGTGATAGTGGAGTGGTCCTGGTTCAGTTTTTGTGATTCACTTCGATAATATGTGTTGGAAAATGTGATAAGTCACTTTTGTCAATTAGGTCGACAATTGCACTGTTCGTTTCTTTATTCGGAATTAATGGTTTTAATGGTTTAAAATGTGAATTCGCTTATTTTCTGTTCTGTTTTAAGTTAGTTTAATGTTTGTAGGTGTTAATTCCACTGAACTTAAAGTTTAAATGAATTTTTTCGAAACTCGCGATTTTCACAGTACACTAGGCTTGTCGAATGAAAGCCATGCTTGTTTTCGCTATTAGGTTAATTTTTAGCCAAAATCACGTTCAAGTGAGCTCGAAAACGCCCAATAATCAACTGTTCTAACTTCCTTCGTCATCTAAAAACGTCTTAGCCAATTTAATATTAGCAATACATTGTTTCAAATCTGTTTTGGCTTCTGTTACATGTATAAAATTTACATTATATTACTGAATATATTTTTGCTATTATTTAAGTTTATTAAATACTAAATACATAATCTCCTTCTTTAGTTCATTCTGCTTGATTTGATACCAAATAAGATAGTTTTACTAAGTTTTTTATCCAAAATGCTATATTTACTTCATTTTGAAAAAATTGTGGGCCTTAAAATTTACTTCCTGTCCTTCTCAAAATGTTTGCCATTTTATATTTTATATTTATGATTGTACTAAATCTCAGATTGACATAAAAGGTTTATCTTCCCTTAATTTCTTGTAATTTTATTAACTGGTTATGGTTTTAAATATTATTCATTAATTTGTTACTCCCCTCTTTGAATTTTCAGTTATTACATTTGCATTTTTTCCAATAATTCTTACTATCTTTTGTAACGTTACCAAATATGGTAGTTACATAAAATAAGCTAATATAACGTCAAGTAAGAGAAAAGCATGAAAGTATGTCTACATAAATAAACCTATGTGTATAAAAGTGTGTATCTACAAATATATTAGTATAAAAATCCAACGATGAGGAAGATAGTTTTAACATAGCAGCATCAAATACGAAATGAAGAAAGAAAATAACCATGAGCCAAAACAAAAATATCAGTAACCAGACCCAATAGGATCCAACAGTGAGGGGAACCAACAAAATAAGGACCAATAAACTCCAACAGCGAGGGGAACAAATGGAGACAATGACTACAATGAAAATATTGAAGAAGAAGAAAGAAGAAGGACAAGGAAACATACCATGAAGAGAGAAGAAAATGGATAGACCATGAAGGACTCAGCATAAACCAAGTGTACTAGAGACAATAATAGTAACCAAAGGAATAGTGATTATCAAATATGAAAAGAAAACCAGTGTTTACCCATTAAGAAACCACAAACAATTACAGTGAGTGCTTAATGTAAGTGTGAAACCTGTGAACAGTTAACTAATTCTAACCAAATAAACCACACAAACAATTCCAGTGATAAGGTTTATAGTGTAAGAAAATGTGTTAATTTCATAGTGAAACAGCAAGAATTAAATAGTCAAATATACACAGACAATTAGTGTGACTAATTTAATAAAGATTGTGATCCACATAGATAATCATAAGACCACCAAAATAGGATAAAATCGAACAATTATATTATTGTTCATAGAGAACTGACAATAAAAACCTTTGTTATATATCAAACAAAAGTGACAGGAATTAGATACAACCAATGACAAGAAAGATATTGTAATTAGTACAAAAAGATTTGTATTATTGGTTAAGAAGAAGTAGTGTAAACATGTGTATTAAAACAGTTAAAATATTGTAGTAAAATACCATACTGAAGTCATGTTAGTAGTAGCAAAATGCTGCATTAGAACATGTTGTACATTGTTACATAACCCCATAGGAAAGACACCTATGAAACAGAAAATCATACATGTTAATGTAAATAAATAACCATCAACTATAATGTCAATCAAGAATTTGTTATAAGTAATGATACACCACCATAGACAGTGTATTATATTGCAACACAATGCAAATAAAACAGATCAAATGTGATGGCACAGAGATAGGAATAATGGAGCCTAGTATGCTCAATTAGTTAGACAAAATACAATATTAAAACAAGTACCAAGAATAATGAAAGTATTACCAGTAGTTAGATAAACATCTGATACTACTTTGAGAACAGATTCTGAACATAATGACAATGATTTTGTAACCAAAATATTGTAAACTAGCTAACTAAGAACACATAGCCAGAAGTAAGCAGAAACATTGTATAACCAACTAGTTAAGCAAAATACTGTATTAAAGCTTGAACAAAGATCGTTAAGAGTGTTACCAGTAGTAAGAGGGACACCTAATGCTACTTTGAGAACAGACAATGACCATGAGAATAGTCATTTTATATATAAATTATTAAAAACCAAATGACCATGATAGTGGAAGCCAGATGTAAACAAGCAATGAGGAGCAAGTTATTTGTGCAAAATACAGCATACAAACTTGTTTAAAAGTAGATAAAAATATTACCAAGAATCAGAAGAATGTCTGATACTACTTGGGAAAACTAAATCAAGTATAACAATAACAATTTAATTATTGTTTTAACAAAAATAACTGACTACCATGCTATGACACAATGTAAACAGAATCATTACTAAAAATTGAAGGGTTCTAAGATAGTTAAAAGCTAGCAATTATATGTAGGGAATTAGGTACAATGAGTGTACACTAATTGCAATTATTACATAATCTAAATTGTATAGAAAAAACCAGAAGTAAAGTGACAATTGTAAGAAAAGAGATAGGAGGGTACTAAAACAATGTAAATAGTGTATTAAATACAGCCCTATACATATACTCAAGTATAAAATTATGTAAATAGACGTTTCTATTATTATTAGATTACAGTATTAGTGTTATTAGATAAGAAAAATTAGTTTTAAGTACGTTTGTGAAAAATCAAATATGGACGCCCAAAGACGCCATAACAAGATATTGTTTGGGGAACAATTATTCCCAAATTGTGAATTAAACCAGTTGAGATATGGACTCAGAGCGTTTAATTAAGTGTTTTAGTATAAATAATTAAATTTGGTGTAATAAACTTATGAAATATAAGATGCATCATAAATAATCAATAAAATCGTTATAGTGATAGAAGTAATGGACGGAAAATAATCTTGTTTGGACTTTAATTAAAGCGCAGGATGTCCGCAATTTACTGACACTAACCATTTAACGATAAGACAAAGATTAAGAAAGTTATTGCAATTCTAAACTTTTCAATTATTTTTTGTACCAGTGCTGACGTCATATAGCCTCAAACGCAAAGGCCAAAATTGGTAAAAAAATTAAATATTTTAAGAAAATAAAGTGCTTTGGGTTAGAGTATAGTTTTTTCAACCAATCGAATGAATGAACATTGGCAGACGAGCCACAGACGCTTCGAAGGAGCATCACAGTCACCTTTCAGTCATCTTACAGACAGGTCATGTCACTCGCCGATATGAAGAAGTTTAAATTTTGAATTGTGCGCGACAAATACATCAGTAAATCTACACACATATAACCTACAAACCACACTAGCATAAACGAGTGAAATGTGCGGAGTGTATACTATTTAAGTACGATTAGTGTACAATATCGATAGTACTTACGAGTGTTGTGTAAAAGATAAAAACAGGGAGTACAATTCTTTTTATTTAATTAACATTGAAACAGAAATCAAATTTTATAAATACGTAATGTTGATTACTACGCAAGTCAGTAAAAAGCGAAGTATCAAAAATGATGATGGAATTTATCAGAATTAATGAAAGTATTAATTCGCAATTATTAATATGTTGAATAAATATTTTAATTATTTGTCATAATTAAAAGAATCTTGTTTGAAGTATTTATTACAAAATACGAGCAATACCAATAGTCGCTCAATTGACTAACGTTGTTTTTCTTGATTTTTCTATATTTTAAAATAAATATTTTGACTTTCATGCGAAAGAATATTATATGATACTGATAATGACACATCAAACCTATTATGAATAATATGTCTATACTTAGTTTAAGAAGAAATAAATATTAAAGATAATTAACCATAATAACAATCCACGTTATAAGATAACCTTAAAGTCGTAACTGTAACTTGCCAATTTCTCTGTTACAAGTCTGTTCTCAAGTAAAATCCAAACCAGATGGAAATAATAACAAGAGTTTTTTAATAAATTTTTCTCTTGTAAGTAAATAATTCTTAAAGTGAATTATAAAAATAAAGTAATACATTTTAGCTGTGCAAGCCAACGTGCTTGTTGATTGTCAAATAAATACTGTAGACTGCGTGCGCATTCCCGCGTACGATAATACCATAACTATCAGTTATATGGTACTAATTTTCGATTTTTATATTTGTTTGTTTGTTTTTAATTATTGTTCATTTAATACCATTATTAATGTTACATCTTGTACCTGGTATCATGCTACCTAAAAGAACAACACGAACATGGTAATTCACTGATACGAGAGGACATAACCTCTTAAAATTAAACTATTGTATAACCAACAGGTTTACCAGCCTTGAGCCTAAGCAGAGTCTTATTTTAAATTTTGTTAATTGTAATTATTATTCGAAAGGTTATTAGCAACTGATTGTCAATTGTTCAAAGATTTTATAATATCTTTAACCGTTAATAAACCTCTACATTTTATTACCAGTGAAAAAAGAGTATTATTTCAAATTTAAATTAGCTCATTTATTCTTAGTCAGTTCTACCAAAGGGTGGCGGAAGAATTTAAATAGTTCTAATAATTCAGAACTTTATTTAGATATTATATCATTTATATTGTGTATGATAGTCACATTGGATATTCAACTAGAATATCTATTTGTATATGCAGTGTATGTATTTCAGCTGAACCGTCACCGAACAGGACTACAATATCCACGTGTGGTAAGTGAGGGAGGTTAATAACGGAGTGCGAGAAATATTTCAAATTAAAGAAGTGAACCATCGATACCCACCTATTCGACAACACAATCAAACTAATAACAATAATAATTATAATTAGAACATTTTATAAAACAACATTATCGTAGATACCGGTGCGTATCTGCAATTACACTACTACACCACTATATCAACACATCTATAAAGTTCCTTAATAGATTGGCGCTCCATCGTGGGGCAGAAGTGATTGAAGATTACACGAATATACCTACTTATATATCAATCAGTATCCATCAGTATCTTGTATCTTGTAGTATTACAAGATTGGCGCCCAACGTCTGAGCGCGGATTAGGAAAAAACATACTATAACCAATAATCTAATAACCCCAATCCGTCAAGAGACTGCAGGTACATTGCCAGCGACAAGATGTACAACACAAGGAGATCAACGTCGAGAAAAAGGACAACAGAACCAGAAAACGATTCAGCTATGCGGAATGGATGACATTATTTAAAAAATTCAGCAGAGAGATGGAGTACATTAAGAAAGATACCACGGACCATGAAAGAGCACAAATGAGTCGTGCGAATGCAATGGGAACACCAAACGACAAGATGACATTGAGAGATATTTACGATGAGATGTGGAAGTTAGACACCAAGTATAATGAAGAAGAGACTATAGGGACAGCCCACGAAAAAGACGATACCAAAGTGGAAGGAATGACTGATGAAGATTGGGAAAAATGGGATGAAAACTGCACACAAATGATAAACGAAAGAACGGGAGTATACGCGCAGGTGACAGAGGAATATACACAGGAGGAGTATGAACAATGGAGACAATCAATAAGACAACCAGAAAGATCAATACAAACAGAAAACACAGAATTAAGGGAATGGATAAGAGTCATGTTTGAACTATCCAGAGAAGATATGTGTAATTGGAGGAAGGAACATAATCAAATAGAAGCGTTCGATGGAATACCAAGTAATAAAAACATGGAACCGACAAATCCAGAGCCTAAAGATAGTGGAGATAAGAAGATCCAGATAATTCAAGAAACGGAAGAGGTGAAGGTGGAAGAAAGAAGAACCGTGCGTCCAAGGAAGGCAAGAGTCACAAAAGAATTAATTGAAATGACTCGAAGCGGCCTGATTAATGTGGTCAACTTACCAATCGTCAACCATAAAGAAGGAACCTTCAGGAAGGAGTATCGGAGGAGTATCATGGAGATGGACGAAGAGGAAGATTATGTAACAACAAAGAAGAAGATGACCAACAGAATATCTCAACCACGAATTTCCAAAAGAAGAGCGAGATATTTTAAGAAAAAGGAAGGCTATCAAGAGAAATGGGACCGGATTATCGAAGGATACGCCAGAGAAATCAGAGAACTGCGGAAGAAGAGGAGTCACTTAACGGAAGTACCCAATCAGAAGATAGATGACGGTACCCAAACCAAATTGAGGGAGTTACCAAACATCAGTACTGACAACAAACAGGAGAACACTGGACGCAAATATATTGAAGAGAGAGAGAGAAAGAAGACAGAAGAATGGAAGGCAGACACAGCCCTAATAGCATTCAAATGGAAAAACCAAATGATAGCACGATATATGTCAAGAACGGACAGGAGTATGGACACTGGAGAAGTCCGAACGACAAGAAGAGAGGAGAGCGATGATTATGGTTAAAATGAAAAAAATACACTGAATTATGGGACCGACTATTATGATAACCAGAAGGCTGAAACAAGCTTCAATGAAAAGATATATCGACAATTAAAATATAGGACGGAAAGTGAAAAAATAGCGATAAGAATTATTTTATTGTGAATATTATGTAAATGATGAAAATATTTGTTATGGAGATGAAATGAAAGATGAAAATATACTTATGAATATAACTGTTGACTATATCAAGATGAAAAATGAAATGTGGCCATGAAGATTATTGTTTATTAAAAAGTGAAAAATGAAAGTATAATTATGAAGATAAACGTTGACTAAAGAAAAAAGGATGTATTATTGCTATGAAAATTATTATGTGTTTATATTAAATGAGAAGTAACTGAATAACTATGTAACGAACATTGAATATATTGTAATTTTATAATATGAAAAAACATGCTCCCAAAGAATTTATGTAAAGGATTCAGAACATTGTATTTATAAATAATAGAGTACTATAAAAAAGGAGCACAATACGAGACGGACACCCAAGATCTATGGCATAACTATATATAAATATGTATTTCCAAGAGCCAAGTCAACAAGTAGAATTAACATCCTACCCGTACTAATAAAGAAGGAGCACAATACGAGGCCGACACACTACAACTTAGGCACAACAAATTCCAAGAGCCACATCAACAAGTAAACGATTAACATCATACCCGTACTATAAAGGAGGAATATACGAGACTGACGCATTCCATCCATGGCACCATTATTTCCAAGAGCCACGTCAACTAGTAGAAAAATTGAACATCTCACCCGTACTAATAAAGGAGGAGTACTTTACGAGACGGACACCCAAGATCTATGGCATAACTATATATAAATATGTATTTCCAAGAGCCAAGTCAACAAGTAGAAAGAACATCTCACCCGTACTATAAAGGAGGAATATACGAGAAAGACAACTTACATCTTAGGCACAATTATTTCCAAGAGCCACGTCAACAAGTAAAAATTTAACATCATACCCGTACTATAAAAAAGGAGCAATATACGAGAACGACACACACCATCCACGACATATATGAGATAAAATCATATAAATTCCAAGAGCCACGTCAACCAGTGAATTTTAACATCATACCCGTACTACAAATGAAGAGAGAAGGAGCAAATAAGAAGTTGGAAGAGCAAAACTAAATAAATATTATTGATGTAGACAAGCAACCACACACAACCACATTGTTTTCTAGTGTATTTTACTAGAGAAAAGCCAATACCACATGGAATATATACCAACTAAAACCATGAGAAAGGAGAAAAATAAATGTATTTATGAATTATATCTAGAAGAATAAAACCTGAAATGAAGAATATGACGAGATGACGTTTAATGTGATACAAAATGAAAAGATTAATCAATGATGAAGAAGAATGAAGAGTAATATACTAACGAAGATAATCATGAGAGTATACCAGTGAGGAAATGTAAAACAAACTATCCCTATAATATGTGAAGAATTTAGTCGAGTTGAATCAAGAAAAAGAGAGTATAACAATGTATAAACCGCTGATGCATGAGTTAATCCCAAGGATATTTATTATTTGTCGGAAGAACGACCACTATTATTATTTTTTGATTATTTGAGATGAATTGACTGATGAATAATGCCAGCAATCATTTATTATTATTGAAGGAGATAATTTGCCTCCATATTTATTGAAGTTAGTATGGCCAGTAGAGTTGAATAGCCAAAGTGAGCCGCTCTAAACTGCCCCAGCTAAGCTTATGTTAGGGAATTAGGGGACTAAATAAACAAGGGAGATGATTACATAGAGAAGAAATAATTATGATTCAAATAGAAGAAAGTGAAGGGATATATGTAAAAAACATGTGAATCGACATGGAAACGTACAACAATTGATAAATTCTTCAATGGAAAATAAAGTATTGTTACGACGGTCTACTCGGTCGTCGTAGGTACAGTGGAAACAAAATAAGTACAAGACACCAATTAAGTCACTAATCACACCTTTAATTGTTATAGTAAAACAGTTCGTAATTAACAACACAGTGTCTACAACAAATCAAATGAAATTGTTCATACGCAATAAAATGTCCACTAATATTCAAACTCAACTGTATTACAATTATACCGTCCGAATATAAAACGCAACACTTCACTAATAACTACTTGAACGTACACCGTAATAACTCGAACCGCTCTGTAAATTATATCGCACTAATACTCTCGAACCGCACAGTCAAAAATCTCGCATTGAACTGAACTACCAAGGCCGCGACGCGATGTATTTATAGTTACGCTACACACACCAGAAGCTTCCAAACTGCGTCTTATCTCTCGCGAACTACGTAATTGCTGCGGCCTTGACACAGTCCGAGCGCCCGAGCGAAGGCTGGCAAAGTGCGAGAAAATTCTCGCAACATGCGTTTAGTAGCACGTACACCACACGCTTACGTCGAGATCTTTCTGGGACATTCGATAAACGCCTAGATTGTTCTACGCTGTCGTAGCACTGCCCCCTCCTTAAGCCTGTTCGTCCCGAACTGGCAAAGCGTCTCTAAATTTGTATTTAGCCAGGCGATCTAGGTGGACGACCTTGAACTTTCGCTGTCCTTCCTGTTGAATCCGATAAACAACATCGTTAATCCTTTTTTTTACAGTGTAGGGTCCTTCCCAGTTAGACTGAAGCTTAGGTGAGCGACCACGACGGCGCTTTGGATTGAACAACCAGACCTGATCTCCTTCTTGGAAACCCACACTATTGCTGCGAATGTCATACCGAGTTTTCATTTTATCACTGGCAATCTTGAGCCGTCCTCTTACCAAGCGATTCATTTCTCGCAGTTGGTTTTCTAATTGCGAGGAATAGTTCTTTGGCTCTTGGGACTGAGTCTCAGGTGATCCAAACATCAAGTCCCCAGGAAGACGAATCTCCCGCCCAAACACCAATTTTGCTGGAGTCATGCCGGTTGTGTCATGTACTGATGACCTATACGCCATAAGGAATAGTGGTATACGTTGGTCCCAGTCTATTTGGTTCTCGTCAACAATCTCTTGCGCAACCTCATCTTCAGCCACTTTACCCTCGGCCGCTTCTATCAGCTCAGGAACAAGCAAGAGTTTTGTCTCGACACCCATAGTTGGCTCTCCAATCACTTCTTTTGTCGTTATACTTATTTGTACTTCCTCTGCTAGTTCTTCCTCCATTTCCGCTTGCAACAGGGAGGTTTCCTCTTGACCAGACTTGTTGAATTTTTCTTCGACTAATGCCACTCGCTTAATCGAATGGTTGGTAGACCCTGTCATTTTAGCCATGCAAAGCTTTATCTTCTCTTGGCCAACCTTCAGGACATTCTCTCTTAAGTCCACAACGAATCCGTAGGCATTCATAATGTCCGTGCCAAGAATTACTTCATCGACAATGTCTGCAACGAGCATTTGGTGGCTAAACTCAAGAAGACCCAGGCGTACACGTACGTCTACCTTTCCTAGCACCTTGACGGGGCTTCCAGTCACAGTCTGTATTGTACAAGAGCTAATTAGAGGATGGCGGTTACAGACTAAGTCAGGGCGCACAATGGACACTGTTGCGCCCGTGTCAACTGTAAATGATGTTGGTTTACCATCCGCAAATCCACTAACAATCAAGTTTCCACTGATCTTATGTAGCGTGGAAACTGTGTGCTGTTCTGGGCCTTTACTTCTCCAATTGGTGCGATCAGTCTCTTCTCTCGGTATTTTCTTCTCCCAACAGTCTACCTGTAGATGACCACAGTTGTAACACTTCGGTCTTCTGTCTTTGTCCTTTGGTTTGAAAGATAGTTGTGGTGCTGCTGACTTCTTAAACTGTTGTTTTTGAATCGTCTCTTTATGCTGTCCGCTATGACGATACTGTGGTATTGGATCCGTTTGGCTACAATGTGATGGCATACTTTGATTAATGTAGGTCGCCGACTTGGCAGCTTCAAAACGGAAAGCATGAACAAGAGCGTCTGATTTATTATCATGCCGAGCCATTCTTAACACTTGTTGTAACTGACGATCTCTGATACCGTCAATAAACATAATGAGAGAAATCCACTTCCGGAAGTCCTCCGATTCTTCGGGATAAGCCAATCTCGTCAGTCGGTCGATATTCGCTTCAAACTCTTGAAGGCTCTCCTCTGAACGCTGTCGCCTCGCTTTAAGTTGTTCACGGTACACTTCGCACAAATGCTGGTCACCATACCGTAATTCCAAAGCTTTAGTTAATTCGGCATAGACGTTCTGACTGTTAGATGGCACTTTGTGTATTACCTCTGCGGCAGGTCCTTTTAACGCAAGAACGAGTGAGAGGCCTTTCTCTTCTTCCGTCCAGTTATTTAAGCGAGCGGCAGCTTCAAATTGGCGATAATAAGTTGCCCAGTGGGTGCTTCCATTAAACGACGGGGCCTTTGCAAAAACTGACCCTACTTCAGTTAATAGCGTTCTTTGATTTCTCTGATATTTTGGATCTTCTAAGCTTGACATACTTGTTTTCATAGTTGACACAGATTTTTCTATTTCAGATATTCTGTCAACTTGTTTGTTCAGCTCACCTTGTAACAGGACAAATTTTGCAGTGGTATCCTCTTGTACGAACGTCTTAACGTCGTCTGCTTGACGGCTAAATTCTTTTTTTCGTCCCTCTGGTATTTCATTTTCACGATTACGTTTTTCGTCTTGTCGTTTTTCTGCTTCTTCCCTTTCCTGTCTTCGTTCTTCTTTTTCTTGTTTCTGATTTTGCTGTAGCATTGCTCGGAATGCTTCTATCATCTGACTGGTATCCATTGTTTATCGATTAATTACGAATCACACTCGTCTTGTACAAAGTATCCACTGTTTCCACTGTTAATCGTTCTATCCCAGTTCTGACACCACTGTTACGACGGTCTACTCGGTCGTCGTAGGTACAGTGGAAACAAAATAAGTACAAGACACCAATTAAGTCACTAATCACACCTTTAATTGTTATAGTAAAACAGTTCGTAATTAACAACACAGTGTCTACAACAAATCAAATGAAATTGTTCATACGCAATAAAATGTCCACTAATATTCAAACGCAACTGTATTACAATTATACCGTCCGAATATAAAACGCAACACTTCACTAATAACTACTTGAACGTACAACGTAATAACTCAAACCACTCTGTAAATTATATCGCACTAATACTCTCGAACCGCACAGTCAAAAATCTCGCATTGAACTGAACTACTAAGGCCGTGACGCGATGTATTTATAGTTACGCTACACACACCAGAAGCTTCCAAACTGCGTCTTATCTCTCGCGAACTACGTAATTGCTGCGGCCTTGACACAGTCCGAGCGCCCGAGCGAAGGCTGGCAAAGTGCGAGAAAATTCTCGCAACATGCGTTTAGTAGCACGTACACCACACGCTTACGTCGAGATCTTTCTGGGACATTCGATAAACGCCTAGATTGTTCTACGCTGTCGTAGCAGTATAATGATTCAGAATTAATCAATTCTTATAGGAAGGCATATGTAACGTTACCAAATATGGTAGTTACATAAAATAAGCTAATATAACGTCAAGTAAGAGAAAAGCATGAAAGTATGTCTAGATAAATAAACCTATGTGTATAAAAGTGTGTATCTACAAATATATTAGTATAAAAATCCAACGATGAGGAAGATAGTTTTAACATAGCAGCATCAAATACGAAATGAAGAAAGAAAATAACCATGAGCCAAAACAAAAATATCAGTAACCAGACCCAATAGGATCCAACAGTGAGGGGAACCAACAAAATAAGGACCAATAAACTCCAACAGCGAGGGGAACAAATGGAGACAATGACTACAATGAAAATATTGAAGAAGAAGAAAGAAGAAGGACAAGGAAACATACCATGAAGAGAGAAGAAAATGGATAGACCATGCAAGGACTCAGCATAAACCAAGTGTACTAGAGACAATAATAGTAACCAAAGGAATAGTGATTATCAAATATGAAAAGAAAACCAGTGTTTACCCATTAAGAAACCACAAACAATTACAGTGAGTGCTTAATGTAAGTGTGAAACCTGTGAACAGTTAACTAATTCTAACCAAATAAACCACACAAACAATTCCAGTGATAAGGTTTATAGTGTAAGAAAATGTGTTAATTTCATAGTGAAACAGCAAGAATTAAATAGTCAAATATACACAGACAATTAGTGTGACTAATTTAATAAAGATTGTGATCCACATAGATAATCATAAGACCACCAAAATAGGATAAAATCGAACAATTATATTATTGTTCATAGAGAACTGACAATAAAAACCTTTGTTATATATCAAACAAAAGTGACAGGAATTAGATACAACCAATGACAAGAAAGATATTGTAATTAGTACAAAAAGATTTGTATTATTGGTTAAGAAGAAGTAGTGTAAACATGTGTATTAAAACAGTTAAAATATTGTAGTAAAATACCATACTGAAGTCATGTTAGTAGTAGCAAAATGCTGCATTAGAACATGTTGTACATTGTTACATAACCCCATAGGAAAGACACCTATGAAACAGAAAATCATACATGTTAATGTAAATAAATAACCATCAACTATAATGTCAATCAAGAATTTGTTATAAGTAATGATACACCACCATAGACAGTGTATTATATTGCAACACAATGCAAATAAAACAGATCAAATGTGATGGCACAGAGATAGGAATAATGGAGCCTAGTATGCTCAATTAGTTAGACAAAATACAATATTAAAACAAGTACCAAGAATAATGAAAGTATTACCAGTAGTTAGATAAACATCTGATACTACTTTGAGAACAGATTCTAAACATAATGACAATGATTTTGTAACCAAAATATTGTAAACTAGCTAACTAAGAACACATAGCCAGAAGTAAGCAGAAACATTGTATAACCAACTAGTTAAGCAAAATACTGTATTAAAGCTTGAACAAAGATTGTTAAGAGTGTTACCAGTAGTAAGAGGGACACCTAATGCTACTTTGAGAACAGACAATGACCATGAGAATAGTCATTTTATATATAAATTATTAAAAACCAAATGACCATGATAGTGGAAGCCAGATGTAAACAAGCAATGAGGAGCAAGTTATTTGTGCAAAATACAGCATACAAACTTGTTTAAAAGTAGATAAAAATATTACCAAGAATCAGAAGAATGTCTGATACTACTTGGGAAAACTAAATCAAGTATAACAATAACAATTTAATTATTGTTTTAACAAAAATAACTGACTACCATGCTATGACACAATGTAAACAGACCCATTACTAAAAATTGAAGGGTTCTAAGATAGTTAAAAGCTAGCAATTATATGTAGGGAATTAGGTACAATGAGTACAACAACCACTGTTCGCATTTCCAACTGTTGTGTTTGTTCGCATTTCCAACTGCACGCGTGACCTCTGCGCTGCTCGGCAGTTGGAAATGGGATGTTTTGGATCACCCGCCGCATAGCCTGGACCTCGCGCCCAGTGATTTTCACTTGTTCCTTCACCTGAAACAATATCTGGCCGGAAAAAAGTTCGATAACGATGACGAGGTAAAAGAAGAGGTCATGACATAGTTCAAATGGTTGGCGGCAGACTTCTATGACACGGGGATACAAAAGCTGGTTCCCAGACTTAATAGGTGCTTGGATAATGACGATAATTATGTAGGGAAATAAAGATATATGTATTTACGTAACTGTCAGTTAATGATTTGTAAATAAATATTTTTAGACCAATTACGACCTTTGTATCTTTACTTTCCGGACACGCCTCGTATTTCAGCTGAACCGTCACCGAACAGGACTACAATATCCACGTGTGGTAAGTGAGGGAGGTTAATAACGGAGTGCGAGAAATATTTCAAATTAAAGAAGTGAACCATCGATACCCACCTATTCGACAACACAATCAAACTAATAACAATAATAATTATAATTAGAACATTTTATAAAACAACATTATCGTAGATACCGGTGCGTATCTGCAATTACACTACTACACCACTATATCAACACATCTATAAAGTTCCTTAATAGATTGGCGCTCCATCGCGGGGCAGAAGTGATTGAAGATTACACGAATATACCTACTTATATATCAATCAGTATCCATCAGTATCTTGTATCTTGTAGTATTACACTTTTTACAATATCTTTCTTAATTATAGTTACCGTTATATGACTCTGTGACTGATTTACCTTATATACATTTTATCAGTTTAACTATTTTTCTGTACTTAATTCATCAATTATAATGCTGTTTAGATTTACCATTTGGCCTAGATTTTATCTGTTTTTACATACAAAGTTTTTTGAATAATACATCTTGTTTATACCCCTTCTGACTTTCTATTCTACTATAATATTAATTAACATTTCTTTACTTTAACAAAAGAACATTTAGTATATAACTCATACTATTTATCCATAACAAATATTTGAAATTAACAATGGTATTTAAACTCAGACATTTTAATCTGGATTACTACTATTAACACATAATAAACATTTTCATAATAAAAGAATGGTATTTAACTCTGACATTTCAGTCTTGAGTTATCTGAACTTATTCTAAACAAAACATATCTGTCCTTCCATCGTTAACACTATTTCTTATAACTAATTTTATTTTCAGTCTTAGCTGTTTTTGTTTGGTTTTTAGGTATTTATTTGGTCACTTCACTTTTTATTGGCCTGCTCTAGTTTTATTACTGCCATTCTAATGAATGTTGTATATAAAGAGTGGCAGTTATTTACAAACACTTGTATCTTATAATACTCTATTAAATTATTTCTTGACACAATATAAAAACTTTAAAGTTGTATAATTGCACAATTTACTCGGTTTATGAACTCTAATACTGACACATTAAGTTTATTTAATATAATATAAAAACTTGCACTGGTCCCCTTTTTATTCTTGATTTTATTTCTAATTAGTTTTACAGTCTTATTAAAATCAAGAAATTTATTTATAGAGGATAATGAAGGTTTGTTTTTTTGCATTATATAATTAATTCACATTGGTTCACTTTTAATTCTACTTTATACACTTTTGTTTATATCTATTTTACATGGTTTTTTAAATTTGGTTTTTGTTATACTTTCATTGGTTAGTTTTTTTTTACTTTCTTTTTGGGGTTTCGTTTTTGTTTCTTATAAGAGCATTCCTTCTGATCGCGGATGTTGTCTTGTTCTGGTTTCTTCTTTAATTGCTCCTATCCTACTTGTTTCTTATAAAAGCATCCCTTCTTATTGTGGATGTTGTCTTGTTCTGGTTTCTTCCTTACTTACTCCTATCCTACTTGTTTCTTATAAAAGCATCCCTTCTTATTGTGGATGTTGTCTTGTTCTGGTTTCTTCCTTACTTACTCCTATCCTACCTGGGTATTTCCTTACTTTATTTTTAGTTTTTTTGATTTATTTTTATTACTCATCATTCATTGTATATCTGGTTTTAATGAAATTCTTACTTCAAACTCTGATTGTGCTTTACGGTGGTTCTTAATTAATTTTTAATATTGCTTTCTTGGATTTAAATTTGTTTTTATTTTATTTTATGATCTTTCTTTCCATTCAGAACTATGGGCATTATCTGTCATGCTACAGATTGCTCTCCTCCAGAAGTGATTATTTCAGACTTGAGTATGGATGAAATAATTGCTTATGATAGTTTTTTATTTATTATTCTTCGTCTTCCTCCCCATTTCTATATCGGCTTCTTCATACTTGAGCTTAATAAACTTTATAGTCTCTTATCTGACTTTGATTCTTCCTGGATAGTTAGTGTTTTCTGAGATTTATTATTAATATTATTATTATATTTTTCCTTTTCTTAACTTTGTGTTTTATCCATGGGATATTGATTCCCTAACACGTGAGCTGGAACAGTTCAGAGAGGCACTGTTGGCTACTTACTCTGCTGGCCATACTACACTTCTCATTGAGATCAGAGGCAATTCATCTCTGCTCAAAAACATAATGCTGCTGGAATTATCTACAGACAGTCATCAAATAAAAATTATATATAGAATAGTCTAATTTTTGACTAATAAAAATATCTTTGGATACTTCACTTCGTTGTTTCTCAGATTATCTCACATTTTCTATCTCATTTATTCTTCTTAGTATTTATTATTCTCATTATATATTCTTCTAACTTTTTAGCTCGGCTGATATATTCATTTTTATCATGGTTGGAAACTTTGTTAACATGTTTATCACTAGTTATGGTGTAACTTTTTCCTTTTTCATCTGAATTCTCTTTAATTCTTCTTCTGGTTATTGATATTAATAGCATATATTTTATATATATTTTTTATACATTTTTTTCTTAGATCTTATTAATTGTTCGAATGGTATTATTTTATGACAGTTCGTTTTTTCAATGGGTTTCATTATAATTGACATCCAAGTTGTTATTATGATCATATTATATAAACAGATTTTTCTTTCGTTTCTTTCTCAGAAAGTTATTATTCCACTTTTGTCTTCATTAAAATTAATTCATTAATATTATATTTTTCATGTGGTCCTTATTTCTCTTTGCCTTTTATAAATGTTTTATTATTTTCTTGCCAAGACTATCTTCTTCATATGATTGGTGTGAGTTGTCCTCCTTTGTTTTTTAGAACTGAGTAATATCATAATCATCCTTCTTGATTATTCGTTTCCATAATAGTTTTATAAATAGTTAGTTATAGGTTGATCTTATTATATATATATTTTTTTCCAATTTTAATGATTTTACTATAATAACAATAATAACAATAATAATTAATAATAACAATAATAATTCTTCTCTTTTTCTTTCATTATTATTGCCTTCTCTTGTATATCACACTCTTTTTTGTTTTTCTTCTCTACTCCTTCAAATGTTTGATATTCACATTTATTCTGGATTCTTTCTTAATTTTCCTTCTTAATTAATCACATTATTTTCTTCAAATCATTTATAAGTTGATCTATTCTTTTTTAAATTTTGATAATTTTTTATAATAATAAATTCTTCTTTTTATAATTCCAAATTATTTTCTTTTAAATTATTTGTGTAAGCTGGTCTTACTATTCTTTAGAATTTTGCGGTTTTTTTTTTTTTATAATAATAAATTCAATCTTCGTAACATTTTTTTATGGAGGCTTGGTTGTATACTCCTTTGATTTTTCCAGAAACTATTTCTTTCAGTTCATATGTGTTGTTATTATTTTTGGTAACGAGATATGGTCCAGTATAGAGTAATAATAATTTCTTCGTTATCCCTTCTAGGGTGCTGGGTAGTTCGCGGTTTTTTAACAGTACTTTTTCTCCCTCTTTACACGTTACTACTCGTCCAATCGCCTTCTGATATCTGGTTTGCCATTTCTCTTGGTCTTCGGCCACCTTGTTATAAAATTTCACCTTGTCAAACTTACGACCATCATTCATCGGGAACTCTTATTATTTCTTCAATCTCTCGGGGGGTTGATTTCTTGTACATGGCGGAGTAAGGGGTAATTCCTATAGCTGGATGGTGAGCGAAATTCAGGAACTTCTCCGTGGCTGCTAGGTATTCTTGCCACTTTTTCTGTTGGTGGTGACAGTACGTTCTCAATATTCTCCCCACTTCTCTTAATACCCTCTCTGCCGGATTACTACTTGGGTGGTAGACTGACGTCTTGTATGTTTTAATCCCAAGTGATAATAATGTTTCCTGCCATCTTTTCCCTTTAAACTGTGTACCATGGTCAGTGATGATTGAAGTTGGTTTTCCTATCTCTGGCACATATAACTCCGTTATTACTCCAAGAACTTTTATAGTGGTTGCCCAATTAACCGGGTATAGCTTTACGTACTTTGTAAAGTGGTCCATGATTATGACGAGGTATTTGTATCTGTGTCGACCGCCACTATGGGGAAATGGTCCGCAGATGTCTAAAAACACCTTCTCCAGTTTCGCCTTAGATGTTATGGGTATCACTATACCTTCCTTCTTCTCGTTATTAACCTTAACACACTGGCAAATATTACATGATTTTAGGTAATTTCTCACCTTTCGGTTTATGTTTTTGATTTGACAATTCTCCTCTAAAGCCTGTATCACTTTCAGGGCTTCCATATGGCCATACCTTATATGGTAATCGATTATGGTTTCTTTTTCAATGTTGTTTGGAATAATCACTTTCCACGTTTCTTGATTTAAGGATGTTTTAACTAATAATATACCTTTGTTAATATTGTTACAACACAAATAAGCCACCCCAATACCAGGGATGAAAAAGATGATACTAAATATAAATATACTTCACATAAAATAAAATATTAAATATAAATAAAATGTAAAGACAATGACACGACAAACGACGAAATGACCTAACCCAAGTGATTGACCAAACAAACAGAAAAACAAAGAAGAAGGGAAAAAACCGAAACCAAATAAGAATAAAGCCAATTGAAGGAAGTGAACGAATCCATACAACCAAATAAAATAAAACCAAACGAGAAGAGGAGAACCAAACTAAAACGAAGCCAATGAAAATGAAGGAGAAGAAGAAAAACGAAAATGAAACTGAAGTGAAACCAAGGGATAAGAAACACCACAAATATGTAAGGGAGAAATGTTACACTCAAGTATAATATTGGGAATAAAACCAATAATTATCTAATACCAGAAATAAATATTATTATCAATTAAATAATTAATGTAATTGTTTTAACCAAAACCCAGTAAAGTAATATTATTAAAAGAAAAGTACACTAACCCAAGAATTAGAGTTAGATGTAGTAAAAATCTATAGAAAAATAGCAATAGTAATACTATGTATAATATTTATAAAGAAAGAAATAGTGAGAAAGTAACAAAGAGAAATAATTATAGGGATTACCCACTAAGAAACACTTGATGTAAACAGTTAAAAAGTGCAATAGTGAAAGTGTGAAACCCCAAAATGGTTAGAAACCATATTTATGATAATAAAACGCTCAATAATCAATAATAAACAATAATTGATTAATAGTGAATCCAATAATAATTAAGAATAAGGTTTTAATGATAGCATTAGATGTAAGCACTTCATAATGTGGAATAAACACTGAAGAGTGATGAGGAAACACTATGTGATTAAAAGTGAAACAAATTAGCAATTAAAAATATAAGGTTTTAATAATGATATTAAATGTAAAAAATTAGTAATATGAAATGAACACTGGAAAGTGATAATAACGTTGTTAATTAAGAGAATTAAGATTAATTGTAAACGATTGTAATTAAAAGGGGAGTATCCCATGAAAGGATAAACTACTAGTGTTAACATGGATTGAGAGTAGAGTTTAATTAGGAAATAAGAAATTAATAATGTAATAAATAAACACCCCAGATTGTAAGGGAAAACCAATTATTCAAAATGTGATGTTAGTTAACACCCAAAAAATAGTAATTAAGGAAATGAGTTATAAACAAACGTTACTTAATAATTGTTAAAGAATTGTATAGTTATATTTATGAATAGGATATGACTGAAGAAACTGTGCAGAGCATATGCCTAGATGTTATGTTTTAATTGAGGAAGAATAGGGAGTGGTAGCCATATTATTAACAAAGGCAAAATAGATAATTAAGAAGTTAAGACAATACAAATCTAATTACACTAGAAAATCAGTAAATGTAGAAAATAACAGAACCATTAACAAAACAAAATACATTAGAATAAAATGAGACATCATCTGTATAAATTCAGTAAATATAGTCAATGGCTACTAGTGCATCTGAAATGCCTAACTGTCAAAACCAATAATTACAAATTGTATAAAATCCACAAGGAAATTAAAAAATCTAAGGCAAGTAACTAGCCAAGAATAATGTGCAAATCATTTTAAAAGAAAAATGTTACAATAAGAAATTAAATTAAAAGAAATATGTAAATAACAAATGTTAACATAAATGTACAAAAGTTAATATCTAATAGAACATGACCTTATGAGGTATTAATTTAATCTTTGAAAGGAAAGACAAACATTAGTGATAATATTAAAAATCCAGGAAGGAAGATAGAAGAATAAAATCAATAAGAAAATATACAGTAATTTTGAATAAAAATTCAAATATGATAACAATGGTAATAAACCATGCCTTAGCCAATCAAAGGGTTCAGGTTACCATAGAAACGAGCCGTTGGTTACTAATTTTCCGTTAATTTTCAGTACTCGTATAATGGCGCTTGTGTAGTAGGGACGCAAGATTTTGTATGACACAAATTTTACTTTAAAATGTTCAAAAACTAGTCAAAATCCAAAAACATGTACCAGTGAGACGGAGAGGAAGAGGAATAACATTTAACTGATGTCCAGGAACAATATAAACGAAAATTAAAAGCAGAAATTCCCAAGACTAATTAGAAAAGGACGCCAGCAGCCTAAGTCACTCAAAATTGATGAATTTTCCATGTCCAAAGAACAACAATCTATCACAAACCTTCTGAACTGATAAGTATCATTTAAATACCCTAATCCCAGGAATAAAAGCACTTTAAATATTTCTCATATCTGTACAAACTCTCACTATGAATTAAAAATAATTTTCTTTCAAGGATTAAATAAAACAAACTTACGTAGCAAAACTTGTTAACTAAAAAATAACCTTGCACAAGATTGCGAACTTTTGTAACACCTATTACTACACTGCAGAACAAATTGTAGCCACACTTTATATTATTTAAGTACGGATAATGTACGGTAGTGTACTTTTTTATTGTAACCATATTTAATGTTTTCTTTATAATCTAAAGGACTCCAGATTTTGGACGAGTTGACGTATAAAATACAAACAGTAGCCATGATGGCATCAGAATAGCTCGTTCAAAACCAATTTTATCAACTTCAGATAATGCGTTTCATGTTTAATGTCGGAGCAATTTTATTGAATACTAAATTATAATATTATTGTCACATTACTTAATTACCAAACAATCATTAAAGAAACAGTACAGAGTGTAACCATTGTTTTATTTCATAGGAAATTGTATTATATATGTGTGTGTTAGCGAACTTACAGATCAGACAACTAGCGCTTTCGCTATCTGTGCAATACAGTAAGCTGTACAAAGGCGGGAACCGATTCGAACGCTCCGGCCATCACTGCTGAAAACACCATAATAACATATTAATTCATAAGTTTAATTGTTTTCAACAAACAATTTGGTGCCACCCGGGATTCACAAACCCCTATGAAATTACAGGTAAGGTTTCCACTAGGTTGTACTGATAATTGTGACAACGCTACGGACTTCGTTAGCAGCAACCATTAATGTAACGACAAGGTGTGAGACGAACACACCATACTAATACATAAAAAACAATATACACGTCTTTTCACATTATCACAGATGATATAACGTTACAGATTGGCGACCAACGTAGTGAGGCTAGAAAAGGACGACTAGCGGCGATTATGAAGAGACATTCGATGGTTACCAGATTCGACATTAAGAAAGGAACCAACCAAGAAGAAATTGAAGAAATGATCGGAGGATTGTTCGAACAGGATCCCCAGGAGGACCAACCAGAAAACCCAACATTACCTGAACCGGAAGTAGAAATAATGGTCGGCAACCAACCAGACAAACCGACCGAAGAGACGAAATGGGATAGTATGATGAGAATGATGATGGAGCAATTCGGACAACCAAGGGAACAATTTGGACTAATTAATAATAATTTCACGAAAATGAATGAAACTTCAAAGAAAACAAATGAAAAATAGACCAAATGAAGGAAGAAACTAGGGAACAAAGGAAAGAAGACAGGGAATTCTTCAGACAAAACAGTGAAGAATTAAGGAAACAACTCAAGGAGGACACGGAACTTCTGAATAAGAAAATGGAAAGCAACCATGAGGCCTTGAAGAGAAGCCAGGAGACGCTAGAAAAGAAGAGTGAAGAGCTGAAGAAACAGATCAAGAAAGATCTGGAGATAGTGAATAAGAAGATTGAAAATAGTAATGATACGCTCCTACGACAATTGAAGGAAGATGGTGAGAAGAACAGAGAAGAATTAAGATTCATACTAATAGAGTTTCGTGAAGAAGTCAAACAGACAAAAACGGGGATGAATAAGAGATGGGAAGAAACAAGTTACCCAGTAGATCAACTTAATGAAACAGTAGATAGTGATTTCAAACCAGTGAATGAAACACTAGACACCACTTCTGAAGGTAGTAAGGAGATGGAAATTGTAGAAGAAACAAGTGTATTGTTTTCTGAAAATAAAGATAACAATAACACCGAGAAAATCAAGCGCATAAAAACCAACAGTAGAAGAGGAAGAAAGAAGAATCGAATCATTAAGAAGATTAAGAAAACAGAGGAAATGGGAAAGGTATATAAAAAGAAACTACTAAAAACAAGAGAAGAAGTGGAGATGGTGAAGAACGGACTAATTGATGTATTAATTTACCAATTACTGACCGGAGAGAAATCATGAAATATAAAGATTGTAGGAGGAATCTAAAGGAAATTATAGAAGGAATCCACAAAGAACCAGTGAACAAAAACTTCTACAAGTCTACTGTTAAATGGAAATTACCAGAAATGGAAATACAGAATAAAAAAGCAATAATAATATTAACGAAGGAGGTACAATTAACAACTTCTTTGATTAATCAAAATGTAGTGAATGAAGCAGTCATGGAGACAAATGAACATATAATAGTAGAGGAATTGTGGTATGAGACAGAAGAAACCTATATCACAAAAACGAAAATAGTTCTACACACCAAGGTCATCCGAACCACAAATGCAGAGGAATTGATGGACCATGGGTAAACTAAGCGAAGATACCACACGCCAAGAAAAGGGACTGATTTTCGAATTACCGACCAAGCAAACCAATGGAGAGGAAGGAGCAGTAAATTAACTAGACCAATAAGAATCATCAAAACAAGAAATGACTCAACGACCAAGACGAATTAAATGAGAAATAATAAACCATAATAAATAAATTTAAAAATTATCCAGAATAAATGTAGAAGATCAAACATTTGAAGGAGTAGAGAAGAAAGACAACAAAGAGTGTAATATACAAGAGAAGGCAATAATCATGAAAGAAAAGGAGATCAACTTACAAAAAAGTATAAATAACAAGGGCCTGTGTACAACACGATATATACCCCTATGTCATCACCAAAGATAATGGTAACAATACTTACCAAATAAGTAATATAAACACAAAAAGGATAAAAGAGTTTACAATCAAGCTTCAATAAAAAAGTTTTATGAAGAAAAATAAATTACTAAAAATAAAATAAACAAATTTCAAAATTCAAGAAGTCTGTAAGAGCAATTTACTACATTATTTCGATGACATATGAGGAATGAAAAAAATAAGATAAATAAATAAAAATATAAAAACAAAGGAATAAGTTACAAAAATTCCTACAAAGTAAGGTCAACTTACAGTCAAATAAAGTTGACATATGAAGTATAAAATAAAAAATGATAATTAAGGAATAAGTTACAAAAATTCCTACAAAGTAAGGTCAACTTACAGTCAAATAAAGTTGACATATGAAGTATAAAATAAAAAATGATAATTAAGGAATAAGTTACAAATTCCTATAAAAAAGTAAGAACCACAAACTTACGATAATATTTAAACAAAAAATACCAAAAAAGGAATAAGTTACAAAAAATTCCTATAAAGTAAGAAAAACTAACTTACGAAAAATTATCAAAAATATTTAAAACAAAATAAAATGCACAAAAATAAAATCAAGAAAATCAAGCAAAAACTGCTGAGATAAATACCTAAAATTATAATGAATTTAATGTGTTCTAAAAAAAAAATCCGAACTGGTACAAGGAAGAAAAAGAAGTTGTGTATAAAACAAATATACAAAAAATGGCTAAAGCAGAATAGTGCTAAACAACCAAGAAAAAAAAATAAAGACGTCTAAGATACTTAAACTGATCACAAGAAGAATAGAAAAGCAAACTAACGAAAAATTGGATATGATGAAATTAAAATATGAATAAATAAAAAACAATCAACTGTATGAGAAAAATGGCAGTATATAGCAAAGGTACAGCGGAAGGAAGAATGAGTAAAAGGCCAAAGTGATCTAAAAGCAAACCACAATGTGGACAATCCCAAAATATATTATTATTATTAATTTAAGTCACAAGTTGACAAAAAAGGTATTTAAGATTGACTGTTGAAAAGTCCAGCAATCAAAAATAAACTGAGCAGAGATGATGTTCCTCTGGTCTCAGAAAAAATGAGTAGTAATGGAAGAAACCAGCTACTAAAAAGTTAGGGAAGAAATTGTATAAAAGGGAGAACACACTAATGGAAATAAATAAAAACAGATCCAAATAAAATGGAATGAATCAAGTAAGAAGAGAAATAAAGAATGGAGAAACAAACAAGAGAGAAAAGGAAAAAATAATATATAACTGATAATTTCATAAAAAACTATGTTAGTGTTTTATTAAAATGATCAATTTTGAAGGAGAGGCATTATGTTACAACACAAATAAGCCACCCCAATACCAGGGATGAAAAAGATGATACTAAATATAAATATACTTCACATAAAATAAAATATTAAACATAAATAAAATGTAAAGACAATGACACTACAAACAACGAAATGACCTAACCCAAGTGATTGACCAAACAAACAGAAAAACAAAGAAGGGAAAAAACCGAAACCAAATAAGAATAAAGCCAATTGAAGGAAGTGAACGAATCCATACAACCAAATAAAATAAAACCAAACGAGAAGGGGAGAACCAAACTAAAATGAAGCCAATGAAAATGAAGGAGAAGAAGAAGAAGAAGAAGAAAAACGAAAATGAAACTGAAGTGAAACCAAGGAATAAGAAACACCACAAATATGTAAGGGAGAAATGTTACACTCAAGTATAATATTGGGAATAAAACCAATAATTATCTAATACTAGAAATAAATATTATTATCAATTAAATAATTAATGTAATTGTTTTAACCAAAACCCAGTAAAGTAATATTATAAAAAGAAAAGTACACTAACCCAAGAATTAGAGTTAGATCTATAGAAAAATAGCAATAGTAATACTATGTATAATATTTATAAAGAAAGAAATAGTGAGAAAGTGACAAAGAGAAATAATTATAGGGATTACCCACTAAGAAACACTTGATGTATAAACAGTTAAAAAGTGCAATAGTGAAAGTGTGAAGCCCCAAAATGGTTAGAAGCCATATTTATGATAATAAAACGCTCAATAATCAATAATAAACAATAATTGATTAATAGTGAATCCAATAATAATTAAGAATAAGGTTTTAATGATAGCATTAGTTGTAATGATAGCATTAGATAGCACTTCATAATGTGGAATAAACACTGAAGAGTGATGAGGAAACACTATGTGATTAAAAGTGAAACAAATTAGCAATTAAAAATATAAGGTTTTAATAATAATATTAAATGTAAACAATTAGTAATATGAAATGAACACTGGAAAGTGATAATAACGTTGTTAATTAAGAGAATTAAGATTAATTGTAAACGATTGTAATTAAAAGGGGAGTATCCCATGAAAGGATAAACAGCTAGTGTTAACATGGATTGAGAGTAGAGTTTAATTAGGAAATAAGAAATTAATAATGTAATAAATAAACACCCCAGATTGTAAGGAAAACCAATTTTTCAAAAGGTGATGTTAGTTGTAACGTCACAGAACGTTCCATAAAGGAAATCATTTATATAGCAATTTATCATAAGAGGAAAGTGAGGTGAACAGTATCGAACCCAAGTAGTCCCAAAAAATTGTGTAATATTGTCTAATAATTAATACTACTAACATGAAAAACGACCAGACTATGACTAAGACTCAAACCCCATATATATTATTAAAGTGAATAACAGTGAAAAAACCATAAGATACTATAAGAGAGACAAATAATATCAGAATCAACCAAAATGAAGTCATTAATTACTAAGTTTTGTAACTCTGAATAGAGTATAAAGAACTATTTATTGTGAATGAATGGACATGATCCATTATTATATTATGTAATGTAAATAAAATAAATGTATTAAATGATTTAAATACATTATTAGAAAGAATCTAAGTTAAAATAAAAAATATATAATTGTTATGACAAAAAATATTAATGTGTTGGATTTGAGACCAAACACTCAATTTCATGTAAAAATTAATTATTATCAAATTGAGATAAAAACTATATGTAATTGTCAAGTAGACAAAGATGAACAATTTATCTTAAATAAAGAAAGCTGTCAAATGAATAAAAGTCAGTCAAAATAGCCAAAAACAGTATTAACTAAAACATGTAGTAGGCATATAATATGGTGATATTTATGCATTTTATGTTGACAAAATGCAACCAAATTGCATTAGAAAGTTGAAATATAATATAAAGCGACTATACTAATATTTTTGACTAACTTAAACATTGTAATAGTCGAGTTAGCAAAATATTTACCTATACCATGTATGGCTGAGGCCAATCAACCATTACAAGAAATAGCCATATCTGGCTAAATGTTTATAAAATATTGACAAAAATAAAAGAGAATGGTACAATATTTTAGTGTACCATAAAAGACAAACAGACTCAGTTGAAAATAAGACCAATTATCAAAGAATTTAACTTATAAGAGTGAGATTTGTCACACAAAGAAAAAGGACATCTCAGGCAAACCAATATGATGCTATGTTATCCTACAATAAAAATAATATGTATAAAGACTAACCAGGTATCACAAAAGACAGACAATGTAATAAACTCTTAGTGTACACTAGTGAAATCATATATATGTTAAAGAAAAAGACTAATTATTGTGTTATAACAGTGACAACAACGTAGGCCATAGGCATGGACCATATAAAATTGAAATTATTTGTGTATTATATATGTTAAAATTTATTTGTTTTGTTATAGGAAGATAGTAATATTATGTGTTCATGTTGTGGAAGAAACCTAATAGTTTCACAACGATTTTTTGTTCTAAAAATTGAATTTTAATGGAAACAACCCAAGGTAAGAGTTGTATATTGTGTTATTTATTATAGTTAATTCATTTAAAAACCAATCATGATTAGTATCATTAGATTCAGTTGAAAACAGAGAATCCAAATGTAGTAAGGGCATGCAAATTGTGAGTACTGATGTAAAACTGTTTGACAAATACCAGAGTAATTTTTGAAATATCCTTAGTGTGAAGAATAAGAAATTTTGTTCTAAAAGCTTCGACGGAAGTTAAATTTGTTCCATGACGTTCCATTTCATTATTCTCGAACAGTCTAGAAGGAATTTTTACACAAATATACCGGAAGTGCATGAAACCAATCAGCCTGACACAGTATATAAGAGAGACCAAATTCGACCCAAAAAACACTTGAAGCTTGAAACCCAGAACAGACGCATCACCCACAACACTGATCAACGCAACCGAGGCGAAACCGAAGGCGAGAAATCGACGCAAGACACGAAGAAAGGCTTTTCCCGTACATTGACAAATAGACCGACTTAACCTCTACAAGAATCTATGCCAATGTGTTGCTGAAATAGAGCAGCAACACGGCACATTTTAATAGAAATCACGCAGCCAGAACGTCAACAGCCCAGGAGGGACCAAAATTTTAAATAGAGAACCAATTCTGCTGTGTTCGCTAAGACAAACTGACTTGACAAAACTCCCTTAACGTAAACAAACAAACACAAAGCCTTTCTCTCGACTACATGGGAATCAGCGCTGTGACGGCCAATTTGGGAATCAACGCGAAGCAGCTGATCTGTAGCGGCGGGGTTTGAGCGAAAATCTACTGCCAAACTGTTTCACAAAAAGTGCGGAAATTGTAAATAATCGCATTTTTGACTTAAAATAAATTCAGTGCACACACGAAGAGGCGAGATTGAAAAACTACCCGAGAGAAGTGTCCAGTGCGAGAATAATTAACCATTGGAACGTGAGTTGTCAAAATTAAAGTCATTTTTTACCTGGTTACATTTGTCACTCTGTTGTACTAAACATGCCACACACACCTTCAAATCACTTAATTTTTCTTGTAAAGCATCTTATTGTTATGTCTTGGTAGTTCAAAGGAGTCACGTCCTGAGAGTAAAGATTTTTCACGTATTAAACTCATGCTTTTCAACTGAGTAAAAAATTAAATATTTTAGCCGATACTTGATTGGATTAAAAACTTGTCAATAATAATAATAACTTGTAATTTTTTTTTAACTCTGCAATTTTATAATTTTTTTCATGAATGTTAGTCCTTCAGACGATTTTTTAAGAATCATTAAACTTACTTTATTTTTTCAAACCAAACTGACTTGTTTACATTTTTTTATAGAATTAAGAATTCAAAATTTTAATTTTTTTAATAATGTTTTTTCTTGGAACAAAAGATTCCAAGTGGCGCCCACAAACGTAGTAGATTAAGTTGTGTTACAGGACTACATCACCGCAGAGGGTCCAGTCATCTGTAAGTAACAAAAAGTGCGCGGAGGTAACGCCCGACAACATACAACATGAACAAAACACTATACACACCCTCTTTTTTCAAATTGTTATAAATTGGCAGCCCAACTAGTGAGGCTTGAAAAAAACGGAACAAGCCCGGCAACTACCAACAGATCAAAATGCCGCAACCTAAGGGAAAAAAGGTGAAGAAGACTGTGGAACCCGAGTCAAGTGTGGAAGACGGAGAGGCAGTACAAATGGAGGAAATAGAGTTGGAACCGCCCACACTAGAATTGGAAAGACCAATACAAACGGTAGACGAAATAGAGGAACCCGAACCAGAAAAAATAACAGGGAGCGTTGACGTGAATATAATAATGATGATGCTCCAAAAAAGTAATGAGAAAATGTTCCAAAAAATGGAAGAAACAAACAAAAATACTAATGAGAAAATGTTCCAAAAAATGGAAGAAATGAACAAAAATACAGAATCCCTGAAAGAGGATATGAATAAAAATAGACGGGAAGATAAGGAGAAATTAGACAAAAACATAGAATCTTTAAGGGAGTATATAAATGATAATGGGAAAAAGATGGAGCTATTTCAGGAGGAGAATAAAAAATACATAAGAGTCCCTGAAAAAAGAAATTAGCATAAAGTACGAAACAGTAAACAAAAAGATCGATGATAATAAAATCGAAAGTGACAGGAAGGTCGAAAACATGGAGAAACAGTTGGAAAGGTTACAGGAGGGAAACAATACACGTTTCGAAAATATAGAGGAACAAACAGTAGAGACCAAACAAGATGTTAGAAATCTCGAAAACATGGTAAGGCAGAACCAAGACGCCATCATGCAGGAGGTGGGAGAAGTCCAGAAAGGCATTAGCGAGAGGACGCAGAGAACATATGACATCGCCAACAGGCTGGACGAGCAAATAAAAACTAACAAAAATAGCATACAGGAAATAGACCAGAGAGAGAAAAACCTGCAGGAAAGATTAGAGGCGCTGAGAGACACACCTATATTAAATACTCATACGTGTCACAGTGAGAACAGGGAAGTAATCAACTTCCAAAACTATCGACAAAACCCAATGGAATTTTTAGAGAGAATGGAAGAGTTTATTGGGAGAAATAGAGAAACAAGGTGGGACAGGATAAGGGAGATGCTAGACGAGACGTTTAAAAACACTAGGGATAACTGGTGGATAGCGGTACGACCCGAAATCACGAATTTAGCCGAGTTTAAACGCCAGTTCAAAGAGAAGTATTGGTCAGAGACCGCACAAAACAGGGTACGAATGGACATATTCTACGGCAAATATGACGCGTCCAATGGACAGTCCCCGACGTCTTATTTCCTAGGAAAGGTATGTTTGGCACGGAAGTTGATACCGCCGATCCCAGAAGAATGTTTGGTAAGGCAGTTAGCTGGACATTACAGCTATGGTATCAAAGATGCCGAATTGTACCAACAACTCAGTAAAATAGCCGATCTAGCCAAATTATTGGAAAATTGTGAATCCACTGGAAGGTTCCAGGATTACCAACCCCCCAATCGTAAGGTAGAATATAATAGCAACAATAACGGACCAAACCGGAATGGAGGTGGAAACGGTAACAACCTTAACACAAATAATCAGAACAATAATACCCCACCAAATGGCCGAAGTAATAACACTCAGGGTCCAAATAACCGCAACTATCCGGGACCAAACAGAGGTAATTACCCCGAGAATAATTACGGTAGAAACTACCACCAGGGAAACAGTTATCGCGGAAATAACTATAGGGGAAATAATTATGGTCAACGTAATAATTATCGTAACACGGGAAACCAAGGAGGAGGCGATAGGAGAAACCAAAATGAATATAGGCCCCAGGTAAACTATACAATGGCCAATAACCGACGGCCATATCCACCCAATGTACCCACTTACATGTTTTACCCACAACAGGCGCCAGGTAACCCGGGTAATACATCGAATAGCCCACCTATTAGTGGTAATCCCGAGGTCAGGCAAGAAGCAGAGACGGGTCAGCAACCCAATGTTCCGGGAGACCGGGCCAATGAGACCGTGGCTCATTTAAACTAAACGCGGCAGTGGAAAAGGAAAACCGCCCTTCACTGAACCAATATTATGGGGTGACTATTTACAAACATAGACAGGACAAAGACGGGACTATGACATTAAGAATAAATAATTATCTTAAGGATATTAGAGAGGAGTTATTAGAAGAGAGTGACAATATCGTTAAAAATCATAACAAAGGGAATAATAGTATCGTACAAATCAAGGCAAATATCAATGGCATAGAAGCAATATTACTCATTGACACGGGGTCAAATGTATCGCTTATCGATAGTGTAGAGTTAGAGAGGATCAAACAAAACAGTAATTTACCCATACCCACTCTGCCTATAAATAACATCATTCTAGTCGGAGCAACGGGGAGGCAAAATAAATCGATAAAGAAACAGGTGTCATTAGAGATGACTAGTAATGGGGTAACGATACCAATAGGGTTATTAGTGGCGAATAATTTACCCATGAGTATCCTAATAGGCTGCGATATACTTAGGCCATATAACGCCGTAATAGATTTAGAAGGTAAGATGATAACTTTAAAAACTAACGAGGGAATTTGGACCAATAATTTAATTGATGTCCAAGGAGATGGTACAAACAACACACCTTATCAAGCGATAGTGAACCATTATTATTGTGCCGATCGACCAATAAACATGCCTTTATATCAGGAGGAAAACCCAGAGTTGTGGTTAGAAAAATTAGAAGAAATACGGGATTTCCAAAGGACGAAAGCAAGGGGTCTGATCAGCGAAACACAGGCGGAACAATTAATCAAGGTATACAACAATTATAAACACATATTTTCAAACGCTCCAGGTAAAGCCAGAGATTATCAATGCACCATAAAATTCAAAACTCCGGTGGAATTTAACAGGAAATCGTACCCGATCGCCTACTCGCTAAAGAACGAAGTGAGAGAGGAATTGAACAGAATGATAGAGGACGACATAATCGAGTATAGTCATTCGCCCTTTACCAGCCCAATCATAGCTGTGCCGAAAAAGAATGGACAGGTACGTATATGTCTCGATGCTAGGGAGATTAACAAGATGATTGTTAACGACCGCACATCCCCTGGGGAGATAGAAGAGATATTGAAAAAGTTTCACGGGACAAAGTATATAAGTTCATGGGATACAGTATGCGGCTACTGGCAGGTAGAGCTCCACCCTGATAGTAGGAAATATATGGCGTTCATATTCGAGGGCAGAAACTATCAGTTTAAGCGGTTACCTTTTGGTTTAATAAATTCTGTGGCGGTGTTTGTAAAGATAATGGACAGAATATTGGGGCAGGAAGTGCTGAAGTTTACGACAGTATATGTCGACGATTTACTGGTAACTTCAGCGAATTGGGACGACTTTGTAGTAGGGTTGAACAGGTGTTAGAGAAACTATCAGAGAATAATATCACCCTCAAATTAGACAAGTCCCAATTCATTGCAAATGAGGTGAAATTTTTAGGCTTTAATCTAACAGAACAAGGGATTACTCCATCCAAAGAGAAGGTAGAGGCCATACAGAAGTTCCCCACCACAAAGAATAGGAAACAGCTTCAGTCATTTTTAGGAATCTGTAACTATTACAGGAAGTTTCGGTCCAATTACTCAGAACTAACTGCCAGGTTCCAAAAGCAGTTAACAGCTAAAGACAAATGGACTTGGGAACCAGAGCAAGATGGAGTGCTCAATCTCATAAAGGAAAAGTTTTTAGAAGCAGTAATGTTGCATCATCCCGACTTTACAAAACCATTTTTTCTAAATTGCGATGCCAGTAACGTGAGTTTAGGTGCAGCCCTATATCAGGAAGATCAGGATGGTAACCATTTAGTAATTAGCTTCGCTAGCCGCGTTTTGAACAGTTGCGAACGAAACTACAATACTACCGAAAAAGAATTGTTGAGTGTAGTTTTCGCATGCGGTAAATTTAGGACATATATATTAGGGTTCCCCATCACGGTTAGAAGCGACCACAAATCTATATCATTTTTAAAGCATTGTAAACTGAACCACGGAAGTCTGACGAGATGGGTTTTGGCCTTGCAAGAATATAACATCACATGGGAATATATACCCGGCAAACAGAACGTAGCAGCCGACGTCCTATCTCGCATCAATATACCAGACCAAACCTTTGACAGCGAAAAGGAACAATTAGCAAAAGTATACCATATTATTAAGAGCAGGGAAGATTTAAAAAATATTCTAAACGATATAAAGTCACAACAAGAGGCCGATCCAAAATTAGGAGATATTAGAAAAAGGGTACAGGAAGGCGATGAGGTCATAAATAGATATTACTGTATACACAACGACACTTTGTTTATTAGGAATACCCCACACCAGGAGAATTGGAAGTTAGCAATTCCACCAGCGGTAGAGAGACCGCTAATAATTGACTATCACGATAGGTACGGACATATGGGTGCCCTCAAAGTAAGGAAGGCATTGGAAGAGCAAACATACATCAAAGGGATGAATAAGAAGGTGCAACTGGCGATACGGACGTGCGATATTTGTCAGAAAGTAAAATGTGACAACGAAAGGAAGGAAGGGGTCATGATACCCATAACATCCACCAAAAAATTGGAAAAGGTATTTCTCGATATCTGTGGACCATTTCCACGCAGCGGTGGGAGACACAGATATAAATTTATCGTAATCATCTTCGACCATTTTAGCAAATATACCAAGCTATACCCAATAACTAGGGCTACGACCAGAAAAATAATAGACATCATAATAGAGCGATATATAATGGAGGTAGGCCGACCGTATTCTATAATTACGGACCACGGTACCCAGTTTAGGGGAAAACTTTGGAAGGAAAACCTTGGAGAACACGGAATAAAAACGTACAAGACGTCCGTATATCACCCGAATAGTAACCCAGCCGAGAGAATGTTAAGGGAAGTAGGACGGTTGCTGAGAACATACTGCCATAACGAACAGAAAAGATGGCATGAATACGTAGCATCAACCGAGGATTTTCTCAATTTATCATATCACAATACCATCGAGGTGTCACCATACACAGTTATGTTCGAAAGACCCCCACCACGAGAGATAAAAGAGATTATTAATTTTCCCGACGAACCCGCATACCAATTTGAAAGAACCAAATTTTATAACAAGGTGTTAGAAAAAACGGAACAGCAGCGGAAAAAATATGTCAAATCCTAGCCCAAGGCAATTAAATATAAGGTAGGAGAAAAGGTGTTAGTTAGAAATGAAAATTTCCCAGTGCTATACAAGGCATAACGAGGAAATTGCTACTTTTATATACAGGACCTTTCACGATCACCAGAGACAATAAAAACAATACATACGAGGTAACCGACACGGTTAGTAACAAAGTAAAAGGTACGTATAACCAAACATCGTTGAAAAAGTACTATGATTAAAAATCACAAGTCAAATACTCAATCAGTGAGCAAGTACCATGAATAAAAAACCCAAGTCAAATACAGCATCATTGAGAAGGTACCATGACTAAAAACATGTTAACGTGAATTTTCCAACTTACCCATAATTAGAAAGGGGATAGAGATTATTAGATAAATATAAATATTATTATATAAATAAAGAAGGAGAGAGATTATTATTAATAAATATTACGAGAAGGACACCTTACACAATAGGCAAGAATATATATATATATATATATATATATATATATATATATATATATATATATATATAGGAATGTTAATTATCGACCGTATTATTATACTGTTAATGATTTCGAGGTTCGGTCATTAATTATGAAAACTCAGTTTTGCGACGTTTCGAGATTTATTCCTCTCATAATCATGCCTACAACATTAAAATATAGTCTTACTACAATTATATTATTTGTAAGTGTGTATAGGTGTGTGTAAAGTCATACATTACTATAACTATTTACTTACATTAACTGTGAGATGAGCTACAGCAACCATATTACACTAAACACTTATCACTGTTCCATACTTATACACATATAACACATTACATTTGTATAGTGTTAGCGTTATGTAGTTATCTGACAGACTGCCAGCGATATAAAATTTTAATAGTACCTAACTAGAAAGTTGTTCAGTATTCCTATACCTGTAAACTATTGTCCATTTTAAAAAGAGTGAATAAGATTAGAATAACACTTGCTAAGACTTTGTACGTCCGTTTTCTTGTTAACTGAAAGGTGTTTATTCTTCTCTATTGTTAGCATTTCTAAGAATTGCCGTTTAAAGTGATTACTTTCTGCATGAATTACTTTAGCTTTGCGAAACTGAAACGAGTGACCGTGTGTACGGGCGTGTTGTGTTAGGGCCGTGGGATCAGGTCTGTTAGTATTTACTTTCTGGCAGCTGCTCTATTTATCTAAATTTTAAATAGAGAACCAATTCTGCTGTGTTCGCTAAGACAAACTGACTTGACAAAACTCCCTTAACGTAAACAAACAAACACAAAGCCTTTCTCTCGACTACATGGGAATCAGCGCTGTGACGGCCAATTTGGGAATCAACGCGAAGCAGCTGATCTGTAGCGGCAGGGTTTGAGCGAAAATCTACTGCCAAACTGTTTCACAAAAAGTGCGGAAATTGTAAATAATCGCATTTTTGACTTAAAATAAATTCAGTGCACACACGAAGAGGCGAGATTGAAAAACTACCCGAGAGAAGTGTCCAGTGCGAGAATAATTAACCATTGGAACGTGAGTTGTCAAAATTAAAGTCATTTTTTACCTGGTTACATTTGTCACACTGTTGTACTATACATGCCACACACACCTTCAAATCACTTAATTTTTCTTGTAAAGCATCTTATTGATATGTCTTGGTAGTTCAAAGGAGTCATGTCCTGAGAGTAAAGATTTTTCACGTATTAAACTCATGCTTTTCAACTGAGTAAAAAATTAAATATTTTAGCCGATACTTGATTGGATTAAAAACTTGTCAATAATAATAATAACTTGTAATTTTTTTTAACTCGGCAATTTTATAATTTTTTTCATGAATGTTAGTCCTTCAGACGATTTTTTAAGAATCATTAAACTTACTTTATTTTTTCAAACCAAACTGACTTGTTTACATTTTTTTATAGAATTAAGAATTCAAAATTTTAATTTTTTTAATAATAACGTTTTTTCTTGGAACAAAAGATTCCAAGTGGCGCCCACAAACGTAGTAGATTAAGTTGTGTTACAGGACTACATCACCGCAGAGGGTCCAGTCATCTGTAAGTAACAAAAAGTGCGCGGAGGTAACGCCCGACAACATACAACACGAACAAAACACTATACACACCCTCTTTTTTCAAATTGTTATATAGTTAACACCCAAAAAATAGTAATTAAGGAAATGAGTTATAAACAAACGTTACTTAATAATTGTTAAAGAATTGTATAGTTATATTTATGAATAGGATATGACTGAAGAAATTGTGCAGAGCATATGCCTAGCTGTTATGTTTTAATTGAGGAAGAATAGGGAGTGGTAGCCATATTATTAACAAAGGCAAAATAGATAATTAAGAAGTTAAGACAATACAAATCTAATTACACTAGAAAATCAGTAAATGTAGAAAATAACAGAACCATTAACAAAACAAAATACATTAGAATAAAATGAGACATCATTTGTATAAATTCAATAAATATAGTCAATGGCTACTAGTGCATCTGAAATACCTAACTGTCAAAACCAATAATTACAAATTGTATAAAATGCACAAGGAAATTAAAAAATCTAAGGCAAGTAACTAGCCAAGAATAATGTGCAAATCATTTTAAAAGAAAAATGTTACAATAAGAAATTAAATTAAAAGAAATATGTAAATAACAAATGTTAACATAAATGTTCAAAAGTTAATATCTAATAGAACATGACCTTATGAGGTATTAATTTAATCTTTGAAAGGAAAGACAAACAGTAGTGATAATATTAAATACCCAGGAAGGAAGATAGAAGAATAAAATCAATCAGAAAATATATAGTAATTCTGAATAAAAATTCAAATATGATAATAATGGTAATAAACCATGCCTTAGCCAATCAAAGGGTTCAGGTTACCATAGAAACGAGCCGTTGGTTACTAATTTTCCATTAATTTTCAGTAACGTGTCAAAATTCGGTAATTTTATTTATTGTATTTATGGGGTATTTGTATTCATTTATTTTATTTTTTGGGGCTTCATAAAAATATTGTGCAAGTTAATTCCATTGTAACAGACCACGTGGCAAGTAGAACAGTTTCAGAACAAAGGCAAGACGTAATATTCCGTTGTGAAATTAGTACCGAGGTATGCACCACCCTCTATTTCTCAGAACTGTGCGTGAATGTGACGGCGCATGCACGCAACGCCTCAAGTATGCGCGCTGTTGGGACGCGAAGAGAATCAAACGACGCTGTAAAAAAATGGTGCAGCAACGACGTTGGGTGAAACCAGCAAGCCGACCTGCAGGAAACGTAGCTAAGGACCGCCTCCTGTTCGTGACGTCAGTCTAGCAGTGCCAATATCGTCGGTACTGACTACAGAAACAACCATTATGTATCATGGTCATAGCTAACAAACTGCATCAAATCAGCTATGAACGGCGACGAAATCAGGTGGCAGTGAACCACAGCTTCCGCCCGCCCGCTGGCAGTCCACATTACGCAGAGACGCTAAGCAGTGCACGTTATCTTGCAACAGGGTTCACATACAGACGTAGTCGTCCCACGCGGCCCGGTCGGGTTGAACTGTTTAAGTATGAATAACCAAATGTAATAACGTCTTCATACCGACCGGGACCCGAGGAAGTAATGGATATATAACGAGAACAGTGCCGTGGTCAGCGAGTGAAATATGTAAGGTGCCGGGAATAACGAACCGAGAACGCGTGTTCGGGCGAGGCCTCGATATATATGTGCGAATTTTAAAAACAAATGGGATTTTTTCAAAAAAATAAGGTATTGTAAATAATATGAGAGAATGAGCAGGCTGGGCTGTACTTATAATTTTATATAAATATAATATAATAATTCAATTAACATGTTTATACTGAGAACAGTAAACGTAATTATTTCAGATATAAATATAATACAATAATTCAATTACCATGTTTACGATTGATCATAATTTTATTTTTTAAGTAGAAGAACATTAAAAGTAATCATTTCATAACATAAAAATGTGTTAGACTAAGTTATTTCGTCATTACCACTTTCTCATTTCTGTGCTGCAAAATTCGTCTAAAGTTCCGGGATCTTTCTGAATTATTAATTGGGCGTGGTCAGATAGCTAAATTGTCCCTTTTTATTTAAGGTGGAGTATAAAGGTTTTCGATATTTTTACCTATAAAAAATAGTCGTGGTGACCTTGGTCTTCTGAGAGGAATTTAATACGGTAAGTAGTTGCGACTGAGTACAGGTAAGTTCTGGCAGTGTAATTTATGTATTTATATATTTCGGCGTATTTTGTATCGTTACATTTGGCAACCCTGCCAGGATTTTCGTTTAATTTTATTTATACGAGATAGACCTATTTTAATGCACAGAAAATAGGATGTGGTAATGACGAATTTGTAAACAATATTTAGAGTACGTATTTACGTGTGAGTAGGTTGTTTGTGTTGTGATTCACAGTAGTATTAGGCGTTTGATTATAGAAAAAAAGTGGTTTTATATATAAAAAGTGTTGTATAAATAAACTTTAAACATGTCTCTGATACAAAGTAATGAAATGGGTTTTGCGTGGGATGAGTGGGAGAGTGAATTTCGAGGTGTTGTGGGGGAGATGACAGACGAGGAATGGGGTGATTTAGACGATAGATTAACGCGAATGGAAGAACAAGAGGAAGGAATATTTGCAGAAATCAATAAACATAGTGAGATGACCAATGATAAAGGTAAGATAGTTGAAGTAATAGTGGTAGAAAATAAGACAGTGAATAGGCCTAATAATAATGATGAGAGTGTGGTGGTGGTAAAGAAAGGTAGAGAGACAGACAAACTAACAAGAAGAAAGTCGATCAGGTGGCAGATAATAAGGTCAATAATGATAATATGAGTGAATCTGATTGTAAGATGAGTGTAATGGATATGTTGCAAATGATTAAAAAAGGTTTGGAGGAAAATAGGGGTGTTATGAACAAGGGTTTTGATATGATGGATAAACGTTTTGACGAGTTACACACAATAATGGATAAACAAGATGAAAAGTGGAGACTAAAGACAGACCGATTAAAGGAGAACTCAGAAGCTGAATTAAAACAGGTAAGTGTTTGTGGTGGTAGCAATATAACAAAAAATAACGGAGGAATAGTAGACAAGGTAAGTGGTGGTAGTAATAAAAGTAATTATAATGATGAAATAACATTAAGCAAGAATAATGATGATGTAGCTGAAAATGGGGTATCAAAAAGTGATACAGTAGACAATAGTGAGAATGAGAGTAGAATGAGAGTTGAGGTTGATCATGGATTGGTAGTTAGTGCTTATGATTTAGAAAGGGAGTATAGTGGTAGTTTAAATGTAGAAGGTGAACAGGGGGCAAATTTTTGTGGGGTTAAATGTGAAGCAGAGACTTCACAAGTGTTGATGGAGGACAAGAATTCCTCAATAGTTTTTGTAGAAGACGAGAGGTCTTCAGGAGGTTATATAAGTTTTTTGTGTTTATCTGGTAGGGCCAGATGGTATTTAAATAATTTTGTGGTATTGCCCTCTGCATGGAATGGGAGAGTTCAGTATGGTTATGAGAGGTGTTGTAATGAAAGAGAGAGAGAAATAAAAATTTTTGAGATTAATAGAGGTTATGAAATGTTGGTGCAGGTGTTAGATATTGAGAGAGATGAAGAAAGTAAATTGCATTATGAAACAGAGAGAGAGGAATATTTGAATAAAACTGTCATAAATAATGATAAAATAATTGATTTGGTGTTTAGAAAAATTACTGACGGAGACTGGACAAAATTCACTGATAGCGACAGGTTGTATGAAATAATAAATGGTATGATGAACTTGGAAATAATGGTTCATGAAGATAATAATAAACTCAAGGTAGACAAAAATCATTTAGTCTATAAATATGTGAGGTATCTTTTTGACGATGGAGGCTAAACCATAAAACAGTAAAGGACAGTTAAATATTTTGTTTTATGGGTTTTAACTTAGCTGACTTGGACATTGAAATATGATAACTGAATAAATAATGAATCAGATTTGTAAATAAAGATGTAGTGAATTCAATTGTATGTGTTGTGGTTAAGTGAACAGTGTATGTAGGTAGATAATTGTTGTAATAATAAAATTAACATTTTGCAATTTAAATAAATAAACAGAATTAATTTTGGAAAACAGTAATTGACTAATGGTAATTGTTTTGATAGTTATGTAATTTGTATTTTCCGTAATTAATTTAATTAAAATAATCTGATATGTTTTAAATATTTTGATTGATTATTTAAATATTGTATAATCAAATTTCCTAATGAATTTAAACTATTCTACGAGATATGTATTTGGTAAATGATAAATTGTTTGAGTTAAACTAACATGTTGTGAAATGTTTCAGAGGCGAGGTGGACGTAGTGGTGTGGAATATGTTTTGTGTATGTCATGTTAAATGCACTGTAAGTATAAAATTTATAGTACATGTCAGCTGATCAGCAATAAAATGTCACTGTAAAATTGTTTATAAATGTTCCAGGTAATTGATGTTTAATGCAATGTTTCAATGTATTACAGATGCTATTTAAAGTAAGGAGAAAAGTAATATGATAAAGTAATAATTTGTGAAACCTAATAAAAGATAGTTTTTGGGGTGATAAATATTTTGTGGGACATACAGATCTGTCCAAGTTGAAGTCAAAGTTAAAGAAATAGTACAGATGAAAATGATGCAATGTTGTTTTGAGTTAATGTATATTATAGGGTTTTGAGAAGTATCGATGTTGACACAGTAGTTAAGTGGAATAAGTAGAGTTTTGAGTGATATGTTGATATTATGAAGTGATGATGTTCTTTCGTTGTAGTTGAAGTAAGGTAATGAGATTGAGATTTTGGGGATGGCAATTTTGTAGTAGGGGGTAGTGTAATGTAGGAGTCTGCAACGAGGTTGGGACGGGATGGGACCGATTTAGGGGGAAGGGGTCGCCTCAGGTGGAATCCAGGGACCAAATAATGGGAAATGAGTTTTTAGGAGGGGGAAACACGTATCCCAAGTACAAAGGGTTAGAGAGTATTTTTTTATATATATATTGAGAGAAGGTGGCGAATTGAGTTTACTAGTAAGTTGGGTTTAGAGATTGTTTGATAGAGGTTTTAGTACAGATGGGTGTCCTGATAATAAGAGGTGTTAGTAGTTAGAGTCAAAGGGAGAAAGATTATATATGTATACAGAGCAAGTAGTAAATTAAATTGTTACAAGTATTTCAATCACCCAAAGTAAGATAGAATGAGATTGTTAAATGAAGAAAGTTGTAGTTGAATACATACAATTTTTTATTTTGAAACCAGTGACAAAGTTTGATAGAATTTGGAAAAGTAGAGTTAGAAAATGTTTATGTGGACAATTTAAATTCAGAATAATTTCATGGTTATTTATAATAATACTTTGTTATTTTAAATGTTTTATTTTATTATGTTTTGAGTTTCAAGTTAGAATGTTACTGATGTTAAATGTATTTTCAGATAGAAATTATACATAACACATGTAGGTCAAGGTTTTGACTTGACCTAGTTTTGATCAGCTGACAGTGAGGTCATATACATACTAAGCTTGTTTAGTAGGGAAGTTAATTCAACTTTTGTTTTTTTTTATCAATTTAAACAAATTTTAAATAATTTCTATTTGTAAAGGAAACATTTTAATAAATTTAAATTTCTTTGAATTTTAAAATTTTTGAAAAATATTTTTTTGGGAAAAAAATCTTGATTTTTCGCCTGCCAGCTAATGAATATTTTTAAGCTTTGATTATTTTATTGTTTGCGTACTAACCATGTTAATTTTTATTGATTTACTGTATTTACTTGTATTGTTAGACTCTAAGTATTCACATGTTAGGTTAAGGATGTTCTTAATTATAAGAAATGTTTAAATCAATTTATTTCAAATAAAAACAGAAACCAGTGAAGAGAATAATTTAAAATTTATACAAAATTTATGAAGTGATTTTACATGAAAACAACCAATGGGTTGCACTTTAAATAAATTTTAAAGAAGTTTTCAATTTATAACATGTAATGAGAGTGTGTGTGAGCCCAGTATCTGCTAAAGGCAGTCCAGCTTGCATACAAGGGGAAACATATCGGTGGAGGATCTGGCATAATCTAAGCCAGGGATTGAGGATTTTGGGGGTAGCATGTTAGAAGGTGAGGTGTGCTGTGGTACTTGTCTGTTCGATTTTTCGGTGTTGGGATCTCTTACGGAGAAGTCCAGTGATCTCGTTCAGATGCGTCCATAGTCGCCAAGCCAGGGGGGTCGTGTTCCCATGAGGAGTAAGAACAAGGGGGTTGTTGGCACCAGTTCCTCACCGGTCCTCTTAGGGGTTTTATCGATGAGATTTCTTCTGTTTTGGACAGAAGAATTCTCATTGGGGGGGTATTGTAACGTGTCAAAATTGGGTAATTTTATTTATTGTATTTATGGGGTATTTGTATTCATTTATTTTATTTTTCGGGGCTTCATAAAAATATTGTGCAAGTTAATTCCATTGTAACAGACCACGTGGCAAGTAGAACAGTTTCAGAACAAAGGCAAGACGTAATATTCCGTTGTGAAATTAGTACCGAGGTATGCACCACCCTCTATTTCTCAGAACTGTGCGTGAATGTGACGGCGCATGCACGCAACGCCTCAAGTATGCACGCTGTTGGGACGCGAAGAGAATCAAACGACGCTGTAAAAAAATGGTGCAGCAACGACGTTGGGTGAAACCAGCAAGCCGACCTGCAGGAAACGTAGCTAAGGACCGCCTCCTGTTCGTGACGTCAGTCTAGCAGTGCCAAATATCGTCGGTACTGACTACAGAAACAACCATTATGTATCATGGTCATAGCTAACAAACTGCATCAAATCAGCTATGAACGGCGACGAAATTAGGTGGCAGTGAACCACAGCTTCCGCCCGCCCGCTGGCAGTCCACATTACGCAGAGACGCTAAGCAGTGCACGTTATCTTGCAACAGGGTTCACATACAGACGTAGTCGTCCCACGCGGCCCGGTCGGGTTGAACTGTTTAAGTATGAATAACCAAATGTAATAACGTCTTCATACCGACCGGGACCCGAGGAAGTAATGGATATATAACGAGAACAGTGCCGTGGTCAGCGAGTGAAATATGTAAGGTGCCGGGAATAACGAACCGAGAACGCGTGTTCGGGCGAGGCCTCGATATATATGTGCGAATTTTAAAAACAAATGGGATTTTTTCAAAAAATAAGGTATTGTAAATAATATGAGAGAATGAGCAGGCTGGGCTGTACTTATAATTTTATATAAATATAATATAATAATTCAATTAACATGTTTATACTGAGAACAGTAAACGTAATTATTTCAGATATAAATATAATACAATAATTCAATTACCATGTTTACGATTGATCATAATTTTATTTTTTAAGTAGAACATTAAAAGTAATCATTTCATAACATAAAAATGTGTTAGACTAAGTTATTTCGTCATTACCACTTTCTCATTTCTGTGCTGCAAAATTCGTCTAACGTTCCGGGATCTTTCTGAATTATTAATTGGGCGTGGTCAGATAGCTAAATTGTCCCTTTTTATTTAAGGTGGAGTATAAAGGTTTTCGATATTTTTACCTATAAAAAATAGTCGTGGCGACCTTGGTCTTCTGAGAGGAATTTAATACGGTAAGTAGTTGCGACTGAGTACAGGTAAGTTCTGGCAGTGTAATTTATGTATTTATATATTTCAGCGTATTTTGTATCGTTACATACTCGTATAATGACGCTTGTGTAGTAGGGATGCAAGATTTTGTATGACACAAATTTTACTTTAAAATGTTCAAAAACTAGTCAAAATCCAAAAACATGTACCAGTGAGAAGGAGAGGAAGAGGAATAACATTTAACTGATGTCCAGGAACAATATAAACGAAAATTAAAAGCAGAAATTCCCAAGACTAATTAGGAAAGGACGCCAGCAGCCTAAGTCACTCAAAATTGATGAATTTTCCATGTCCAAAGAACAACAATCTATCACAAACCTTCTGAACTGATAAGTATCATTTAAATACCCTAATCCCAGGAATAAAAGCACTTTAAATATTTCTCATATCTGTACAAACTCTCACTATGAATTAAAAATAATTTTCTTTCAAGGATTAAATAAAACAAACTTACGTAGCAAAACTTGTTAACTAAAAAATAACCTTGCACAAGATTGCGAACTTTTGTAACACCTATTACTACACTGCAGAACAAATTGTAGCCACACTTTATATTATTTAAGTACGGATAATGTACGGTTGTGTACTTTTTTATTGTAACCATATTTAATGTTTTCTTTATAATCTAAAGGACTCCAGATTTTGGACGAGTTGACGTATAAAATACAAACAGTAGCCATGATGGCATCAGAATAGCTCGTTCAAAACCAATTTCGTCAACTTGAGATAATGCGTTTCATGTTTAATGTCGGAGCAATTTTATTGAATACTAAATTATAATATTATTCTCACATTACTTAATTACCAAACAATCATTAAAAAAACAGTACAGAGTGTAACCATTGTTTTATTTCAATGGTAAAAACAATGGAGGAGTGGTGGTGGTGGTGGTGGTGGTGGTGGTGGTTTCAATGGAGTGGTGGTTCATTGTTTTGGGGTTCTATGGTAACCAAAACCCTTTGATTGGCTAAGGCCTAGATTATAAGCATTATCATATTTGAATTTTTATTCAAAATTACTATATATTTTCTGATTGATTTTCTTCTTCTGTCTTCCTTCCTGAGTATTAAATATTATCACTATTGTATTTATTTCCTTTCAAAATTAAAATAATACCTCATAAGGTCATGTTCTATTAGATATTAACTTTTGTCTAATTATGTTAACATTTGATAATTACATATTTCTTTTAATTTAATCTCTTATTGTAACATTTTTCTTTTAAAATGATTTATACATTATTTTTGGCTAGTTACTTGCCTTAGATTTTTTAATTTCCTTGTGGATTTTATACAACTTGTAATTATTGGTTTTGACAGTTAGGCATTTCAGATGCACTAGTAGCCATTGACTATATTTACTGAATTTATACAAATGATGTCTCATTTTATTCTAATGTATTTTGTTTTATTAACGGTTCTGTTATTTTCTACATTTATTGATTTTCTATTGTAATGAGACTTGTATTGTCTTAACTTCTTAATCATCTATTTTGCCTTTGTTAATAATATGGCTACCACTCCCTATTCTTCCTCAATTAAAACATAACATCTAGGCAAATGCTCTGCACAATTTCTTCAGTCATATCCTATTCATAAATATAACTATACAATTCTTTAACAATTATTAAGTAACGTTTGTTTATAACTCATTTCCTTAATTACTATTTTTTGGGTGTTAACTAACATCACCTTTTGAATAATTGGTTTTCCCTTACAATCTGGGGTGTTTATTTATTACATTATTAATTTCTTATTTCCTAATTAAACCCTACTCTCAATCCATGTGAACACTACCTGTTTATCTTTTCATGGGATACTCCCCTTTTAAATACAATCGTTTACCATTAATCTTAAATCTCTTAATTAACAATGTTATTATCACCTTCCAGTGTTCGTTCCATATTACTAATTGTTTCCATTTACTATTATTATTAAAACTTTATATTTCTAATTACTAATTTGTATCACTTTTACTCACACAGTGTTCTCTCATCACTCTTCAGTGTTTATTTCACATTATGAAGTGCTTACATCTAATGCTATCATTAAAATCTTACTCTTAATTATTATTGGATTCACTATTAATCAATTGTTGGTTCTTATTGATTATTGAGCGTTTTATTATCACTGAAATGGTTTCTAACCATTTTGGGGTTTCACACCTTCACTATTGCACTTTTTAACTGTTTACATTAAGTGTTTCTTAGTGGGTAATCCCTATAATTATTTCTCTTTGTCACTTTCTCACTTTTTCACTATTTCTTTCATTACAAATTATACACAGTATTATTAATGTTATTTTCCTATAGATTTGTACTATATCTAACTCTAATTTCTGGGTTAGTGTACTTTTTCTTTTTATAATATTACTTTACTGTGTTTTGGTTAAAACAGTTACATTAATTATTTAAATGAGAATAATATTTGTTTCTGGTATTGGATAATTATTGGTTTTATTCCCAATATTATACTTGAGTGTACCATTTCTGCCTTTTATATTTGTGGTGTTTCTTATCCCTTGGTTTCACTTCGTTTCTCCTTCATTTTTCTTCTTCTTCTCCTTCATTTTTAATTGGCTTCATTTTAATTCGGTTCTCCCCTTCTCATTTGGTTTTATTTTATTTGATTGTATGAATTCGTTCACTTCCTTCAATTGTCTTTATTCTTATTTGGTTTCGGTTTTTTCCCTTCTTTGTTGGTTTCCTGTTTGTTTGGTCAATCACTTGGGTTAGGTCATGTCGTCGTTTGTCGAGTCATTGTCTTTATATTTTATTTAAATTAACCATTTTATTTATATGAAGTATATTTATATTTATTATCATCTTTTTTTATCCCTGGTACTGGGGTGGCTTGTTTGTGTTGCAACAATATATGTGTGTGTTAGCGAACTTACAGATCAGACAACTAGCGCTTTCGCTATCTGTGCAATACAGTAAGCTGTACAAAGGCGGGAACCGATTCGAACGCTCCGGCCGTCACCGCTGAAAACACCATACTAACATTAAATTCATAAATTTAATTATTTTCAACAAACAATTTGGCGCCACCCAGGATTCACAAACCCCTATGAAATTACAGGTAAGGTTTTCACTAGGTTGTACTGATAATTGTGACAACGCTACGGACTTAGTTAGCAGCAACCATTAATGTAACGACAAGGTGTGAGACGAACACACCACACTAATACATAAAAAACAATATACACGTCTTTTCACATTATCACCAGACGATATAACGTTACAATATTGTAATATTTAGAAACTGTGTCATCGTCTGCTTCCAATCGAGTAATAATATTTTCAACTTAGTGTCAGATTGTTGGTGGATGCGGATGTTTACCAATAAAGCCTCTAAATCAGATCTTGTTTTAATAAGGTTGTAGATCTTGACTACGCTCTCCTTCTCTCCCTCAAAAGTCTGGTCTTCCAAATTAATGCGTGATAACACATCTGCTACAACATTCCTTTTCCCCGGGATGTATTCCCATTGTAGGTTGTACTCTTGCAGGGCAAGTAACCATCTAGCCAGTCTGCCGTGACTCAACTTGCACCTACGTAGAAATGAGATAGATTTATGATCAGTTCGGATGGTAACTGGATACCCTAAAATATATGTCCGGAATTTACTACATGCGAATACTACACTGAGTAATTCTTTCTCGGTCACATTGTAGTTCTTCTCGCATTGATTCAAGGTTCGACTAGTGAAGCTAATCACTAGATAGTGACTCTCCTCATCTTCCTGATACAAAGTTGTTCCTAAACTGATGTTGCTAGCATCACAATTTAAGAAGAAAGGTTTTTTAAAATTCGGGTGACGAAGTATAACGATCTCTAAGAACTTGTCTTTGATGAGTTGGAAAGTAACATCCTGTTCTTGACCCCAGATACATTTGTTTTTTGAAGATAACTGTGGTTGAAACTTGGCTGTCAGCTCGGAATATTGATGCTGAAACTTTCTGTAATAGTTACAGAGTCCGAGAAAAGACTGTAACTGTTTCCTGTTCTTCGGTTTAGGGAACTTCTGAATCGCCTCCACTTTTTCTAATGATGGGGATATACCTTGATCATCTAGGTTAAAACCTAAGAACTGTACTTCTCTAGCAGTGAATTTGGATTTCTCCAATTTAAGAGTTATGTTATTTTTTGCTAACTTCTCGAGTACATGTTTCACTCTGTAGCAGTGTTCCTCCCAGGTTTCTGAGGTAATCAGTAGATCGTCTACATATACAGTGGTAAATTGGAGTGCTTCCTGTTCAAGTATCTGGTCCATGCAGGCCACAAAGATGGCTACTGAATTCACAAGTCCGAAGGGCAATCTCTTGAACTGGTAATTGCGCCCTTCGAATATGAACGCCACATACTGACGACTCTGTGGGTGCAACTCCACTTGCCAGTAACCACACACAGTGTCCCATGTACTAATAAACTTGGACCGTGGAATCGTTTCAAGATCTCCTCTATCTCACCGGGTGATGTTCTGTCATTAATGATCGTTTTATTTATTTCGCGCGCATCCAAACAAAGCCGGACTTGTCCGTTTTTCTTGGGAACAGCTATGATTGGACTGGTGAATGGAGATTGACTACTCTCAATTATGTCACTGCTGATCATCTTATTAATTTCCGCTCTCACGGCCTCCTTCAGTGAATGCGCGATGGGATATGACCTCCGGTTAAATTCCACGGTTTCCCTAAATCTAAGTTTACATTGATAATTCTTTATCTTTCCGGGTTCATCGGAAAATACTGATTTATATTTCTCATATACCCTTATCAGACGATTTGCTTGGTGTGTGGGTACTTTCTCTTTTGTGATTCCGTACCGGAAGTCTCGTATCTCCTGTATCTTAACTGACCATAAATCCTCTTCCATGTTATTATATATTATTTGGTTATTCAAGGAGTTGTTCTCTACATAGTTTATGTTCCGAAGTTGTTGGTGCATACTGCTGGGAAGTATATTCTCTCCTCCTACTAAATCTGCTGTCCACGTTATTCCTTCTGAGAACAGTGATACCTTTTCTTTGTTCAGATCTATAATACCGGAGTTCCTCCTCAATACATCGCACCCTACCAATATATTAAATGGCAGTCCAGTTGCGATTAAAAATACCATATTTAAAGCTATACCACGGCTAATAACATTTACAGAAACTTGTTTTCTAATAGTTTTGTTTTGGCGGCCAGTTGCACCTACTAAGATAATATTATTTACTGGCAACATTGGCAATGTTCTACCACATTCTTTCTGGATTCTTTCCAATTCAATTATATTAATTATTGATATATTTGCACCGGTATCAATCATGATCTTGGCGGGGATTCCTTCTACTTCCGCTCTTATATATATTATTTCATTATTCTGACTATTGGGGCTAGTTTCATTCTCCTCCAATAGTTCAGTTCTTATGTTTTTTAGATAGTTATTTCTAATGATGGTAATGTTATTTGATTTAGTTGCACCTTGCAACTTTTGTTTATACCCAGGAGATAGGAAGCAGTGAAGGGTCGTGATAATTCATCACTGCCTCCTCCCGTTTAAATTATCATGTTCGCTGTTGTTATTTGGGCCGACCGAGGTGTCGGTCTGGAAACCTTGCGTCGGTTCCTGCCGCTCTGTACTATTTTCAAATGTTTGTTCTGGGTTTGGTTGCTGGCCAGGATCATCTAGACTGGTACTTCATCTATGTTGTTTGTACCTCAGACCATCATGTTCTTTGCTCCTCCACCGACGATCTCCATCGTGGAAACTGTTCCTTCGCTGATGGTTATACCTTCTTGGCCCATTATCTTCAGCTCTTATGAAATTTACTCGTGGTCGGGAAACCCTGTTGTTATTATTGTAGTTGTTGGAATAGTAATTCCTATTATTTTGGTAATAACGTTCAGTATTACCAGGGTGGGGGTTTCTCTGACTATAAGGATTATTAGGGTGCTGATAATAGTTATTTCGGTTATTTTGGTAGTGGTTGTTATTCCTATTATTATTCGGATTACTGTTAAAGTTATTATTATTATTATTCGGAGGGTTATTATTACCATTATAATTATTTTGATGGTTACGGTTCCCTTGGTAGTGGTTACCATTCTGGTTGATGTTGTTACTGGGGTACTGATTACTTCTTATTTCCGGCCGATCGTTTCTCCTTCTACTCTGACGGTAGTATTCCTCGTTCTCATAACTCTCCAGTAATTCGGTCATGGCTTGCACTGTCTTTATCTGGCTACCCCTTCTTGCTCTGATTATGTCTTCGTCATAGTGGTAAGACAACTTGTTCACCAGGCATTACTCGGGTATTGCCGGTTCTAAATGTTTCGCCAGACACACCTTTCCTAAGAAATAGGCCGTCATGGTGTTACCTAGTTGGGCCCTATATCGTCCATGGCAGATATTGTCGCGTATTAAGTTCTGCGTGGTTTCTGACCAGTACTTTGCTTTGAATAGGTTCCTGAACTGTTGGTAGTCCGCGATCTCACTTCGATTCGCCATCCACCAATTGTCGGTCATTTCCCTGAACGACTCGTCCAATATTTCCCGGTTGTTATTCCACCTATGTTTGGTGAAGTATTCCTCTATCCGGGCCAGGAACTCCATCGGTTTTCTTTTGTATTGTCTTTTGTTTTAACCATTCCCGATATTCATTCATTGGTATCCCTGTAAAGTTAGTGGGCCGATTTCTAATGACTTCCATTTCTTCTTGGCTCTGCCGTACTTGACCCGTTATATTCGTCATAGCCTCTTCCATTCCGTCACACCTTTCCGTGACTTGGTTCCGTACCTTCCCGAATTCTTCCTGGGTTTCTCTTCGGTTTTCTTCCATCTTCCTTCTACTGTACTCTTCGATATTAGTGAATTTAGTGTTTACCTCCTCTTTGAAACCCTGTACTTCTCTCTCCGTCTGGCTACACCTTTCGTCCACTTCCTTAATTTGTTGTTTGATTTCCATGGTTTCTTCTTCTAATTTCTTAGTTGTGTATTCATTATTATCGTTGATTTCCTTGCTCAACTCTTCCTTTAACAACTCTATCCTCTCATCTAATTTGTCCAGATTTTCTTGGTTAACCTCCCTTAATTCTTCTCTTAATAGTTGGTTATCCTCCTTCAATTCCTCCAACTTCTCCTCCATTTTCTCTTCCATTTTCTTATTATTTTCCTCCATTTTCTTGTTGGTTACCTCCATCTTCTGATTAGTTTCATCAATTTTCTGACTCAAGGATCGGTTGTCCTCTTTCAGTTCCTTCCTGGTTTCCTCTATTTTCTTATTTGTATTTTCAATTTTATTACTCAATTCTTCCTTTAAAGACTGGTTGTCTTCCTTCAAATCTTCCAACTTCTTATTTAAGGATTGGTTGTCTTCCTTCCTTTCCTTACTAAATTCTTCCTTTGTGGATTCTATGTTCTTATTTATTCCTTCCATCTTTTTACTTAAGGATTGGTTGTCTTCTTTCCTTCCCTTACTTATTTGTACTTTCATTTCCATCATCATTCTGAACATCTCTTGTACTGTCGTGTTCTCTGTTTGTGAGGGTTTTTCTACCTGTTTCTCTGGGATATTCACGTCCCCTGTTTGTGTTGGTACCTCGGGTTGTTCCTTTTGTAACATCGGTTTGGTTGGTTCGATCGGAGGTAGCATCATTTCCACGTCTTCCACCGGCGTCGCCTCTTTGTCTTCCATATTGATTTCCTTTTCGGCCTCCGCCGCCCATTTCTTCGATGTTGCTCGACGTTGCATTTTTCTTTTCTTCTAACTTGATAACTGTTGCCAAGCTTAAATTAGGAATTGGGCAAATTAAAGTGGCCTATCAATCACTAATTAAAGCCCCTTAGTTGGTCGCCAATTTGTAACAAATTAGAAAAAGCTTCTTCTTGTTGTTGTAACAAAATAAAAATAATTCTTGTTGTTTGGTTTAAAACAATTTTTTAAATATTTATTATATTTTTTTTGTTTTATTTTTAATTAATTTAGTATTAAATATTTTAAACTGTTATGTTGTGTTTTAAACTTCTTATTAATTGTTTTTGTCGAATTATGTCCTTTGGTGTATTTAGGATTCTTGTATTATGTTAATAGGATTGTCTCCAGGAACAATCGATTGGTGATGTTTCCTTATTTGCAGGTTATCTTCCTTTAAAGTTGTTAAATTCTGATAGTTATGTCTCAACTAAGGTGATATATTATTCTATTTATAATTTAGGAATAAATAGGATTCAAAATAATAATATTAAATGATTTTTATTAACAATTAGTAATGTAATCGATTTTATATCGACTGATGAATCGACTCTCTCAGGGCAAATCAATAGATTGTACAAATTATTTATTATCGGGTTCTTTGAACAGTTATTTTATATATAGTCAGAGAAAAGGGCAAATTATAGAAAGTATAACATTACAAATTACAAGCTTATTAATAAAAATACAAACATATTATTCAATATATAATGTTTAGTAAATAAATTGTTCGAACCAATCAAAGGCATACTGGCCGTGGCGCTTGGAATTGTGGGAACTTAAAGATGGCCGCTCCGTGTTCAGATGTAGTTGACGAATACACCTCGAAGAATCTGCTTCCAATAAATGTTGTTTTCCAATGGTTTCTCATTCCTGCAGTTGTGATTATTCCTTCTGGTGTTAGTGGAGTGGTCCTGGTTCAGTTTTTGTGATTCACTTCGATAATATGTGTTGGAAAATGTGATAAGTCACTTTTGCAATTAGGTCGACAATTGCACTGTTCGTTTCTTTATTCGGAATTATTGGTTTTAATGGTTTAAAATGTGAATTCGCTTATTTTCTGTTCTGTTTTAAGTTAGTTTAATGTTTGTAGGTGTTAATTCCACTGAATTTAAAGTTTAAATGAATTTTTTCGAAACTCGCGATTTTCACAGTAGACTAGGCTTGTCGAATGAACGCCATGCTTGTTTTCGCTATTAGGTTAATTTTTAGCCAAAATCACGTTCAAGTGAGCTCGACAACGTCTAATAATCAACTGTTCTAACTTCCTTCGTCATCTAAAAACGTCTTAGCTAATTTAATATTAGCAATACATTGTTTCAAATCTGTTTTGGCTTCCGTTACATGTATAAAATTTACAATATATTACTGAATATAGTTTTGCTATTATTTAAGTTTATTAAATACTAAATACATAATCTCCTACTTTAGTTCATTCTGCTTGATTTGATACCAAATAAGATAGTTTTACTAAGTTTTTTATCTAAAATGCTATATTTACTTCATTTTGAAAATTGTAGGCCTTAAAATTTACTTCCTGTCCTTCTCAAAATGTCTGCCATTTTATATTTATGATAGTACTAAATCTCAGATTGACATAAAAGGTTTATCTTCCCTGTAACGGGACATTTAGGCTTACCCGGGGTAATAAATAAATTTTATTGTGCTTAATAAAAAGTAAATAAAATTTTATGATGTAATAATAATTTTGGGAGACATAAACGTAAATTCAAAATTAGGGTAAATTGTATTAGAAAGCGTGATTGTAAAATATTGTTCATGAATTTAAACGACGTAGCAAACCGGCATGTGGATTTGTGTCAAGGTCAACATACAGACGCAAGAAAACAGTTAGATATTATGTAACATTAAGTCAGACGATATTACGTCAGACCCTACGTAACGCTGGAATTCGGGAGTGTCGGCCGAACCTCATACTGGCGTAGTGATAAAACATTTAGAACAATGAAAGTTTGTAAAACAGCCGCGGCCACTTTACAAAATAGTGCCGTTCGTCTCATCAGTCGGCAATGAACATCTAACAACTAAAGACGCAAGCAATCCTCGTGTCCGCCGGCTGGGCGTAGTTTTCGTCACGCCCGCGCACAAAATGTGAATAACATATTTAAAATGTGAATAAAACACTCAAAAGGTCAATACAGAACGTACAGTAGTTTAAAATATAAAATAACTAATATCAACTCAATAGAAACTTGTAAATTCAGTGCATACAACGATCTGTGTAGTGCTCGTAAAGCAAGATGACGTTTTCTGGACTAAAAGAACAGCTAAGTAACAAATATGTAAAGTAAATTTTTAACAAGGGCTAATCAGAATTACAATGAAATAAATTTTCGAAACAAAAATGAGATCTCTAAGGGTTAGGGTAACTGTGTGTGTGTGTGTGTGTGTGTGTGTGTGTGTGTGTGTGTGTGTGTGTGTGTGTGTGTGTGTGTGTGTGTGTGTGTGTGTGTGTGTGTGTGTGTGTGTGTGTGTGTGTGTGTGTGTGTGTGCGTGCGTGAGTGAAAGCATGTAGACAAAGAAGGCTGGTTTGTGTTGTGTTAAGATTTGTTTATATTTCATTTCTTGATGTTTTTATTTGGAATTTTTATACCATGTTTCAATCTTCATTGTATCAGAATAACTATATAACCAATACATATCGTATAATGTGAATTTCATAATAGATAAGGGAGAAGGAAGATTTTTATGTAATGATGAGTTTAAAGGGAATGTATAAAGTTTTATTTGATTGGAAAAAGATAATATATTAAACTAATGTAATAAACAAAAATTAATTTTGTTACAACACAAATAAGCCAACCCAATACCAGGGATGAACAAGTTAATATTGAATCTAAAATAATACTTCATATTAAATAACATACTTAATTTAAATAAAATATAAAAACTATGACACGACAAACGACGACATGACCTAACCCAAGTGATTGACCCAACAAAGGGAAACAAAAGAAGAAGGGAACCACGAAAAACAAACGAGAATAAAACCAAAGAAGAGAAGAAAGTGATTAACCAAACCAAAAGAAGAAGGGAAAAAATCGAAACTAAACAAAAATGAAACAAGTTCATGGAATTGAATGAATCAATGTAACATGTTAAAATGAACCCAAAGGAGAAGGTGGAAAAACCAAGGTATTAACCAAATACAATGAAAATGAAGAAGGAGGGAAATAGATAAAAATGAAAACCAATAATGATACACAAACAAGTAATAAAGAATATGAGCAGGAGAAATAATGCACTCAAAAGTAATATTGGAACCAAGACCAATAATTAACCTATGAGAAAGGACGAAGTAAATGTCATTATCCATTAATGGACAATAATAATCTAGGGAAGAAACCCTATGTTAAAGATAAATATAAAAAAAAAAGCAAACTAACCCACAATTTAGAGTTAGATGTAACAATAGAAATGTAAGGACATAAAATTGTTAATAGCATTATGGAAATATTGTAATGAAAGAGATAGTATGGTAGTGAGATAGTAATTAGAGGAATTACCCATTCAGAAACACTTAAAAAACAAAAACATTTGTGAAGTGCAAAATGAAAGTGTAAAAACCCCAAAGTGCAGTAATAAAGAAGGTACACTAATTAAATTATAATTAACTATAAATAATTTAAAAGTGAAGGTGATGATTGAATGAAAATGGTGTAAAATATAGAATGGTAATATAGTGAAGAATAGTGAATGATAAAATCATTAACAATTGATAAATACAAATGAAGCACTAAACAATGAAAAGTGAAAAATATTAGTAATTAAGAATAGCAGCATAAACTGATAAGACAGTAAGTAGTTAAGAAAGAAAGTTGTTATATAATTTAAGTAAATGCAATTATAATTGAAGGGAAGAAGACCAGATAGTTTTAACATGGAGGGAAAGTAAAGATTGTTTAAAAAATTAAGGAGTTAGGAACAAATCAAAAAACACCCATGTTATAAGGGATCGTTATAAGTTTCATAAAGGTGATGTTGTTTGTCACACTAAAAAATAATATAAAATAAGATAAATGGTAAACAAAGATTAGCAAATAATAGTTAAATAAGTATTCAATCAAGTTTATGAATTGGATATGGCTGTGAGGATTATACAGACCATAGGCCTACATGTTATATTTAAATAAGATCAAAAAAGTAGTAAATAATAGCCACATTGTTATTATTGGCAAAGGAAATAAATAAAAACGTTAAGAAATGTATAACTAGAAAACGAGGAAACCCAAATAGTAAACAATTATGTATAAAATAATAGTGACAAGATAATAACACATAAACAGACCCAAAACACAACACAACCAATTATAATAACAAAATAAAGCCCATTAGGCTGAAATGAAATGTAATTTAAATGAAATAAATCAAATACCATAATGGCTACTTAGGCCTATGAAAATGCCTAACTGTCAGAAACAAACAAATACAAATTATAACAAAGCAACAAAGAAATTAGCAAATCCAAGGTGAAGGATTCACCAAGAATAAATTGTAAATCATTTGTAGAACAAAATATTATGATAAGCATTTGTGTACAAAAAGAAATGTAATTAACAAGTATTAACATAATTGTAAAAACATAAAATCTAAAATAACCCAAACTTATGGGGTATCAAAATAATCTATGAAAGGAAATACATACTATAGTGACAATATTTAATACCCAGGAAGGAAGATAGAGGAATAACAGCAGTCAGAAGATATACTAGGGTGAAAAGAATTCAAATTTTGATAACAATGGATTTATATCAAAATCAGCCAATCACAATTTTCAGTTACCATAGAAACGGACGTTGGTGGCGAAAATTACCGTTGAATACCGTTACTCGTAAAGCGTCAGTCAAGCAGTACAGAAGCCAAAGTTTGGAAGACCAATTTTTCAATAAAATAATGTGAAACAGTAAACGAAGTTCATAACCATGACTGTATAAGAAGCAGACGACCTATTAGAGCAGTCCATTCATGATCCAGGACCATAAACTGAGAATTAACAGAAAATTATGACCAGATACTCTATACAAAGGATGCCCGACCTAATGAAGTCCAAAAATTAAAGAAATTAGAACTTATTGCAGCCCAATCTTATTCCGAACCAATGAATGAAAACGCCATGTGTTAAGTACCATTAAATTACCTTATTTTCAAAACCAAATCACTCTAAATTTTACTACAAGTAAATTGATCTCACTATAAACCGAATATTTCTCTTTCAAAGATTATTTAAGTAAAATAAATACACTGAAAATTTGTTAACATAAAATCTAACCTATTGTTTAAACACGAAATTTCAAAACACGTTTAACGATACTACAAAACAGATTGTAACATCACACATTATTATTTATGTACACTTAGAATAAGGTAAAATATTTTTATTGTAACCATAGGAATTCTTTAGCTCATAATCACAAGAATCCACCGATTTTGGAACAAAAAACATAGTAATATCCAAACATTCAGCTGCCTTGCTGATACGGATATATCGTTACAGAATCGATTTTCGTCAGCCTTGAGAGCAAGTGTTTCATGTAAAAAGTCGGTGCAAATTTATTATAATATAATTGTCAGATTGAATATTTTAATTATCACTCATTAAAAATAACTATTACAGGGAGTAACCGTTGTTATTATTTCATAGGGAGCGAATTATATTACTTGTGTTTATTTACGTAGACTAGGTTTAATGAGCAGCGTTCAAGTCGTCATTTGCACAACTATCGATACGATTTAGAAGGCAGAACGAGCGGGAATTATTTGAATGCCCCAACCGTCACTGCTGAAAACACTTTATTCAGTAATTTTAATTGTTTTAATAAACAATTTGGCACCACCCGGGATTAACACACCCCTATAATTATAAACAGGTAAGGTTACTGCCGTGTTATACTGGTGATTACCGCAACGCTACGGACATCGTTAGCAGCAACCATTGATGTAACGACCCCAGTGCGAGACGAACGCACTAACACTTTATATACATATAATACCATATACACGTCTTTTACAGAGACGACTCAAACATCTCGTTACAGATTGACGCATCCAACGTGTGGCAAAATTACACAGAGACACACCAGTCTTTACGTTACAGATTGGCGACCAACCGGTGAGGCCTTAAAAGAAGACCAGCGGCGGTTATGAAGAGACATTCCATGGTTACCAGATACGAAAAAAGGAAAGGAACTGAAAGTGAAGGTCAACAAGAAGAGATGGAAGAAATTGAAGAAATGATCGGAGGATTGTTCGAAGAGGATCCCCAGGAGGACGAACCAGAAAATCCAACACTACCTGAACCGGAAATAGAAATAGTAGTTGACGTCCAACCAGTCAAACCAACCCAATTAATGGACACCAATTTCCAAGAAATGATGAGGATTATGGTGGAACAATTAAACAGAAACCAGGAGAAAACCAATGAAAGTTTTAAGAAACAAGAGGAAAAAATTAACAAAAAACTGGACAGAAACAGTGAAGAATTGAAGAAAACGAAGGAAGAAACTAGAGAACAAAGAAGGGAAGACAGGGAATTCTTGAATGAAAAGCTGGACCGAAACAGTGAAGAATTGAAGAAGCAAATCAAGGAGAACATGGAACTTCTAAATAATAAAATGGAAAGAAACCATGAAGCTTTGAAGAGAGGCCAAGAGACGTTAGAAAAGAAGAGTGAAGAGGCAGATCAAAAAGGATTTTGAAATAGTAAATAACAAGATTGAAAATAATCATGAGACACTCCTACAACAAATAAAGGAAGATGGTGAGAGAAACAGAGAAGAATTAAGGTTCATACTAATAGGATTTCGGGAAGAAATCAAGCAGACGAAAACGGGGATGAACAAGAGATGGGAAGAAACAAGTTACCCAGTAGATCAACTTAATGAAACATTAGATAGTGATTTCAAACCATTGAATGAAACACTAGACACCACGTCTGAAGGTAGTAAGGAGATGGAAATTGTAGAAGAATCAAGTGTATTGTTTTCTGAAAATAAAGGTAACAATAACACCGAGAAAATCAAGCGCATAAAAACCAACAGTAGAAGAGTAAAGAAGAATCGAATAATTAAGAAGATTAAGAAAACAGAGGAAATGGGAAAGATATATAAGAAGAAACTAATCAAAACAAGAGAAGAAGTGGAGATGATGAAGAACGGACTAATTGATGTATTTAATTTACCAATTACTGACCGGAGAGAAATCATGAAATATAAAGATTGTAGGAGGACCTCAACAGCAATTATAGAGGGAATTCACAACAAGCTAGCGGAGGAAAACTTCAGCAAAACGATACGTAAATGGAAGATACAAGAAATAGAAAGGACCCACAACAAAATAGTGTCACAAATTACGAAGGTTTCTAAAACACAGGAATCCACCAGCATTGGAAATGCAAAATAAAAAATTAATGATGACACTAACAAGGGAATTACCATTAACTCCTCTGATTAATAAACCACCTCATAAAGTGAACGATGTAGGCATGGATAGAAGGGAACCCATGGTAGTAGAAGAAGTGCTATACCAGGTAGCAGAGAATTACTTCATAAGGACGGAGACAGTAATACACACAAGAGCGATCCGAATACAAAGGGAAGAGAAGGCAATAATAATGAAAGAAAAGGAGAAGATCAACTTACAAAAAAGTATAAATAACAGGGTCCAATGTATAATAATAGCTATCACCTATGTCATCACGAAAGATAATGGAAACAATACTTATGAGATAAGTAATATAACCACCAAGAAAATAAAAGGAGTTTACAATCAAGCTTCAATAAAAAAGTTTTATGAAAAAAAATAAATAACAATAAATAAAATGAAAAAATGCCAAAATTCAAAAAATATGTGAGCACAACTTAGATGTAACAATATTTAGATGACTTATGAGGCCTAATATAAAGTGTTAAAAAAGGAATAAGTTACACAAATTCCTATAAAAAGTAAGAACCACAAACTTACGATAATATTTAAACAAAAAATACCAAAAAAGGAATACGTTACAAAAATTACTATAAAAAAAGTAAGAACCACAAACTTACAACAAGATTTAAATAAAAAGTACCAAGAAAGGAATACGTTACAAAAATTCCTATAAAGTAAAGAAAAACTAACTTACAAAATTATTAAAAATAATATTTAAAACAAAATAAAATAAACAAAAATAAAATCAAGCAAAAACTACTAAGATAAATACCTGAAATAATAATGAATTCAAAAAAAAAAAAAAAAAAAAGAATCTGAACTGGTACAAGGAAAAAAGAGAAGTTATGTATAAAACAAATATACAGAAAATGGCTAAAGCAGAATATTGCTAAACAACCACGAAAAAGAATAAAGATGTCTAAGATAATTAAAATGATCACAAGAAGAATAGAAAAACAAACTAATGAAAAGTTAGATATGATGAAATTAACATATGAATAAATAAAAAACAATCAACTGTATGAGTAGATACAGCATGTAGTAAAGGTACAGCGGAAGGAAGAATGAGTAAAAGGCCAAAGTGATCTAAAAACAAACCATAAGGTGGACAATCCCAAAATATTTTATTATTATTAATTTAAGTCACAAGTTGATAAAAAAGGTATTTAAGATTGACTGTTGAAAACGTCCAGCAATCAAAATAAACTGAGCAGAGATGATGTTCCTCTGATCTCAGAAAAAATGAGTAGTAATGGAAGAAACCAGCTACTAAAAAGTTAGGGTGGACAGTAATGTGGTAATTTTTGTATTTAAAGGTTGGCTAATCTGTACTTTCTAAATTGCGTTTATCAAGTTTATGCATCGTCACAGTTCAACGAGCGTCGGCGGGCGGCAGACGTCAGAACGTTTGCTTGCCTTGTTCTGTCTTTTCATTTTTTCTTGTTGTCGACAATCTATCAGCTTTAAGCCCTACAACATTATATTGTATACTTGCAATATATTAGCAATACATTGCTAATTCTTGTTCTCATGTAGTTGGAGTGCCGCGTACTCGCGCCTCAATTCATACAACAATTCATCATACGACAATTACCTAGGCCTTAGGCCTTAACATTTTTATGTAGTTGAGTGTTGCACATTTGCGCCTCATTTGCCATGCAGCTTTCCTAACCGACTTGGTTTATTCAAAATTTAAATGTCTTTCAGACATAGCCAACCTTAGCATGCCGATTTAATTGTAATACGAAACATAATAAACGTATTAACTACAGTCCACTATCGTCATTATTCTGCATCCTGGCAATAACTTCATGAAGCATCATTCTTCCTAATATTTAAGAGTCCTACGGGACGAAATCTCTAACATTTTTGGTCCTCCGGGCCGGATTTGTCATTTTACCTTTTTGCAACTTATATCAGAGCTGTTTTTTCTACCAATTTCTGGTCATCACGGGCGATTCAGCATATTCGCTGATCCGACCGTGTCAGGACTTAGTCAGCATTTCTTTCGTCGCCATTGAGCCTCGTGACGACACCACTGCAAGACCATCCATGTGCTAGTGTCTACACACCAAATTGAGCAGTCATCTATCCAGTCCGTGCGTGTCTGCCATCTCTTCCACGGCCTCGACGCTCCAGGACATCGCATACCAGGTACGACGTCAACGACATCACTAACAGGTGCGTACAATGGCTGAAGAAGGCCTCAAAGTGTTGGTCTGAAAGAGAGGCGGCTTAAAGTCCGCCATAGTGCGAATTAATTCGGCTATAACTAACTTTGATAAAAGCAATAATACAAATACTTTTTAACGGTTAGACTCGAAAGTCTAAAAAGTTTAGCAACAAAATACGATGAGGTACAGTCTGAAATTGAACTAATTTCTAAAGACATAAACGCTGCTCAAGAAGACCGAATTGAGGCTGAAGAGCTGTTATATTCAACAGAAGCCAATATCTTGCAATTAATAGAAACTTTCAACGTTCAGACTGAATCTCCAGTATTAACGAACAATATGCAATTAAAACCTATACGTTTGCCCTGCTTCACAGGCAATATTTTAGAATGGCAGAACTTTTATTCAATATTTTTGGACTTGGTAAACGCCAGATCTGATTTAACGTCAGTGCAGAAATTACATTATTTGTATTCATCTCTTAAAAATGAGCCACTAGATCTAATTAAGGCATTACCTATTTGTAATGAGAACTATTCCATAGCGTTGTTTGCTGTCCGCTAGATATGATAATAAATTCATATTAGCGAAGTATTATATCCAAAATTTGCTGGAAGTAAAGTCAACAATCAAGGACTCTGTCCAAAGTTTGGCAGAATTCATAAATACAATAACGTCTTCAGTTAATTCACTGGCAGCCATGCAACTGTCAGTGGATTCATTTGAGCTTATTACTGTACAATTATTGTCAGCAAAACTGGACCATTCCACGTTTAAATTATGGAAGGAGTCTATAGATCCCGATAATCTTCCTAACTTTCAAAGTTTCACCCAGTTTTTGAACGCACGTAGACAGTTGCTAGAAAATACATTACCGATCGATGCCGGACAGCAACTCAACAAGCTAACTTCAAGGTTCAACAATAAATCTGACAAACATAAATTACAAAACTCTGCTGGCAGCACTGCATTTAAAAGTTATCACTCAGCTTCAAATAATTATTTATGCCCATGCTGCAAATCTAGTCATCCAATTTACATGTGTGACAAATTTCGTGCACTAAGCACATCAGAACGAGGGCAATTTATATTAAAGCATAAATGCTGTACCAACTGTTTAAGACCAGATCATTTTTCATCTAATTGTAAGGTCAAACAATCATGTAAGATCTGTTCAAAACGACACCATACATTGCTGCACGTAAATAATGTGTCAAAACCATGTTCTGCCAGCAGTAGCAACTATTGTTCACTCAAGTTACAGTCTACAAACAATGTTCTCTTATCGACAGCACTTGTGTTTGTCATCGACCGGGCTGGTAACAGACAACTTGCAAGAGTTCTATTGGATGCTGGGTCGCAAGTGAATTTTTGTACGGAATCATTTGCTAAGAAATTACGGCTTAACTTGACTAAATCTAACATACCTATTACAGTTATTAATAATGCGGCGTGTTGTGCCACTAACTTGGCATCTATTCGCATTATTTCTCGCTATAAAAGATTCAGTTTTGAAGCAACATGTGCGGTCTTATCTGCATTAACTCATAAACTGCCAGCACAACCTTTCGACATAAATCATTTTAACGTCCCAGATAACGCTTTTCTCGCCGATCCACATTTCAACATATCAGCTGATATCGATATACTTTTAGGAGCGCAATTTTATTTAGATTTAATTTTAGCTAACAAATATGTACGTGGTTCTCACTTCCCTATTATACAAGAAACAAAGTTAGGCTACATTCCAGCAGGCAATCTGCCCAAACACTGCCGTTATAAGGGTCCTGCTGTTTCGTTCCTGGCTAGGAACAACGACAGTCAAATTTTGGCGTCTCTTGAGAAATTTTGGGAGACCGAAACTATCCCCGATAATGCACCCATTAGTAACGATTCAGCTTGTGAGGAGCATTTTGTTAACTCCACTCATCACAATGATGAGGGTAGGTTCGTTGTTTCGCTACCATTTAAGTCTGACAATCCCCAGTTGGATGAGTCCTATGCTAATGCTGAATCGAGATTCTTGAGTTTAGAACGCCGGTTCATGCGTGATTCTGAGCTTGCGCGCGAATACGCTAACTTTATTCAGGAGTATAAGGATCTTGGCCACATGACGCTTGTCGATGATTGTTCTATCACTTCCGGGGTTTCAAATACCTACTATCTGTCTTTAAGCATTCTAGTTCTACGACAAAACTTCGAGTCGTTTTTGATGGCTCGGACAAAACTACCAATGGCTTTTCTCTCAATGATATTTTGTTGGTAGGCCCAAACGTCCAACAAGACCTTTTTTCTATTCTTTCACGATTTCATATGCACAACTATGTTCTCATCGCCGACATCGAGAAGATGTATCGACAAATTTTGGTATCTGATAAGGATTGTCATTATCAACGTATTCTGTGGCGTGACTCTCCCCTCGAACAGTTTAAACATTTTGTATTGCGAACTGTAACATACGGTACTGCTACTGCTTCGTTTTTGGCTACTCGCTGTCTTATTCAGATTGGTAAGGATCATGAAGCTTCTTTACCTGGCGCTGCGTCAGCTATACTTAATGATTTCTATGTCGATGATTTGTTAACCGGTGCAGACACCATTTCTAATCTGACCAAGTTGAAATCTGACTTAGGTACGTTGTTGAGTCAATACGGCCTCACTCTGGATAAATGGGCATCAAATGAACCCAATGTGGTCGCAGATCATAATAATTTATCACTCCCGTTAAACAAACAAGGTAATGTGCGTACGTTGGGCATTCTTTGGAATAACTCTACAGATTCATTTTTGTTTGACATCAAGTCATTCCCAGTTGAATCAAGCATCTCTAAGAGGAAAATCCTATCGATTATCGCAGGTATTTACGACCCACTCGGACTCGTCGGCCCCATTGTTTTCCTTTACAAACAGTTTATGCAGCAACTATGGCTGTGCAATCTTGGTTGGGATGAGCCAATCTCCAGGCAATTACACTTGCATTGGCGTTCATTATGCGATAAATTATGTCTAATCGGTAAAATTATTGTCCCACGTTCTATTCGCTGTAAGTCTAAGGCAAAGATAGTTGAATTATATGGGTTTGCGGATGCTTCTGAAAGGGGCTATGGGTGTTGTGTTTACGTTAGTCATTTATCAAGATTCATCGGCCTCTTGTCACCTTCTGTGTTCCAAATCTCGCGTGGCCCCCCTATGTCAGGTGTCATTACCCCGCATTGAACTCTGCGCTTGCTTGTTGTTATCTCGACTCTTATTCAAAGTCACCCCTGCTCTTCATTCCTTTATCAATAGTGTTCACCTGTATTCTGACTCCATGGTGTCCCTTTACTGGATTCATGCCGTCTTCTAGGTGGAAGACCTACGTCGCTAATCGTGTTGCCGAGATTCAGCGTCTCACTGAAGCCTACACATGGCATCATATCAATTCACAACATAATCCTGCTGACATTATTTCCAGCGGATGTCACCCCGACGTTTTGCGCGATTGTTCGCTTTGGTGGCATGGTTCGCTTGTTTGTCTCAATCTTCCGAGTCCAATCTTTTTTCACCTTTTTTACCTTCTAATCTATCGTCTCCTGAATGCACTGCGGAGGAGAAACAAAACCCCAAACTTTCTCTAATATCTACCCTATCTATTGATCTTTCAAAGGACTTTTCTTCGTTGCACCGTCTAACTCGCGTATACGCTTATTGCTTTCGATTCATCAAAAATATTAGACTCCCCAGGGCTGAGTAATTTTCGGGCGCTCTTACCCCCGTTGAAATTCATTCCACTCTTAATTTCTTCATAAAACAATCCCAGTCAATCCACTTCGCTGCTGAGCTTAATTGCCTTCGTAATGGGTCTTCTGTCTCTATCAGGAGTAAGTTGTCTTCTCTGGACCCGTTTCTTGATGAGTTTGGCGTCATACGTGTCAGCGGACGCTTACAGCAGTCGCAACTACCTTATGACAATAAGCATCCTATTGTCTTGCATCAATCGGCTCATATCACTCGCCTTATTATCGAACGCGAACACATTCGTCTACTCCACGCTGGTGCTCAACTCGTGCATCATTCACTTCGTCAACGTTGGTGTATCATTAATGCCAAGATAGTCATTCGCTCCATCATTCGTACATGCGTCAAGTGTCTCAGGTTTAGTGCCAAACATCAGGTTCAAAGGCTTGGTATTTTGCCATCTTCTAGAGTCACTCCTTCGCGGCCATTTCTATTCTGCGCAGTTGATTATGGTGGTCCCTTCATGATTCGTCATGGCGGGCAGAAATCTAGAATTCTGTCAAAATCCTATGTGTCTTTGTTCATTTGCTTAGCGACCAGGGCCATTCATTTGGAATTGGTTTCCGACCTTACGGCCAACGCGTTTATAGCTGCCTTACGTCGTTTCATGGCCCGTAGGGGCATACCCAGCCAGTTATATTCTGATAATGGCACGAACTTCAGGAAGGCCCGCAACGTTTTGCATGACCTTTACGATCTTTGGCATAATAAGGATGCCACCTCATCAATCCAATCCTTTACGACCTCGCATGGTATTACATGGTCATTTATTCTGCCCTCGTCACCTCATTTTGGTGGTCTTTGGGAGAGCGGTATAAAGAGTTTAAAGTATCATTTGCGCCGCGTGGTCGGCAAGTCTATACTCACTTTCGAGGAGTTCACGACGGTTTTGTCTCAGATAGAGGCATGTCTAAACTCACGTCCATTATTTGCCGTTTCATCCGATGTAAATGATCCAGTGCCACTTACGCCTGGCCATTTTTTAATCTGCGCACCATTAACGGCGATACCTGATCCTGACTTATCTCACGTTCCCATCTCTCGTCTTGGACGTTGGCAACTTCTCCAGAAGTTTGTCCAAGTCATTTGGAAAGCTTGGTCTCGCGACTACTTACATCAATTACAACGTCACAAATGGAAATTCGCTAAGGAAAACATTTCCATTGGTGACCTGGTTTTGCTGATCGAGGATAACTTACCTCCATTAGCGTGGAAATTTGGTGTAATTACTGCCACATTTCCCGGCCCAGACAACTTAATTAAAGTAGTTGACGTTCGCACTACGTTTACTTTAATAACATAATTATTCATAAATTATGTTAGGTCCCTGCGAGGGACGAACAGTAAAAGGAGTTTATTTTCCTTTGTATATACTTGTCAAACACACATAAATCAGATGTTCTAAGAAGATTTTGTTAATTATAAGCACCTTTGTTTTTAGCATAAGCTTTAATTTGTATATTTTTGATTCAGAAACTGTTTGTTTTACTCAAGCAGGTGTCAGTTTATTTAATATGCAAAGCTTCAATTATTTTTTGTATTTTTGTGTATGCGACATTTGATTTATGCCTCATGTCTTTGCTTACTATTGTTTTTATGTAAAAATTTTGTTATATTCGCATGGTCTGCAGCTATACAAACCATGTATGCATTTTCTTGCGCATTTTTTGTCAATATGTGTGATATTTTATTACTCTATGAATTTATTACTCGCAATTGTTCAACACATGTATTACATTTTGTATAAACACATTTGTTGTACTTGTCACTTATGCTATTGTGCCTTGTATTCATGTGTTTGTAATTATCTAAACCGATTTCTATTGTATTTATTATGTATAACTTGTATCTATGTAAAACACATTGTTTTACCCGCATCTACTGTCTATAACCATACGCCACGCATATATTTTTATATTGTGTATTTTGTGATCGTGTATTGCACAATTATTATTCATGCTTTAATTATGACATACATGTCATTACACTTGTGCTTGCAATCATTCAACAATGTATAATCTGTTTTCACATGACAATTTATTGTACATTCCTGAAACTTCAGGTATAGCATGCATCATTCAATTATTATATTAAAGCGTTATGCTAAATCTATGTCTTTACATGTATAATTTTGCAATAATTTTTGTCTGTTCATTTTACACTCAATACTATTGTATAGGTCAACTGGCCTCGACTGGTTCAAGCTAACCATCGTGACTTGCATAAATATTTGCAATTTGTATCGGGCCCATCATGTGATGAGTCACCGATTATTCATCATCAAACATTGTCAAACTATGTATTTTTCATGTCTTATATTGTTTTATATTGTATACATACAATATATATTAGCAATACATTGCTAATTTTTGCATTTATACTCATGTATAAATCAGTTTGCAAGCCAACTCTGGCCTGCTCAACTCTTATCATCATCACTCAAGTTTATCTCTAAACAGTTAATGTCATAACTGTTATCTAACATTTCAATCTCAAGGTTCAATACAATTTGAGGTTGACATCTATTATTAAGAACACATTGTGTTTTCGTATATTAAGTTATTAAAATGTATTAAAAAATCTTTTGATTTTTTGCGGGCAGTTATGGACAGTAATGTGGTAATTTTTGTATTTAAAGGTTGGCTAATCTGTACTTTCTAAATTGCGTTTATCAAGTTTATGCATCGTCACAGTTCAACGAGCGTCGGCGGGCGGCAGACGTCATAACGTTGCTGCCTTGTTCTGTCTTTTCACTTTTTTCTTGTTGTCGACAATCTATGTAGGCTTTAAGCCCTACAACATTATATTGTATACTTGCAATATATTAGCAATACATTGCTAATTCTTGTTCTCATGTAGTTGGAGTGCCGCGTACTCGCGCCTCAATTCATACGACAATTATCTAGGCCTTAGGCCTTAACATTTTTATGTAGTTGAGTGTTGCACATTTGCGCCTCATTTGCCATGCAGCTTTCCTAACTGACTTGGTTTATTCAAAATTTAAATGTCTTTCAGACATAGCCAACCTTAGCATGCCGATTTAATTGTAATACGAAACATAATAAACATATTAACTACAGTCCACTATCGTCATTATTCTGCATCCTGGCAATAACTTCATGAAGCATCATTCTTCCTAATATTTAAGAGTCCTACGGGACAAAATCTCTAACATAGGGAAAAAATTGTATAAGGGAGAACGCACCAATGGAAATAAAATAAAAACAGATCCAAATAAAATGGAATGAATCAAGTAAGAAGAGAAATAAGAATGGAGAAACAAACAAGAAAGAAAAGGAAAAAGATTATATATATAACTGTGATAATTTCATAAAAAACTATACTAGTGTTTTATCAAAATGATCAATTTTGAAGGAGAGGCATTATGCTACAACACAAATAAGCCAACCCAATACCAGGGATGAACAAGATAATATTGAATCTAAAATAATACTTCATATTAAATAAAATATAAAAACTATGACACGACAAACGACGACATGACCTAACCCAAGTGATTGACCCAACAAAAGGAAACAAAAGAAGAAGGGAACCATGAAAAACAAACGAGAATAAAACCAAAGAAGAGAAGAAAGTGATTAACCAAACCAAAAGAAGAAGGGAAAAAATCGAAACTAAACAAAAATGAAACAAGTTCATGGAATTGAATGAATCAATGTAACATGTTAAAATGAACCCAAAGGAGAAGGTGGAAAAAACCAAGGTATTAACCAAATACAATGAAAATGAAGGAGGGAAATAGATAAAAATGAAAACCAATAATGATACACAAACAAGTAATAAAGAATATGAGCACGAGAAATAATGCACTCAAAAGTAATATTGGAACCAAGACCAATAATTAACCTATGAGAAATTGTCTGGTCAGTCAGTATCGTTGCGTACCCAATAGATCGGATCAGTGATGGGTCCTGTTGGATTCTCACTGCCGCTGTTCGTTTAAATGTTGGGTAGTACCCTCTGCACGGTCCTCTGGTCGATTGGTGTGGTTACCATCCGTTACTTCCATCCTTTCAACCGGGTGGTCGTTGAATGTTACCCGCTCACGGCTTCTTCTATGTTCTTCTGCGCTTCTGCTCCTTGGTAATACCATCTTCCATCATTTCTATTTTCGGCGCTGATGTAACTGACCCTTTGCCTGTATGTTTGATTCTGACCTTGGTTGTTATTATTATTATATTGGTGGTTGGGCCTATTGTAGTTGCCACCATTTTGGTTATTCCCTCGGTTGTAAGAATTATTACGATTACTATTATTATTGTAGTAATTTTGATTGTTATTTCTTGGATAATTGCTGTTGTTATTGTTACTGAAGTTTTGGAAATTACTGGAATTGTTCGGTGGGTTATTCGCCGGTGCATTGTTTCCCTGGGGCCCATGTTGGTGGTTTCTCATAACATAGTTTCTGTTACTCGGGATGTTCTTCTGCCGATTTAGTAAGTAATGTTTCTCTCGCTCATACTCCCCCAATAAAGCAGCCATATCCTGGATTGTCTTGATCCTCCCACTCAGTCTATTTTTAGTGATCTCCCCGTCATAGTGGTAAGCCAGCTGTGTTACCAAGCATTCTTCTGGGATGTTCGGCTCTAAATTTCTCGCTACACTTACTTTACCCAAGAAATAGGCTGTGGGAGATTGTCCCAAGTACGGGTCGAATCTGCCATTACTAATGTTGTTCCGTACTACGTGTTGAGTCGCCTCAGACCAGTATTTATTTTTGAAAAGGTCTTTAAATTCGGCAAAATTGTGGATGTCCGGTCGTACTGCCGTCCACCAATTATCGTGGACCTCCTTAAACATCTCATCCAGCATGCCCTTAATAACCGTCCATCGTGTCTCCCGGGTTCTTGCTAGACTCTCTTCCACCCGTTCAATAAATTCAATGGGATTATGCTTGTAGTTTTTAAAATTAACTATCTCCCTATTTTCACTGCATGAAACATGTGACCTCATTAGTGGTCTGTCCTTCAATGCGTTTATTTCTTCTTGGAGGCGTAACTCTCTTACTCGGAATTCTTCTAATTTTCCTTCCTGGGCTGCTGTGGTACCCTTAACTTCACTTATGGACACATCTAATTGGTTGTACCTCTCTTCAGTTCTTGTTTGTACTTGTTCGAATTTATTGGTTGTTTCTTGCTGGAGTCCTTCAATCCTCCTTTTGCTTTCACCTTCAGCTTCGTTTACTTTCGTTAATACTTCTTCCCGGACTTGTAACACTGTTTCGTTGGTCCTCTCTATTTTCTCTTCGGTCTCCATTATGGTTTGCTTCAATTCTTCCCGGTACTCTGTCAATTGTTGTTGTAATCTATCTTGCTTGTACTCGATTTTATCGTTCAATGTTTCTATATCTTCTTTAATTTGTCTCAAGGTTTCGTTAGTTTTTTCATTACTTTTATCTATTTTTTCACTTATCAATTTATTCTCCTCCTTCATTTTCTGTGTTAATGTTTCAAACTTCTTATCTAATTTTTCATCTATTTTCTCCTCCTGTTTCTTAAAATTGTCATTTATTGACTCAAATTTCTTATTCAATTCTTCCTTGTCTTCCATTCTCCATTCTTCCATCTTCTCGTTAATTTCTTCTTTGTTTTTGTCCAATTTTTCGTCCTGTTTCTTGAAATTGTTATTAATTAATTCCCATAGTTGTAGTAAGTCCATGCCTCCTCCTGCTGTGTGGGTTTATCTGGTTCCACAGGAGTTAATAATTCTTCCATATCTTCAACCGATGTTCTTTCCCTTTCTTCCATCCTGACGTCTTTCTCGGTCTCCTTTTCTAACATCTTTGCTTTCTTGTCAGCCTCCTTCTCGCGTTGCTTAGCCTTGTATCTTGTGTCATGCGTTGCCTGTTCCATTTTCTGGAGCCGCCGTTAGACTCTATTTAATTTAATTGTATAGTTTTTTAATTATTCAAGCCCTACTAGTTGGTGCGCCACTTTGTAACTTGACGGTTTTCGGTGTTCAATTTTATATACAGTAGAAGCCCGATATAGCGCGGTTGTCGGGTGACATACTTTCCCCCGCGTTATAGGCGTAACTGCGGTATATCGGAAGGTGACCTGTACAGTGACAAATGATGGGGAGGGAGGACCGGGAAAAAGGCTACAGCATAATGCACTACTATATACTGTACGTAAATTATGTCACCAAATGTAAAAATAAAAAATAAGAAAACTGTATTTTAATCCAATATTTATTTTAATCCAATGGAATATAAAATACACTATTTATACACTGCTCACTCGACCTACTGTAGGCCTAATTGTTGGTCTTAAAAAAGTCCGTAATTGTTGTTTGACGGGATAATGCACAGCGTTTCTTTTCCGCGTATTGTTTTATAAACGCGAGGTGCAGCAGATGAACATTATTAGATTCACTTTGCCTCTCCATCCACGAAATTACTTTGTTTATGTGTATTATCACTTCACTAACATTTGGAATAACTTCTTTCACTTCCACCCCATTTTCATTTCCATCATCGTCATCGTCTTCTTTTTCTTTGCAATTTGCATTTCGGACTGCATCGATGATATCTTTATCTCCTACACCTTCTGTAACAGGCTCACCGTTGTCAACTTCTGCCCAGTCATTCAAGTCATCTAGAGTGAAGTTGCAATGCAGAGCACTACTCGCAGACTGTACATCACTATTAGTGAATCCGGCAACAGAGCAATTTCCATCGGCAATGTTTTGTTCAAAGGAACATTTCTTCCAGCAATTCTGAATCATAGCCGTACTAATACTTTCCCATGCAAGACCTATTGAATACGCAACTGTTTTCAGGTTTACTGACTTAAGGTAAATTTCCATTTCCTCATCAGAATTCACTATAGCACTCAGAAGTTCACGGCGGTAATGCACTTTAAATGCTTTTATGATGCCTTGATCTAATGGCTGGATCAGTGCTGTAGTGTTTTTCGGCAAGAACATGACTCCGATTTTCCCATCTCTTGACTGTAGCATATCAGCAGGTGGACGTGCTGGAAAGTGGTCAAGGGTCAGTACAGCTTTTTCTTCGAGGTTGAGTGACCGCAGGTGGCTTCTCACAGATGGAACAAATTCTTCATGGCACCATTTACCGAAAATATCACTTGTCATCCAAGTATTTTTTGTATTACGATATGTGATGGGTAATGACGTCATGTTAACATGTTGAAAGCATTTAGGATTTCGGCTTTCCCCTATACAGAGAGGTTTAACTTTGTGGCTGCCTGATTTATTTGCGGCAAACAGGAGGGTAACTCTATCCTTAATTATTTTTAATCCAGATTTATTTATTGAATTATTCACATCCAGAGTTCTGGTAGGAAGCATTTGAAAATACAGAGCAGTTTCATCACAGTTATACACTTGATGGTCATTTAAATCGTTATCGATCATTACTTTGTTTAATGCCTGAGGAAAAAGTGCTGCAGCTTCACTGTCACATGATCGTGCTTCCCCTTCAATGCTTATCTGGCTTATACCATGACGAGATTTCCATCGTGAAAACCACCCATCAGATGCATTAAAGTCACTGTTGCCATGTAAATCACTATGGAATGTCACAGCTTGAGCTCTAATAACTGGTCCTGACAGTGGCACACCTTCACTTCGTTTTATTAAAAACCACCTGTACAGACACTCATCAAGTTCACTATCCTTACCTACTTTAGTCTTTTTTCTTTGCAACCCCACTTCACTTTCAACTGTGTTCACCAAACTTTTAAGTTTATCTTCTTCCTTCATCCACCCTCTAATTGTTCCTTCTGGGATGCCACAATCACATGATAAACTTGCCTTTGACTCTCCGTTCTTCACACGATCAATTATTTTGAGTTTATCACTCACAGAATATGCTTTTCTTTTCTGCGACATCACAAAACTCTACACTATGCGAATTTATGACAAAGACTATACACTTTGATAAGACAATATCAGAGTATGATCTTATACTGTAATATAAGAGTATGAGGGAGAGAAGGGATTTAGTTGGATGCTTGTCTTGGCATGAATTCTTAGAAACGTAGAGACTGTAAATACGGGGCAATTGTTTATGTCTTCAGGTACACTTGAACTGGCAATTCTGGCAGTTGTTTACAACGCCATTTCCAACAACAAGCCTATGTTTACAATAAACGCAACTCATTCCAATGTGGCTACGGAACTCACGATAAACAATTCATAATTTACTCACTCTCTACAAGTAAGAATTTTCGCTAATAACGAGCGACATACTCTTCACCGCGTTATATCCGAATCCGCGGTATATCGGACCACGCTATATCGGGCTTCTACTGTATGTTACTTACTTATTTTGTTGTTATTCTAAATAGTAACGGGCCGTTCAATACTTTTTCTTAATACTTACTAAGTCAACCGTATTCTCGTCGCCCAGTTCAAATTTTCCGCCTCGCCGTCTGATTGGTTCCCACTGTCTGGCCGAGTCTAATTCATCAACTAAAGTATTTTTATTGTTTATGTCCCAAACTCTTATATTACCTTTTTTAAATTAATCAAACCTACAACAGCTGGTCGGTACGAAGATTTATTTAACTCTTTTTTATAATATCAGGTCAATTACACTTGGGAAATGAAACATATATTTAATATAGCTCCGGCGTTTACGAGTTGCGCAGTTGGCAGTCCGCTCAGTCTGGTTGTAGAAACGCTTAATAATGGCGTATGTTGCTTCTTCTGTTTATTATAATATTTTCTCAGGGAAAAGTTCTTTGGACTACAGAATGTTGGTTTACAGACTAATAAATGCACATAAATTTATAATATTCCTTATAACTAATACACAATATGTGATATTTTAAAACATGAAAAGTAAGTTATTGCAAATGAGAAATAGTGCTCGCTAGGTTAAAATTTGTTAATAAATTATGTTTTTAAAATTAGTTTAAAATATAAAATCAAAATCAGTGATAGATTTAGTTTATCAGAGATGATTATTTAATCAAGTTCAGTTCGGAAAGTTAATTTAGTGACTGGTGAAGTGAAAATAAAATTGCTCATTTACTGTGTGTAATTGAATGTTTTAATTTTGGGGTGAAGTATTTAATTTATACTCATCAATTCCTTAATACAGCTTCTCTTGCGATCCTCTTCTTCTTCTTGAAAACATCTAAGGGTCCCCCCCTCTTGTATGGATTGATTGAGGTCCAAGTTCAAACGATCGAATTTCAATGTTCAGCTTCCATCAGTTCTTGTAGATCATATGTTTCCTCAGGTTGAGTTGGGTATCTTCTGTTCTTCCTCCAGCATTGGTCGTCTATTAATTTGGTATGCTTCCTTCTAGTTTTGGATATAATATTTGTTGTATAATTGTTTTAATAGTTTGTCATCTCATCAATGGTTAATTTAGGTTTACTTCTGATACTTCTTCATTCAAATTTAGTAAAACTTTAAGATTTTAGAATTTATTTGTCTTCCAGGGCTCCATACGTCCACCCTGTATGCTAGTCAATAATGGAATTCCGGATTTCAACGGTCAAAATATGTAACAAGCTTGAATTGTCATGGTAACCTTTCAAGTTATGCTAGTTCTCATTGGCCAATATCTTATAACATTGTTATATTCTAACGTTTTATTTCTGTTCAAATTTATAAAAATCCTTTAAATTGTAATTACTTGCTTATGCTAGCAGTAATATTAATTACACTAACACCATTGTTTTGCTTTTTTACTAAAGATTATTTTGATATCACTCATGGTTACTTTTGATTAATTAATAACATATTTCTTATTTTTCCTATTGATATTTCTTTATGTAATTATCTTTTAGACTGAATGTTATTTATACATTTTTATACCTGATATTCTTACTTAAATACCTAAACCTACTATGTACTTTCATTGACCTTTTGTTATTGTTTTGTTTTGAAACTTACAAAATTCCTTCATCCATGCTAGGCCTAAAGCCAAGGTTTCACAATACTTCCATTCAACATTCTTTACAATCTTTTTATCTTCATTAACTTTATTTAGTGGTTGATTGAACATTTTCTAAAGAAACTAATTAACAAAAAACATTGGTGCTTTTAACATCACACCTTTTATATAATTAACATATTTTTCTTACCAGGTCCATGCCTGAAACTAAACTTCCAATTATTATTGTTTTCATACTTCTATCTCACCTTTCTTCTAAGTTTATTACTACTATGGTTCTTCCAACAACAAAACTTTTATAATAATAATTTTTAACACTATTCTAAACAATATAACTCACTTATAAATTCCTTCATTAAGATATAATGTCTCCTTCTCCCATCTTCCACTCTAATATTTTAACTTTTACCTTATTTCTATGTATTTCTTACTTTCTATCACTTAAATTAATAATGGTACTATTAGTTTTATATACTTCTTAGATAACATTCTACTGAAGATTGTTTCGCTATATTAATATAGTCCGCTTTTTATTGTATTTTAAACTGTATACACTTACACTGCACTTTTCCTTTCACATGAGGTTTATTTATCTACTATCACTTTTACTTGTACTCTATGTTATTTACATAGTTCGTTGTCATTTTTTATTTCTATCTTCCTATCTTATATTTATACATTCATTTTTCTTTTCCTTTCATTTAATACACATAATATATCTATTTTATTCTTATGGTTTATATATTTTACCTTTCATTTACGCCCTATATGATTTAGTACATTTATTTTACATTTTATTTATTAGCTACTTTTTGGGGTTACAATGATTGTGGTCACTTTGGGTTATATCATGGTTTCTTGTTCCTTCACTTTCTCCAATCTATTGGGTCAAGTCGTAGTCAGTGTCTTAGTCAATTTTTATTTTGGTAGTGTTGGGTTATCAATCTTCAGGTTATAAGTTATTATTTTTTCTTTCTACCTTCAGCTTTATCTTCTATCAATCATTAGTGCTATCTTATGTCATGTTACAATATATACATAAACAAAAGAATAGGTAAATTCAGTCTGAAATTTAGAACAATAACCACGGAGCATCCATTACAGAAAATTAATCCAGCAATGAATCAGAAAAGATCCTTTTTATACAAAAGCAAAATCCTGCTTTCGGATGGCAATAATCAACCTCAAAAAATCCCTCCAGTAAATGAAACACCCCCTTGGCAGTGGATGCAACCAACAATAAGAACTACATTAGAAGACAGCGTAACAAAACAAAACACTGACCCCTTAGTTTTGCGTGCTACAGCACAACAAATAATAGTGGAAAACTACAACCAATATGTCCATATCTATACGGATGGATCACTGGATACACAAGGAAAGAGGTCGGGGGCAGGATATTTCATTCCTAATATGCAGGAATCCTTCCTTGTACTGGCCAACTCCTGTTCAAGTGTTGACACTGAGCTTCTGGCAATCAATGCAGCACTGACCTGCTGCCTCGCCTTACACAGTAAAAAAGTATGTATCTTCACAGATTCACAGGCAGCGCTACTGTTGCCGCAACAATATAAACCATCAGCATACTATTTCAGAACAGTTCACATATTCCACATAATCAAAAAACTGGAAAGCAGCAAAATTGAGTTAACTTTACAATGGATACCCGGCCACGTAGATATTGCCGGTAATGAAAAAGAGGACAGGATGGCTAAGGACGCAACTATGCTGTCGCCACTGGAGGAAAGTGTAATATCACTCCCGCTGCTACTTCGGATTTCAGCAGAAGACTCATGGAGACATGGAAGAACGCATTTTTAAACTCCACCAAAGGTTCAACATACAAACAGCAAGTCAGTGCACGGGATGTCTCCATATATAGAAACATCCCTAGGAGCGTTCAAACGTTCGGCTCCAGACGAAGGGGTGGCCATATTGTGTCCTAGTCATACTTATACAGATTCAATCTGACCTAGGCCGCTACCTGTCTGCTGTGTCATCTGCATGAGGAGACCTTACAGCACATATTGGTGGATTGCCAGACGGACATCCCAGGAGTGCCGAGACTGAGGGGATTTGGTATGGACGCAATACTGAACGACAACTCATATTGGGCGGTGGCAGAGACAATCTACAGGAGGCATCGTATCATCGGAGAACAATCCGGAAACACATAATAATAATAATAATAAGAAGAAGAAAACCTTAACACCTTTAACACCACTGTTTTTGTCTCATTCCCTGGTGAACCACGGTTTTTAGCATTATTTCAAAAAAATTTTAGCGAATTTATCTTTTAACCAAATAATACTTACGTTATATCACTTGTATGCTCCTCCTATAAGGATCTGATGTATATTCTTAGTATTTTGATCACATATTTTAAGTTTTAACAAATTAATCTTAAGACATAAAATTTGGTGATTATGTTTACACTTTAATATTTAATTTAGTTGCTTCCACAAAAAAAATAACAATTTTTGTCAATTGGCATTATTGGTATGACGGTCTCACTGATCGTTGTATGGTACAGTTAAAAACAAAATACAGACACCAATTAAGTCATTAATCACCAGCATTAATTAATCACAAATAAAAGTTTGTAATCAACCTGTACAATAATTCAACTTAAATTTGTCCACACGCAATAATAATGTCAAATATTACAACTCCACACTAATTAAAACACAATAATCACTTTGCCGCAATATTCGAAGCACGCTTCAATAAATTACCATTTATAACTGACTTCTAAGGGGCAGCTGTTGTCTACTTATAGTCCGCAGATGTTCCATAATTTGTCTCAACAAGCACTCGAAGACTAGAGCATACTTGAGTACAGCCTTGGCAGAAACACAAACCTGCTCGGCTGGCCAGAAAACATGTAGAACGACGCTCTCCATTGTTCAAGAACTTTCTGTTGTTGCACTATTGTAGCAGATTCATGTTCAAACACACACAGAGTTGGTTGGATATATTATTATTAGTCCAATCTGTAACGGGACAAAATGGGCTGAATCATTTTGTATTAATAATTTTCAATAACTATCAATATGTAATACAGCCATGGTTTGGAGTTGCGGGGGAAGCCAGAACAAAGGATACGTGAGTCACAGTAAAAGCACGTGGCTGTGCTACGTAAGACATTCACCATGTGTTGGCAATGTAAACGACTTTCCGCTTTCCGTATTCTAGAACTTTCGATAAGCCAATGAGAGAAGGAGGTACGATGTAGACATCCGTTTGGTACCACGTGGTGAAAAAACACAAAGCGCGGATAGTGTCACCAAGCTATCTCGGCTCGCCCAGTCGACAAGACACCTTCGACCCGGTCAGACGTTATAATTGTAGCCTCGGAATTTCGGTGGGCCGAAACAATTACAGTAGCGGAGGCCTACCGAAACTTGTGGAAATGTAAAAGAAGAATATAATGAAGAGAGAGTGAGAGTGACATAAAAAGAATACGTAAAATTGAATAATTAGAACAGTGTTAGTTGTGGCAAAAGTGAAAGTGAGCTACGAGTGACGGCAGAACTCTGTGGATAACACGTGCAGTTAAGTACAGTAAAAAAGCGAAGGCTTTTTAGCAAAACTTTGCTTTAGCGAAGGCTTTTTCACTATTTTGGCAAAAAGTGAAGGAAAGTAAACAATAATAAATAATGAGCTCAATAAACGGGGGTTATTCAGAAATGTAAAGAGCATGAGAGTGTGTGTGAGGGAAAAAGGGAGAAATAAAGAGTAAAGGAGTAAAGTGCGTAAAGAAGATCGTGGAGGTAAGTAATATTCAGGTGGTTATTTGCGAAATCGTTAGTATAGTTACAAATTAGTATAAACATTACTGTTACGATTTCTTCCCCATTTTACACCATTGGTTTTCTTGTCATACATCTGCATACAAAGAAAACCAATTTAACTACTACAGGACGAAAGAATAAAAAAAAAAAAAATTGTAACGTAACGAAAATACGGTCCCCGACGTTACATAAATCAACTTATAAGATTTAAAATAGAGAAAAAATTTATTAATTATCCACACTTGTAAAAGGTCAGAAACCCAACCCATGATTGATTAAATAAAATAAGAATACAAGGTAGAAAGATAATAAATTAATAATGTTAATAATAATAAACCTCAAGGTTCAGTGAGAGGTAAACAACAGACATTGACAAATAATGTAAAAACTAATTTTGACTGTTTCATAATAATTGATGTTTTAAAGTAGATGAGAATGAGTAAATGCTGTATGACTTAGGTTACTCAAATGTACCTGTTATTAATTGTATCATGTTATATTATTATCATGATAGTGATATTATATTTTTGTGTTAGCAAGTGAAGTTATTCTGTTAATAGAATACCAGGTAATTAAGTATTATGTGTTATCAATTTACCATTATAGAGCGGTTGTTAAACTCATTGTAAGCGGTTGATTACTAATTAATTTCATTTTATGTGTTATCCATATGTCACGATAAAGCTGTTGTTAGACTTTATAGAGTTAATTATTTGTATACATGTACTTAGATAGTAGGATGATTATAATTGTAAACTTGGCCAAAAAGGCTATAATTGTTAACGAGATACAAAAGAGTTTAGTATAACCATGTCATAAATAGATAAAGGATTCTATAATATTGCAGATAGTAACAAGTTAAATTAAGAAGTAGATCAAGGTATAATGATAGGCCTAACAACCAATAACATTATATAGTAAGTCAGATCAGAAAGGTTAGGTAAAGAAATTGGTAACAAATAATAAATAAAATCTAATGAGTTAGGAGAAGTTAATAATAATTGATAATAACAAATAAATAAACTCAAATTAAATGAATTCTTATAATGCCATAGTGCAATGATACCGATAGATGTTTTGTAACAGAAAAATAATATTTGTTAAAATAAATAGACTAAGAGGAAACGACAGCAAAATATATAAAAATTAGTAACAAGCAATAGGTAAAATTATAATAGGATATAATGGAAATTTAGAAAGGGATTATTTTGATGAGTGGAAGAACATTGTATGAAATGATTATAATATAACATAATATCCAATAAGAATAAAAAAGATGGTTGCCAGGGACGACGAAAGAGATAGAATTTGTTGATTTGATTATTGAAAAAATTTACATGAACGAAGACGGTTTAGTTTAAAAGACTTAATTAAGAAGACTTAGTTAAAAAGACTTAGTTTAGAAAAGATTTGATTTAATTTAAATACAAAGTCCATACAAATTTAAGCAAAAGGAATAATAAATCACAATAGTATGGTCCATTATCATTTAACCGTATTATATAATTGGAAAATCTAAAACCTATACATGAAAGTAATGAAAAATATAAAGGAAGAACTCTGATTGCAAAATTCAATATAATGAACACCTGTTAACTTAATTAACTAACAAAACCAGAGAAATAACTACCTGCATAAAGTGATATAATCCTATAACGTAAAAGAAACGAAAATAAACACCAAATTATATCGGAACTTCAGTTTCCACAATTCAATAGAAAAACGTAGTTGGACTCGAATTTCGTCAAAGCAAGTAACCACAAAACTCGGATGCTGGTGAACAAAAGGAGTGGTATTTCTGCATCCTCCCAGGACCAAGAATTCAACTTCATTTCAACTTGGAGCAAAGACTGACGAGAGCAATTTTATCTGAATTCTGTTATTGACCAAACCAGACGGAGAGGTTATCTGTACACTGCCTTATCGAGTCACGAGGCCGAGCGGACGGTAACTACAATTATTTTAAATATTATTTAATAAAAACTTAATTCTATATTGTAATACCTTGTATTCCTATTTAAGCATTTTCTGATCTTACTAACAGTTGAAAGAACCTTCGCGCCCTGTATTTAAAGAAATATAAAATCATAACTAAAAATAATATAAAACCTTGAATCCAATCAATAATCGATTACTTTTAACTTATTGCCTTTTATATCTACGTAAAAGAAATAACTTTGTTGGACAAGAAATGTTAAAATATTAATAAAGAATCCTTTCAGAATTCAGATATCTTCTCATTTACATAAGATTTAGTGTAGTGTGAACAAGATATAAGATAAGTAGAGAGTGTAACTGAGAACTACCATATGCGGTGGGCTAACCTACAAATTTCCGTTGTCTGGGAACTACAGCGCTATTCGCGAACTGCTTGGGTATTAAAGAGAAAGAGAATACAATAAAAATTCATTCTCTTCTCTTCAACGCAGAATAGGCTTGAGCGAAAAATTCGAATTACACACTATACACATAATTTTCCCCCACCATAACACAAGTATATTAAATAGAGAGGAACTAGGATATACTTAAACATTATTATACCTCATATTGAAATAAGATACATGATAAATTGGCACTCACAATAGAGACGACTAAACGAGGAGACACCCGTTATATTATAAATTGGCGCTCAACTAGTGTAGGGCTTAAGTTAAGTAAAACATTAATTTTATAAATATTACTTAACTTGAGCAGGCAACTGATGGAGACTAAAAATGCATACCAGAGGGTTTTCTAAAAGGGTGACGAAGGAACGAGAAACGGAAGAAGAAATAGAAGTAGTCACAGATAGTGAAATGGAACAACAGACAGGCGATAAAGAAGAAACTGAAGTAATTAGGGACACGGAAAAGGAAATAATAGAAGAAGATGCCCAAGGGGACAGAACAGATAAAGCGGGAGCCAGAGAAGAACCAAGTTGGCAGGAGATGATGAAATTCATGGCAGAACAATTTAGTAAACAGAAGGAAGAAAACAAGGAGAATTTTAAGAAACAGGATGAAAAATTCGACAAAATAGATGAGAATTTTAGAAAACACGAGGAAAACTCAAAGAGACAGGAGGAAAAATTCGACAAGATAGAAGAAAATTTTAGGAAACAGGAGGAGACTTCAAAGAAACTTAATGAAAGGTTTGACAGGAATGAGGAGGGTTTAAGACAAATGAAGGAAGAGATCCTACAAATAAATGAAGAGAATTTAAGGCAGATTAACGAAAGAATTGAGAATATTGTTACAGAACGGTTTGTGTGGGTTGTAAAAATTTGTTATTAGTATTTTAGTGTTAATTGTGTTTAATATATGTCAAAATGTAACTTCTCTTATCATTTACGGGTAAACCGTATTTCGTTCTGCTGCATTCAAATGTTGCCGCCACGCCACCTGATTGGCGCACGGCTTTCTGCAGTGTTGACTCGGCTAGCGTTTTGTTTTAACGCCTTCACTTCAATAATTCTTAGTTGTTATTATAAATTAATTGAATCAAACATACAGAATTGCAGATTGAGAACATTTATTAACTCTTTGGAAGATTTCAATTACTTCATGATACATCACATTCGTTTTCTGCACCGGCTATTACACTGGTTCGGTTGGTACTTGCTCAGTTTGTATACATAGCGTCTTTAATGTTAGTTTACAGTTATATATGGTTTTTCTCAGGGGTGTTAAAAAGTCCTTTCGGCTACAGAAATATATACTTACGGCTAACACACACAAAGTTATAACAATTCTTAATCCTAGTTACATAAACAAATTAATATCTCATTATATTCAATTAAGTAATTACCAATGAAAACTTGTAAAGAAATTTTTGGGTTAGTTTTCGTTTGTCAAATTTATTTATCAAAAGGTTCGTCAATTATTTATTATATTTTACTTTTAATAATTGCTAATCAATTAAAGTTTAAATAGCGAATTTAACAAAGCATTTATTTCTGAATCGGAATAGTGATCAGTGAAGTGAAATAGTTATTTATTAATTCAGACCAAAAAATTGTGAATTCGATTATGGGATAATGTTTATACTCATCGGTTTTCCTGCTGAAGATCCTGAGGTCGTCTTCTTCTTCCGGATTACTCCTGGGATGTCGTCTTCTTATATTTTCCCGAAGTTTATTCCTCTCGTCTCGATGATTTTCCTCGCTGACTCCGGCCTCGCATTCCTTCGGTTATCGTCCGTCTTCTTCTATTAAGATGTTCCAATGATCCTCATTTGGTGTCCGTTGTCGTCTCTCTTCTTCACTGCGTCTTCCCGTCTTCTTCAGATAATTATGGTTTGTTAATAATTTTTTATTAAACAAAATTTTGTTCAGGATTCCCTGGACTATTATTGTTGTCTCCGTCTGGTTTAAATTAAGTTGAAATTTACTTTAATAATAAAATTTTAGTGCGAGAGCTGCTCGATCCACCCTCGGCGTTGGTCAATAATACAGTAATGAAAATCTAACGGTTTTTTGGCAATAAAATTCTTGTTGCTATGGTTACCTAATAAATTATGCTAATTTTCATTGGTTATTAACTTAAGTCATTGTTATGTTTTAACGTATTTTTAGTCTAATTTTACCAAAATATCTTCAAATGAAGATTTCTATCTTATACTAATAGCTAGAGTTATTACATGAGTACCATTCTTCCTAATTTTTCATGATGATCATTAATATCCCTCATGCCCACTTTTGAATAGCTAATTACATTTTTACTATTTTCCATATTTATATTTTACATATATTTTATTCAAAATTAGTTGTTATTCATATATCTTGGTACTAGGAATACTCATTTAATCGGTTTAACCATTTGGTATATTCTGCCTTAACTTTGGATTATTATTATTTGTTCTCAGAACTACTAAATTTATATTCAACAGTTGGCCTAGAGCCTAGATTCTATTCTACTCCCATCTAACATTTCTTAATAACATATTTGGTAATTCTAATACAATTTTATAAACAAAACAAACAATAAACATCAGTATTCCTAACTCTAATTCTTATTATAAAAGATTCCTTGTCAGGTTCTAGCCTGAAATAACTTTTAACTACCTTTTCTTTTCTCTACTATTATCTTGCTTATCCTATAATTTACTACAATAACAAAACTCTTACAATACTACTGATAAACTGTTCCTTACATGATATGTCTTATATACTATTCCCTTCACTTAAATACAGTGTCTATCCTTCTTAGTTTACTACTCATTCTAATAACTTAATTCTTACCTTATTATATAATTCTGACATCCTATTTCCTAAATTTATAATATCACAATCAGTTTAATCTTACTTACTAATGTACATTTTATCAAAATTGTTTAGCTGTTTATTACAGTCTGCTTATAGAATATTTTATTCTACACCCCCACTGCACTTTTCCTTTCATAGAAGGTTTCTTTATTTATTATCACTCTCACTTTGTTCCATTATATGCTATACCTAGCACTTCACCACTTATTTAATTTTACACACATTTTTAACTTACTCACTTGTTTATTCACATGATTTGTCTGATTATTTTATATCACTGTGTGATTATGGTCATGAATAACTAATTTACTTCCAAATCACTCTGATCACTTTTAGTTACTACTTAAATATTGCTTTTGTTTGGCTCAAAGCATCGTTTATTGGCTTTGGCTATTATCATTACTATTAGTTTGGGGTATGGTTAGTTTCTAGCTCCCTACCTTATTACATTCTTAGTACATTCTTTTATCAACAAGATATATGACATTATTACTTTCCATTAATCTTATTATCCTAGGTAAATCTCATATACTACAATTATCAGTTCATTATTTTAATTACAATATACTGTTCATTATTTGGGATTATTTGATTGCACTTAGGTCTCGGCTGCTTCTTCATTGTCTCTTGGTTCCTTTGGTATTTATCCGATCTACTGTGTCAGGTCATTGTCAGTTTAATAGTCATTTGTCATTTATTGGGTTATTGATCTCTAAGTTTATAAGTTTTTTGCCTCTTATTCTTATCTTCAGCTTTTTATATTATAATTAAATACAATTGGATCTTCACTACCTTATGTCATGTTACAATATCCATGTGACAATTAACCAAAAGGTGGACCAAAATAATGAGGAAAGGAAACAAGAAATAGCCGAAACAAATGAGAAGTTAGAAAAAACCAACGATACAGTAATACAGGTCCTTGAGGAAATACAAAATAAAATTAATGACATACAAAATGAAAATAAAACGATGGTCGAAGGACTCCAACAGGAGACTGTAGAAAGATGCGAGAAAATTAAACAAGAGGTACATCAAATACGGGAGGAGAATAAGGAAGGAATAACACAAGTACAGACTGACATGGGTGAACGACTGGAGAGAGTATATGATAATTTAAACAATGTAGAAAGCCAAATTAATAAGAATGGAAGTAAAATCGAGGAAATCCGTCGACGCGAAATACAGACCCAAGAAGAAGTGGATTCATGGCGGGATAGAACATGCCAGCATAATCATATCATCAACAACGATAACCGGGAGTCAATTAATTTTCGGAGTTATAAACGTAACCCTATGGAGTTTTTGAAAAGGTTGGAAGAAATGATAACACGGAATAGAGAGAACCGTTGGAGTATAATCCGAGGCATGATCGACGATATGTTTAAGGGTACATACGACAATTGGTGGACGGCAGTGCGTCCCGATATACAAGACATAACAGAGTTCAAAAAACAATTCAGGGAAAAGTATTGGTCGAAGTCGACCCAAAATATGGTCAAGAATAATTTAAGCAATGGTCGATATGAGGCAAACGTAGGACAGTCTCCCACATCATACTTCCTAGGCAAGGTGTGCATGGACCGTAATCTAGAGCCCAGAATTCCAGAAGAGTGTTTGGTAATACAACTCTCCTACCATTATGATGAAGGGATAAAGAATGCTCGTATGTGCAGCCAGATTAAAACTATCCCAGCCATGGCAAAATTTCTAGAAAATTATGAACATGAGACCCATTATCAACGGAACCGAATACTAAATACCATAGATACAATGGCAATGACCAACAACAAAATTCCAATCATACTAATAACAATCAACCAAATCAGAATAATAACCCGAACAGAACCCAGAATAACCACCCAAATAATAATCAGAGAAATAATAATTATCGGGGTAATAACCATTATAATTACCGCGATAATCGGAATAATAGAGGAGATGGGGACAACCGACCCAATAATTACAGACACCATGTGAATTATATATACTCTCGACCTCAAAATAATCAGAGACGGTATTACCCGAGGACACACCATTATAACCAATACTATAATCAATCACAACGCGAGGACGAATACCAAAATGGAAGAAATTATAGATTAACGGACGATCATCCAGAGGACAGACATGAACCATTACAGAAACAGCCTCAAAACCCACCGGAAAATAGAGAGGATGAGGGAAGCCCTCATTTAAACTAATATAGGCAGTGAGAACTGAAGAATACCCATCACTGAACCAATCTCTTGGGGACCAACGACCGATAACTAGACGTACCAATGACCAGACTATAACTATCATCACCAACCATTATTTGAAAAATATTAGGGAAGACTTATTAGAAGATGAGGATAACCATGTACACAATAATAATAATAATAATAATGAAATTATATATGTAATAGCTAAACTGAATGGAATACAGTCGACAATTATGATAGATACGGGGTCCAACATCTCGTTAATTGATAGTACTGAACTGGAGAGAATCCAGCGAGAAGGCCAATTACCTATACCCACCTTACCTGTGAATAATATAATAATAATTGGAGCCACTGGACGGCAAAATAAAACTGTTAAGAAGCAAGTATCGCTTGACCTCACAAATAATAATGTAACAATACCAATAGGATTCTTAGTCGCAACGGGGTTACCGTTCAACGTACTGATTGGATGTGACATATTACGACAACATTCAGCAGTAATAGACTTAAATAGAGGAATAGTATCATTAATGTCCGAAGAAGGGGTATGGACAGCAGAATTAGTAGACGCTAGTAGAACCGTTCCAATTAATGACAAATGTCAGGTCATAAAGAGTTATTTTTGTAAGGATAATAAACTGCAAGAAGCAATCCAATATGAGGACGATGATCCAGAACTATGGCATAGTAAGTTGGAAGAAATACGAGAGTTCCAAAGAGAAAAAACCTGCAACAGATAAGTAAGGTACAGGCCGAAAATTTAACTGAAATATACAATAGTTATAAACACATATAACATTCTCCAATGCTCCAGGTAAAGTTAAGGGTTACCAGTGTGAAATAAATTTTAAGGAACCGGTAGACTTTCATAGAAAATCCTACCCGATAGCCTATTCAATAAAAAACGAAGTTCGGGAAGAAATAAATCGTATGATCAAAGATGACATCATAGAATATAGTCAATCACCCTATACCAGTCCCTAGTGGCAATCCCCCAAAAAAAATGGAAAGGTGAGAATTTGCCTGGACGCTACGGAGATAAATAAAATGATTATAAATGATAGAACTTCCCCTGGCAAGATCGAAGAAATTCTGAAAAAATTTCACGGTACCAAATAATTTAGTACTTGGGATACTGTATGCGGATACTGGCAGGGTGAGCTGCACCCAAATAGTAGAAAATATATGGCGTTCCTTTTTGACGGAAGGAACTACCAATTTAAAAGGTTACCTTTCGGATTAATTAATTCTGTTGCTATATTCGTGAAATGTATGGACCAGATATTTGGACAAGAAACTCTGCAGTTCACCACAGTATATGTAGATGATTTACTGATAACATCTTCTAATTGGGATGAACATTGCACAAGGGTAGAACAAGTACTGAGAAAGCTGTCTGAGAATAATGTAACACTTAAACTGAACAAATCTAAATTTATTGCTAACCAAGTAAAGTTTTTAGGTTTTAATTTAACAGAGATGGGTTATTTAATTTAACAGAGCCTTCAAAAGAGAAAGTAGAAGCAATTCAACAGTTCCCTACTCCAAAAAACAGAAAACAGTTACAATCTTTCCTTGGAATTTGTAACTATTATCACAAATTCCAAGATAATTATTCTGAAATAACTGCTAAATTCCAAAAACAGCTATCATCCAAGGACAAATGGGCATGGGGACCAGAACAAGATAAAGTTCTACAACTAATCAAAGAGAAATTTCTAGAGACTGTTATGCTGCACCACCCTGACTTTAATAAACCCTTCTATCTAAATTGTGATGCAAGCAATGTAAGCTTAGGAGCCACTTTGTATCAAGAAGATGAAGAAGGACATCACATGGTAATTAGTGTCGCCAGCAGAGTGCTGAACAACTGCGAACGCAACTATAACGTCACTGAAAAGGAGTTGCTAAGTGTAGTATACGCATGCAATAAGTTCAGGACCTATATACTTGGATACCCAGTGACCGTAAGGAGTGATCATAAATCCATATCATTCCTAAAACGATGTAAGCTCAGTCATGGTCGATTAACTAGATGGGTCCTTGCACTGCAAGAATATCACATTAATTGGGAATATATACCTGGAAGGAAGAACATAGCAGCCGATATCTTGTCCCGAATAAACATACAAGACCAATCGTTCGATGGAGAAAAGGAACAAATAGGTGTACAATATTATTAAGAGTAGAAAAGATTTAGAAACCATAACAAATGAAATTAAACAACACCAAAAACTGGATCCCAAATTAATGAACATATGCCAGAGAGTGCAAAATGCAGACGAAATTCTTACAAAATATTACTGTGTACATGATGATAGGTTATTTATTAAAGTTACCCCTAATCAAGAAAGCTGAAAATTAGTAATTCCACCAGCTGTAGAAAATAAATTAATATTAGTTTACCATATAAGATATGGACACATGGGAGCCAAAAAATCGTTAAAAGCCCTGGAAGAACAAGTCTACATAAAGAATATAAACAGAAAGGTACAAAAATCGATTCAAACCTGTCACATCTGCCAAATGGTTAAATGTAACAATGAGAAGAAGGAGGGGGTAATGATTCCAATTACATCCAAACATAAACTGGAGAAAGTATTCTTGGACATATGTGGACCGTTCCCACGCAGTGGAGGGAAGCATAGATACAAATTTATTATTATTATTTTCGACCATTTCACTAAGTATACTAAACTTTACGCTATCAGCAGAGCCACTACCAAGAAAATACTGGAAATAGTCATTGGACATTACATACCAGAGATTGGTAAACCTACATTCATTATCACAGATCATGGTACGCAGTTTAAAGGAAATAAATGGAGGGATAGTCTTCTAAAACATGGTATTAAAACATATAAGACTTCAGTCTACCACCCCAGCAGCAATCCTGCGGAGCGAGTGCTGAGGGAGGTTGGCAGGATACTCCGAACTTACTGTCATGACCAACAGAGGAGGTGGCATGAATACTTGTTACCTACCGAAGAATTTCTCAATATATTATACCATCAGTCCATTGAAAATATACCGTATACGGTAATGTTTGAAAAGCCTCCACCTAGGGAAATCCAGGATATCATCAATTTTCCAATTAACCCAGAGTATCAATTTGAAAGCATTACAATTTATAACAGAGTAATGGAGAAGGCAGAACAACAGAAAAAGAAGTATAAAAAGAATCACCCAAAACCAATAAATTACAAGGTCGGTGAAAGGATATTAATAAGGAATAGAGAGTTACCCAGTACTCTAGAGGGAATAACGAAAAAATTATTATTATTATATACAGGACCCTATGTAATAACAAAAAATAATAACAATAATACTTACGAAATAATGAACCCATGAAAAAGATTAAGGGAACATACAATCAAGAATCTATAAAAAAGTATCATGACGAAACACCATCACCAATCATCAATGACTAACAAGACGGACGAAAATATTAAGAATAAAAACCCCAAAATTCAAAAAGAAGTAAGAACATCTTACTATGTGTTTATCAAGAAATTATTTTAAATATTTAAGAATAAAACCCCAATGTTAAAAAACTATATAAAGAAAAACTTAATACAAAATAATTAAAAACAAAGTGATTTAAGATACAAGCCAAAATGCCAAGAGAATTGAAGAACAGATTATATAATTGTTTATAACCAGTATGATTTAAAATGGAATAAGAAAAAATATACATCAACATAATTAGTGGTAATGTGATCAGACAAGATGATAAAATAAGAAGAAAAATGGATAATTTAATGACTATAATTAAGATGAAACTAAGTAATGATGATAATTAATGCAAATACCATTTAGAATTTCTTGTAAATGAAAATAATAAATGAACAGATAGTACGTAGAATTTCTGTCACAAGAAAGAAGATCAAAGGTAGTTACAAATACTGACTGTCAAAAATGTTATCTGAAAATAGCTAATGAAAATAAGATGGAATCAAGAAGAAAGGAATATTGTAACGTTACATAACCCAGTCCCAAAAAAAAATGATAACTTAATTATACTACCATAAAGGTCAGAAATGGGTAAACTATAACTAGCTCTAAATTATGTTATATCACCAAACATTATAAACTATATTGAAGTGATATACAGTGTAACAAGTGAGTTATAGTGTACCCAGTGCGTAAATAAGTGACTGTGAAGGGAGCATCTTACAGACTTGTGCTGTGGATATAGGAATTATGTATTATAATAGTAGACCGTGATGCTACTAACCAGTTATATATTTTGTTTAATTATTGTATGATTTATATTGTGTAGGCAACTAAAATTTAGTACCTAGGTTTAATTTTATATTTAATAAAATAATTATGTTTGAATATAAGATAACCCAAAAAAATAAATAAAAGAGGTAAATATAAGATGATACTAAAAAATAAAATAATACTGTATGAGTAAAATGGCAGAAGAAAATAGTACAGTGTAAGGATACTATAAGAGATTAATAAATAATATATAAATTCAATTAGAGTTAATAATAATATTACAGACTTATATCTAAAGTTATAAGAAAATAAACGAAAAACCTTTATATAAATCAAATTGGAAAATAAACCAAAATTAAAAGGAATTATTTTTCTATAAATAAGAAATAAAATTATAATAATTAAAAACAGCCTATATACTCAAAAGTAAATAGAAGCACCAATAAAAAATGAGATAGAAATTATGGGTTACTAAGAGTAACAGGATAACAACATATTGTTTAATTGTAAAAAAGATTGGAAACCGTTCGGTTGGAAAAAGTAATGACACCAAATTTGTATTAAAAAACATTTTAAAACGTTCGGAAACGGTACAAAATTGGAACAAAATTAACTTACAGTATCCACCTTATGTTCAAACTCCTTCAGATATCAAATATAACTTGTTTTACCCAATAACAAAGTGATATAAACCATTCCAAGATCTCGCCTAGCCAAACCGCACTTCGAGTTTTAACGAGATTGTATCTGATAGACATTCAATGAAATTACAAAACAACTAGAACGTCCACACTAGAAACCGCTCCACGCCAGTAAGAATTTCGAGGAAAGAGGTAATATAAAAGTTTCTTTTAATAATTAACCAAGAAAACCTCATATCAAATCGTTGTGCAATTCAGAAATTTCTTAAATGATTTCATGTGTCTAATAAAGACATAATCTGCACTCGTGCGGACAAATCCGGAACTACGTACTACGAAAATAAACAAAAAATTTCGAAATGGATTATTTTTATCTTGTAAAGCGTAGTATATAATTATCCATTTCTGACCATCTCATAACACAAAGAACTTACCCTTAACCCTGGGGAAATAAATAAAATGAATTATATCGCACCTTGGGAAGAAGACTGTGCCAACTCCAAAAATGTTATTTTACAGGAAGGACATTTTAATATTTGAACTTAAATGTAAAATCTAAAAATAAAATGAAAAGACTGGTATTTACTGATCTAGACACAAAATGACTTCTAAATGAAACTATCTTTTACAATTTTATTAAAATACAAATTTTGTAAAAATTATAAGCCTTTTTACTTCCATATTCCTTAAGGAATGGAAGTATGGTGATGGCAAAAAAAATCGTGTTCGAGATTATTGCAGATTCTGATTCTACTACACTCAAAACATGAAAAAAAGTCGTTTTCCGAAAAGTGTCTGTGTGTCTGTCTGTCTGTCTGTAGATTTTTTTTCTATGGCAAACGATAACTGCCGCAAATTCAAACAGAATCAAATAATTTTTTGCATGCAGCCCTGATTTGCAGAGTACTCGCGACCTATTGTTTTTGGTGAAGATCGGTTGAGGGAAAGGGGTAGTTTACCTGCAACGGTTTTTTTTTAGCAAGGGTAATTTTGTTTGTTTGGCAAACGATAACAGCCGCAAATTCAAACAGAATCAAATAATGTTTCGCATACAGCCCTGAATTGTAGAGTTCTCAAGATCTGTTGATTTTGGTGAAGATCGGTTAAGGGAAAGGGGTAGTTTACCTGTAACGTTTTATGTTTTAACAAGGGTATTTCCTATGGCAAACGATAACAGCCGCAAATTCAAACAGAATCAAAAGATTATTTGCATACAGCCCTAAATTGTAGAGTTCTCAAGACCTATTGTTTTTGGTGAAGTTCGGTTGAGGGAAAGGGGTAGTTTACCTGCAACGTTTTTTTAACAAGGGTATTTTTATGGCAAACGATAACAGCCGCAAATTCAAACAGAATCAAATAATGTTTTGCATACAGCCCTGATTTGTAGAGTACTCAAGACCTGTTGTTTTCGGTGAAGATCGGTTAAGGGAAAGGGGTAGTTTACCTGTAACGTTTTATGTTTTAACAAGGGTATTTCCTATGGCAAACGATAACAGCCGCAAATTCAAACAGAATCAAAAGATTATTTGCATACAGCCCTAAATTGTAGAGTTCTCAAGACCTATTGTTTTTGGTGAAGTTCGGTTGAGGGAAAGGGGTAGTTTACCTGCAACGTTTTTTTAACAAGGGTATTTTTTATGGCAAACGATAACAGCCGCAAATTCAAACAGAATCAAATAATGTTTTGCATACAGCCCTGATTTGTAGAGTACTCAAGACCTATTGTTTTTGGTGAAGATCGGTTAAGGGAAAGGGGTAGTTTACCTGTAACGTTTTATGTTTTAACAAGGGTATTTCCTATGGCAAACGATAACAGCCGCAAATTCAAACAGAATCAAAAGATTATTTGCATACAGCCATAAATTGTAGAGTACTCAAGACCTGTTGTTTTTGGTGAAGATCGGTTAAGGCGAAGGGGTAGTTTACCTGCAACGTTTTTTTATCAAGCGTATTTTCTATGGCAAACGATAACAGCCGCAAATTCAAACAGAATCAAATAATTTTTTGCATACGTTCCTGAATTGTAGAGGTCTCAATGACTTTCGATTTTGGTGAAGATCGGTTAAGGGGAAGGGGTAGTTTACCTGCAACCTTTTACGTTTTAACAAGAGTAAAGTACTTGAAAATTTATTTAAACTTTTTGAAACAATGGTAATTGTTAAAAATAAAATAATTTTGTTGCCAGGCAATAAAATTATAATTTTTTCATTTTAATGTAATATAATATTTTTCATTTAATACAGCAATAAAAAGGCAGGTAAGACACAGCTTGGCTGTTTGGCTGAAAATGATTTTAAATATAAATCTTAGAATATGGAAGTCATGTATGGTTCTCCATACCGATATTTTTGAGTTGGTTCAGTCTTGTTGCCAAAATGCCTACAATTTTTAGTTTTGGTACAGATACATTTCCTATTACTCACCCATTATTGTGCCACCTGTTTATTATTTTTTAATTATTTTTTGAAGAATTATAAGCAAGGTTACAAAGTAATGAAACACAATACAATTTTTATCTAAATTGATTTTATTACACTATCAAAATTAATTGCATTGGTGTTAATCATTATTGATGAAGTTGCAATAGTGTTCAAATAAAAATGTTTTGGTATTCTCCATAAAAAAATATTGATAAAAAACAAGACAATTTTTTATCAATTAACAATTAACATTTCACAAGAAAATGTTAATTTTAGTAATAAGTAATAAGTAAGGAACAACAAGAATAATTATAATAATAAATTACTTTTAGTATGGTACACCATTCTCTACAACAAAAATGAAAGCGATGGAAACAATTTAAACAAATTAATTGGTAAAAGAACTGCAGGTAACCAATTTATTCATCTGTATCATTGTTATTAATCTGCAACTGGTAGTGAATCATAAAAACTGTGATGCTGTTTATTTATTACATTAGAAGCGCAAAGTGATAATAAATCCCTTTTTTTAGCATGAGATATGCCTGGTGGGACGTTGTATGCTATATCCAGTTGTAATTCCGCTGTTCGTCCTCTCATTTTTTCCCTTATATTTAAAACTTTGTAATCGTCTTTAAAATTATATTTATAAAAAATCAGGAATGGGTTCTCCTTTTCTACACGAATTACACTAATATCTTTCCATTTCACGTCCTCACCCGACAAGTTTTTTGAATAGTTTTCCCCACAGCATTTTTTAATTTTGTATGTCTTTCACATCTTCAGTGTTAATTTCATTCACGATGAATGGATTGCCCCTTTTCTTTGATGTCTGAATGACAGTGACCCATTGTGCTGGAACAGACACTGGACCTGATTGTAAAGTTAATTTTTTTTGCTTTTCAATCAAGGAGTGGACCATGTCACCCTCATTTTGCGTGTGTCCAACTGGTAGAAACTTGTGAGTGATTGAATTCACATTAAATTTTTCGACAGCATAAAGAAAAGCTGCGGGAATTGCCCGGTTCTTATTTTGCCCAGGACAATTATCTGAATAAAAAATGACGTCTTTGTTTTGGCACTTTTTTTCTAAAAATAAAAGAAGACAAGAACCAATTTCGTTACAGCCTCTTTTTGCCTGAGCTTCATTCCAGATATAGCAAAAAGCAGTGGAATTTCCAATATCATAAATAGTAAAATTTAATGTGGAAAGATGTCTCTTATAATAGAATAAAGAAGCATCTCCACAAGGTGTTGGTAGGATAGCTTGTAAATCAAAAACAGCTGTCACACACTCTTTGTTTTTACCTCTTAATGAATCTACTTTTTTTTCTTCTCTAGCTTGTTCTTTTACTTCCAAATGGGCCTCATAAGATAATTTTAATTCCTCATTTTCAGGACAATTTTTGTACTGCTCACACAAACAGCAGATGTCTTTTTTTGGGAACAAAAAAGCTAATGTTAAATTTTTCTAAAAATACTTTTCTAAACGCTGTATAATTACCATACAACGTTTGATTTTGTTCACATTCATTTTTATAATCTCTGTATATGTCAGAAAGTGTTTTACCTCCATCTATGTATTCCCTTGTCGTTTGACTTCTTAAGTAGTGTGATTCTATCCTAGGGATCGCATTTATAAAATCAGTCATACTTTGTGTTACATTTTCATCATTCTTCTTATGTTTCCCATGCTTATCACGATGCTCAGCCTCAAGAAATCCATCTTTTAGTTTTCCTAGAGCAGTACTAACCGTTCTTTTACTAATGACTAAAGACCTTAAAAAAAAGTGTCTACATACCTGTATTTTACTACCATTGCATTCAAGAAAGTAACTGTTATTGAGAGACCGTTTGCTTCCTTTTTTGCTATATCAATATTTTGGTTTAACTTGTTGTATATTTTTTTAAATCCAGGCTCTCTGGCGAGTTACATCTTGTAATGCGTAAAAGTTCTTAAAAATTGTCTGTCGTTGTTGTTCATTAATTTTATCAGGACATTTTAGACGACATTTTGCTGTATTGCATGGAGGTTTCACCGATTTTTCATTAATTTCTTTACCACTTGAATTAATGTATGCATGTCCCGAATTACGTCTGAGTTTTGCTACATTTTTTTCCAATTTTGTACATTATGAAACCTTTTCCTTACACGCTTTTTGGGTGTTTCTACATTATCATTATCTGAATCACTTATAACTATATTACCTGCCCTAACATTACAATTATTAATACTATCACTAACACTATCAGAGTCTGTTGAAGTACCTGAAATAATTATTTTATTAAATAAACTGCTTTTCTTCGATGGCGGTTCCCAATTTTCATCCTCAGAAGTGTTATCGACGTAATCATCATCAGAAATAAGGATTTCCTCTTGCACCATTGATGTAGAAGGCAAATTATTATGTGTTTCCGCAGTGGTGTCATATGCAGCTAATTCATTACCGGTTTGTGATACATTGTCTGCAAAGAAAAGTGAAAGAAATTATTAAATAATTGAATTATAGGGTTGATGATGTTGATTTTTTTACAACAGTAATGGGTTATTACTCTTTTTACAACAACGATTATTTTTGTTTCTTGTATAAATTACGACTATTTGTGTATAAATTAATAATTATACTGTAATTATTAATTTAGGTATTTGATTTTTGACGACGTACCCAAATTCCAATAAAAACAAATCCATTACCGGTAACACTTAAAAGTCATTATGAAATTAACAAAAAGTAAAAATTGTAGGTTATACATACTGTAATTACAACGTACCTTCAGTTTTGTTTTCCAAAGCAAGCTCCAATATTCTTCTTGCTCTTGACTTCACTTTCCTTGTTGAATTACTGGTTTTATTTTCCATTTTAAAATAAATTTAACCTGAAAATTACTTTATTGAACAGAATCACGCTCGAACAAAAAGTGCTGCAATACAACTCACATTCAACCAAGGAAACATAACCTTATATTTGGCGCCAACTCGAAATCAGCTGATAATTATAACGATCATGAACTATGTTTGGGGAGAAGCGTGTACCAAACCAAAAGGTACACTATTCTTGCAAATCGTACAAACGACTCACAATAAATTTTAAAAGAAGACTGTTCTATTTTAGTTAGGACAGTCTTCTTCCCAAATGAATGAAACATTCGCCCAAAGGAATACTGAACTTTTACACATAACCTACAAAATAAGCTATTTTTTGACTTGGAACACTCTTCCACTGAAAAAGGAACCTAAAAGCTTCACAGATATAAACCTAACTCAAAATTGATAATTTTTGAGTTGGCACGGTCTTCTTCCCAAGGTGCGATATGTTGATTGATGTTTAATTAAAGATATAATTATAAAATCATTAAAAATTAGATTTTATGATAATTCCATGTTTACCTAACTAAATCGATACGATGTATTAGTGACTGAAAAGATCGATTATAATATTTGTATATTGGAAGAAGAGGAAATCAATATTATACAAATAAATACTCTTAATATTTTATGTCAAATAATAAAATGTGTATTCTTTATTGTAGAGGGTAGTTGTTCTAGATTTTAGTAAGCCAAGCAGAGGATTAGACACCGGGGAGTATTACTGAACAGTGGCGTTGGGTTAACCTAACATTTGGAGGTTGATGACAAAATCAGCTGATCTTATGGATACCGAATATTTGAAAAAATAAGAAATTTTACACTCTGGGTGTAACCAAATTGTTCTTACTCTCTCTTCCAACTAAGATTAAACAACTTCCTTAATCTCTACCAAATCACACACGCTCGATTTCTGTTTCGTTTGGGTAAACTTACCATCCGATTTATTTAAACATTAATACTTATAATTCATAAGTGACGATCGTGAAAAGGTACTCTGACCGCTCCGAGACTGTCAAAAGACGGACTTTACACACCTCAGAACGACGTTACGTTACAGAATGGCGAACCCAACATTGGGGTTGAATTAACTATAAACCCGTAATTGCCATACACTCTTAGAGAGGTGGAAACCTTTGATACCAGCGGTACGTTACAATATATGTATAATTAATGTAAAACGCGACAGCGTAACGACTCCCCAAGATGTTTATTATTAGTCAAATAAAGAGACTACTATGATATTATTGTAATTTTAATAACTGACTGTAGATGAATTCCAGCAGTATTATATTGAAGTGTAGTATGGCCAGCAGAGTATGAAGCCAAACAGTGCCTCTCTGAACTGTACCAGCTCACATGTTAGGGAATGTTAGGGAAATTGAATATTTAAGGGATAATAAAACCGCTGCGAAGATTGACATCAGATTCCAAAACTATGAAGGAAGAAAACAGAAGGAAGATAGCTGACAGACGGTCAATGGAGAAACGCATTTGTAGAAGAAACTAGAAATAGGAGAAAATTAAAACTAAGTTTTGCTGATTATTGTGACCAATCATTGACAAGTAATGTTTAAAAGAAACAAGCCAAGAGTATTAATATAATTAATGAATTGTCATCAAATAGAGAAAGGTGAATACGAGTCCAAATGTTACATTAAGAATTCCATCAATTACCATTAAAACTTTACGATGAATATAAGGAGGATATTCCAAGGCATGAAAAGATATAAGTTTATTTTGACCAAATTACATTCAGGTAAACTAAACTTCTTTAGGAGGGGAAGCATATGTAACGTAACGAAAATACAGTCCCCGACGTTACATAAATCAACTTATAAGATTTAAAATAGAGAAAACGGGTGTCTGCTCGTTTAGTCCTCTCTATTGTGAGTGCCAATTTATCATGTATCTTATTTCAATATGTGGTATAATAATGTTTAAGTATATCCTAGTTCCTCTCTATTTAATATACTTGTGTTATGGTGGGTGAAAATTATGTGTATAGTGTGTAATTCGAATTTTTCGCTCAAGCCTATTCTGCGTTGAAGAAAAGAGAATGAATTTTTATTGTATTCTCTTTCTCTTTAATACCCAAGCAGTCCGCGAATAGCGCTGTAGTTCCCAGACAACGGAAATTTGTAGGTTAGCCCACCGCGTATGGTAATTCTCAGTTACACTCTCTACTTATCTTATATCTTGTTCACACTACACTAAATCTTATATAAATGAGAAGATATCTGAATTCTGAAAGGATTCTTTATTAATATTTTAACATTTCTTGTCCAACAAAGTTATTTCTTTTACGTAGATACAAAAGGCAATAAGTTAAAAGTAATTGATTATCGATTGGATTCAAGGTTTTATATTATTTTTAGTTATGATTTTATATTTCTTTAAATACAGGGCGCTAAGGTTCTTTCAACTGTTAGTAAGATCAGAAAATGCTTAAATAGGAATACAAGGTATTACAATATAGAATTAAGTTTTTATTAAATAATATTTAAAATAATTGTAGTTACCGTCCGCTCGGCCTCGTGACTCGATAAGGCAGTGTACAGATAACCTCTCTGGCTGGTTCGGTCAATAACAGAATGCAGATAAAATTGCTCTCATCAGTCTTCGCTCCAAGTTGAAATAAAGTTGAATTCTTGGTCCTGGGAGGATGCAGAAATACCACTCCTTTTGTTCACCAACGTCCGAGTTTTGTGGTTACGTGCTTCGACGAAATTCGAGTCCAACTACGTTTTTCTATTGAATTGTGGAAACTGTGTTAACTCTCGAACATTTCACTTTCTATAATAAGTTATTTTTATCTTTCTAATTGTAAATAAAGAAGTACTCACCATACATCCGGTGTAAACATGTGGTTTTATTACAGCATTATTTTTATCTCTAGGGTCCAGGGCTTCGTTAAGCGAAAGGCAGAGGTAGTCGGGCTTTCGAAATAACCATTTGCACAACATGTAGTTAACAACTTGTGATTTATTTTGATTTGCCATATTTAAATGTTATAAACAAATGGAGTCATCTCTCGTCTAAAACAATTAGCAAAATGGCGGCTTCATGACTTCCGCCTCTTTACCATACTTTAACCTCTGAATAACATTTGTTTTTTCTTGGTTTTAATCTTTCACGCAATTATGTTTTAAAACTGCAGTATTCAATTCAAATTTACTTATTGCGTTATACTCATTTAAAAAATATATGTATAACACGAACCAACGCCTCAGGTTATTGCTTTTAAATGCCGGCAACCATTTACTCTCACTCTCTCGTTCGTACATCTCATACATTGATTGTTATTACATAGCTGATTATTAATAAAATTTCTGAGCACATTTTAATATTTTGAATTTTGAATTTTTAGGACTTCCCTGAATTGTAGTGGTGATGGCGTTCCTCAGACGTTTTCCATGATTGGCGGCGGATGTTCGGCCGAACTTTGTGATCTATCTGTTTTCTTTTGGTTTCACTAAATTTTGCTTACTTCATTTTTGAAACTGTGCACTGACTCTAATTGTATGTTTTGATTACATTTTTACAAAGTTTTCATCACCTCTGCTGGCAATAATTGACCAGCACACAATTGAACGTGTGTACGCTCTGAGTTGGTAATGCAGACTGAGAACATGTCATACGCAAAATCTGCGTACGTAGTAGTATATATGACGTCACCGTCTTTTATTTCTACGGCTAACGCCCTGTTTTATACGTTATTGTTGATACGTCATTATCATTTATTAATGACAACACACATTGCTGGCCAATGAGATTTTATATTGAGAGTCTGTGTTGGTTACTACCACCATCGAATGCACTCTATTCCGCACGTAAGCCGGTGACCTTGGAATCATTCTACTCTGTTGAATATGCGTTGTTGTCTTTTTACACAGGGAAAATTGTCCTACCCATGTATGTGTGGGCAAAATAATGAAATACAATAAAAACACAATGTAAAATCCCTTAACCCATAATTATGACAACAGGCCTTTTTGTCCTGTTACAAAACCCCCTCAATGAAAGGTGTTATGTCGAAACATAAAAACTTTCATTGACTCATTCACACGTTCTAAAAGGATCAGCCCAGATATGTTGCCACAACCCCCTTGATGGTTTCAATACATAAAAAAATTTAATCACTTACCCTTGGTCCAATGACGCTGATCGTACCTGTCTGACCTTACTGGACTTCTCAGGAGAGATTCCAACACCATAAGGCCATTAGGCACTTAACGCTCCTGCTCTGACGCACCGGCCAGCTCAGGACCGCTGTCACACCACCACCAAACTCTGACACATGTAATATAAAACTTAAATAGTGGCCCTATTTATTCATATATCCGCAACTGATATGTCTCCCCTTAGATGCACTGGTTTGCGTTTTGAGGCGTTGGTTTGCTTAACCTAAAATTCTCAAACAACAAATAACAAGATTTAGGATAGAAGATCCCCTTCTCCTTTTAACATTCCTGTATTTAGTACAACTCTCTGACTCCAGTGAATTATCTTCATTCTCTTTACTCCAAGAAAATGTATTCTTATCTTAAACATAAAACAAATTATAATTTTACAAACAACAACCACGATCTCGATTAATTTATATAAAATCAAATATATACTTATTATGGCAAACACTTCAAAACTATTTATATTTTCTTTACTCAGCTTTCTTTACACTTATATTTCCTTACAACAGAATCATCATTATAGACTTGATAACCAACACCAATATCACTATTATTTCTTTAACATTCAATATTTGTTATCGTTGCTACCCCTGTAGCAACCTCCAAGCCACACACACTATTGTACCATCTACATAATAAAAACATAATAAAACATTGTACATCAAACATCAAGATTGTTACATTTACATTACATAATTTACATTTAAATAACTTGTATTAAAATTTGATAAGACATTACGACTTCAACTCTCTATTAACTTTTATTATTTAACATTTGTTATATCCTTAGATTCTATAAAACAATTTCCAATTTATCATTTACCTTTCAGTTACATTACCTTCCTACCATGAATTTTCCCTTTCTAACCTTTTCTCAATGCTTATCTAGTTTGGGGTGACTCTCTATTATTCACTATTATCTCTATCTTATTTTGGCATTTGTCCATCTAACCTTACTACCCCTTCTTTTTCTACTAACAACCGCTACTAACCATTAACATATTATGTAACCAATATCTCAATAACAACCCCCTTTACTAATCCCATTTAAATCCTCTGGCACCGCTCGTTTTTTGTACTAGGATGTGTGTTCCCTACCTGGCCATATCCATTCCTAACCATTTGCCCTCCACCAAATATCGGCAAACACTCTAACCCAAATTGCTCCGCCTGCCACAACGCTGCACGCTGGTCTCTTGCCACGTCGCACGCTGATTACTCCTTACACCGGATCCTTACTACAAAATATCATCATCAACAAATATATATACCATTCACATTACTCACCTCTCTACATATAATCACTAACTACTGTGTCCCTAAAATATCTAACACCTCTTTGTGTATTATCTGTATCTCAACATTCTTATTCATCCAACTCCCATTAACTCTCTTTAACTAACTCCAATGCCCTTATTTATCATTATTACCCAAACTCTATCCCCCTTTTTAACCTTAATATAATCATTAGAAAATTCATCCCTCACCTACTAATAACAATACATCTCCATATCCAAATATATTACATGTTTAATCATTTATTATTCCTTCAAATCTAAATCTCATAATTATTCAAATTCCTCCTAATTACTTATTCTTGAATATTTACAATTCTACAGTACATGGTTTACATAAAAAAATACATAAAATACACAACAGCAAAATACACAAATACATTGACATCAATACACACAAAAAATATACAATCCAAATTATCATTTTATCATTTACCAAAAATCAGTTCATAAGCAGTCCATCTTAAAAAACACTATCACATATTTAAATGTTCATAAACACAATAAAATAATTAACCTCCATCGTCAAACAATAGTCTTATCTTATATCTATATACATTGCTTATTATTGAATCTCTTATATTAACATCATAAATGCATATACCATTCAAATTTTCATCATTTTTCGCAAACTCATATAATCTGTCATGATTGGTCATTGTCCTGTCACCTTCTGTATTATTAGTCATAATTAGGTAATTTATAAAATCATTATTTCCCTTATCTCCTACTACTTCAGTTTCATTATAAGGTAAGTATTTACTTTTATTATACCTCATCTCTACTCCTAACCTTTCCATAAATTCTTCATAGTCTCTACTTATCTTAAAAATCTCTATTTCTCTTTTTCTCTCACAATACCTCTCACTTTCAAAACATCTCTCTCTATCACACCAAGCTACATTCTCTCTCTCTATATTTGCATAGGGCACTACTATTTCATAAAAACACCCCCTGGCCTCACCAGGTACAACTAAGGGATCATTTGGAGACCACGTCTCCCACATAAATTCTAGAGGAACCTTCGTCCTCAAACAACAATTTTGGTGTCTTTACTCCACTCCTACCACTGGGAAAATTTGCCCTCTGCTCACCATATTCACTTAAACTCTCCTTACCCCCACTTTCACTCTCATCTACAACTATCTCCTCACCATTAACCTCTACTCTCATTAAAATCTCATTACCACTACCAACATCCACACTATTATCTCCTATTACCATATTTTTATTTATTTTATCATAATTTTCACTACTACTTACCTTGTCTTTGTTTATATCTAATTTGTCTACTCCTCTCTTATTTTCTAATTCTATCTCGTCTAACCGTGCATGTATCTCATTAATTCTTTTATCAAAATTACAATTCTGTTTCTTGATTTCATTAATGTCACTTTTCAAATCATTAAATTTCTCATCAAACTTATTATTTTGTATTTCAAAAAGTGTTTGCATAATTTTTACAATCTCGTTCTCTTCGGTTCTTTTATTTACGATTGGTGTTGATTGATTGCCTTCGCTCATAATTTGGGATTCAGTAATGCTTATTTCACTACGGTTTGCCATTGTGGAGTTTTAAATATATATAAAATATGACTGTATGTCTACCATATACTCTACATAACATAACCTACACTGGTACTCTATGTTGTTTTGTGTTATTTATATTTCGCTACCCGTCTGCCTTAGCTCTTTGGCTTATTTATACAACGTAACTTTTTATATAAAGTCCCAGTTCAGGGCGGCATCTGTTAACTCTCAAAACAATTACAAATAGTAATTCCCTTGTTCTGGGCGACATCTGTTAACTCTCGAACATTCCACTTTCTATAATAAGTTATTTTTATCTTTCTAATTGTAAATAAAGAAGTACTCACCATACATCCGGTGTAAACATGTGGTTTTATTACAGCATTATTTTTATCTCTAGGGTCCAGGGCTTCGTTAAGCGAAAGGCAGAGGTAGTCGGGCTTTCGAAATAACCATTTGCACAACATGTAGTTAACAACTTGTGATTTATTTTGATTTGCCATATTTAAATGTTATAAACAAATGGAGTCATCTCTCGTCTAAAACAATTAGCAAAATGGCGGCTTCATGACTTCCGCCTCTTTACCATACTTTAACCTCTGAATAACATTTGTTTTTTTCTTGGTTTTAATCTTTCACGCAAATATGTTTTAAAACTGCAGTATTCAATTCAAATTTACTTATTGTGTTATACTCATTTAAAAAATATATGTATAACACGAACCAACGCCTCAGGTTATTGCTTTTAAATGCCGGCAACCATTTACTCTCACTCTCTCATTCGTACATCTCGTACATTGATTGTTATTACATAGCTGATTATTAATAAAATTTCTGAGCTCATTTTAATATTTTGAATTTTTAGGACTTCCCTGAATTGTAGTGGTGATGGCGTTCCTCAGACGTTTTCCATGATTGGCGGCGGATGTTCGGCCGAACTTTGTGATCTGTCTGTTTTCTTTTGGTTTCACTAAATTTTGCTTACTTCATTTTTGAAACTGTGCACTGATTCTAATTGTATGTTTTGATTACATTTTTACAAAGTTTTCATCACCTCTGTTGGCAATAATTGACCAGCACACAATTGAACGTGTGTACGCTCTGAGTTGGTAATGCAGACTGAGAACATGTCATACGCAAAATCTGCGTATGTAGTAGTATATATGACGTCACCGTCTTTTGTTTCTACGGTTAACGCCCTGTTTTATACATTATTGTTGATACGTCATTACCATTTATTAATGACGACACATTGCTGGCCAATGAGATTTTATATTGAGAGTCTGTGTTGGTTACTACCACCATCAAATGCACTCTATTCCGCACGTAAGCTGGTGACCTTGGAATCATTCTACTCTGTTGAATATGCGTTGTTGTCTTTTTACACAGGGAAAATTGTCCTACCCATGTATGTGTGGGCAAAATAATGAAATACAATAAAAACACAATGTAAAATCCCTTAACCCCATAATTATGACAACAGGCCTTTTTGTCCCGTTACAACTGAAGTTCCGATATAATTTGGTGTTTATTTTCGTTTCTTTTACGTTATAGGATTATATCACTTTATGCAGGCAGTTATTTCTCTGGTTTTGTTAGTTAATTAAGTTAACAGGTGTTCATTATATTGAATTTTGCAATCAGAGTTCTTCCTTTATATTTTTCGTTACTTTCATGTATAGGTTTTAGATTTTCCAATTATATAATACGGTTAAATGATAATGGACCATACTATTGTGATTTATTATTCCTTTTGCTTAAATTTGTATGGACTTTGTATTTAAATTAAATCAAATCTTTTCTGAGCGTCTTTTAAACTAAACCGTCTTCGTTCATGTAAATTTTTTCAATAATCAAATCAACAAATTCTATCTCTTTCGTCGTCCCTGGCAACCATCTTTTTTATTCTTATTGGATATTATGTTATATTATAATCATTTCATACAATGTTCTTCCACTCATCAAAATAATCCCTTTCTAAATTTCCATTATATCCTATTATAATTTTACCTATTACTTGTTACTAATTTTTACTTCCATGTTCCTTAAGGAAATGGAAGTATGGTGATGGCAAAAAAAATCGTGTTCGAGATTATTGCAGAATATGATTGTACTACACTCAAAACATGAAAAAAAGTCATTTTTCGAAAAGTGTCTGTGTGTGTGTCTGTGTGTCTGTAGATTTTTTTCTATGGCAAACGATAACAGCCGCAAATTCAAACAGAATCAAATAATTTTTTGCATACAGCCCTGATTTGTAGAGTACTCGCGACCTATTGTTTTTGGTGAAGATCGGTTAAGGGAAAGGGGTAGTTTACCTGCAACTGTTTTTTTTTATCAAGGGTAATTTTGTTTGTTTGGCAAACGATAACAGCCGCAAATTCAAACAGAATCAAATAATGTTTCGCATACAGCCCTGAATTGTAGGGTTCTTAAGATCTGTTGATTTTGGTAAAGATCGGTTAAGGGAAAGGGGTAGTTTACCTGCAACATTTTATGTTTTAACAAGGGTATTTTATATGGCAAACGATAACAGCCGCAAATTCAAACATAATCAAATACGTTTTTGCATACAGCCCTGATTTCTTAAGTACTAAAGACCTATTGTTTTTGGTGAAGATCGTTTAAGGGAAAGGGGTAGTTTACCTCCCACGTATTTTGTGTTATCAAGGGTATTTTCTATGTCAAACGATAACAGCCGCAAAATCAAACAAAATCATATAATATTTTGCATACAGCCCTGAATTGCAGAGTTCTCAAGACCTATCGTTCTTGGTGAAGATCGGTTAAGGGAAAGGGGTAGTTTACCTGCAACGGTTTTTTATTAAGGGTAATTTTACTTCCATATTCCTTAAGGAATGGAAGTATGGTGATGGCAAAAAAAATCGTGTTCGAGATTATTGCAGATTCTGATTCTACTACACTCAAAACATGAAAAAAAGTCGTTTTCCGAAAAGTGTCTGTGTGTGTGTGTGTCTGTGTGTCTGTCTGTGTGTGTGTCTGTCTGTAGATTTTTTTTCTATGGCAAACGATAACTGCCGCAAATTCAAACAGAATCAAATAATTTTTTGCATACAGCCCTGATTTGTAGAGGACTCGCGACCTATTGTTTTTGGTGAAGATCGGTTGAAAGAAAGGGGTAGTTTACCTGCAACGGTTTTTTTTCATCAAGGGAAATATTTTTTTTTGGCAAACGATAACAGCCGCAAATTCAAACAGAATCAAATAATGTTTCGTATACAGCCCTGAATTGTAGAGTTCTCAAGACCTTTTGTTTTTGGTGAAGATCGGTTAAGGGAAAGGGGTAGTTTACCTGTAACTTTTAAGTTTTAACAAGGGTATTTCCTATGGCAAACGATAACAGCCGCAAATTCAAACAGAATCAAAAGATTATTTGCATACAACCCTAAATTGTAGAGTTCTCAAGACCTATTGTTTTTGGTGAAGATCGGTTAAGGGAAAGGGGTAGTTTACCTACAACGTTTTTTTAACAAGGGTATTTTCTATGGCAAACGATAACAGCCGCAAATTCAAACAGAATCACATAATTTTCTGCATACAGCCCTGATTTGTAGAGTACTCAAGACCTATTGTTTTTGGTGAAGATCGGTTGAGGGGAAGGGGTAGTTTACCTGCAACGTTTTTTATCAAGCGTATTTTCTATGGCAAACGATAACTGCCGCAAATTCAAACAGAATCAAATAATTTTTTGCATACAGCCCTGACTTGTAGAGTACTCGCGACCTATTGTTTTTGGTGAAGATCGGTTGAGGGGAAGGGGTAGTTTTTATCTGCAACGGTTTTTTTTATCAAGGGAAAATTGTTTTTTTTGGCAAACGATAACAGCCGCAAATTCAAACAGAATCAAATAATGTTTCGTATACAGCCCTGAATTGTAGAGTTCTCAAGACCTTTTGTTTTTGGTGAAGATCGGTTAAGGGAAAGGGGTAGTTTACCTGTAACGTTTTAAGTTTTAACAAGGGTATTTCCTATGGCAAACGATAACAGCCGCAAATTCAAACAGAATCAAAAGATTATTTGCATACTACCCTAAATTGTAGAGTTCTCAAGACCTATTGTTTTTGGTGAAGATCGGTTAAGGGAAAGGGGTAGTTTACCTACAACGTTTTTTTAACAAGGGTATTTTCTATGGCAAACGATAACAGCCGCAAATTCAAACAGAATCACATAATTTTCTGCATACAGCTCTGATTTGTAGAGTACTCAAGACCTATTGTTTTTGGTGAAGATCGGTTGAGGGGAAGGGGTAGTTTACCTGCAACGTTTTTTATCAAGCGTATTTCTATGGCAAACGATAACTGCCGCAAATTCAAACAGAATCAAATAATTTTTTGCATACAGCCCTGATTTGTAGAGTACTCGCGACCTATTGTTTTTGGTGAAGATCGGTTGAGGGGAAGGGGTAGTTTTTATCTGCAACGGTTTTTTTTATCAAGGGAAAATTGTTTTTTTTGGCAAACGATAACAGCCACAAATTCAAACAGAATCAAATAATGTTTCGTATACAGCCCTGAATTGTAGAGTTCTCAAGACCTTTTGTTTTTGGTGAAGATCGGTTAAGGGCAAGGGGTAGTTTACCTGTAACGTTTTAAGTTTTAACAAGGGTATTTCCTATGGCAAACGATAACAGCCGCAAATTCAAACAGAATCAAAAGATTATTTGCATACAACCCTAAATTGTAGAGTTCTCAAGACCTATTGTTTTTGGTGAAGATCGGTTAAGGGAAAGGGGTAGTTTACCTACAACGTTTTTTTAACAAGGGTATTTTCTATGGCAAACGATAACAGCCGCAAATTCAAACAGAATCACATAATTTTCTGCATACAGCTCTGATTTGTAGAGTACTCAAGACCTATTGTTTTTGGTGAAGATCGGTTGAGGGGAAGGGGTAGTTTACCTGCAACGTTTTTTATCAAGCGTATTTTCTATGGCAAACGATAACTGCCGCAAATTCAAACAGAATCAAATAATTTTTTGCATACAGCCCTGATTTGTAGAGTACTCGCGACCTATTGTTTTTGGTGAAGATCGGTTGAGGGGAAGGGGTAGTTTTTATCTGCAACGGTTTTTTTTATCAAGGGAAAATTGTTTTTTTTGGCAAACGATAACAGCCGCAAATTCAAACAGAATCAAATAATGTTTCGCACACAGCACTGAATTGTAGAGTTCTCAAGGTCTACTGATTTTGGTGAAGATCGGTTAAGCGAAAGGGGTAGTTTACCTACAATGTTTTTTTAACAAGGGTATTTTCTATGGCAAACGATAACAGCCGTAAATTCAAACAGAATCAAATAATTTTCTGCATACAGCCCTGATTTGCAGAGTACTCAATACCTATTGTTTTTGGTGAAGATCGGTTTAGGGGAAGGGGTAGTTTACCTGCAACGTTTTTTATTTACTTCCATATTCCTTAAGGAATGGAAGTATGGTGATGGCAAAAAAAAAATCGTGTTCGAGATTATTGCAGATTCTGATTCTACTACACTCAAAACATGAAAAAAAGTCGTTTTCCGAAAAGTGTCTGTGTGTCTATCTGTGTGTCTGTCTGTCTATGTGTGTGTCTGTAGATTTTTTTCTATGGCAAACGATAACTGCCGCAAATTCAAACAGAATCAAATAATTTTTTACATGCAGCCCTGATTTGCAGAGTACTCGCGACCTATTGTTTTTGGTGAAGATCGGTTGAGGGAAAGGGGTAGTTTACCTGCAACGGTTTTTTTTAGCAAGGGTAATTTTGTTTGTTTGGCAAACGATAACAGCCGCAAATTCAAACAGAATCAAATAATGTTTCGCATACAGCCCTGAATTGTAGAGTTCACAAGATCTGTTGATTTTGGTGAAGATCGGTTAAGGGAAAGGGGTAGTTTACCTGCAACGTTTTTTTTTCAAGCGTATTTTCTATGGCAAACGATAACAGCCGCAAATTCAAACAGAATCAAATAATTTTTTGCACACGTCCCTGAATTGTAGAGGTCTCAATGACTTTCGATTTTGGTGAAGATCGGTTAAGGGGAAGGGGTAGTTTACCTACAACCTTTTACGTTTTAACAAGAGTAAAGTACTTGAAAATTTATTTAAACTTTTTGAAACAATGGTAATTGTTAAAAATAAAATAATTTTGTTGCCAGGCAATAAAATTATAATTTTTTCATTTTAATGTAATATAATATTTTTCATTTAATACAGCAATAAAAAGGCAGGTAAGACACAGCCTGGCTGTTTGGCTGAAAATGATTTTAAATATAAATCTTACTTCCATATTCCTTAAGGAATGGAAGTATGGTGATGGCAAAAAAAATCGTGTTCGAGATTATTGCAGATTCTGATTCTACTACACTCAAAACATGAAAAAAAGTCGTTTTCCGAAAAGTTGTGTGTGTGTGTGTGTGTGTGTGTGTGTGTGTGTGTGTGTGTGTGTGTGTGTGTGTGTGTGTGTGTGTGTGTGTGTGTGTGTGTGTGTGTGTGTGTGTGTGTGTGTGTGTGTGTGTGTGTGTGTGTGTGTGTGGATTTTTTTTCTATGGCAAACGAAAACTGCCGCAAAATCAAACAGAATCAAATAATTTTTTGCATACAGCTCTGATTTGTAGAGTACTCACGACCTATTGTTTTTGGTGAAGATCGGTTGAGGGAAAGGGGTAGTTTACCTGCAACGGTTTTTTTTTATCAAGGGAATTTTTTTTTTTTTTTGCAAACGATAACAGCCGCAAATTCAAACAGAATCAAATAATGTTTCGCATACAGCCCTGAATTGTAGAGTTCTCAAGACCTATTATTTTTGGTGAAGATCGGTTAAGGGAAAGGGGTAGTTTACCTGTAACGTTTTATGTTTTAACAAGGGTATTTCCTATGGCAAACGATAACAGCCGCAAATTCAAACAGAATCAAAAGATTATTTGAATACAGCCCTAAATTATAGAGTTCTCAAGATCTACTGTTTTTGGTGAAGATAGGTTGAGGGAAAGGGGTAGTTTACCTGCAATGTTTTTTTAACAAGGGTATTTTCTATGGCAAACGATAACAGCCGCAAATTCACACAGAATCAAATAATGTTTTGCATACAGCCCTGATTTGTAGAGTACTCAAGACCTATTGTTTTTGGTGAAGATCGGTTAAGGGGAAGGGGTAGTTTACCAGCAACGTTTTTTTATCAAGCGTATTTTCTATGGCAAACGGTAACAGCCGCAGATTCAAACAGAATCAAATAATTTTTTGCATACGTCCCTGAATTGTAGAGGTCTCAATGACTTTCGATTTTGGTGAAGATCGGTTAAGGGGAAGGGGTAGTTTACCTGCAACCTTTTACGTTTTAACAAGAGTAAAGTACTTGAAAATTTATTTAAACTTTTTGAAACAATGGTAATTGTTAAAAATAAAATAATTTTGTTGCCAGGCAATAAAATTAAAATTTTTTCATTTTAATGTAAATCATGTATAAGAGAAAATATATCGCGCTTGGCAGGCGATATTAAGATTTAAATATAAATCTTAGAATATGGAAGTCATGTATGGTTCTCCATACCGATATTTTTACTTTTTCTATGGTAAACGATAATAGCCGCAAATTCAAACAGAATCAAATGATGTTTTGCATACAGCCCTGTATTGTAGAGTTCTCAATACCTATTGGTGTTGGTGAAGATCGGTTAAGGGAAAGGGGTAGTTTACCGGCAACGTTTTATGTTTTAAAGGGTTTTTTCTATGGCAAACGATAAGAGCCGCAAATTCAAACAGAATCAAATACGTTTTTGCATACAGTCCTGTTTTGTTGAGTACTAAAGACCTATTGTTTATGGTGAAGATCGGTTAAGGGAAAGGGGTAGTTTACCTGCAACGTTTTATGTTTTAACAAGGGTATTTTTTCTGTGACGAACGATAACTGCCGTAAATTCAAAGAGAATCAACTAATGTTTTGCATACAGCCCTGAATTGTAGAGTTCTCAAGATCTATTGTTATTGGTGAAGATCGGTTAATGGAATAGGGTAGTTTACCAGCAACGTTTTATGTTTTATCAAGGGTGTTTTCTATGGCAAACGATAACAGCCGCAAATTAAAACAGAATCAAATAATTGTTTGCATACAAGCCTGAATTGTAGAGTACCCAAGACCTGTCGTTTTTGGTGAAGATCGGTTAAGGGAAAGGGGTAGTTTACCAGCAACGGTTTTTTTTTTCAAGGGTAATTTTTTTCCATAGTAAACGATAACAGCCGCAAATTCAAACAGAATCAAATGATGTTTTGCATACAGCTTTGTATTGTAGAGTTCTCAATACCTATTGGTGTTGGTGAAGATCGGTTAAGGGAAAGGGGTAGTTTACCAGCAACATTTTATGTTTTAACAAGGGTAATTTTTTATATGACGAACGATAACTGCCGTAAATTCAAACAGAATCAACTAGGTTTTTGCATACCTTTTTGAACTAAAGAGAACTCGAGGTCTGTTGATTTTGTTGAAGATCGGTTAAGGGAAGGGGTAGTTTATCAGCAACGTTTTATGTTTTAAAAAGGGTAATTTTTTGTATGACGAACGATAACTGCCGAAAATTTAATGAGAATCAAATAATTTTTTGCACTCTTTCCTGAGTTGCAGAGAGCTCAAGGTCTATTGATTTTGGTGAAGATCAGTTAAGGGAAAGGGGTAGTTTACCTGCAACATTTTATGTTGTAACAAGAGAAATGTTTCCATGACGAACGATAACTGCCGAACATTCAAACAGAATCAAATATTTTTTTGCATGCTTCCCTGAATTGTAGAGGACGGAAGGTCTGTTGATTTTGGAGAAGTTCGGTTAAGAGAAAGGGGTAGTTTACCTGAAACATTTTATGATTTAATAAGAGTAAAGTACTTAATTTTTATAAATAAAGTGTCCTGATAAGAAGCTCATAGTAATCCACTGTAGAAACGTAGATGAAATATCTATAAATGAAGAGGTTAGGTGAACGGGGTGGGGGTAATTTTCTATTATTAAAAATTATAGTTGAAGGTTGAGGGCAGAATTTTTTATATGTGTACTACGTTATCGGCAACAAAGAAGTAGTTTTTTGTTAAAATTGCTTCCCGGGCTCTTTAGCCGTAGTTCAATGTTTTCTGCAAAACCAGACTTTTCGGCAGTGCCATCGACTGCCATCATCGGTGAAAATCGAGTGCGAAAACGTGAGGTGGTATACGTTAGTGACCACAGTACTGTGGTTAATGCTGAAGCAATAAGTAGAAAGACGTAGTTTCTATGGAAATATTTCATTTCGAATATGATTTTAAAAATAAATCTTAGGACATGGAAGTCATGTATGGTTCTCCATACCGATATTTATATATTTTGCTGTCGTTTCCTCTTAGTCTATTTATTTTAACAAATATTATTTTTCTGTTACAAAACATTATCTATCGGTATCATTGCACTATGGCATTATAAGAATTTATTTAATTTGAGTTTATTTATTTGTTATTATCAATTATTATTAACTTCTCCTAACTCATTAGATTTTATTTATTATTTGTTACCAATTTCTTTACCTAACCTTTCTGATCTGACTTACTATATAATGTTATTGGTTGTTAAGGCTATCATTATACCTTGATATACTTCTTAATTTAACTTGTTACTATCTGCAATATTATAGAATCCTTTATCTATTTATGACATGGTTATACTAAACTCTTTTGTATCTCGTTAACAATTATAGTCTTTTTGGCCAAGTTTACAATTATAATCATCCTACTATCTAAGTACATGTATACAAATAATTAACTCTATTAAGTCTAACAACAGCTTTATCGTGACATATGGATAACACATAAAATGAAATTAATTAGTAATCAATTACTGAGTTTAACAACCGCTCTATAATGGTAAATTGATAACACATAATACTTAATTACCTGGTATTCTATTAACAGAATAACTTCACTTGCTAACACAAAAATATAATATCACTATCATGATAATATGAGGCACGTCCGGAAAGTAAAGATACAAAGGTCGTAATTGGTCTAAAAATATTTATTTACAAATCATTAACTGATAATTACGTAAATACATATATCTTTATTTCTCTACATAATTACCGCCATTATCCAAGCACCTATTAAGTCTGGGAACCAGCTTTTGTATCCCCGTGTCATAGAAGTCTGCCTCCAACCCTTTGAACCATGTCATGACCTCTTCTTTTACCTCGTCATCGTCATCGAAACTTTTTTCCGGCCAGATATTGTTTCAGGTGAAGGAATAAGTGAAAATCACTGGGCGCGAGGTCCGGGCTATGCGGCGGGTGATCCAAAACATCCCATTTCCAACTGCCGAGCAGCGCAGAGGTCACGCATGCAGTATGCGTGCAGTTGGAAATGGGATGTTTTGGATCACCCGCCACATAGCCCGGACCTCGCGCCCAGTGATTTTCACTTGTTCCTTCACCTGAAACAATATCTGGCCGGAAAAAAAATCGATGACGATGACGAGGTAAAAGAAGAGGTCATGACATGGTTCAAAGGGTTGGAGGCAGACTTCTATGACACGGGGATACAAAAGCTGGTTCCCAGACTTAATAGGTGCTTGGATAATGGCGGTAATTATGTAAAGAAATAAAGATATATGTATTTACATAATTATCAGTTAATGATTTGTAAATAAATATTTTTAGACCAATTACGACCTTTGTATCTTTACTTTCCGGACGAGCCTCGTAATATAACCTGATACAATTAATAACAGGTACATTTGAGTAACCTAAGTCATACAACATTTACTCATTCTCATCTACTTTAAAACATCAATTATTATGAAACAGTCAAAATTAGTTTTTACATTATTTGTCAATGTCTGTTGTTTACCTCTCACTGAACCTTGAGGTTTATTATTATTAACATTATTAATTTCTTATCTTTCTACCTTGTATTCTTATTTTATTTAATCAATCATGGGTTGGGTTACTGACCTTTTACAAGTGTGGATAATTAATAAATTTTTTCTCTATTTTAAATCTTATAAGTTGATTTATGTAACGTTGGGGACTGTATTTTCATTACGTTACAATATGAAAATACATGTAACTTATTTAGGTTATGTGTACAAAATTATATTTTTGTTTCATCAATTCATCAGATTCGTACGTACATTCTTATCTATATAATCAATTTCAGAATCCAACTGACCAGAATCTTCATTGTATATTGTAATAAAATACGATTAGAGTTTAATAGTTTTTAAAATAAAGTTTAAATTACGTTTAAAAACCACACTGTTGGGCTCCAATTTGTAATAAAATAAAAGATTTACGGTTGTTATTTAAAATTATGTTTGTGTTTAAAATATTAAAGGTCGTGTTTAAACAAAGTTCAATTATGTGTGAAATATTCTTTTGAAATATATCAAAGTTTGAAATAGTTGTTTTTAATTGAAGGTTACTAATGTAGTAAAGTAATTTAAAATGTAACATTCGAGGTTACTCACAGTGTGTTTACAATGGTGTAATTATACTTGTTTGAAAAGAATTCCCTTATATGAAACAAATAAAATAGTTGGGTTGATAATAATTAAATACTAAATTTTCTTAAGTTTAGATGTAAAGTACAATAGTTGGTCGCTTGATGATGATGATCGTCTTGTTGATACTGGCTGTGGAACTTCTCCTCCAGGTTGCTGATAGTCTAAGTACGTTACGTCTCGTAATGTCTGGACAATATAATAAACAAAATATACTTTCACGTACCTGGTCGTGTTTTCTAGAAGTTCACTAAGCTGTCAACTCAGTCTACAAACACCAACTCACTTTAGTTGCAAGGTTAGATTGCCTTGTTTGTTAGTTAGTGGGCGCCACATGGATTCATTTAGGGAAAATCCCGTGTAAAACCCACAAATAGAATTACTGAATGATTAAAAAAATTTAAAATAATTGTGTATCACCTTTATGGCAATGCTATTCCAAAATATTTAAATACAACTGAAGGTTGTTTGAGTTTTCTAAATAAAATATTTAATTATCATATAGAAATAAATCAAATCGAGTGATGCTGTTAATAATGGGTTTTATTTACACCCTTATAGAGAATTCAAAAACAAATATAATGAAAACATACAAAGTTGTACAATTATAAATCAGTTATTATATGCCTTATACGGCTTGCTCAGAACATGAGTTATAAATCTGGCTAAATCCAGATGTTGTTTATTTTTAACATTAAAATTATGAAAATCTCAGATGTGAATTCTTTGAGACACGAAAAAGAAAGTTATGCCTACACAATATCTAATAACCTTTTTGATATAAAATTGATCAACAACGTTTTTTGAGGTTACTTTCCTAAAGTAAACAAATAAAAATGACCTGTTGATAGGTCGTGCGTTCGTCAACGCTTGCTTTTTGATTTACAAAATTTATCATGTGAGAACACTTATAACTAACATACAGCTTAATTCATAATAACAAATTCATATAATAAATTGAGACATGGTGTAATCTTGAAATGTTTCTGTGTTTTGCGTCAGTACAGATCAGTGTAGAAAAATTGTACAGGTTATGGCGCTCGGATAAAAAATGAATAATGATTGCACTGTTACCTTTTGGTTTTAATTATTTAATTAAAACTCATTTACCACTTCGGTAATCGGATTATAGTGATTACCGGTTTTTGCACTACACACGCACAAGAACAGAATATTGCGATCCTCTTCTGACTTAATGGATCATGAATGACGTTAATTAACTATTTTCTGTTCATTATTTCCCGCACTAAATTGAAATAATACTGCACATAATCACTGTTGTTTTCTGTAGATTAACTTGAAGTAGTTGTTTCTTAGTGTTGAACTATTTATTTCGATGTATTATGTAGATGACGCTAATAGTTATTAAAAATGTAGAGATAGCGAGCACACGTCCTGTGCTGTATGAAGTTGGTCTGTGTCTGTTTGAAATTGGTTGCTTCCTTCTTATATACCCCGCTCGTTGATCGGCGTTAGGTAAAAATGTTAATTACTAACTAATTTTGTGATTGGTCCTTGCAGGTGTGACGAGTATGACGTATTTTTATTTTGGCCGTTAAAAACGGTTTCCAACCGCCAAACTCTGAAATGATTGACAGCTCGTCGTTGTTGTTGTTATTAGCATACAGATTTCTGATGCATATTTTGCAAATGATGCTAACATCTTTCCCGCACTTAATACAGTTGCGATTGGGTCGATATCGCCATCAAATTAAAGATCATTTTGTCCTCTTTAATTTGATGTCACTCGATATCGAATTAATTTCACTTTGACCGACATTGTTATAAAATCAATGTTCGGGTACACCATTTTCACTGTCGTCTGCTTTTCCTGAATCGCCGATTTTACACTTTGGTTAATATTGTTTGTGTTCACATATCATTTTATTATTCAAACGTTTATGTGGGAACACCATTAACTCTGTACTGACATTTTTTACTGAACATTATGAGTACACCTAAACTTTATACACTGTAATGAACGATCCTAATTACTATGACATTTCGTTTTATGCTAACTCGTTCTATTCTACTACTTAACAATTGAATTATGATTAAATATATTGTTTTAATAATGTTTTATGCTATATTGGAGCATAACAATTGTTTGTGTATTTAATTTACACTTGCGTTACCTCCCAATAATCAATTCACTGACTAATGCTTGGTCTAGGCGTTGTTAAGACATATCGCTCATATTGGAATCTTGCCTTAACAACACTTATTGGTTCTCAATTCGGTAATTTGTTGAGGTACTTTACTTGTATAAGATTCCCTTACACAGATGGTTTTTCTTTCTCATCAGTATTTTTGAGATTGAAATATATCTTTGTTCTCACTATGTAGCCATTGCTAATTTTAGTTTTGGCATTCATAATTTACTAGTCATGGTCAAATTTATTATCAGCAAAATGCTAATTCTGATTTCACAGTATTCAGATGCTTATTGATTCACTTTTTTATTTACATATAATATTCGGTTTACATTAACTACTGACTTGATTGACAGCTTAATGTAAATTTACTCTGTCCATCAGTTTGTGTTAGTCTTTGTCTGGTTGTAGTGTCAAACAGTATTTGGGTTTACTGTTTCATGTGGTACTTCTGCTTCATTCTTCTTTCTTGATTTCTCCTTTCTTGGTTATTCTTACTACTATATTCCCTATTTACATTGTTGTTTTGTCCTTATAAAATCTGATAACATACATTTAGGTTAGGTAACATTTTGTTATGTTACATATACACCCTCCTCAAAATTGATCATTTGAGAAAAATTTATTTTTTATAAAATTATCAATTCATGTCAGTTTCTTAGTATAGTTCTATGGTTTCTTTTTTTTTTCTTGTACTCTTTGATTTTTTAACATACTATTAGCGTATTACTCTAGCTTGATTTTTTGTCTAGTGATATAATTCTTAACTTACTAGTATTTTCAAGTTGCTTACTTTCTAAGTCATTTAACTACAATAGATCTCATTTCTTAAGTTAACAATTTCCTGTCTTATTCACATTCTACTTTCTTATTACATATCTTTACATTCGTGATTATCTTAATGGTTACTATAATTCATACCTCACAGATTCTTTCATAATAGTCCTTGATACATTAATACGATATAACTCCCTAACTTTTGTAGTGGGTTCGGAATCAAAGTGGCTCACTGTGGCTTACATTCTCTGCCGTTCCTCAATACACATACTCAGATTCAGAGGCATTACTCTTCTCTGTCTGAGAAAAAAGTAAACATTGCACCTGGCAACAGTTGCACTATCACAACTCATAAAATATAACACATATCATTCGTATTCAATAATATAATATTTTCAATATAATATTCAAGGTATCAGAGGTTTTCATTTATATCACATTTCCATCTTTATACTTGCTAACATACTTTCTTTCTTACAGGTAATTATTTCTTTTTAGACTTGACATTCTTAGCTATGCTTTTATCAGCTATATTGTTACTTTTTGTACTAGTTGACAATTTGCTTTGGTTCACTTGAGTATTCTTATGGTTACACTTATTTTGCTGCTTATAGTACTTATGCAGTTGGTTTTTTCTATTTAGAGTTTACAATATTTTTCTTTTCACAATAGTTCATTAAGTTTTTCTTAATAATTTATATTTATCCTGAATTATCAGGGCGTACAATGTTCGTATACTAAATGGTTTTTTGTTTGATGTTCTCTGACATATTCTGTGATGTACAATATTTGATAATTAATAAACATTTTTCTTTCCTTTCATTCCATTATAACAATAGCTATCTTTACAATTAACACTCTTTGTTATTTTTCTTCTCTACTCCTTCAAGTGATGGTGGTTTTCACTTATTCTGGATGATTTTATATAATATACAATATTCTATAATTACAATTTCATGTGACAATATAACAACATACTAATATCTAATTTTATAGACATTCTTGTGGGGTTTACATGGTTTGTTTTATAAACATTTTTTCTCTTTCCTTACACTTTCCATAATAATATCCTTCTTTTATTTTACACACTTTGTTATTCTGCCTCTCTACTCCTTCAAAGGTTAGTTGGGTGAACCTTTATTCTGGATGATTTTATATAATATTTGAGTTTTACAAGAGGTATACAATAATCATTTGATAAAACTTAGTTACATATAATATTCATTTGGATACACATTTTTTTCTAAGTATAGTATAGTAATTGTAGTTATATGCCACTACTGGCTCTGTGTGACATAATAGATGTCCCTTTTCTTATTAAATCATTTAGTTGACATTACATAATTTTCTATCCTTGGGTGTGATAGATCTGGTTCTTTTTCACAAGTAACAAATAATTTGGCTTATATCTTAATCCTACACACTTTTGTAACTCAATAGGGCAAATTGATTTGTTATAGTCAATTAGTTACCTTCAATAATTTGGAGCTTAATATGTGATTCTGTTAAACATTAAATGAGTTTGTTCATAGTAATGGTTTTTAAACATATATTTTTCTTTTATACCCTAAACATTCGGGTGATAAATGTTGTCTACTACCACGTATTATCTGTTCTTAATAGTAATCATTTTTTATGGTTGATATTCATGGGGTTAATTTGTGCTCTTCCACTCTATTGGTAGTATTACGTTTTCGGGATATCTGACATATGTTCCGTACTAGTGGTTTTGGAGATACCTTCCTATCAGGCGGTTCTTCCACTTGGCGGCTACCAGGTAGTCATTGGCTCCCCGTTTCCTTGCCTTCTTCCTCTCATCATCTTTGGTATCCCTGTGTCCATTGTACTCTGGGCCTTGACTATTATTGATGTCTGGCCCTTCTTCTAATCCGGGTTGACCTCTGTTCATTTCCTGGTTGGATTCTTCCATCGCTTGGTCCCTCTTCTTCCGCATTTCCCTTATTCTTTGGGCGTACCCTTCAATGAGCTGGTCCAGTTGTTCTTGATAATTTTCTTTCTTCCTGTGAAGCTTCTTTCTTCTAGGAGTATTCACTTTAAATACCTCATTGTTTATAACCTTCTCCGTCATAACATAGTACTGGCATGTAACGTTGTCTTAATCGTTCCATCATCTGGGTTATTAATTAAATAGTTTAATGGTTGGTTATTCATTAAGGAATCAATTGACCTTGTTTGGTGTATTTCATTTATTGGTATATTTAATTTAATTGGATTCTTATTTAATTTTTTACCCACGGTTTTATGGTGATTTACTTTTAATATTTTTATGAAGTCTTGTTTATACTTCTTACCGTTGATTCTTGCTTTATGACGAATACTTGGGTTGTCCACGAAGTTAATTAATCCACTCCTAGTCATCTCTAATATTTCCTTTGTAATCCTTGTCTTCTTTTAGCGTATTATTCCTTTTATCTTTGTCTCTTTCTCTCCTGTTTTCTTAATTATCTTGTTCTTTACATTTTTAATGATGGCTTCTTTATGCTGAATATTCTCTTCATTCCTATGGTGTGTATCCTCAGGCACCAATGCTTTCGAGTCTTCTTTGTTCTCAGTTTGTTTACCAGTGTCTTCGGATTGCCTGCTTAATTCCTCTCTCCACTTCCGGTTATTCTCCTCCAATACTTCCTCCATCATTGCCCTCATCTTCTCCAGGATTCCATGGGGTCCATACCTCCTGGTAATATCAGTTTTTCAGGTCTGCTCATTTCCTGTTGATTTTCCGCAGTGTCACTTCTTTGTGTGTCAGGCATGTTTATTCTTTCGTGTCTACCGGGCTGATATAAAATATAAAAAATATTTTTATTTAATATTTTTTAAGCCACACTAGTTGGTGCGCCAATTTGTAATAAAATAAAAGATTTACGGTTGTTATTTAAAATTATGTTTGTGTTTAAAATATTAAAGGTCGTGTTTAAACAAAGTTCAATTATGTGTGAAATATTCTTTTGAAATATATCAAAGTTTGAAATAGTTGTTTTTAATTGAAGGTTACTAATGTAGTAAAGTAATTTAAAATGTAACATTCGAGGTTACTCACAGTGTGTTTACAATGGTGTAATTATACTTGTTTGAAAAGAATTCCCTTATATGAAACAAATAAAATAGTTGGGTTGATAATAATTAAATACTAAATTTTCTTAAGTTTAGATGTAAAGTACAATAGTTGGTCGCTTGATGATGATGATCGTCTTGTTGATACTGGCTGTGGAACTTCTCCTCCAGGTTGCTGATAGTCTAAGTACGTTACGTCTCGTAATGTCTGGACAATATAATAAACAAAATATACTTTCACGTACCTGGTCGTGTTTTCTAGAAGTTCACTAAGCTGTCAACTCAGTCTACAAACACCAACTCACTTTAGTTGCAAGGTTAGATTGCCTTGTTTGTTAGTTAGTGGGCGCCACACGGATTTATTTAGGGAAAATCCCGTGTAAAACCCACAAATAGAATTACTGAATGATTAAAAAAATTTAAAATAATTGTGTATCACCTTTATGGCAATGCTATTCCAAAATATTTAAATACAACTGAAGGTTGTTTGAGTTTTCTAAATAAAATATTTAATTATCATATAGAAATAAATCAAATCGAGTGATGCTGTTAATAATGGGTTTTATTTACACCCTTATAGAGAATTCAAAAACAAATATAATGAAAACATACAAAGTTGTACAATTATAAATCAGTTATTATATGCCTTATACGACTTGCTCAGAACATGAGTTATAAATCTGGCTAAATCCAGATGTTGTTTATTTTTAACATTAAAATTATGAAAATCTCAGATGTGAATTCTTTGAGACACGAAAAAGAAAGTTATGCCTACACAATATCTAATAACCTTTTTGATATAAAATTGATCAACAACGTTTTTTGAGGTTACTTTCCTAAAGTAAACAAATAAAAATGACCTGTTGATAGGTCGTGCGTTCGTCAACGCTTGCTTTTTGATTTACAAAATTTATCATGTGAGAACACTTATAACTAACATACAGCTTAATTCATAATAACAAATTCATATAATAAATTGAGACATGGTGTAATCTTGAAATGTTTCTGTGTTTTGCGTCAGTACAGATCAGTGTAGAAAAATTGTACAGGTTATGGCGCTCGGATAAAAAATGAATAATGATTGCACTGTTACCTTTTGCTTTTAATTATTTAATTAAAACTCATTTACCACTTCGGTAATCGGATTATAGTGATTACCGGTTTTTGCACTACACACGCACAAGAACAGAATATTGCGATCCTCTTCTGACTTAATGGATCATGAATGACGTTAATTAACTATTTTCTGTTCATTATTTCCCGCACTAAATTGAAATAATACTGCACATAATCACTGTTGTTTTCTGTAGATTAACTTGAAGTAGTTGTTTCTTGGTGTTGAACTATTTATTTCGATGTATTATGTAGATGACGCTAATAGTTATTAAAAATGTAGAGATAGCGAGCACACGTCCTGTGCTGTATGAAGTTGGTCTGTGTCTGTTTGAAATTGGTTGCTTCCTTCTTATATACCCCGCTCGTTGATCGGCGTTAGGTAAAAATGTTAATTACTAACTAATTTTGTGATTGGTCCTTGCAGGTGTGACGAGTATGACGTATTTTTATTTTGGCCGTTAAAAACGGTTTCCAACCGCCAAACTCTGAAATGATTGACAGCTCGTCGTTGTTGTTGTTATTAGCATACAGATTTCTGATGCATATTTTGCAAATGATGCTAACATCTTTCCCGCACTTAATACAGTTGCGATTGGGTCGATATCGCCATCAAATTAAAGATCATTTTGTCCTCTTTAATTTGATGTCACTCGATATCGAATTAATTTCACTTTGACCGACATTGTTATAAAATCAATGTTCGGGTACACCATTTTCACTGTCGTCTGCTTTTCCTGAATCGCCGATTTTACACTTTGGTTAATATTGTTTGTGTTCACATATCATTTTATTATTCAAACGTTTATGTGGGAACACCATTAACTCTGTACTGACATTTTTTACTGAACATTATGAGTACCCCTAAACTTTATACACTGTAATGAACGATCCTAATTACTATGACATTTCGTTTTATGCTAACTCGTTCTATTCTACTACTTAACAATTGAATTATGATTAAATATATTGTTTTAATAATGTTTTACGCTATATTGGAGCATAACAATTGTTTGTGTATTTAATTTACACTTGCGTTACCTCCCAATAATCAATTCACTGACTAATGCTTGGTCTAGGCGTTGTTAAGACATATCGCTCATATTGGAATTTTGCCTTAACAACACTTATTGGTTCTCAATTCGGTAATTTGTTGAGGTACTTTACTTGTATAAGATTCCCTCACACAGATGGTTTTTCTTTCTCATCAGTATTTTTGAGATTGAAATATATCTTTGTTCTCACTATGTAGCCATTGGTAATTTTAGTTTTGGCATTCATAATTTACTAGTCATGGTCAAATTTATTATCAGCAAAATGCTAATTCTGATTTCACAGTATTCAGATGCTTATTGATTCACTTTTTTATTTACATATAATATTCGGTTTACATTAACTACTGACTTGATTGACAGCTTAATGTAAATTTACTCTGTCCATCAGTTTGTGTTAGTCTTTGTCTGGTTGTAGTGTCAAACAGTATTTGGGTTTACTGTTTCATGTGGTACTTCTGCTTCATTCTTCTTTCTTGATTTCTCCTTTCTTGGTTATTCTTACTACTATATTCCCTATTTACATTGTTGTTTTGTCCTTATAAAGTCTGATAACATACATTTAGGTTAGGTAACATTTTGTTATGTTACATATACACCCTCCTCAAAATTGATCATTTGAGAAAAATTTATTTTTTATAAAATTATCAATTCATGTCAGTTTCTTAGTATAGTTCTATGGCTTCTTTTTTTTTCTTGTACTCTTTGATTTTTTAACATACTATTAGCGTATTACTCTAGCTTGATTTTTTGTCTAGTGATATAATTCTTAACTTACTAGTATTTTCAAGTTGCTTACTTTCTAAGTCATTTAACTACAATAGATCTCATTTCTTAAGTTAACAATTTCCTGTCTTATTCACATTCTACTTTCTTATTACATATCTTTACATTCGTGATTATCTTAATGGTTACTATAATTCATACCTCACAGATTCTTTCATAATAGTCCTTGATACATTAATACAATATAACTCCCTAACTTTTGTAGTGGGTTCGGAATCAGAGTGGCTCACTGTGGCTTACATTCTCTGCCGTTCCTCAATACACATACTCAGATTCAGAGGCATTACTCTTCTCTGTCTGAGAAAAAAATAAACATTGCACCTGGCAACAGTTGCACTATCACAACTCATAAAATATAACACATATCATTCGTATTCAATAATATAATATTTTCAATATTATATTCAAGGTATCAGAGGTTTTCATTTATATCACATTTCCATCTTTATACTTGCTAACATACTTTCTTTCTTACAGGTAATTATTTCTTTTTAGACTTGACATTCTTAGCTATGCTTTTATCAGCTATATTGTTACTTTTTGTACTAGTTGACAATTTGCTTTGGTTCACTTGAGTATTCTTATGGTTACACTTATTTTGCTGCTTATAGTACTTATGCAGTTGGTTTTTTCTATCTAGAGTTTACAATATTTTTCTTTTCACAATAGTTCATTAAGTTTTTCTTAATAATTTATATTTATCCTGAATTATCAGGGCGTACAATGTTCGTATACTAAATGGTTTTTTGTTTGATGTTCTCTGACATATTCTGTGATGTACAATATTTGATAATTAATAAACATTTTTCTTTCCTTTCATTCCATTATAACAATAGCTATCTTTACAATTAACACTCTTTGTTATTTTTCTTCTCTACTCCTTCAAGTGATGGTGGTTTTCACTTATTCTGGATGATTTTATATAATATACAATATTCTATAATTACAATTTCATGTGACAATATAACAACATACTAATATCTAATTTTATAGACATTCTTGTGGGGTTTACATGGTTTGTTTTATAAACATTTTTTTCTCTTTCCTTACACTTTCCATAATAATATCCTTCTTTTATTTTACACACTTTGTTATTCTGCCTCTCTACTCCTTCAAAGGTTAGTTGGGTGAACCTTTATTCTGGATGATTTTATATAATATTTGAGTTTTACAAGAGGTATACAATAATCATTTGATAAAACTTAGTTACATATAATATTCATTTGGATACACATTTTTTTCTAAGTATAGTATAGTAATTGTAGTTATATGCCACTACTGGCTCTGTGTGACATAATAGATGTCCCTTTTCTTATTAAATCATTTAGTTGACATTACATAATTTTCTATCCTTGGGTGTGATAGATCTGGTTCTTTTTCACAAGTAACAAATAATTTGGCTTATATCTTAATCCTACACACTTTTGTAACTCAATAGGGCAAATTGATTTGTTATAGTCAATTAGTTACCTTCAATAATTTGGAGCTTAATATGTGATTCTGTTAAACATTAAATGAGTTTGTTCATAGTAATGGTTTTTAAACATATATTTTTCTTTTATACCCTAAACATTCGGGTGATAAATGTTGTCTACTACCACGTATTATCTGTTCTTAATAGTAATCATTTTTTATGGTTGATATTCATGGGGTTAATTTGTGCTCTTCCACTCTATTGGTAGTATTACGTTTTCGGGATATCTGACATATGTTCCGTACTAGTGGTTTTGGAGATACCTTCCTATCAGGCGGTTCTTCCACTTGGCGGCTACCAGGTAGTCATTGGCTCCCCGTTTCCTTGCCTTCTTCCTCTCATCATCTTTGGTATCCCTGTGTCCATTGTACTCTGGGCCTTGGCTATTATTGATGTCTGGCCCTTCTTCTAATCCGGGTTGACCTCTGTTCATTTCCTGGTTGGATTCTTCCATCGCTTGGTCCCTCTTCTTCCGCATTTCCCTTATTCTTTGGGCGTACCCTTCAATGAGCTGGTCCAGTTGTTCTTGATAATTTTCCTTCTTCCTGTGAAGCTTCTTTCTTCTAGGAGTATTCACTTTAAATACCTCATTGTTTATAACCTTCTCCATCATAACATAGTCACTGGCATGTAACGTTGTCTTAATCGTTCCGTCATCTGGGTTATTAATTAAATAGTTTAATGGTTGGTTATTCATTAAGGAATCAATTGACCTTGTTTGGTGTATTTCATTTATTGGTATATTTAATTTAATTGGATTCTTATTTAATTTTTTACCCACGGTTTTATGGTGATTTACTTTTAATGTTTTTATGAAGTCTTGTTTATACTTCTTACCGTTGATTCTTGCTTTATGACGAATACTTGGGTTGTCCACGAAGTTAATTAATCCACTCCTAGTCATCTCTAATATTTCCTTTGTAATCCTTGTCTTCTTTGAGCGTATTATTCCTTTTATCTTTGTCTCTTTCTCTCCTGTTTTCTTAATTATCTTGTTCTTTACATTTTTAATGATGGCTTCTTTATGCTGAATATTCTCTTCATTCCTATGGTGTGTATCCTCAGGCACCAATGCTTTCGAGTCTTCTTTGTTCTCAGTTTGTTTACCAGTGTCTTCGGATTGCCTGCTTAATTCCTCTCTCCACTTCCGGTTATTCTCCTCCAATACTTCCTCCATCATTGCCCTCATCTTCTCCAGGAATTCCATGGGGTCCATACCTCCTGGTAATATCAGTTTTTCAGGTCTGCTCATTTCCTGTTGATTTTCCGCAGTGTCACTTCTTTGTGTGTCAGGCATGTTTATTCTTTCGTGTCTACCGGGCTGATATAAAATATAAAAAATATTTTTATTTAATATTTTTTAAGCCACACTAGTTGGTGCGCCAATTTGTAATAAAATAAAAGATTTACGGTTGTTATTTAAAATTATGTTTGTGTTTAAAATATTAAAGGTCGTGTTTAAACAAAGTTCAATTATGTGTGAAATATTCTTTTGAAATATATCAAAGTTTGAAATAGTTGTTTTTAATTGAAGGTTACTAATGTAGTAAAGTAATTTAAAATGTAACATTCGAGGTTACTCACAGTGTGTTTACAATGGTGTAATTATACTTGTTTGAAAAGAATTCCCTTATATGAAACAAATAAAATAGTTGGGTTGATAATAATTAAATACTAAATTTTCTTAAGTTTAGATGTAAAGTACAATAGTTGGTCGCTTGATGATGATGATCGTCTTGTTGATACTGGCTGTGGAACTTCTCCTCCAGGTTGCTGATAGTCTAAGTACGTTACGTCTCGTAATGTCTGGACAATATAATAAACAAAATATACTTTCACGTACCTGGTCGTGTTTTCTAGAAGTTCACTAAGCTGTCAACTCAGTCTACAAACACCAACTCACTTTAGTTGCAAGGTTAGATTGCCTTGTTTGTTAGTTAGTGGGCGCCACACGGATTTATTTAGGGAAAATCCCGTGTAAAACCCACAAATAGAATTACTGAATGATTAAAAAAATTTAAAATAATTGTGTATCACCTTTATGGCAATGCTATTCCAAAATATTTAAATACAACTGAAGGTTGTTTGAGTTTTCTAAATAAAATATTTAATTATCATATAGAAATAAATCAAATCGAGTGATGCTGTTAATAATGGGTTTTATTTACACCCTTATAGAGAATTCAAAAACAAATATAATGAAAACATACAAAGTTGTACAATTATAAATCAGTTATTATATGCCTTATACGACTTGCTCAGAACATGAGTTATAAATCTGGCTAAATCCAGATGTTGTTTATTTTTAACATTAAAATTATGAAAATCTCAGATGTGAATTCTTTGAGACACGAAAAAGAAAGTTATGCCTACACAATATCTAATAACCTTTTTGATATAAAATTGATCAACAACGTTTTTTGAGGTTACTTTCCTAAAGTAAACAAATAAAAATGACCTGTTGATAGGTCGTGCGTTCGTCAACGCTTGCTTTTTGATTTACAAAATTTATCATGTGAGAACACTTATAACTAACATACAGCTTAATTCATAATAACAAATTCATATAATAAATTGAGACATGGTGTAATCTTGAAATGTTTCTGTGTTTTGCGTCAGTACAGATCAGTGTAGAAAAATTGTACAGGTTATGGCGCTCGGATAAAAAATGAATAATGATTGCACTGTTACCTTTTGCTTTTAATTATTTAATTAAAACTCATTTACCACTTCGGTAATCGGATTATAGTGATTACCGGTTTTTGCACTACACACGCACAAGAACAGAATATTGCGATCCTCTTCTGACTTAATGGATCATGAATGACGTTAATTAACTATTTTCTGTTCATTATTTCCCGCACTAAATTGAAATAATACTGCACATAATCACTGTTGTTTTCTGTAGATTAACTTGAAGTAGTTGTTTCTTGGTGTTGAACTATTTATTTCGATGTATTATGTAGATGACGCTAATAGTTATTAAAAATGTAGAGATAGCGAGCACACGTCCTGTGCTGTATGAAGTTGGTCTGTGTCTGTTTGAAATTGGTTGCTTCCTTCTTATATACCCCGCTCGTTGATCGGCGTTAGGTAAAAATGTTAATTACTAACTAATTTTGTGATTGGTCCTTGCAGGTGTGACGAGTATGACGTATTTTTATTTTGGCCGTTAAAAACGGTTTCCAACCGCCAAACTCTGAAATGATTGACAGCTCGTCGTTGTTGTTGTTATTAGCATACAGATTTCTGATGCATATTTTGCAAATGATGCTAACATCTTTCCCGCACTTAATACAGTTGCGATTGGGTCGATATCGCCATCAAATTAAAGATCATTTTGTCCTCTTTAATTTGATGTCACTCGATATCGAATTAATTTCACTTTGACCGACATTGTTATAAAATCAATGTTCGGGTACACCATTTTCACTGTCGTCTGCTTTTCCTGAATCGCCGATTTTACACTTTGGTTAATATTGTTTGTGTTCACATATCATTTTATTATTCAAACGTTTATGTGGGAACACCATTAACTCTGTACTGACATTTTTTACTGAACATTATGAGTACCCCTAAACTTTATACACTGTAATGAACGATCCTAATTACTATGACATTTCGTTTTATGCTAACTCGTTCTATTCTACTACTTAACAATTGAATTATGATTAAATATATTGTTTTAATAATGTTTTATGCTATATTGGAGCATAACAATTGTTTGTGTATTTAATTTACACTTGCGTTACCTCCCAATAATCAATTCACTGACTAATGCTTGGTCTAGGCGTTGTTAAGACATATCGCTCATATTGGAATTTTGCCTTAACAACACTTATTGGTTCTCAATTCGGTAATTTGTTGAGGTACTTTACTTGTATAAGATTCCCTCACACAGATGGTTTTTCTTTCTCATCAGTATTTTTGAGATTGAAATATATCTTTGTTCTCACTATGTAGCCATTGCTAATTTTAGTTTTGGCATTCATAATTTACTAGTCATGGTCAAATTTATTATCAGCAAAATGCTAATTCTGATTTCACAGTATTCAGATGCTTATTGATTCACTTTTTTATTTACATATAATATTCGGTTTACATTAACTACTGACTTGATTGACAGCTTAATGTAAATTTACTCTGTCCATCAGTTTGTGTTAGTCTTTGTCTGGTTGTAGTGTCAAACAGTATTTGGGTTTACTGTTTCATGTGGTACTTCTGCTTCATTCTTCTTTCTTGATTTCTCCTTTCTTGGTTATTCTTACTACTATATTCCCTATTTACATTGTTGTTTTGTCCTTATAAAATCTGATAACATACATTTAGGTTAGGTAACATTTTGTTATGTTACAATATTGATTCATAAGTACAGAATCATGTGTATCTGACATCTGTTTGTGACGGTACAAAAGTCCGTCTTAGAATTTATGGGTACGGGAGAATAATTTTTATTGTATTTTCATATATTTAAAAGTGGTTAGGTTAACTTTCCCCAATGTATTACTACGACGCAGTTCGTCAGTACAAATCGACGCCTACGTGATTTCCGACACATATATCTGAACACAACAAGATGCGAATTATGTTGAAACGTAATGAATAATTCAAAAACGAAACAACTGTGACGCAAAACAATGGCGTCATCCGTTTAAAACAATAGAATGATGACGGGGTAACCCCTCCATATTACACTAGTTGTTCGTTCTCAGTCTGCAAGATCCACTCAAGGCGTGACTACGCAAAATATTCGCCTGCAGATTTTGCCAGCCAAAGTGTTGTTTGGAGTTACAAAATGTAGTCAAAATGTAACAAAGTGAAAGTTTAAACATTAATCAGTATATAACAGTTCAAATATGTAAATTAGCGTCAGTGAAAAAGGAGAAGAGCAACGGGCGGTGGCAACGGGCGCTCTAGTCCAACCGAAAGGAAGAGGCGCGTCCGGCTCTTTCAAGCTAGCCGCCAAGGGCGAGGGAGGCAAAACGACCGCCACAGTGAAGAAAGCCGCTCCGGCCAAGCTGAAGGAGACCGCCAAAGACGCGGCTAAGAAGAAGCCGGCCGCCAAGAAAGCGAAAGCCGCTTCCGAAAAGAAGAAGGCCGCCGCGAAGCCGAAGACTCCGTCGAAAGCAAAAAAGTCAGCAAACCACCGACAAAGAAGCCCAAGAGCCCGAACCCAAGAAGGCGGTGGTGAAGAAACAACCGAAAGCCTCGCCAAAGAAGGTGAAGAAACAACCGAAAGCCTCGCCAAAGAAGGCTGCCGCAAAGAAAAAGTAGACAGAACGACGTACGCGCCGGTTCTGTAGGTAATGGTCCTTATTAGGGCCGCCAATCGGTTCGGAATGGAGATCACGCGAGCCTCGCTTACGTAGGATCTCCAAGGAGGGCGGCACAGCGCAGAACCACGTTAAACAGCACGCGCAAGACGACCCGCGGGGCCTCAAGCGGTTAGCGTGGGGCGAGAGACCAACTTGATTTGAACGGATTGTCAAAAATTCAGCCAAGTCATTCGGTAATTATTCATACATATGTCCAAAAGTAGTTTGAAAGCTACGTGTAAATCAAAATAGCCGAAAGTAAAGTGGTTAACAGACGTAAGATACGTATCTAGCACTCGTAAATGTGTGAAATTGGAAACGATTTTCATTTTCTGTGTCGGGTCCGTGTGGACAATATTTGCGCGGACGCGCTGGTAGGAACCCCCCCTCCACGAATATATAGCTTAGCATTCTTCCGTTTGATAACCGTAATGATGATTTCATTCTCTCTTGTCATGAAGCGAGCGAGCTTTGTGTCATATCGTAAGTCAGTTGTGGATCTGCTGAGAACTCTGTCTGTCTCTGCGAGCGCGCGTGCGCGTGTGTCCCCAATGTAAGGTTTTGAATTAGATTAATTTTGTTTGTTTCAAATTGATTTCTGAAATTCAACTCGATTGAAAAATAAGTTAATTAAATGTTATTGTAATTGAATGTAATTGATTTTTTAAATTAATAGGGTTAATAATCAATTAACGGATGTAGTACAACAGATTCCTGTTAAGTACTGTTCAATTCACTGTGAGTGATACAGATATGTTGTGCCGCAGTGGTAAGATACTCCCGATTCAGCAGTAGTTATTATCGACGAACCTAGTAAACGAAGGTCTTGGTTGGAGAGGATGCTATTGTTGCGCTGCGTCATTACACCCGTGGCAGGATTGCGACATCTGGGTCGAGCCCAGTGGCTGACAGATGATGACCATAGTGCTGGTCAGTAAGTTTATATATTTCACGGATATAGGCCATACATATATCGGGCAGTTTTAAATCGCACAAACGTGTCAGCGCAGTGGTCAGATATTCCCGATTCACTGGTTATTATCGACGAACCTAGTAAACGAAGGTTTTGGCCATAAAGGATGCCACTGAATGAATCCACTTGGTATTACGAAATTCAGCACAGCGGTACTAAGAGGCGTCACACGTATGGGTCGATACCCGTTTTTCTGCCTGCTGTATTTGTAACGAGTATTCTGATTGTGTAAACAAATCGGGCTTCGACGCGCTTGTCAGCTCTTGGCGACTAGTTGTTGCCTTTCTAGAGCCGCAAATATTCCAGTCGCTTAGTCGTTCTATCGGCCGCATACCGACATAACCTACAACTCGCCCAAAAAGGGCTGTCTTTCACTGCTTCTAGCCATGATTTAAACTTTGGGTCATTCAACCACTCTGACTGAAAATGAGTTTTGCACGCCATAATAAAACGGAATTTTCAAACGACTTTGCACAGTCACGAATTTGGATGCCCACGTGTTTTTAACAACGAACGCATATCACACTAAAAGCATTTTAATCCGCACCACTAAAGAATTAAGAGCACGCAATTAATTGCAAAGCTTCTGCTTTAGATTTCGCGCACAACGCAACAGATTTCAAGAATTTCAAATCACAATAACACACTCAAGCGCGAACGCAACACATACAGTAAGCACCGGTAAACAACAAATGAAGAGATGTAAACACTATTACGGCGCGAAATCACGAAAGTGTAGCCAACACTCGAAACTTTTCAACGTTGCGAAAATAGTTGAAATTCCGATAAAATTCTATATTCACAATATAAATAACAATATTCTTCCCGCTGTGGAAGGTCGAAAATCCATTAAATCCCTACACTTTCATTGTTAAATTTCCAAAACGTCCCCGCTAAACAAAAACTTAAATCTGCAAGATTGAGCAGGAAACCCGCTAAGTTGACAATACTGAACAGACAACCTGCGCAAGGTTGGGTCAAATACCAATCCGCGCTGGGAACCAATCAAATAGCATACTTCAGTCCCGCGCTGGGAACGAGTGTTCATTGGCTGACTACGGGAATCGAGTAGCGATCGATTACGTCCCACGAAATTCGAAAGTATCGCTACTACGATTACGGAGAGTAGCCCAAGAGGAAAATCCCTGATTAACGAAGAAATTCCCTGATTTTTCCCTGAATATTCCACAAATTCTTAATTCCCTGAAAATTCCTGGGTTTCCCGGTTTTCCCGGGTCGTAGACACCCTGCTGGTAGTAGGAAGAAAGGTGAGTAAGGTTAGATATATAGATGCCAATTTAATAAATCAAATTATAGTGAATAACAGAGAAACACCCAAACTAATAGATAATGATCAAAATGAAAATGTTAGAAAGAGAAAATTCATAGTGGAAAGGTGATAACAAATGAAAGGTGATGTAACATAAAGGTGGATAATAAATTTGAATTTTTTTTTGGAGAATCTCAATGGTAACAAATGTTAGATGATTAAAAGTTGATGTAAACGAATTGTTAAGAGTAGGGCCTAAATAGAAAGTTCAAGTAGTAAGGTGTATCAATTTTTATGCAAATTATATAAATGTGAATTATTCAGTCAAATGTAACAATGTTAATGTTTAATGTTCAATATTTTACTATGTTTTATTATGTTGTATGGTAATAGAGTGTGTGGTCAGGAGGTTGCTACAGGGGTAGCAACGGCAACGATTGTTAAGCATTAAGTAAATCATGCTGATAATGGTATTGAACATCAAAAATAGTTCTGATTCTGTTTTAAAGAAATAATATTATCAGAAGGCTGATTAATAAAATTTGAATATATAAAGTGTTTGCCATAAAAAAGTTGTTTTGAATTTCATGTATTAGAGATATAGGTTGTTGTTGCTTTTGCAAACTTAAGAAATTGTTTTACGTGTTATGATCTTAGTATAAGAATATATTTTTTTTCTTGTGGTGGAAGAAGTAAAGTAGTGTGGACTGGAGTCCAGTCTTGGTAAAGATAGTAATGTAAAAGGAGAAGGCATTCTGTCTTAAATCTTGTTTGTTATTTGAAAACTTAGGGGTAAGAAAACCAATGCCTCTGAGCATAAACCAATGCAGCTAAGGGGAGACATATCAGTTGTGGATATGGGATGATACAAGGCCACTATTTTAAATTTTGTACTCATGTTTCAGCGTTTGGTGATGCTGTGACGGCGGTCCTGAGCTGGCCTGCGTGTCAGAGCAGGAACGTTGAATGCCTAAATGGCTTTGCGGTGTTGGGATCTCATCTGAGAAGTCCAGTAAGGTCATGCAGGTACTGTCATCATCATCGGACCAAGGGTAAGTTATTGTATTTCTTTTTCATGTAAACACAACAGGGGGTTGTGGCGCCATATCTGGGCTGGTCCCTTTAGAAGGTGTGAATGAGTCAATGAGAGTTTTTATGTTTCGACATAAAACCTCTCACTGAGGGGGTTCTGTGACGGTACAAAAGTCCGTCTTAGAATTTATGGGTACGGGAGAATAATTTTTATTGTATTTTCATATATTTAAAAGTGGTTAGGTTAACTTTCCCCAATGTATTACATACGAAGCAGTTCGTCAGTACAAATCGACTCCAAGGTCATGGCCTACGTGATTTCCGACACATATATCTGGACACAACAAGTTGCGAATTATGTTGAAACGTCATGAATAATTCAAAAACGTAACAACTGTGACGCAAAACAATGGCATCATCCGTTTAAAACAATAGAATGATGACGGGGTAACCCCTCCACATTACACTAGTTGTTCGTTCTCAGTCTGCAAGATCCACTCAAGGCGTGACTATGCAAAATATTCGCCGGCAGATTTTGCCAGCCAAAGTGTTGTTTGGAGTTACAAAATGTAGTCAAAATGTAACAAAGTGAAAGTTTAAACATTAATCAGTATATAACAGTTCAAATATGTAAATTAGCGTCAGTGAAAAAGGAGAAGAGCAACACGGAACATTCGGCCGAACACCTGCCAGCCAATGTGGAGAACCTGACGACAACTGCAGCCCTACAACCTCAGGGAAGTCAAATTATCAATACACTTTAATTTTTCTGAGCTCAAAAAATTATGATAAATTAAAAAATGTACCTTTGTTAATGTATGTGTGTGTGAGAGCATGGAAGCGTGAACGTGCCGGCATTCATAAGTAGAACTTGAGGCATTGGTTTGTGTAATACAATGATCTGAATTTAATAGATTAATTTTATAAGAGCTGCAGCCGATTTTAAAATGGTTTTGTAATAACCTTAAATATAAGAAAGAAGTAATTGAAAGTAATGAGTAATTAGTATGGGCAGAAGTATATACAGACGCCATTTTGTTTTTGGTTGTATACGGCGCCATCTTTGGTTTCCGTAAGTGTTTATAATACAAGTTTAGAGTCATTAAACAAAGTTTTATGTCACCACAATCGTTGTTAGAGTCATTATTTCGAGACCCAACACTGTCTCTGATCTCGGCTTAGAAAGAATCCTGGACCCTAGTGTTAAAATCAATGTTGGTTATGGAGCCATGTGCTCAAACCGGAAATGGAGAGAACCATACTGTAAGTACCTATTTATACAATATTATCATAAATAAATTTATTGTACAAAATAAAATAAGAGAGTTAATTAACAATGTCGCCCAGAACTAGGGACTTTATTGTTTATTAAGAAAGTTAATTAACAATGGCGAACCGAACAGGTACTTTATATAAAATTTTTATATAAAATAAGCCACAATCAGAGATGGAGTGGGTGTCAAAAGGGTATAGCATAACACGCAAATAGTGTATTACGAGTGATAGGTTATGTTGTTGTTAGGTTAAGTAGATATAAAGCAACAGTTTAAAAAGAAACAACAATTTTTTTTCTCTCTTTAAAATGGCAAACAGTAATGAAAATATCAGCCTCACTGTAAATGAAAGCCAAACGAGTATGACTGAATCAAAAATAATGAGCCTTGGGTTCACTCAACACCAGTCACGAGTAAAAAGACTGAAGACAATGAAATGATAAAGATGATGAAATTGCTTTTTAATAAACAAAAAAATGATATTTGAGAAATCAAAAATAATTTTAACGATAAATTTAAAGAACAAAATGAGAAGTTCGATAATTTTGATAAGAAATTGAATGAAATAAAAAATGAAATCAGAAAACAGAATGTTAATTTTGATAGACGAATAAATGAAATAGATGTATGTTGTACAAATATTCAAGAACAGATAGTAGAAAATAGTAGAGAATCAAATAAATTAAATGAAAATAAAGACGACAAGGTAGTGGTGAGAATTATGATAATAGAATTAAAGATATGGTGTTAGAAAATAATTGTGAGTATTGAGAGTGGTGATAAAAGTATAATGGGAGTAGAATTTGATAATGAAGTGATAACAAGTGTTGATGAATTAAAGAGAAGGTGGAGAGCGAATTTACAGGTAAAGGGGTTGCAGGGGGTAAATTTTTCCCATATTGTTGTAGTCGGCGGTGAAGAAAAGGCTTCATGCGCGTATTTGGGTGACAAAAGGTCTGCAAATAGTTGTCCCTGGATTTTTTGTGCACCTGATAGGTGGTGCGATAATAAAGTTGTAGTAGAGTCCCCTGCATATATTGAGAGCGAGAGTGTAACTTGGTGTTATTGTGAGAGATATTTTAAGAGAGAGAGAGGTATTGTGATGAGAGAAAGAGAGAGATAGAGATTTTTAAACTAAATAGGAATTATAGAGAATTTGTAGAAAGGTTAGGTGTAGAGATGGTGTACAATTATATTGAAATTTTACCTTGTATTGATATAGGAGCAGTAGATGATGTTATAAAAGATGATAATATGACTTACCGGAGTGTGACAGACAATACTAAAGGTGACAGGACCATACCCGATCATGACAAATTATATGAGATTGTGGAAAATTATAAAAAATTGAATAGTCTGTACATTTATGATGCTAATATAAGAGATTCAATAATAAATAATGTATATAGACCTAAGATAAGATTATTGTTTGATGATGGTGGATAAATTGTTTTATTGTGTTTATGAACATTTAATTATATGAACAGTGTGGGTTTAAAATGGATTGTATTATGAACTGATTTATGGTCAATGATAAAATAATAAGTTGGATTGCATATTTTTGTGTGTTAATGTTAAATGTATTTTTGTGTACAAAAATACACAAAATTACCAGGTATGTAATAGGGATTTATAGTGGAATTAATTTAACAATAAAGTATAACATTTTTCTTTAACTAAATAAAAATAAATGATTGAATTATATAATTGAAGATTAATTGCTTAATTATTGTTGTACAGAGAGAGTTGATAATGAATATAAATGATTTTATGAGATTTAGAGTATCTAAAGAATAGCAAATGATTAAACACATAGTATGGTTAGATTGAATTATTGTTATTAGGAGATAAGTGATGAATTTTCTAGTGTTATATTAAGGTGAAATGTTGTAACGAGGTTTGGGTGATAATGATAAATAAGGCAGGTGAGTTAGCCAAGTTAATTTTAATGGGAGTTAGAGAGAATAAGAAGTTTGAAATACCAGTAATATACAAAGAGGGTGTTAGATATTTTAGGGACACAGTAGGGAGAGTGATTATATGTAGAAAAGATGAATAATGTATATGGAGATTAAATAGTTGCTGGTGATATTTTGTAGATAGTGATGAGGTGGTAAGGTGTGATCAACATGCGTCGTTGGGCAGTTACCGTAATTAGAGAAGGGTTAGAGTGCTTGCCGAGATTATGGGAAGGGCAAGAGGTTATGAATGGGATTGCCAAGGTCGGGAACACACATCCTAGGTACAAAGAGGTAATAGATATTTTATTTCAAGAGGAGAATGGTATAAGTAGAATTAGTGAAGGGGTTGTTATTGAGAGATTGGTGTCACCCTAGAAATCTGTTAGTGGCTGGTACAGGGTGTCTACCAACTCATCATAAAAGAATTCCCTGAATATTCCCTGATTTTTCCAAAATAAGTAAGAAAATTCCCTGGGTAACATAAGTGACCAAAATACAACGCATTTACAAAACAAAGAACTTGAGTGGACTACTGATGACCACACGATCAGCCACATTGTAGTCGTGAGCAACTAAAGGTCAACTGCACCGAACACATTTAGCTCAGTGCGCTAAGGTGTGACTTGTAGCGTGCAGGTTGTAGCAGGTTCGAATCCTGCCTCGGCCAACCCGAAGATGGTTTTCTGTTTTCAACACCAGGCAAATTCAGCGTCAGTACGCTAAGGACAAATTCCCCCCCAAATCCCTCCTATTTCTAACCATGGAGAATGTCACCACACTGAGTGCACCCCGTAAAAGATGGATTAAAGAAAAAAGCTCAACATTTTCAGCTTTTGTTACAGCTATTGACCGCTACATTGTGCAGTAAAGTGTTCCAAGACAAGACGAATGGAAGATTTGAAAACAGAGCAGAGTAGGTTATTTAGGTACCGTATTTATGGATATTCAGGGCTTCGCTTAAAATCATTTTAAATTTTTTCCCACCAAAGGTCAAACTGTGCCAATGTGTTCCATTTCACTCATCATATATGCTACAAGAAGAATCAACACTCAAAACTGCATTCATTTTAAAATATGTATTCATATGAGAGGGGCCTTTCACTAATGTCATGGCAATTTCTCACAATCATATTTTTCAGAATGACAAAAGTAACATGAACAAGTGGCCTGTGGCCGGTAGTATATGTAAGCGATTTTATGAGAAGGCATGAATATTTATTAATACCGGTTATTTGCCTTGAAGATGAACAATAATAGATGAAGATCGATTGACAACATTAAAAGCTATTAAAAAAATAAAATGATACATCTACCTGTGTGCTACGCAGCCGCTTTTGTTATGTCCGTCGATGACGTTCGTCACCAGACGCGTGCGCGTAAATTTGAAAAAGTGCGCTCTCTTAGTGTTGTAGTATTGCGGCGTGTAGTCTGTGCGTGTTTAACAGAGACGTAGATGAGAGTGTGTCTCTACCCGCGCGTGAAAAGACATTGTAGACGAAACGCGTAGCACATAGACGTAGATAAGAATCTGCCTCTTACCCGCGTGCGTAAAGAAATATTTTACCTCCCGCCCCGCTGTTACAGTAAAAGGCGTTTGTGAGTGGTATCGCTGCATCCTAGGTAGTATGGATGAAGGATACGAACCAGGAACCATCGGCTAACGTCGAAAGAAAATGAACCTGTCCAGCATGAGTTAGACTGAAGAGAGAGTGGAAAAAAAGAAAAACGCAAACGTACAATGGTTTAAGTGGTGCTGTGAATGCTCAGTATCGGCGTGTATAAATAAGCACTCGTCAGGCGAGAGGAGGGAGCGATGTTCAACGAGTTCCCACAAAACGACGCCGCTTGTGTTGCGTCAGACTGTCCTCACGCGCGTAATTGATGTTTTTTTTTTTTTAAATGAGAAATAACTGATTATTAGATAAGAAACGTGTTTAACAAAAAATGACGCAACAGGGTGCGTAACGGCAGTTCCGAAAACGAACAGTCAACACTGTCACTGTACATTGTACGCCGCCGATGGAGTTGCCAAAGTGGGTATTTTGTAGTGGCGAAAAAACGGGAAACGGAGACGTCGAAGAATTCACCGACGTTGAGGATGTTAGAATGAAGCTTTCTGCAGCATAGGGCGTAGGAAGCGTACACTTTGCGTCTGTTGTAAAGCGTTTTTGGCCCGTTTCCGCAAACGGTGTCACAGACGACGGAACCGTCGCCGACTTGGAGTGTGTGTGCAGCGGTCGCCGTCTAAGCGTCTGCGACGGGATCTGCCTGGGTCGTTAGTCCGATATGTCTGGAATGTTGTTTTGTGTTTCAGAGAATATACTGGCGTCGCGTTTTCTCAAAACCTGGCGCGAAATCGACCCTTTAACACGACGCCAGACGAACTACAGCGTTCACAAAGTCCCGGGGACGAGCGCGCTTTTAATCAAGGTAACACAGGGTTTAATAATATCGCCGAATCGTGACTGACGAGATGGCAGACGCAGGTACTACCGCTACACCGGCTCCCGCCGCTATGCCCAAGAAGTCTAAAGCGTCGGCCGCGGCCAGCAAGAAGCCTAGGACGAAAACGTCGCATCCGCTGACTTCGGACATGGTGAACAACGCTATCAAGAGTCTGAAGGAATGTGGTGGCTCGTCACTGCAGGCGATCAACAAGTACATCGCCGCCAATTACAAGGCAGATGCGGAGAAACTCGCTCCGTTCATCAAAAAGTATCTGACATCGGCGGTGGCAACGGGCGCTCTAGTCCAACCGAAAGGAAGAGGCGCGTCCGGCTCTTTCAAGCTAGCCGCCAAGGGCGAGGGAGGCAAAACGACCGCCACAGTGAAGAAAGCCGCTCCGGCCAAGCCGAAGGAGACCGCCAAAGACGCGGCTAAGAAGAAGCCAGCCGCCAAGAAAGCGAAAGCCGCTTCCGAAAAGAAGAAGGCCGCCGCGAAGCCGAAGACTCCGTCGAAAGCAAAAAAAGTCAGCAAACCACCGACAAAGAAGCCCAAGAGCCCGAACCCAAGAAGGCGGTGGTGAAGAAACAACCGAAAGCCTCACCAAAGAAGGTGAAGAAACAACCGAAAGCCTCGCCAAAGAAGGCTGCCGCAAAGAAAAAGTAGACAGAACGACGTACGCGCCGGTTCTGTAGGTAATGGTCCTTATTAGGGCCGCCAATCGGTTCGGAATGGAGATCACGCGAGCCTCGCTTACGTAGGATCTCCAAGGAGGGCGACACAGCGCAGAACCACGTTAAACAGCACGCGCAAGACTTGACCCGCGGGGCCTCAAGCGGTTAGCGTGGGGCGAGAGACCAACTCGATTTGAACGGATTGTCGAAAATTCAGCCAAGTCATTCGGTAATTATTCATACATATGTCCAAAAGTAGTTTGAAAGCTACGTGTAAATCAAAATAGCCGAAAGTAAAGTGGTTAACAGACGTAAGATACGTATCTAGCACTCGTAAATGTGTGAAATTGGAAACGATTTTCATTTTCTGTGTCGGGTCCGTGTGGACAATATTTGCGCGGACGCGCTGGTAGGAACCCCCCCTCCACGAATATATAGCTTAGCATTCTTCCGTTTGATAACCGTAATGATGATTTCATTCTCTCTTGTCATGAAGCGAGCGAGCTTTGTGTCATATCGTAAGTCAGTTGTGGATCTGCTGAGAACTCTGTCTCTCTGTCTGTCTCTGCGAGCGCGCGTGCGCGTGTGTCCCCAATGTAAGGTTTTGAATTAGATTAATTTTGTTTGTTTCAAATTGATTTCTGAAATTCAACTCGATTGAAAAATAAGTTAATTAAATGTTATTGTAATTGAATGTAATTGATTTTTTAAATTAATAGGGTTAATAATCAATTAACGGATGTAGTACAACAGATTCCTGTTAAGTACTGTTCAATTCACTGTGAGTGATACAGATATGTTGTGCCGCAGTGGTAAGATACTCCCGATTCAGCAGTAGTTATTATCGACGAACCTAGTAAACGAAGGTCTTGGTTGGAGAGGATGCTATTGTTGCGCTGCGTCATTACACCCGTGGCAGGATTGCGACATCTGGGTCGAGCCCAGTGGCTGACAGATGATGACCATAGTGCTGGTCAGTAAGTTTATATATTTCACGGATATAGGCCATACATATATCGGGCAGTTTTAAATCGCACAAACGTGTCAGCGCAGTGGTCAGATATTCCCGATTCACTGGTTATTATCGACGAACCTAGTAAACGAAGGTTTTGGCCATAGAGGATGCCACTGAATGAATCCACTTGGTATTATGAAATTCAGCACAGCGGTACTAAGAGGCGTCACACGTATGGGTCGATACCCGTTTTTCTGCCTGCTGTATTTGTAACGAGTATTCTGATTGTGTAAACAAATCGGGCTTCGACGCGCTTGTCAGCTCTTGGCGACTAGTTGTTGCCTTTCTAGAGCCGCAAATATTCCAGTCGCTTAGTCGTTCTATCGGCCGCATACCGACATAACCTACAACTCGCCCAAAAAGGGCTGTCTTTCACTGCTTCTAGCCATGATTTAAACTTTGGGTCATTCAACCACTCTGACTGAAAATGAGTTTTGTACGCCATAATAAAACGGAATTTTCAAACGACTTTGCACAGTCACGAATTTGGATGCCCACGTGTTTTTAACAACGAACGCATATCACACTAAAAGCATTTTAATCCGCACCACTAAAGAATTAAGAGCACGCAATTAATTGCAAAGCTTCTGCTTTAGATTTCGCGCACAACGCAACAGATTTCAAGAATTTCAAATCACAATAACACACTCAAGCGCGAACGCAACACATACAGTAAGCACCGGTAAACAACAAATGAAGAGATGTAAACACTATTACGGCGCGAAATCACAAAAGTGTAGCCAACACTCAAAACTTTTCAACGTTGCGAAAATAGTTGAAATTCCGATAAAATTCTATATTCACAATATAAATAACAATATTCTTCCCGCTGTGGAAGGTCGAAAATCCATTAAATCCCTACACTTTCATTGTTAAATTTCAAAAACGTCCCCGCTAAACAAAAACTTAAATCTGCAAGATTGAGCAGGAAACCCGCTAAGTTGACAATACTGAACAGACAACCTGCGCAAGGTTGGGTCAAATACCAATCCGCGCTGGGAACCAATCAAATAGCATACTTCAGTCCTGCGCTGGGAGCGAGTGTTCATTGGCTGACTACGGGAATCGAGTAGCGATCGATTACGTCCCACGAAATTCGAAAGTATCGCTACTACGATTACGGAGAGTAGCCCAAGAGGAAAATCCCTGATTAACGAAGAAATTCCCTGATTTTTCCCTGAATATTCCACAAATTCTTAATTCCCTGAAAATTCCTGGGTTTCCCGGTTTTCCCGGGTCGTAGACACCCTGCTGGTAGTAGGAAGAAAGGTGAGTAAGGTTAGATATATAGATGCCAATTTAATAAATCAAATTATAGTGAATAACAGAGAAACACCCAAACTAATAGATAATGATCAAAATGAAAATGTTAGAAAGAGAAAATTCATAGTGGAAAGGTGATAACAAATGAAAGGTGATGTAACATAAAGGTGGATAATAAATTTGAATTTTTTTTTGGAGAATCTCAATGGTAACAAATGTTAGATGATTAAAAGTTGATGTAAACGAATTGTTAAGAGTAGGGCCTAAATAGAAAGTTCAAGTAGTAAGGTGTATCAATTTTTATGCAAATTATATAAATGTGAATTATTCAGTCAAATGTAACAATGTTAATGTTTAATGTTCAATATTTTACTATGTTTTATTATGTTGTATGGTAATAGAGTGTGTGGTCAGGAGGTTGCTACAGGGGTAGCAACGGCAACGATTGTTAAGCATTAAGTAAATCATGCTGATAATGGTATTGAACATCAAAAATAGTTCTGATTCTGTTTTAAAGAAATAATATTATCAGAAAGCTGATTAATAAAATTTGAATATATAAAGTGTTTGCCATAAAAAAGTTGTTTTGAATTTCATGTATTAGAGATATAGGTTGTTGTTGCTTTTGCAAACTTAAGAAATTGTTTTACGTGTTATGATCTTAGTATAAGAATATATTTTTTTTCTTGTGGTGGAAGAAGTAAAGTAGTGTGGACTGGAGTCCAGTCTTGGTAAAGATAGTAATGTAAAAGGAGAAGGCATTCTGTCTTAAATCTTGTTTGTTATTTGAAAACTTAGGGGTAAGAAAACCAATGCCTCTGAGCATAAACCAATGCAGCTAAGGGGAGACATATCAGTTGTGGATATGGGATGATACAAGGCCACTATTTTAAATTTTGTACTCATGTTTCAGCGTTTGGTGATGCTGTGACGGCGGTCCTGAGCTGGCCTGCGTGTCAGAGCAGGAACGTTGAATGCCTAAATGGCTTTGCGGTGTTGGGATCTCATCTGAGAAGTCCAGTAAGGTCATGCAGGTACTGTCATCATCATCGGACCAAGGGTAAGTTATTGTATTTCTTTTTCATGTAAACACAACAGGGGGTTGTGGCGCCATATCTGGGCTGGTCCCTTTAGAAGGTGTGAATGAGTCAATGAGAGTTTTTATGTTTCGACATAAAACCTCTCACTGAGGGGGTTCTGTGACGGTACAAAAGTCCGTCTTAGAATTTATGGGTACGGGAGAATAATTTTTATTGTATTTTCATATATTTAAAAGTGGTTAGGTTAACTTTCCCCAATGTATTACATACGAAGCAGTTCGTCAGTACAAATCGACTCCAAGGTCATGGCCTACGTGATTTCCGACACATATATCTGGACACAACAAGTTGCGAACTATGTTGAAACGTCAAGAATAATTCAAAAACGTAACAACTGTGACGCAAAACAATGGCATCATCCGTTTAAAACAATAGAATGATGACGGGGTAACCCCTCCACATTACACTAGTTGTTCGTTCTCAGTCTGCAAGATCCACTCAAGGCGTGACTATGCAAAATATTCGCCGGCAGATTTTGCCAGCCAAAGTGTTGTTTGGAGTTACAAAATGTAGTCAAAATGTAACAAAGTGAAAGTTTAAACATTAATCAGTATATAACAGTTCAAATATGTAAATTAGCGTCAGTGAAAAAGGAGAAGAGCAACACGGAACATTCGGCCGAACACCTGCCAGCCAATGTGGAGAACCTGACGACAACTGCAGCCCTACAACCTCAGGGAAGTCAAATTATCAATACACTTTAATATTTTTCTGAGCTCAAAAAATTATGATAAATTAAAAAATGTACCTTTGTTAATGTATGTGTGTGTGAGAGCATGGAAGCGTGAACGTGCCGGCATTCATAAGTAGAACTTGAGGCATTGGTTTGTGTAATACAATGATCTGAATTTAATAGATTAATTTTATAAGAGCTGCACCCGATTTTAAAATGGTTTTGTAATAACCTTAAATATAAGAAAGAAGTAATTGAAAGTAATGAGTAATTAGTATGGGCGGAAGTATATACAGACGCCATTTTGTTTTTGGTTGTATACGGCACCATCTTTGGTTTCCGTAAGTGTTTATAATACAAGTTTAGAGTCATTAAACAAAGTTTTATGTCACCACAATCGTTGTTAGAGTCATTATTTCGAGACCCAACACTGTCTGTGATCTCGCTTAGAAAGAATCCTGGAGCCTAGTGTTAAAATCAATGTTGGTTATGGAGCCATGTGCTCAACTGGATGTGGGAGTGAATCATATGGTAAGTACTTACCTATACCATAATATCATAAATAAATCTATTGTACAAATAAAAGAATGGTAGAGTTAATTAACATGTTTATGTAAGAAACACATTGCACTTGAACAACGTTACAAGCATGTTAGAAAATGAACAACAGCTGAATGTGAACACTGATTACTTCACTGGTTTGTAGGAGACATCTACAAAGTAAAGGTAAAGTATCGAACTAAATTATAACCACAGGCTATGTAAAGAATGAATTAGTCTCTCACTATAGACTTTGATGGGACAGCATATGGATAAATGTGTTTAATTTTTGAAAAACTAACTTTACAAAAAAGAATAATCTTATTTGAAATATATCTAAATATTAGTAATCCAACATAGATTACAAATAAAAAAATAAAATAAAAAGATAAATAAAAGAGAGCTTTGAATTCTATGTATAAGATGTGTATATGTACATACACTATTTATGTAAATACAGTACCAGGAAAATATGCAAAATTAGCCAATCTGAAAAGAGCATACAGATATGCCAGACTTGAAGTAAAACTTGTGAAGAAAACTAACAAAAGAGTAAAAGTAGTAGTAATATATTGTAAAGATACTGCATTTCAGAGACTTGGGTCTGTGACTAACAGATTATATATACCTTTTTACTGCTTCCAACTGTTCTTTGTTGTAGTCACCATCACTCGTTGGTTCTTCTCTCTTTGGCACTGAAAAAGAATAACAAACCTTTTTTTACTTTGAAGTTTTTATTCATATCTTTCCTGTTCAGTAATATTAGATAATCTTTTAAAATACAACTTATCTATTTTAGGAATTTTTTCAACAATTAACAAGAAAGTAAGTCATATCAAAAATGCTTAAAACATATACATTGTAACATCACAAAATGTTCCATACTATTAAAACCACCAGAAGAGTGAATGATACCAAAATAAATATAAGTAAGAACCAAGTATAGGAAGAATATAACAGCATTAAAATTATGAAAGAAGATAAGACCTTCAAGTGAACAGTAGTAAAACTACTATCAGCATAATATGACACTACAACATAAACAGACAATTTGACAGAGACAAATTGACAAGACAAGTTTTCCAAATAGACTGTTAAGTGAGCCTAACAAACCTTTAATAAACCAAATGAAAGATGACATAAACAATATTTCTAACATGTATTATTATTAGAAACAGCACATTAGCTGAGTAATGGCAAAGTACTAATTTGAATGACAAACATAAAGAAAGATATTATTGTTAATCATGAGCTATGAAAGGTAATAAGAGAACAATTTGTATATGTTATAATAATGAGATGATCTAAATGTAACCATCAATGTAACAACTAAATGTATTTAAATAATGTTATAAGAAGATAAAATATGTAAAAAGATGTATAATGTAACAAAACCTTATAATGAAATATGTAGACCAAAAGAATGGATTAAGATGAATTAAAATTACTCAATGAGCAATAACTAATATAATAAAGACTCAAAGCAAAGACACACAGCTTATGTGAAGTCTATAATGCAGAGAAAATTGAATTAATAACAAACTAGTGATGACCCAAACAAGTCATGAAAGTAATAATCATGTAATGACCCTACGAAGCATAGGGAGATATAATAATAATAACAATGACAAAAAAAGGTGTAACTCACCATACCATGAGTAATATTATAATTATATAGCAAACAAGAATAGGATTGAATAAAGAATAGTGGAGTAAGGAAGTCTATAAATAATAATCAACAAATGTGTAGTAATAATTAATATTGTTCAGCTGGATACAGCAATTATAAATAATAATATGTTCATTTCAATCAAATAATTATGTTCAGAATAGAAGTTAAGAATAGTTAAATAAATATTAAGAAAAATGTTAAAATCGGATCTGCAACGTTTAGCAGACGACACTGTAAACAATGCATTATTTAGAATAGGCTATTATTAAAACAGAATTTGTTAATGAAAAATGTAACCAAACTGGCATCAACCCATATCAAAATAACGAGAAAGAAACGAGCTATACAATGCTAATTATAGAACCTAATTTGTAATTAAAATAACTGAGATATAAACATTAGCATCATAAATTTTGTGAATTTTGGATAGTTACGGAAAATACAAACAATAACGAAAACAACGCTTGGAATACAATTATGTAATGGCTAAAAATAGAATAACAGGTATTTCAACTTTTCAGTCACTGCTACATCCGTTCCACAAAAATATCGTTCCAAAATACCTATTACAGGTATATCGGCCCACCTCTAATTCACAGTCTGAAAATGGCGTTCACCGGCTATTGCATGCGTTCTTATGGGAGTAATTATTTAATTTTTTTTCTCCGTAAATAGGTTCGACCACCGTTTAAAATAATTTTTTTCGTGCTTATATAGTATAGAAGAATAGGAAAAGAAATATTTCACCGCAATTTGAGCATAGTCCGGATCGACAATAAAATAAGTTCAACACAATAATATGAGTTAATATTTTCAAGGGTACCCCTAATACTGAGTAACCAAAATTAAACATTTTTTTAACAAAGTATACAAAAAATGTTCACGCACATGTATTACTCATATTTCGCTTACTTAACTACGATTTACCACCACGATTTCTATTATTAATACGGTTTAATATAAAAATATTAAACTCACATTCTTTTAGCTTCTTCTTAAATTCTTGGCTTTCGTTGGACTTCTTCTTAAAGTTTGGATCATTTCTTCTCTGTCGATCAAAATAAATGCAATACCGAAGGTATAATGTTCCACATATACCTGCTGCAATTCCAAGAGCAGTTTTTGACACCATAGTCACTATGTTAAGAAAATAAACTCAAAATAATACAATTTCTTTAAAAATTTTCCAACCAAAAGATTCTAACAAACGTCCACCATCTTGCAATGGCCATATGGTACAACAGGCCAAAGATTAGTTTGCCGTAGATTTCCTAAGCCATCTATATCATTTCTAGTGTTACTTAATAAAATAAATGTTTTCGTATTGAAGCGTTCCCAAGAATTAAAAATTAGTTTGGGTCTTTCACTATAGCCTGCGGCAAAAGGCAACTTCCGTCTCCACGTTTGTATTATTTTTCCGTGTTCGATGTGTACTAGAACTGTTTTTTCACAAGTAACTAATGCCAGGTTATGGAGGTTATGTACGACAATGTAACTTCAATAAAATTTACTTTGTTAGTGTACAATAAAAGGGTGTATTTACTGGAAGTACAGAAATTATTTTCCATTTATCGCACATAATTACGGTACACAGACGATTTTTGGAGGTTGTGTCTACGTTTAACAATGCAACTTAACCTTTTAGATTTTTAAAATTAATTAGATTTAACAAAAATTTCCTTTGTTAGTGTACATTAAATTATTGTATGGATACAAGGCTGCTGTACATAACATTAAAGGCTGTATTTATTCGAAGTACCGGAATTAAAACCTAGTTCCAATTTAGAACGTAGACCCAACCAATTAACCTATTTGCATATTTTATTGGGGTTTATTGGCACATATTTTATTAAAAGGGTGTATTTATTGGAAGTACAGAAATTAGTTTCCATTTATCGCACATAATTACGGTACAGAGACGATTTTGGGAGGTTAGATTTAACAAAAATTTCCTTTGTTAGTGTACATTCAAAGGCTATATTTATTGTATGGATAAAAGGCTGTATATACATTAAAGGCTGTATGTATTCGAATTAAAACCTATCGGTACTTCCAATTTAGAACGTATAACCTAGTAGGCTACGTTATTCGTACATATTTTATTGGAGTTTATTGGTACATATTTTATTAAAAGGGTGTATTTATTGGAAGTACAGAAATTAGTTTCCATTTATCGCACATAATTACGGTACAGAGACGATTTTGGGAGGTTGTGTCTACGTTTAATTATCTAACTTAACCTTTTAGATTTTTAAAATTAATTAGACTTGTAGGGGTGTGCATGGCAGAACTACTTGTAGGGGTGTGCACCCACTTTTGTAGGGGTGTGCATGGCAGAACTACTTGTAGGGGTGTGCACCCACTTTATAATCATATTTTTGGTAACACTGAGAACTTTAAGCCTTCTTTTATGCTTAAACAAATTATATATACACTTAATTATAGAAAAGCAAATATGTAATTCAAAAGACTAATTTGCTCTAATAAACACATGCTGAAGTTGAAAACAAAAGAGTTTTTACTTGCCTAACTAATCATTAGTTACTAATGTGACAGTTGGGGCTGCTTTTTCTGCAAAAGCTGGGGTATGTTGGATTCAAGAGTGGTTAAATTAAGTCATAAATCTGAGTGTGCGTCAAGTCTATTTCTGTGCTTGCTTTTCACTTGAGATGAAAATCCCATTTCACTCAAGAATGAGGTGATGAATGGGATGAGCAACTCCGAAAGTTCAGGATATTCATCTCTTAAAGATATCCAGAACTTTGTTAAGTCAGAATCTAAAAGTTTATGGATTTTGTTGTCCATGACATGTCTCATGTTATCAGTAACTATACAAAATAATTTACTAAAAATTTAGTTTTAATCCCAGCATCACAGATGATATCACACAATTGCTCATTTAGTTTTACTGAGAACATGTTAGAACTTTCAAAATACAAGAATGGGTCTTGAATCCAATTGAATTCACTGTATCCCTCTGGGAAGCAACTTTCAATCTGGTTATAGAGAGTTAAACATCAGAGCTGGTAAAAAGCAATGGTAGAGCATGAATAACAAAAATGTACAGTTTAGACTATGTACAAAACAGGTTGAATTTAAATTGTTAAAATGATATATCTTAGTTATTTACATGTAGTAGCTTTTTAAGACACAGTAAATAAATTTCCGAACCTGACTTTGCAACCCTCCAAATGCCCTCTCGGGACCCAGCAGTGGCTCATGCCCAATAGGTTAAGAAATGCTGAACTAAAGGCATGTTTGTGGAGTGAAACGTAAAAGATAACCCAGACTTCTAAAATGCTCTTAGTGAAATGGGATTTTCAGGAGTAACAACACACTATTTGGTTAACAAGCACATTTTACTAATATTGTAATACCAAGTCAATTAGATAGCTTATATGTGTAGTACTCTATGTGATGCTGATCACATACTGTTAATCAGCAGCACTGCAGAATATTCTAGAGCCACACTCTTGGCATTCATCTGGAACCAGCTGAGTTTTAGAAAGTTGGTGTAATAGGTTGTGCATTCATATAGGATGATATTAGACAGCAGTTTTTAATGAAAGTGACAAATGATCAATTGTTTATTTGTGTTGTAAACTATTGTGATTTTTTTATTACTGTTTGTAGGCTATACAATGTGTCCTGGATAATTATATAAAGAGAACTGTTGTAATATAAGTGTGTTTGTTTTAGCAATTGAGAGTATCTGGTATTCAATAATTCATTCCACTGTTTTAAGTTCATAATTCTTGTCACTGGTTGTAAGAATATTATTTTCATTAATTTTCCAATTCTATGAAGTCTTCAGTAGTTTTACCACGATGAGACTCAACTTTATCACTGAAGATGCCACATCACTGAATGAGCAAAACTTTTCGTTAATAATCTCAACAAAGCATGGTTATCAGCTGAAAAAAGTTTTAATCACGCAAATCTATAAGGGATACTAAAAAGAAATAACATAATAATTGTATTGGACATAAAGTTATGTCCACAAAACAGATTTTGTTGGAAATAAATAAAACACAATTTGACACAAATATATTAATTTTATGAATACTTGTTTGGCACATATTACAGAAGGTTACACCATTAAATGAGTTTGCCTAAGTATAAAATTCTTGTCAGATGAAAAACGTGTACAGTCAGAATACTATTTGTTATGTACAATACAAATGATTCACTATGGGTAGCAGTGACACATAAACACTAGACATTGACACTGAATTGTACTTGTTTTGAATGATTCATTGTGTGCTACCTGACCAGAGTACAGGTATTAACCAAGAGATGTTTAGTATACTGCTGTGTAACTGCTACAATGATGAATTATAAGTAGTACTTTTTGTTTTGGTCATCAACCTTGAAAAGGATAATAGAAACTTTGTATACCATACTTCCAGCAGTTTTACATGATACATTCCTAGCACAAATAAGAAAAGTTTAAATCTGCTGATGATCTAAAGGAGTGATAGTTATTTGCAGACTGACAGGGTTATAAAATAATTCTGAAAGAATTGTTGCTTTTACAATACCATCCTTTATCACCCGACTACTCAAATCTGCCAGTTTTTCACAGAAACTGAAGTTTGATGATTTGATCCTCATGACCTAGTGATGCTCCAAACATTTCAAGGATTCTCCTAGCCTTAAAAAACTTGACTGGCCTCATTGATTGACATGATTAATGTTAAATTTACTTTGGGATACTTCCAAACATAATACAGTTTACAATAAACAAAAAAAATTGTATGCCAGTCTAATTTTTCCAGAACTGTATACACATAATTTGATCTGGATAGAACGTGTATTAAACAATAATACTATTTGTGCAAATAATTAAAATATCGGTGTGGAGAATCATACATGACTTCATGTTTTAAGATTTATATTTAAAATCGTTTTAGAAATGAAATATTTCTACAGAAACTACTTCTATCTTCAGCCTCAACCACAGAATTGTGGTCACTAACATATACCACCTCACGTTAGCGCACTTGATTTTCACTGATGATGGCACTTCCGAAACGTCTGGTTTTGCAGAAAACATTGGACCACGGCCAAACAGCCTGGAAAGGAATTTTATCAACAAACTACTTCATCGTTGCTGATAACGTAGTACACATATAAAAAATTATCCCCTCCACTTCACCTATCATTTTAAATTATAGAAAATTATCCCCCTACCCCTTTTCATTTATGGATATTTCATGTACCTTTCTAGAGTGGATTATTATGACCTTTTCAGGATACTTTATTTATCAAAATTAAGTACTTTACTCTTGTTAAAACATAAAACGTTGCAGGTAAACTACCCCTTCTCGTTAACCGATCTTCACCAAAATCAACAGACCTTGAGTCCTCTACAATATGCAAAAAATATTTGAATTTGCGGCAGTTATCATTCGCCATAGACAAAATTCTACACACAGACATCTTTCAAAAAATTACTTCTTTGTTTTGAGGGTAGTACAATCAGAATCAGCCCTTATCTCGAACACGATTTTTTTTTGCCATCCATGTCCTTATGGAACATGGAAGTAAAAACAATATCCTTCTTTTTATAATATGTATTGCACATGTTTTCTAACACGGGACACTAATTATTAGATAAAATGTTTACCTTCATTTAAGCCAGCTTCCACTCACTGTGTACTTTCTCAGAGGCCATAACATGTTCTTTTTAACGTTGCCGAACATAAATTGATGTTGAATTAAAAATAATGTAAAGGATTAGCACCTGAAGTTTGCAACGTGCAAGTTGAAGAATCTATTGAATTATTGCACTTAACTTGATATAAGTACTGATTACATTTCAGGATTATTATTTTCAGAAATAATGTATGTAAACCAGATTTCCCCATATAAAGTTAATTAAAATTCTTTAACGCATAGCATTCCAGGCCTTTATGGTAGTAGATTTGTATTACTAAATTTGAATTTACACAAATAATTCTCTTTGATTAACCAGAGTTACACACACAAACTAAATGCTGAGTGTCCTCCTAGTGTATAAATTCAGCTAAAACACTATTCCAAATACTTACCTTGTTACTAGAATATGTGACATGATGAACTTTTCATGTTAAATAGTTTAAATACTTTGTGTTGAGAGTTAAGCAATTTACCTAATTTTTATTTATGCAGGCGTATAGCAAAATCTGATCATCATGAAAAAGGAATAAGGCATTTTGTAATAGCAATTAACTGATTAGTTCCTGCTGTATTACTGACTCATATTACAAGACCAATTTTTGTTTAATTGAAGATATATTTTAACTGTTTCTTTTGGTGCAATCTGTAAATTCCATGACACACATCCATAAAGGTTTGAAAATATGCTTATTGCAGTTTGATAGGAATACATTCTCAAAAAACTAATACAAATTTGTTATGTCTGATCACACCAGCTATCCTTTCTATTTGAAATGAGCCTTTTATCCAGATTTATTATATAGTATTGTGCCAAGATATATCACTACATTTGTATACTGTAATACAGAAGTGGTAGAATATTATCATTCCACTAATATTACCCTAACATAATAAATGAAAATACATTATATACACATCTTTTGACATAATCATCCTTTCACTTATCACTTTTTGCCTATCAATTTATTTGATGAATATATATTTTACGATTTATGTAAAATACAACAGGTGTTTAACAGACACGTACTATGTGTAGACCTCTTATTTCCCTCCTCGGCAGGTTGAAGCTCAACTGGCACTAGAGTTGGGTATGAAATTATACTATGCTCATAGTCTGTCTGTTAGCAGCTAGTGGCATCTATTGACATTCACTCATGTCAAATTACAGAGTCGGTAAAGAATGTTCGAAATTTGAATGTAAACAAATTAATAGTTAAATAATTAATATAATGGAAGTATCACATATATAATGTATGTAAATGTAATTGTGAAAAAACGATGTAGGGCCTACTTCATATACAGATCAGAAGTAAATGATGAACTATTCTCTTTATGTAATAAGCCTTGTTACTAAACAACATATACTGTATTTTTAAAAGCTTCTTATCATATTGAGACGAAATGGAGCGGCATTTGAAACATCTCTTAGGTATAAAAACAACATAACAACCTTTACAAAATTTGCCGCCCGTAGGCAGTAGCCTACTTTGCCTATGCATAAATCTGCCTCTGGTGTATATGCTAAATGCATCTGAACAGTAGTAAGAATGACTTAGTATCCTGTTGAGTTATTCACTGTTCTGACGGATGATACGCAAATACTGGAAGGTAGGATGTGAGAGCCAGCAATAACCTTAAATAAAACTCTCATGTATTTCAGTTATTACACAGTGTTCTGTTCATTACAGACAAGTGCTTGATTTGATCATTTTTTTTAAATAAAATTGTATATTTTAATGTAGCTTTACAGTAGCTTGACAGAAAGTGTAAAAATGTAAAATAAAAACGGCATGACTTAGGTGTAAATAAAAAGTGAACACTTTACAGTAGCACAAAAAATGACAAAAAACTGAGACAATGAAATGCTACAGTTAAGTTAAAAATTTTGCAATCTCCCTCACACAAAATTTTAAAGAATAAAGACATCAATACCACAAAATATTTTTTTTTGGAGCAAAAGGAAACACAATGGAAAGGCATCTCAGGTAGTATCGCTTTGAAATTATGGTTTCAAAATGTTTAGGGAAAAGAATAAAAAAATGCTAGCATTAACAATCCAACAATGTATCGAAAAGATCAGGATCTTGCTAGGTACATTATAGGGAAAATTGGTTTTGTAGCTGCTAGTGGATGTTTGTTTCTATAAAAAATAATTGCAGTATCTAATAAATTATGGTACATATTTAATCATTTATTGAATAATTTGTCATTTATATAATTTTTTTTTTTAATTTCTATAGATACTTTTGGTGTGTTTGTTGTAATTTTGTGTTTTACATAATCTTTTGTGATTAAATCATTTGGTATAAAATGTTCCAGATTATAAAATACACCTCACAGTTTTAACATACAATATATATAGTAACTCCTCTATACATAGTAACAGGTATATCAATATGCCTGTAATCACAGGTATAGGAAAGTAATGGCAAATCTTGCATAATCTTGTTATCAGTTATTGTTATTATTCGGCTAGTGCTATTAAATTCATATTGGCCCAAAGTGATCACAAAAGGAATTTATTGTATTTGTTTACAGTCAACAGTGTAGATTCCGGTGATGATTTGAGATTTATATAAATTAATTTTCACTCACATGAATGAAGTTGCAACCATAAAGAAATACAGAATATATTTTCTATGACAGCAGACAAGACAGAACACTTGTATTTTGCCTGTTATGTGTGTACATACATTCAGACATAATTTATTTGGATTGACTCTGCAAGCTTGAAATCAGATAACAATAATGTTTTATATTTTACATTAGTGTATATGTAAAATTATAATCCTCAACGTATAATATTGAATTAATTGGGATGTTTCGTTAAATTGTTACGACGGTCTCACCGATCGTCACATAGTACAGTGGAAACCAAAATAAAACACACTTATGAATTTGCTAATTTATTGGTGTTGTTACAGCTTGTTCCAGTTTTATTACATTTTTAATTAGTGTTGTGTTGTAAGTAGCTACGATGGTTGAGTGTTATTAGTACATAAGAGGATGCTGCAGTTTCTTTTCTTCAAGAAAAAGGTTTGGTTCACAATCCTCGTCAATGTGAACAAGGACACGACATGGTATTAGCCCTTGGGCAGCAACAGCGTTGGTGTTGCAGTAAGACGACTTGCCGTGAGTATAAGGTAGTTCGCAAGGGCACATTTTTACAGGGGTCCAAATTACTGCTGGGAAAAATAATAAAATTTATTTATTTCTGGTGTGAAGGCCGTAGTAGTGTGAAAAACAGTAAAAATCAACTGGAAATCGACGTCAACACACACACACAGAGTGGACGGCTTACTTAAGATATATCTGTGCCGTAACGTCATTAGAAACCCACGGAAAATTGGAGGACCGAATTTAACAGTTGAAATTGACGAGAGTGTGTTTGCCAAGAGAAAAAATAATGTTGGCCGGGTGTATCCACAACAATGGGTATTCGATGGATACTGCCGAGAAACGAAGGAATGCTTTTTGTGTAGTGTGGAAGATAGATCAGCAGCTACCCTCCTACCTCTCATAGTGGCAAATACTGAACCAGGGTCTACTATAATGTCAGGTGAGTGGCGTTCGTACCGTCAAATTGTTAATTTGCCACAACAGTACAGTCATTTGACTGTAAACCATAGTTATAACTTTGTGGACCTGAAACGGGAGCGCATACACAAGGCGTAGAAAGCATGTGGCGGTCCTGTAAACGCCGAAACATGATTGAATGTGGTACGAGAAGGGAACACTTAGATTCCTATTTAAGTGAGTACATGTGGAGGTCCGCAGAGGTCCAGAATATCATTCCAGGTGATGTATCGAGAAGCGTATAGAGTCACCTCCTTACCACTCACGACCACCTGTGGCTAGCTGGTGTTTCTGTAAAAACAATATTCAACGGAACATGCATTATGGTTAATAAGTTAGTATTATTAAATACACAGTTTTAATAGGTTAGTATTACATATCTACCACTTTTTAGATAAAGAAGGAGTATGCACTACGGTTAATAGCTTATGCTACAAGATACATGTTTATTTTAAAAATTAGTACAGTAACATACAAGACAGGTTACAAGAACAATTGCTGGAAGAAACGGAGAATAAACAGTTACAGTGAGGTCAGAAGACATAGAATTGAGCACTACAGAGTCAATTGGGTTTGTAAAGAAACGTCAAACCCAATGTACTATCATTACACACGATAATGTACTATCATTACCTAACCAACCACAACACTCATGTAGAGTAGACGTATTATTTTAGAAGTATCTGTGCCTCAACCCAGTACTAAATCCAGTATACTGTAACAGGATCTACTGTTCCACACTGTAAATAAAGAAGACAGGCAATAATATCTATGTGTAGGCTGAGGAGATTGGAATGGCTGTTTACTTACCACTTTACCTGGTATTTTGGTCACTTAACCAAATATCGGTGTGGAGAACCATACGTGACTTCCATGTTCTAAGATTTATATTTAAAATCATTTACGAAATGAAATGTTTCCATAGAAACTACTTCTTTCCACTTATTGCTTCAGCCTTAACCACAGTGCTGTAGTCACTAACGTATACCACCACATGTTATCGCACTCGATTTTCACTGATGATGGCAGTCGACGGCACTGCGGAAACGTCTGGTTTTGCAGAAAACATTGGACTACGGCCAAACAGCCCGGGAAGGAATTTTAACAACAAACTACTACTTTGTTGCCGATAATGTAGTACACATATAAAAATTATCCCCTCCCCCTTCAACTATAATTTTCATTTATAGAAAATTACCCCCACCCCGTTCAACTAGCCTCTTCATTTATAGATATTTCATCTACGTTTCTACAGTGGATTATTAAGATCTTCTTATCAGGATACTTTATATCTAAATTAAGTACTTTACTCTTATTATTATATATATATATATATAAACTTTCAGATATGAACTTACTTTGGTTATCACTTTCCCATACGTTTCAAGGTGATGTGCCTCTTCTTCAGTGGGAGTAAATACTGAATGTCATTGTTACAGAATGTTACAAACTAGCTGCCTTCAGAGCCATGATACATAGACTTAACAACATCCCCTTAGATGAAAAAGACTACAAAGACGAACTAAACACGATAAAATATCTAGCAGAATCTAATGGATATGACAGAACAATAGTCAGTAAACTCCTAAACAAAACACAAAACACACAACAGACAAAGACAGAAAACAACAAATTCATAACACTAACATACATCAACAAACAAATTGAAAAAATAGCCCACAAATTTAAAAAAGCAGGATACAGAATCGCTTACAAAACTACTAACAAAACAGAACACACACGATCAAAACACACACACAAAGCACAAAACAAATTCGATCTACCCGGTGTTTACAAGCTAAATTGCTCAAATTACAATAAATTCTACATAGGCCAGACAGGACGTAGCTTCAAACAGAGATACATTGAACACACAAAGGCACTCCACTCCACTACAGAATCCACCTTTGCAAACCACCTCATTGAAGCAAACCACACATATAAAAACATCGACAATAACATGAACATTCTACACGTACACACAAAAGGCCGAAAACTAGACACTCTAGAACAATTGGAAATATACAAACACACAAAAACAAATAAAAACGACATCCTAAACGAACAGACACAATTCAAATCGCACGCATTATTCGAACATATCTCACCCCACACACACAGCATCGATCTTTAAAAATTCGATTTTGTCACCCACAACAAGACGGACAGCGCTACCAGCGGCAGCCTCTGAAGAAGCCTTTTAAAGGAGAAAACCGGTTCAGGCTGTAAGGTAAAACTTTACGCTTTTACTTATAAAAAAAATAGTGTTCCGAGTCGTTAATGTAATAGTGATATTTAGTTAAGTAACGGACACATCATGGACAACGAAATCCAAGAAATAACATAAGAATATAGAATAAAGTAATTTGTAAATATATCATTATACTTCTGATGTGTAAAGTAGTATACATCAATAGTCTACTCTCATACAGTATACGAATTTGTTGGAAAATATCAGGCACACTACTTGGCAAGTGTTCAACACTGATTTAAAAATGTTTTGTTTAATGCAAACACTGAAACACACTATACACAAGAAATAGAACTCATCATGAACATAACGCGGGATTATATTACTTCTTATGGTATAAGAATATGATATCGGTTTTTTGTTTAATATCCACTTGTAAAGGAAAAAATACAGCAGATAATTATTTTATAAATAACTTTGTTACAGCTGCTGTGAAGTTGTTTAGATTAAATAATGTAACCTAACCAACTTTTAAGTATTGAATATTAAATCCTTAAATTTTTAGTGACCGTCAATCAGTGAATGTTTTAGTGGATAGTTAGTGAGGATCGGTCAATAATACAACTTTTAGTTATTTTGCGTCGACGTTTCGACAATATTTATTGTCATCTTCAGGACCTGTGTATGAAATACAATAGAAATATCAAACATAACGAAACAATTAAATATTTGGGTGAACGTGTTGGTGATGTGAGTGTGTGCGTGTGTATGTATGTATCATTTTTTATGTGAAGACTTATGATAGTTTGTTTACATCTTCAAATTATCTTTAAGAAAGCGAGCAAATTATAGTATGAGAGAACTTAATTTATACAGTATTACAATTTAAATTACTAAATATAATGTTATTTTAATTAATTAAACAAACAGTAATCTAATCTAATATCCAATTGTTGGTTACTGTTTGTTTAATTAATTAAAATAACATTATATTTAGTAATTTAAATTGTAATACTGTATATATTAAGTTCTCTCATACTATAATTTGCTCGCTTTCTTAAAGATAATTTGAAGATGTAAACAAACTATCATAAGTCTTCACATAAAAAATGATATATACATACACACGCACACACTCACATCACCAACACGTTCACCCAAATATTTAATTGTTTCGTTATGTTTGATATTTCTATTGTATTTCATACACAGGTCCTGAAGATGACAATAAATATTGTCGAAACGTCGACGCAAAATAACTAAAAGTTGTATTATTGACCGATCCTCACTAACTATCCACTAAAACATTCATTGAATATTAAGTATAAGTATATTTAATCCTGAGAGAAAATGAACAATTAACACCAGTTTTTGAAAGAATCATGAAAGGAGAGAAGATGAGCTTGTGTACGAAATGCGAAGTGGAGTATCTTATGTAGAGATGAAAGCTCAAAAGTTCAAGGCAAATATATATGAATGGAGATGATTGGTAATATCTGGGACCTGTCACACAACAGAACACCATACAATGATGATACTGTGTATGTATGATGTAATGTGCCTGCTTTTAATATTTTCAAAGGATTTTAATACTTTGTTTCGACTGGTTTCACTGTGTAAATTACAAACCTGAATATAGTGCTGGAAGTTTCAGTTCCTCAGCCTGCGTAATGATGATGTAGGCCTAAATGTTTCTACCCTTTTCTTGTGCCTGCAAAGAAAAATAAATTAGGCCTACATCACCGGACACACAAAGTACTGACATATGAACATTAATCAATTATTTTGTTTAATCAGTCAACATTCTAGGAGACCAATATTAAAGGGTTTACAGATTATTGACCCGTCCACCAAAACACACACACACAGGTTCTGATATGTGTTACAATTGTGTCTTATTTTCAGCCAACCGTTCTTTTACAGGTGAAATCAGTACAATTATACCTCGTGAGTATAAGGTTAGTTTAATCTGTAACCTATGATATTAAAAATAATAATACACTGCACATGATTATTACACTTTATATGATATCAGCTTTTTGGCTTAAAATCCACTTGTAAAAGAAAATATACAAAATGATTATTATTTTATAATTAACTTTGTTACAGCTGCTGTGAAGTTGTTTAGATTAAATAATGTAACCTAACCTACTTTTAAGTACTGAATACTTTTAATGTGTCATGTACTGTGTTCAATAAGGAAACAAAATACTTTTACAGAATACTTAAAATCCTTGAAACTGGTATTGGATTAAGCTTGAGCAATGAATAATTAAACTAAGCATGTGATTTCAAAGTCAATATCATTATGAAAACGTATTCTAAATGCCAAATATATCATATGTACTATATAAATATGGTTAAACAATGTATGTACAATACGCATGCGCGTATTATTATTGTTATAACGGATGTATGTATTCTAGGAAGGTTAGTTCAGTGAATAAAGTCTTTTCTAATCAACGTGTTGTCTAACTGTATTTGACAATATAATTCCAATATTAATTAATATCTCTCACACTAAATAGAACATACTTACCAAAATTGATAATACTTACCAAAATCATATTTGTTTTTAGTAAGAAGGGGGCTCATATTTGTTGATGGTTTCCAGCATTTTCTGGAACAAATCCTCATTTCTATTTCTTGTTCGCCACATGAACTCACTTAAATAGGGGTTTCTCGTGACGTCTACGGTACAGATATATCTTAAGTAAGCCGTCCACTCTGTGTGTGTGTTGACGCCGTTTCCAGTTGTTTTTTACTGTTTTTAACACTACTTTGGCCTTCACACCACAAATAAATAAATTTTATTATTGTTCTCAGCGGTAATCTGGACCCCTGTAAAAATGTGCCATTGCGAACTACCTTATACTCACGGCAAGTCGTTTTATTGCAACACCAACGCTGTTGTTGCCCAAGGGCCAAAACCATGTCGTGTCCTTGTTCACATTGACGAGGATTGTGAACCAAACCTTTTTCTTGAAGAAAAGAAATTGCATCCTCTTCTGTACTAATAACACTCAACAGTTCATCGTAGCTAATCATTCTTTAATTAAATGAATGTCAAACTCACAACACAACACTGATTAAAAATGTAATGAAACATGGGAACAAGCTTCATATCTATTCGCGCGTCAGCCATTGTAACAACACAATTTGTACCACGTGGTGTAAAGTGTAATGTAAAATAAAAGACCACGTGATGTCTTTGGCTATTCTAAGCAAAGTTAAAGAGCTTTAGGAAAAAACTTTAAAACAAATTTAAAGACTCCCTGTATTAAGTCATTTAAAGTCTACTAAAATTAATGTTTCTTTTTCATACATGTTATTTCAATTTATTTTCATAGCAATTAAAATTAAAAGTGCTAACTGAAGATAGCGACACACCATACATTTGCGGTTAGGTGGGGTAATTGTAAACGGAAAATGGATTGAAACATTTTGATTGATTAAAAATTGTGTATACGTTTTAAAATTGAAATGACTGCAAATATTTCAACCTTTTGTTATTATGTTGCGTACAAAAAATTGTTTAAATATAAATAATAAATACAGCTCTAAAATTCAATTTACGGGTACCCCAATTTACAATTACCCTTGACATCTTAGAAGTAATTGTAAACAAGTGTTTTCTTTATCCTTTGAAACTAAAAAACTGACACTCCTCTTGAAATTGAAAATATCGGTATGGAGAACCATACATGACTTCCATGTTCTAATGTTTATATTTAAAATCATTTATTTGAATTCGGTTCGATAATTTCTAACAACTTATGTGTGTTCCTTGTAAATCGTGTTTTATGTTTGACAAATTGAAGGATGTTTTATGTATGATTTTCTTTTCAGGATACTTCATTTATCAGAATTAAGTACTTCACTCTTGTTAAAACGTAAACCGTTGCAGGTAAACTACCCCTTTCCCTTAACCGATCTTCACCAAAAACAATAGGTCTTGAGTTCTCTACAATTCAGGGCAGTATGCAAAACATTATTTGATTATGTTTGAATTTGCGGCTGTTGTCGTTTGCCATAGTAAATACCCTTGTTAAAACATAAAATGTTGCAGGTAAACTACCCCTTTCCCTTAACCGATCTTTACCAAAATCAATAGGTCTTGAGAACTCTACAATTAAGGGCTGCATGCAAAATATTATTTGATTGTGTTTGAATTTGGGGCTGTTATTGTTTGCCATAGAAACAAATTACCCTTGATTAAAAAACAATGTTGCAGGTAAACTACCCTTTTCCCTTAACCAATCTTCACCAAAAACAATAGGTCTTGAGTACTCTACAAATCAGGGCTGTATGCAAAAAATTATTTGATTCTGTTTGAATTTGCGGCTGTTATCGTTTGCCATAGAAAAAAAATCTATAGACAGACACACACACACACAGACACTTTTCGAAAAACGACTTTTTTTCATGTTTTGAGTGTAGTACAATCAGAATCTGCAATAATCTCGAACACGATTTTTTTTTGCCATCACCATACTTCCATTTCCTTAAGGAACATGGAAGTAAAAAGGATTTTAATGTACTTGTTTGGTTATACGTTATTGTACTAGGTTATAAATTGCAAGTAAATTCCGGTACTTCGAATAAATACAACCTTTAACGTTATATACAGCCTTTTATCCATACAATAAATGCAGCCTTTGAATGTACACTAACAAAGGAAATTTTTGTTAAATATTAATTAATTTTAAAAATCTAAAAGGTTAAGTTACATTGTTAAACATAGACACAACCTCCAAAAATCGTCTGTGTACCGTAATTATGTGCAATAAATGGAAACTAAATCTGTACTTCCAATAAATACACCCTTTTAATAAAATATGTGCCAATACTCTGAATTCAAATTAAATAAAGAAAAAAGGAATTTTGTGTGTGTGTGTGTGTGTGTATGTGTGTGTGTGTGTGTGTGTGTGTGTGTGTGTGTGTGTGTGTGTGTGTGTGCGTGTGTTTTCTGTGGTTGAGGCTGAAGATAGAAGTAGTTTCTGTAGAAATATTTCATTTCTAAAATGATTTTAAATATAAATCTTAAAACATGAAGTCATGTATGATTCTCCACACCGATATTTTAATTATTTGCACAAATAGTATTATTGTTTAATACACGTTCTATCCAGATCAAATTATGTGTATACAGTTCTGGAAAAATTAGACTGGCATAAAATGTTTTTTGTTTATTGTAAACTGTATTATGTTTGGAAGTATCCCAAAGTAAATTTAACATTAATCATGTCAATCAATGAGGCCAGTCAAGTTTTTTAAGGCTAGGAGAATCCTTGAAATGTTTGGAGCATCACTAGGTCATGAGGATCAAATCATCAAACTTCAGTTTCTGTGAAAAACTGGCAGATTTGAGTAGTCGGGTGATAAAGGATGGTATTGTAAAAGCAACAATTCTTTCAGAATTATTTTATAACCCTGTCAGTCTGCAAATAACTATCACTCCTTTAGATCATCAGCAGATTTAAACTTTTCTTATTTGTGCTAGGAATGTATCATGTAAAACTGCTGGAAGTATGGTATACAAAGTTTCTATTATCCTTTTCAAGGTTGATGACCAAAACAAAAAGTACTACTTATAATTCATCATTGTAGCAGTTACACAGCAGTATACTAAACATCTCTTGGTTAATACCTGTACTCTGGTCAGGTAGCACACAATGAATCATTCAAAACAAGTACAATTCAGTGTCAATGTCTAGTGTTTATGTGTCACTGCTACCCATAGTGAATCATTTGTATTGTACATAACAAATAGTATTCTGACTGTACACGTTTTTCATCTGACAAGAATTTTATACTTAGGCAAACTCATTTAATGGTGTAACCTTCTGTAATATGTGCCAAACAAGTATTCATAAAATTAATATATTTGTGTCAAATTGTGTTTTATTTATTTCCAACAAAATCTGTTTTGTGGACATAACTTTATGTCCAATACAATTATTATGTTATTTCTTTTTAGTATCCCTTATAGATTTGCGTGATTAAAACTTTTTTCAGCTGATAACCATGCTTTGTTGAGATTATTAACGAAAAGTTTTGCTCATTCAGTGATGTGGCATCTTCAGTGATAAAGTTGAGTCTCATCGTGGTAAAACTACTGAAGACTTCATAGAATTGGAAAATTAATGAAAATAATATTCTTACAACCAGTGACAAGAATTATGAACTTAAAACAGTGGAATGAATTATTGAATACCAGATACTCTCAATTGCTAAAACAAACACACTTATATTACAACAGTTCTCTTTATATAATTATCCAGGACACATTGTATAGCCTACAAACAGTAATAAAAAAATCACAATAGTTTACAACACAAATAAACAATTGATCATTTGTCACTTTCATTAAAAACTGCTGTCTAATATCATCCTATATGAATGCACAACCTATTACACCAACTTTCTAAAACTCAGCTGGTTCCAGATGAATGCCAAGAGTGTGGCTCTAGAATATTCTGCAGTGCTGCTGATTAACAGTATGTGATCAGCATCACATAGAGTACTACACATATAAGCTATCTAATTGACTTGGTATTACAATATTAGTAAAATGTGCTTGTTAACCAAATAGTGTGTTGTTACTCCTGAAAATCCCATTTCACTAAGAGCATTTTAGAAGTCTGGGTTATCTTTTACGTTTCACTCCACAAACATGCCTTTAGTTCAGCATTTCTTAACCTATTGGGCATGAGCCACTGCTGGGTCCCGAGAGGGCATTTGGAGGGTTGCAAAGTCAGGTTCGGAAATTTATTTACTGTGTCTTAAAAAGCTACTACATGTAAATAACTAAGATATATCATTTTAACAATTTAAATTCAACCTGTTTTGTACATAGTCTAAACTGTACATTTTTGTTATTCATGCTCTACCATTGCTTTTTACCAGCTCTGATGTTTAACTCTCTATAACCAGATTGAAAGTTGCTTCCCAGAGGGATACAGTGAATTCAATTGGATTCAAGACCCATTCTTGTATTTTGAAAGTTCTAACATGTTCTCAGTAAAACTAAATGAGCAATTGTGTGATATCATCTGTGATGCTGGGATTAAAACTAAATTTTTAGTAAATTATTTTGTATAGTTACTGATAACATGAGACATGTCATGGACAACAAAATCCATAAACTTTTAGATTCTGACTTAACAAAGTTCTGGATATCTTTAAGAGATGAATATCCTGAACTTTCGGAGTTGCTCATCCCATTCATCACCTCATTCTTGAGTGAAATGGGATTTTCATCTCAAGTGAAAAGCAAGCACAGAAATAGACTTGACGCACACTCAGATTTATGACTTAATTTAACCACTCTTGAATCCAACATACCCCAGCTTTTGCAGAAAAAGCAGCCCCAACTGTCACATTAGTAACTAATGATTAGTTAGGCAAGTAAAAACTCTTTTGTTTTCAACTTCAGCATGTGTTTATTAGAGCAAATTAGTCTTTTGAATTACATATTTGCTTTTCTATAATTAAGTGTATATATAATTTGTTTAAGCATAAAAGAAGGCTTAAAGTTCTCAGTGTTACCAAAAATATGATTATAAAGTGGGTGCACACCCCTACAAGTAGTTCTGCCATGCACACCCCTACAAGTCTAATTAATTTTAAAAATCTAAAAGGTTAAGTTAGATAATTAAACGTAGACACAACCTCCCAAAATCGTCTCTGTACCATAATTATGCGCGATAAATGGAAACTAATTTCTGTACTTCCAATAAGTACACCCTTTTAATAAAATATTTGCCAATAAACCCCAATAAAATATGCACCAATAACGAAGCCTACTATCTAACTTATCTAAGTTAGATAATTAAACGTTGACACAACCTCCCAAAATCGTCTCTGTACCGTAATTATGTGCGATACATGGAAACTAATTTCTGTACTTCCAATAAATACACCCTTTTAATAAAATATGTACCAATAAACTCCAATAAAATATGTACGAATAACGTAGCCTACTAGGTTATACGTTCTAAATTGGAAGTACCGATAGGTTTTAATTCGAATACATACAGCCTTTAATGTATATACAGCCTTTTATCCATACAATAAATATAGCCTTTGAATGTACACTAACAAAGGAAATTTTTGTTAAATCTAACCTCCCAAAATCGTCTCTGTACCGTAATTATGTGCGATAAATGGAAACTAATTTCTGTACTTCCAATAAATACACCCTTTTAATAAAATATGTGCCAATAAACCCCAATAAAATATGCAAATAGGTTATAGGTCTACGTTCTAAATTGGAACTAGGTTTTAATTCCGGTACTTCGAATAAATACAGCCTTTAATGTTATGTACAGCAGCCTTGTATCCATACAATAATTTAATGTACACTAACAAAGGAAATTTTTGTTAAATCTAATTAATTTTAAAAATCTAAAAGGTTAAGTTGCATTGTTAAACGTAGACACAACCTCCAAAAATCGTCTGTGTACCGTAATTATGTGCGATAAATGGAACATAATGGTAATTATTCGCGATCCGGACTATGCTCAAATTGCGGTGAAATATTTCTTTTCCTATTCTTCTATACTATATAAGCACGAAAAAAATTAGGTAATTATTCGCGATCCGGACTATGCTCAAATTGCGGTGAAATATTTCTTTTCCTATTCTTCTATACTATATAAGCACGAAAAAAATTATTTTAAACGGTGGTCGAACCTATTTACGGAGAAAAAAAATTAAATAATTACTCCCATAAGCGCGCATGTAAAGTGAATGTCCGCCATGTTATCTAAGAAACGGCGCACAGTTACACAGCGAATGAGTTATGACGTCATTGCGGAGAGTACTCAGCGCTCTACTTCCTAAGTTTACGCGGCAAATAACGTAGCGTTTTTTGGCGCCTTATGGGAGAAATTATTTAATTTTTTGTCTTCGTAAATAGGTTCGACCACCGTTTAAAATTATTTTTCTCGTGTTTATATACTATAGAAGAATAGAAAAAGAAATATTTCACGGCAATTTGAATATTTCACACACACACACACACACACACACACACACACACACACACACACACACACACACACACACACACACACACACACACACACACACACACACACACACACACATATGTAATCCATGCATATAATTATGAAAAGATGAAAATCTTACCTTAGTGTGCCGGGGGATACAACTCCGCTGCGGCTCTGAAAAAGGCGTGCACGCGATGGCCGTCATATAGCGGGTACCGGCGCTTGAACATGTATTCCGCCAGGTATCCAACGAAATGATCTTCTCTCCGCCCGAATCGTGGGATACCATGGCGGACTTCTCTCCAAGCCCTCTCCACGGTGTTAGTATGAGCGCCGGTTGCGGGGTCCACGAAGTTTAGCTGGTGATTCACACGTTGGTGAATGAACCCCGCTTCTTCCAGGCAATCATATGATTTCCAGCAATCGTTCATGATAGTTGTGCCTGGAAGAATCCACTCCTCAATGATCTCGAGCAGAGTAGTGGAATCCCGGCGCTCCACCGGTACCAGAAAACACTTTCCAGAACCGCGTTCCACCCCCCCGAACACCCACTGCCCTTTAATGAGCCTGCCCCGATTATACTTCCGGCGTCCAAATTTGGCCTCGTCGACTTCTACAGTCTTTCCAGGGCCCCCCAGTTTGGCTGAGGAGCGCTGGGCGTCGAAAACAAATACCTCCCGACAAAAACTGTACCAGTCGACGATGAAGCGGGAGGTCACACCACAGTTCCACATGAGAAAGCGTTGGCGAGGCGGTTTGGTATGTAGGAAATGGCAGACCAGGTTGAAGTAGGTTGAGACAGGATGGCGGGTATTCGAAAGGAAACTCCCTTTTCGTGCGGAATACGTGATGTTACACCTCCTTTTTTTTTTAGCTACCACTTCTCGCAAATTCTGACACCGAAATAATAATGTCTGTCTATTCAATTCAAGCAAGGAGCCACACGAAGGACAATTTATTGACCCTTTAATAACTTCGTGGGCTATTAAAAAGTCAATAACCTCGGATTCACTCATCCGAATGCATTCGTCTGGCTTCTTCTCGCAAGGAATAGCTGAGCAGGCCATTGTGTGGATAAAAATGTTAGATATCACGCCAAATTGACAATGTTACAGGTATAGTAAATAACCCTAAACAGAAATAATTAAACCATAATCGATAACACATAAATAAAACACAAACACAAACTAAAGCACTAAAAATCACAAAAACATCCACGCACCAGACTACCTAACGCGGCAACAGTACACAATATTAATAATTAGAAATACCAATTAGAAATAAGAGATTACAAAATTTTAAACCCAGACGTTGATTGTTGTCTAAGCACCAACCATAAGCCAGCATTACATCAGCCTTTGGTAAGTTTGGCGTTTGGGAAGATTTGTCCGGATTTCAGCAATACAGCCCAATTTTCGCAAGAATTATCTTCGGGCCGCCCCTCCGAACCTAACCGGCAGGTACCGGGACAATGAACTATATCCCGCGGCCCTTCGGGCCGCCCTTCCGAACCTAACCGGCAGGTATCGGCTCAACTCGCTTTTCAACCAACTCGCTTGTAAATGTTTGGAAAATGGTTCGCTTTAATTTTTGCAAGAATTATCTGGAACAATGAACTATATCCCGCGGCCCTTCGGGCCGCCCATCCGAACCTAACCGGCAGGTATCGGCTCAACTCGCTTTTCATCCAACTCACTTGTAAATGTTTGGAGAATGGTTCGCCTTAATTTTCGCAAGAATTATCTGGAACAATGAACTATATCCCGCGGCCCTTCGGGCTGCCTCTCCGAACCTAACCGGCAGGTATCGGCTCAACTCGCTTGTGGATGTTTGGAAAATGGTTCGCCTTAATTGTTGCAAGAATTATCTGGAACAATAAACTATATCCCGCGGCCCTTCGGGCCGCCTCTCCGAACCTAACCGGCAGGCATCGGCTCAACTCGCTTTTCATGCAACTCGTTTTTCATCCAACTCGCTTGTAAATGTTTGGAGAATGGTTCGCCTTAATTTTTGCAAGAATTATCTGGAACAATAAACTATATCCCGCGGCCCTTCGGGCCGCCTCTCCGAACCTAACCGGCAGGCATCGGCTCAACTCGCTTTTCATCCAACTCGCTTGTAAATGTTTGGAAAATGGTTAGCCTTAATTTTTGCAAGAATTATCTGGAACAATAAACTATATCCCGCGGCCCTTCGGGCCGCCTCTCCGAACCTAACCGGCAGGTATCAATAAAAACATCAAAAGTAATACAGGGTTTGTTATTTCAAAGTACCTCATTTATTCCATTTCATTTAACAGATATTTCAGGTAATAACTCCACTTGCTCCCCGCATTCATAACCAGTTTACAATTTTTTCTGAGCTGACGGACAACACTTTGACGTTTTTCACTATGACTAGTCCAAATTTATAAAACTCAGTGTCTTGTTAATGGTTCCTTGACACTAAAATTTCAACTATTAGCCAACATACTAAGCCCTAACTTCAGTTATAATTTCCTCCCAATAGACTTGTTATCGCGCTCGGAACCATTAAAATATATGTCATCTTGTAAACTTTACAGCTTTTATATCAAGACTGGTCACCACACACTCAAGGCCAAATTCAGTAGAAATACCATCTCTAACCGATCAATCCTAATCAAGTTATCGAGTGCCAAAGAAATTTTATTATATTCTTTTTTGTAAACTAGTTATGCTAAAGGATTTTTTTAGCTTACCTTAAACAGACAGCTAATCTTACCCTTGGTGAGGTGGCCGCTCGAAATGAAGTGTCTTGTTTTACCAAGTCACTGTTAATTTTATCTTGGACTGAAATACTCCTGAACTGAACTGTCCTTTGACATCCTGAAATACTGGTGGAATCCCGTGTCATCTTCAAGCAGCTGAGGAAACAACGTGTGAATCAGCGTGTGAATTCTTCTTCTGTCAATCTTCTTTGAAAAGTAGGATGCACCCATATTCTCCTTTTTTTGGTACTGGACCGTTCCTCATCTTCATCCAGAAGTACCGCTATCATAAGCAGTTCTTGGTCGGTGAAATCCATTCTTTCGGCCATGAACAAGCTAACTACTGACTGCTTCAGGCGATGCCGCGATACTTTTAAGGACCGCAGTGGGGCAGCGGTACTAAAAGGACCGTGGTGAGTCCGTGGTTGGACTGCAGTGAGTTCGCAGTTGAACCGCGATGAGTATGCGGAGAGAGCGTCGCGGTGTGAATACTTTAGACCATGCCAAGAGCGTGACCGTACCTAGAGAGATAGTGTGAAACATCCTTTAAGAAGACTGTTTAATGATGAAGAAACACATTCATTTTATGAATATTTTATAAAACAATATATTAATAAGAAACAATACAGATCATGGGCCTACTGTTATCGGATTCATTTAGGTATAAACACTAACATGTCAATAGAAAATTTTAATAAAATATTCTATTTATAAAATACATACACTGTTCTGCCAGTTGTGAACAGCGGCATTTGCACCAATTTCACTTGCAGACACTTACATAAATAAGATAATTAATTTATTGTTGATGTGAGAGGCTACTTTTTATACCTGATGTGCTATGCTACATTTATCAAAGACGCATGGAAAAAGTAAAATTTACATTTTTACATGTAAAGTACTCAGACAGATTTAAAAATGAATACTAGTTGTAATGACAGCTGAGTAAAATAAACAGTGCTTATAAAATTTTATTTACTTAACCTAACTCATTTCATATATTTCATTCGCTATATTTTTTACTAAGTACAGTTATCAAATTAAATTGTGTATCCCTCCACACACACACAGCATGTATATAAACCTTACCTCTGATCTGACTTAACTAACTTTTAAAGTTTTTATGAACAAATTATTCTTATAATTTTAAATTGTTTTGTTACTTTTAATTGCTTTTGTTTTTTATTTTTATATTACATTTTATGTTTAATTCACTAATTTTTACTATACTGCTAAGCCACTTACTAAATTCCATTACAACTTTGTCGTATTTTGTTGCTTCTCTGCTACATACAATTTTCCCTCGAACGAGGCCTTTCGGTTTCGCAACCATTATCAAGTTCTTCCTACAACAAAATTAAAATACCTACTTCCCTTAAAATATATACTAACCCTCCCACGCATAACCAGTTACATTCAACCAATAGGGGGCATTACTTACCGCCCAGTCCTTGTTAGCCCCGCCCCTTACTTAGTCAACTTGACCTCATCACATACATTACCCTCTAGAAATCTCCTACAGCTTTCTACCTTCTGAACACATATCCTGTAACCGTATTCTATTTTATCTGTGTTAACAGTCTTCATAACAACTTTGTCGTATTTTGTTGCTTCTCTGCTATGTACAATTTTCCCTCAAACGAGGCCTTTCGGTTTTGCAACCATTATCAAGTTCTTCCTACAACAAAATTAAAATATATTTTAACAGTGGGAGGGTTAGTATATATACAGTATATATACAGTATATATACAGTATATATAAGGGAAGTAGGTATTTTAATTTTGTTGTAAGAAAAACTTGATAATGATTGCGAAACCGAAAGGCTTCATTCGAGGGAAAATTGTACATAGCAGAGAAGCAACAAAATACGACAAAGTTGTTATGAAGACTGCTAACACAGATAAAATAGCTGATAAATTACATTCATTTACTATAGTGCGCGTATGCAAGAAAGTGTGCGTGTGCGTGCGTGCGCATGCAAGAGAGTGATGGGTGAGAGGGAGAGAGGCGAGCGCGCATTAGCTACACACCTGTACATATGCTAAAACAAAACTATAATACAGGGTCCGTCACGGGAATCGCATGGTTTTCAAATAAGATGTACTTAGTCAGTTTGGCTTAAAAAATATTTTTATTTATGACAATACATAGTGTATGTTGGGAATTTCATTGTTCTTTTATGTTTTGAAGATCACGTCGCTCAGATGTTGGCCATTTATGTTTATGCATGATTGTAGCTGATCTCGAAAACTCCGAGTAGCGGTAATTAACATCTGACGTGGAATACGAACGATTTCCTCCTGGATTGTCGTCTTCAGATCTTCAAGGCAGCGTGGCTTGTTAACATATACTCGGGACTTGAGATATCCCCACAAAAAGAAGTCACATAAGCTGAGATCGGGGGAGCGAGGAGGCCAGCGAAGATTGCCATATCTGGAGATAAGGTGGCCTGGAAACTGATCCCGTAAGACAGCCATTGAATTACGAGCTGTGTGTGCAGTTGGACCATCCTGTTGAAACATACTCTCCTCATTGCCCATCTGCGACGTCGAAGTTCTGGGAAGAAGAAGGTTTGGAGCATCGTAATGTAGCGCTCTGAATTAACAGTCACAGTAATGTTGTTTTCCTCCAAAAAGTACGGGCCAATAATGCCCTTCTCCCCAACTGCACACCATACTGTTACTTTTGGGCTGTGAAGAGGGGACTCATGTAACATCTGAGGATTTTCATTACACCAATATCTACAGTTTTGTTTGTTAACGAACCCATTTAAATGAAAATGGGCTTCATTTTCATCACTCATGAGAAAAATCATGTTTTCATTATTGACCATGGTTTCAAGCATGGTTTCACAAAAGACACGACGCTGTTCATAATCACCTACACTAAGTTGCTGACATACCTGAATTTTGTATGGGTGATAATGAAGATCTTTGTGCAGAATCTTTCGCACTGTTGACTCGTTAATCCCTAAACTCGCAGCACGCTTGCGAACCGACCATTTAGGGCTCTGTATCGCAGACGTCCTAATTCGCTCGATGTTTTCGGGCGTACGGGCTGTGTTGACAGGGCCAGGTGGTTTTTTTCTTCATTACGGAGCCAGTTGTGTTGAAGTTTTCAAACCATCTCAAAATGGTGTTGCGGTCTGGAACAGGTCAGCGGACCGGAATATTAAAATGGGTGCGAAAGTCATGTTGTGTCTGCGTCACTGACTCATTGTTTACGAAAAACCGCCGGAGAGAGAACGTACGATGCTCCACGTTCCACGACATGGCGGCAACTAAACTTCCCACTCTAACGAACAAATCAAGGCCAACCCATACTCACTGATGCCAACCGCTCGGCCGTACTACCCAATACAAAAACATGCGGTTCCCATGACGGACCCTGTATAAATACATCAAAACAATTCTTTCTACTGGAATTTCAAAATCGATTTTTTGGATGATCACAATAATGTTTTTATAAACACTGTTTGTAATAAATAAATCTCAGTAGGCATTTCGTATCTTTCGAACAACAAAGTCAAATTTCTGTGTCCTCATTTGTACTTAATTTCCGTCTCCTGTTTTTTACTAGATCTGTTGTCTTCACATGTAACTAATGGCAGGGTCCTATTTGTTTCTATTCATTAACAACGGTCCGTACTATAATAATCATGCATGAGCACTGTCTTCCTATAAACACAAACCATGTTACCCCGTACTAGGTTATGTGTAAGATTGAAAATCTAACTTAACTAAAATTCTTTTGTTAGTGTACATTAAAAGGCTGTATTTATTGGAAGTACAGAAATTAAAACCTTCTTTTTCTTCTTCTTTCTATGGCACTACAGCCCTTGTTGGGCCCTGGCCTCCTTCAATTTTTCCCCCCATTCTCCTCTGTCAGCAGCCATCCTCCTCCAGGAACGCACTTTTAATATCTCTCTTGCATCCTCATCCACCGCATCTTCCCATCTTCTCCTTGGTCTTCCCACTGGTCTTTTTCCATGGATTCTGGTATACAATAGTTTTTGTGGTATCCTTTCTTCTCCCATCCTGGCTACATGACCAGCCCACCTTAGACGCTGTAGTTTTATGTACCGTGTTAACGGTGGTTCTTTATACATTTGATACAATTCATAGTTATATCTTATTCTCCAGCCATGTACGTCATTAACTGGTCCCAGGATTCTTCGTAATATTTTTCTTTCAAAGGTATCGAGAGTGTTTGCTGCCTTGGAGTTCAGGATACACGTTTCGCAACCATATGTTAGGATGGGTCTTATTATTGATTTGTATATCCTTAGTTTCGTGTTTCTGTGGATGTCTTTGGATCTGAAGATACTTGATGTGGCGAAATACGCTTTATTGGCTTGGACTATCCGGTTTCGGATTTCGGCTTCTTCTGTGCCGTTTTTTTCTAATATGGTTCCCAAGTATTTAAAGTTGTCCACCTTTTCGATATTGTCGATTGTTCCGTAGTTTCTTTGTCTTCTAGTCTGCACTAATATTTTTGTTTTATCTATGTTGATTTTGAGGCCTATATTGCTAGCATTTTCTTTGAGTTCAGAATACGTTTCCTCTGCTGCATTTTTTGTCCTACACATTATATTGATGTCGTCCGCATAGGCTACTAATTGGACCGATTTGGTTGTCAGTACGTTGTTTCTTCCTACTGACAGTTTTCTGATAACATATTCTAAAGCTAGATTAAACAAGGTCGGGGCCAGCCCATCTCCCTGTTTTAACCCTCGATTGATTACAAATCCTTCTGTTTTGTGTCCTTGTATTCGTACCTGAGCTTCTGTATTAGTCATTGTCAAGTTTATCATCCTTACCAGTTTCACTGGTAAGTTATGTCGAATTCGTATAAAATATTAGATAGTTTATCCCTATCTATCGAATCATAGGCTTGTCTAAAATCAACAAAAATATTATAGACGTCTATATCTTGTTCCCACGCTTTACTCAGAACTTGTCTGACTGTATATATTTGATCTATGGTGGATCTTCCTTTTCTGAAACCGGACTGGTATTCGCCGATAATCTCTTCAGCATATGGCTGTAATCTTTTATTGATGATGTGTGTAAAAATTTTATATCCGGAGCATAGTAGAGAGATTCCTCTGTAGTTCTGGCATGATAGCTTGTCCCCTTTTTTATGTATAGGACATATGATGGTTTTCCTCCAATCGTCAGGGATTTGTTCTGTACTCCATATAGTGAGTATTAAGGCATGCAATTGTTCCACGAGTTTTTTCCCACCCCACTTAAGTAGTTCAGAGGGAATTTCGTCAATTCCTGGAGCTTTGTTATTTTTCTGTGCTTTAATTGCCTCTTGTATTTCCTGCATTGATGGTGGCGGTTCGTCATCGTGTTCATTTCCTCTTCTAGGCTCTTGTCTATTTCTGTCTTTTGTTTCGTCCGTTAGGACCCTTTTGAAGTATGTTTTCCACGTTATCTTAATTTCTTCTATGTCACTGATTATTTCTCCATTTTGATTTTTGCATATATTTGTATTTGGTTTATATCCTTGTTTTAAATTTTTAATAAATTTATATGCATCTCGTGAGTTATTTTCTATAAAGTCTTTTTCCATTTTCAGTATTTTGTTATTCTCGAACTTTCTCTTTTTCTGTCTGCAAGTCTTATCTGCCAGCTTCCTTTTTATTCTGAACTCTTCTTTTCTTTCTCGTGTCCGTCTTGTCATATATAATCTGTGTGCTTTGTTTCTTTCTCCAATTGCCCTTTTGCACTCTTCGTCAAACCATTGGTCCATTTCATTTCCTTTGTTTATTCCTAATATTTCTTTTGCCGCTGTTTTTGTAGTGTTTTTAATGTTTTCCCAGTGTGATTCTAATGTTGGGTTTTCCTTCTCTTGAAGTTTTTCGCTGATTTCTTTTTCAAGTTTATCCCGGATGTCTTGGTCTTTCAATTTATCTATGTTTAATCTTTCTTTTCTCTCTGTTTTACTGCTTTTGTTCTGGTTAATTTTGCACCTGAAGGTAGTTTGCACTAGCATATGATCTGAGTTACAGCATGCCCCTCTTCTGCTTCTTACATTTAATATACTTGTTGCTGCCCTTTTGTCTATCAGAACGTGGTCTATCTGATTTCCTGTTTCTCCGTCTGGAGATATCCACGTTATTTTATGTATATCGCGGCGGGGGAAGTATGTTGAGCTAATGACCATATTTTTACTAGTCGCAAAGTCTATTAGAAGGTTTCCGTTCTCATTGGATTCGTCATGCAGGCTGTGTTTTCCAGTTGTTCTTATGTATTCTTCTTCTTTCCCGATTTTGGCGTTCATGTCTCCTATAATCATTTTTATGTCATTTCTAGGTGCTGAGTCATATACTTGTTCTAACTTTTGATAAAATTCTGTCTTTAAAATCTCATCTTGGTCTTCTGTGGGACAGTGCACATTTATTATTGTAAGATTAAAGAAATGAGTTTTTATTCTGATTTTGCACATCCTTTCATTGATTGGTGTAAAATCCTTTATATGTTGTTTTATTTTGTTATCTATAATAAAGGCTACTCCAAATTCTCTTGTTCCACTATTTTTTCCACTTTGGAGTATAGTGTGCCTCTTCGTGTCTCTTATTCCTTGTCCTAACCATCTTGTCTCTTGTATTGCGGCAATTCTAATTTTATATCTTTCGAGTTCATCACAGAGTTCTCTTTGTGCTCCGGGTCTGTTCAATGTTCTGACGTTCCATGTTCCTAAAGAGTATTCCATATTCCTTTGCCGTAGTCGTTGCCATTGTTTCCGTCCAATCCGAGGCTTTCTTGAAGGTTCCGTGGTGTGGTATTTTTTCCGGGGGTAGGTTACCGGCCTACCGCCCAACCCCCAACCTGGAGGACCAGGGATTTTCAGTTAGGGTTCCCTTCCCTTAGCCGATGGGTCCCAGTTTTCTGGCGCCGGGAACTCGCCATTCACCCTCTCTCGTCTGCTACATTACGTACTCAGGGGCCACGCAACTTTCGTCTTCGAGAACGTGAGAGTAGGATTTGTGGGTAGAGCTGAGTTCCCTTCTGGGAACCTCTGACTCTCTCGTCAGAAACAGTCGGCGTTTCTCAGAGTTTTAGTGTTGCATAGTAATCGGCATCCTATACAACCTCCGAGACCTGTAACCCACCTTCAGCCCCCGAAATTAAAACCTAGTTTCCATATATTGCACGTAATTTACGGTACAGAGACGATTTTTCAAGGTTGTGTATACGTTGTAACGGTACATAACCCAGTCCCAATAAATGATAACTCTTGTAATACCATAAAGGTCAGAAATGGGTAAACTATAACTAGCTAAAAATTAAGTTGTATCACTAAACATTATGAACAGTATTAAAGTGATATACAGTGACAAGTGAGTTATAGTGTACCCAATGAGGTAGTAAGTGAAGGTGAAGGGAACTTCTTACAGAATTGTGCTGTAGATGTGAGAATTAGAGACTATAATAGTAGACTATGATGCTACTAACTAATTATGTATTTTGTTTAGTTACTGTAGTATTTATATTGTGTAGGCAACAAAATTTAATACCTATGTTAATTTTATATTTTTATAAAATAATTGTGTTATTGTATAAGATAACCCAGGGTTTTTAAAAACATAAAAGATTTAAATATCAGATGATAATAAAAATTAAAATAATACTGTATGAGGAAAATGGCAGAAGGAAGTAGTGCAGTGTAGGAATACTATAAGAGATTAATAAATAATATATAAATTCATGTAAAGTTAATAATAATATTAAAGACTTATATCCAACGTTATAAGAAAATAAACAGAAACCTATTATGTAAATCAAATTGGGAAAGAAACCAAAATGAAAAGGAATTATTTTTCTGTAAATCAAAAATAAATTTATAATAATTACAAACCACCTATATACTAAAAAGTAAATAGCAGAACCAATAAAAAGGTATATAAAAAATTATGGGTTACTAAGAGTAACGAAATAACAAGTATTGTTTAATCGAATTTGAAATTGAAACCTGTCCGGTTGACAAAATGATGAGACAAAAATTGTATTAAAATATCCTTTAGAAATCTTTTGAACAGCACAAAATTGTTACAAAATTTAAATAACAGTATAAACATTATGTACCACTACCTTAATTATTAAAGTTAACTTGCTATACTCCATAATAAAAGTGAAAAAACCATTTTTGACGATCAGGCATAGCCTAGCCGAGTTTTGACGAGATAGTATTTGACAGATGGTTATGAAATTACAAACAACTAAGAACACCACCTGAGGAACAGCTTCACACAAGTAAGAACTTCGAGAAGAGAGGTAATATAAACAGTTCTTTTAATATTTAACAAAGAAAACTCAAATCAAATTGTCGTTCAGTACAAAACTTTCCAAATGTAATCACATGTTTTAATAAAAATAAAACAATCTGCTCTCTTACGGACAAATCTGGAACTATGTACTCAGAGAATAAACAAATTTTCGAAGTTTTTCTATATTTGTAAAGCGTAGTATAATTATCCATTTCTGACCATCTCATAACAAAAAGAACTTACCCTTAACCCTGGGGAAATAAATAAAAGAATTATATGTTGATTGATGTTTAAATAAAAGATAAAATTGGTCAAAACCAGATTTTTTTTGACAATTCCATGTTACTCAATGAAGTCGATATCATGTACTAGTTAATGAAAATATCGATTGTAATATTTGTATTTTTGCGGAAGAGAAAAACCGATAATATTATCAATAAATATTATTGAGAAATGATATTGAATAATAAAATGTGTTTCCTTTATTGTAGTGGGTAGTTGTAGTCGATTTCAGAATAAATAAGAAGAGGACGATCCACCAGGTCGTATTCTGCCACAGTGTCGTCTGGTTAACCTATATTTGGAGACTAATGTCAAAATCAGCTGATTCGGTTCACGGCAAAGATTTGAAAAATTTAGAAAACGTCTAATCCGAGGGTAAACAAACGGTACTTGCTCTCTCTTCAAAAGAAGGCTAAACAACTTCCCTACTTAACCAAAATCACACACACTCGATTTCTGCTTTGTTTGGGTAACATTACCACCAACTTTATTTAAACCTCAGTCTTTATAATTCATAAGTGGCGACTGCTAAGAGGTGTTCTGACCGATCTGAGACTGTAAAAAAGATGGACGTCACACACACACACTAAAGCTGTTACGTTACGAATTGGTGAACCCAATATTGGGGCTGAATTAATTATAAACCCGTAATTGTAATACATTCTTGGAGAGTCGGAAACCTCTGATAAAGGCGGGTACGTTACAGAATGGCGCTTACAACAGTGGGGCTTGAATAAGATGGACGTTTCGCTAGTACCTCATAGGCAGTGCGTTACAACGTTTAACAATCTAACTTAACCTTTTAGATTTTTAAAATTAATTAGACTTAACAAAAATTTCCTTAGTTAGTGTACATTAAAAGGCTGTATTTATTGTATGGATAAAAGGCTGTATATAACATTAAAGGCTGTATTTATTCGAAGTACCGGAATTAAAACCTAGTTCCAATTACTACAGTCAACACATATGAATTGCAGAACCCTATTACAAAGAAGATAAAAGGTACCTATAATCAAACCTCAATGAAAAAATATATTGAAAATTAAATTATGGGACCAAAGAGTGAAAAGATAGCGATAAGGATTATTTTATTATTGATAATGTGAAGGATGAAAATATTTGTTATGAAAAATGAAGATATAATTATAAATATAACTGTTGACTATATCAAAATGAAAAATGAAAAGTGGCTATGAAGATTATTGTTATTTAAGAGTGGAAAATGAAAATATGATTATAAAAATAGATGTTGACTAAAGAAAAAAGGATGTATTACTATTATGAAAATTAATATGTGTGTATATTAAATGAGAAGTAACTGTATAATTATGTACTGAACATTGAATATATTGTAATTTTATAATGTGAGAAAATATACTTCAAGAGAGTTAATGTAAAGGATTCAGAACATTGTATTTATTAATAATAATAACGTACTAACTATTAAAATGAATATATTAAATAAAGAGTATAAAAATACGAGACTGACACACAACATCCATGGCAAAATATTTCCAAGAGCCTAGTCAACAAGTAATTTTAACATCTCACCCGTACTAACTATAGAAGAAGAGTATAAAATATACGAGAAAGACACATACCAACCATGGCACGAATGTACTCATGATACATATGAATTTCCAAGAGCCACGTCAACCAGTAGTTACAACATCTTACCCGTACTAACTATAATAGAAGAAGAGTATAAAATATACGAGACTGACACACAACATCCATGGCAAAATATTTCCAAGAGCCAAGTCAACAAGTAATTATAACATCTTACCCGTACTAATAAAATGAACATACTACTATAGAAGAGTATAATTATACGAGAAAGACACATACCAACCATGGCACGAATGTACTCATGATACATATGAATTTCCAAGAGCCACGTCAACCAGTAGTTATAACATCCTACCCGTACTATAAAAGAAGAGTATAATATACGAGAAAGACAAATAACATCTTTGGCACAAGAATTCCAAGAGCCATGTCAACCAGTAATATTAACATCTTACCCATACTATAATAAGAATGAAAATACGAGACTGACACACAACATCCATGGCAAGATATTTCCAAGAGCCACGTCAACCAGTAGTTACAACATCTCACCCGTACTATTAAAATGAACATACTACTATAGGAGAGTATAAATATACGAGATCGACACCCTAGATCCACGGCATATATGTATGATACATGTTAATTCCAAAAGCCAAGTCAACAAGTAAATAAGAACATCTTACCCGTACTATTAAAGAAAGAAGAAGGAACAAATGCGGAGTTGGAAAAATGAAACCAAAATAAGGTATTAATGTAGACAAACCACCACACACAACCACATCGTTTATGATGTATATTACTAGAGAAGAAGCCGATACCACACGGAGTATAAATGCCAAATACAAACCATGAAGAAGAAGAAAAAACAAATGTACTTATGAATTATATCTAGAAGAATGAAACCTGAGATGAAGAATATGAGGAGACGACATTCAAAGTGAAAACATAATGAAGAGATTGATCAAGAATAATGAAGAATGAAAAAATAATATACTAACGAAGACAATCATGAGAGTATACCAGTGAGGAAGTGTAAAACAAACTATCCCTATAATATGTGAAGAATATAGTCAAGTTGAATCAAGAAAAGAGAGAATAACAATGTATAAACCGCAGATGCGTGAATTAATCCCAAGGATATTTATTATTTGTCGGAAGAACGACCACTATTATTATTTTTGATGATTTAAAATGAATTGACTGAAGAGTAATGCCAGCAATCATTTATTATTATTGAAGGAGATGATTTGCCTCCATATTTATTGAAATTAGTATGGCCAGTAGAGTTGAATAGCCAAAGTGAGCCGCTCTAAACTGCCCCAGCTAAACTTATGTTAGGGAATTAGGGAACTAAATAAACAAGGGAGATAATTACATAGAGAAGATAAATACGATTCAAATAGAAGAAAGTGAAGGGATATATGGAAAAAACATGTGAATCAACATGGAATGTACAACAATTGATGAATTCTTCAATGAAAAATATATTATAATAATTCAGAATTAATCAATTCTTATAGGAAGGCATATGTAACAGTACCAAAAATATGGTAGTTACATAATATAAACGAATGTAATGTCAAGTATGAGAAAAACATGGGAATATATCTAGATAAATAAACCTAAGTGTATATAAGTGTGTATCTACAAATATATTAATAAAAAATCCAACAATGAAGAAGAGAATACGAATATATCAACATTAATTACAAAATGAAGAAAGAAAATGCCACAAGCCCAAAACAAAATATCAGTAAATAGACCCACTAGGATCCAACAGTGAGGGGAATCAACGAAACAAGGAGCAACAAGCTCCAACAACAATGGAGATAAATAAAAATAGCAACTACGATGAAAATATAGAATAAAGAAGAAAGAAGAAGGACCAGGAAGAGCACCAAGAAGAAGAAAGAAGAAGGACAGAAGATATAAGGACTCAACATAAACCACATGTACTAAAAACAGTGTAAGTGACAAAAGAAATGATTATAAGTGTGACAAGGAAACCAGTGTGAAACATTTAAGGAACCACAAACAATTACAGTGTGTACTTAATACAAATGTGAAACCTGTGAATAACTAACTATTTCAACTGAATAAACCACACAAACAATTACAGTGATGAAGTTTACAGTGTGAAAAATATGTTAATTTCATGATGAAACAACAAAAATTAAAAAATAGTCAAATAAACACAGACAATGAGTGTGACTGATTTAATAAAGTTGTAACCAACACACATAATCATAAGACCACCAGATTAGAACAAAATAGAACAATCAGGTTATTGTTCATAAAGAACTGACAACAAATAAAAGACAGTTGTTAAGTATCAAACATGACAGGAATTAAATTCCACCATTGACCAGAAAAACATTGCAAATAATACAAGAAAGATTTGTGTTAGTGTTTAAGAAGGAATTGTATAAACATGTGTAACAAATTAGTTAAAGTATTATGTTAATATACCGTAGTGAAGTCAGTTTAGTAGTAGAAAAATACTGCACTAAAACAGATGGTACATTGTTACACAACCCACAAGGAAGAGACCTATTACAACAGAAAATGATACATATTAGTATAAATATCTGATCATCAAATATGTTATCAAATGAGAATTTATTATAAGTAATAATAATAAATATTAAGAGACAATGTAATATAATGCAAAACAATGTAAATAGAACAAGTCAAACATAATGACACAGAGAATAGCAGAAATGAGAAAAGTATACCAATTTAGTTAAGAAAAGTACAGTATCAAAACCAATATCAATGTTTATAAGAGTATTACCAGTAGTGAAATAAATATCTGATAATACATTGAGAACAGATTCTGAACATGATAAGAACAGTATTATAACTAAATTATTGTAAACCAACTAACCATGTACATATGACCAGAAGTAAGCTGAACCATTGTATAGCTAATTAGTTAAGAAAAATACTGTATCAAATATTGAGCACAGATTGTTACAATTGTTACCAGTAGTAAGAGGAAATCCCAAAGCTACTTTGAGAACAGATAATGACCATAAAAGCAGTCATATTATATACAAACATTTAAAAACCAAATGGCCATTATGAAGAAAACCAAATGTAAACAAACAATGACCAACCAGTTATTTGTGAAAAATATAGCATATAAACTTATGTAAAAGTAATTGGAAACATTACCAAAAGTTAGAATAATATCTAATGCTACTTTGGGAATCCAAACCAAATAGGACAATAACAATTTAGTTGTTGTATTAGAAAAAATAAATGACTAATATGATATGACACAACATGAACAGAGCCATTACTGAAAGGCTAAAGAGTTCTGAGCTAATTAAAAGATAACCATTATATATAATAGATTAGGTACTATGTGTGTACACTAATTACAATCATTAAATGATATGATTTATATGAAGAGACCAAAAAATAAGATGAAAAATTGTATAAGAAACATAGGAGAGGTTTGAACTTATGTAAATATTAAATTAACCACAGTCATACATAAATATTATAGTGTAAAATTGTGTAAATAAACATTACTAATAATATTAGATAGTAATATGATCATTTTAAATAAGAAAAATTAGTTATAAGCATGTTTATGAAAAAGCTAACATGGACGCTTAATGACGCCATAACGAGATTTGTGTAGGGAACAGTTTTTCCCAAATTGTAAATTAAACCGACTGAGATACAGACTCAAAGTGTTTAGATAAGAAGTGTTTTATTATATTTAAATAAAATCTGGTGTAACGAACTTATAAAAATAAGATGCACCAGAAATAACAAATAAAATTGTTATTGTAATGGTAGTAATGAACGAAAAATAAGCGTTTTGGACTTATTTTAACAAGCAAAACGCCCTGAATTCATTGATATCAACCAATTAACGATAGGACGTAAGATAAGAAAGTTATGATACTTTTAAACTTTCCAGTTAAATCTTTGTACCAGTGATGACGTAAAAAAGCCTCCAACCCAAACTCAATTTTGGCAAAAAATTAAATATTTTAATAAAACGAAGGCTTTCGGGTCAGAGAGTATAACGAATCCAGCCAATGGAATGAATGACTTTCAGCAGACGACCGAGAGACGCTTCAGAGGTACAAGACAGTCTACGATCAACCATCAAACGTAAAGGTCACGCCGCTCGAGACAAAAAAGAAGGAGTTTATATTTTAAAACTGTGCGCGCCATTTTACGCCAGTACACAACATACAGTTAACCTTAATACAACATTCATACATACGAGTGAAAAAGTGCGGAATTGTTTTAATTGAACAAGTAGGTCAGTGTATAATGTCGACCATACTTGCGAGTGAAGTTTTAAATAGGAAACAGGGAGTACAGTTTTATTTAAACAATATTTAAACGAAAAATAATCATTTTGTGAATATCTAACTTTCGATACTACGCAAGTCAGATATTGCTGAGTATCGAAAAATAGTAATTAAATTATCAGAATTGAGAAAAGATTTAAATCGCCATTATTAAAATATTAGAAAAATATTTTAATTAATTATAATAATTTTAAAATATAATGTTTGGAAATAATTGTTAATGAATACGAGTGTATTTGGTCACTCGTTTGACTAAACGTATTTTTCTTGAATTTTTCTATATTTTAAAATATACTTTATTAATTTTCTTACAATCGGAATAAATGTAATTCTGATAATAATATATTAAAAAGTATTATGAATAATATATTTACAACTATAGTCTAAGAAATATTAGCTAATAAGGAATACTTATCCTTTGTAACGACACCGGTTAATTCTAACCTCAGAAATCGTTACGGTAACTTGATAATTTCAACATTACCGATCTGTTCTCAAGTAACATTCAAATCAAATAGAATTGCTAACAAGAGTTTTTTGAGAAATTTTTCTCTTGTGAATAAAATGATTTTTAAAACTAATTATTAAACGAACGTAATACATTTTTAAATACTGTACAAGTCATACAGCTTGATAATGGCAAACTAGTATTAGAGATGCGTGCGCATACCCGCGTACGATAATTTCATAAATACCAGACATATGGTACCAATTTTTGATTTTTTTATATTTGTTCAATTATTATTCACTATTGTTAATTCCATATAGTTATTTGTATTACATCTTGTGACTGGTATCATGTTACCTCAAAGAACCTAACGAAATATGGTAATTCTCTGAATCAAAGTAACATAACCTATGCAGTTAAATTATTGTACTAACAACAGGTCTACCAGCCTTGAGGAATTAGACAGAGTCTTATTGAATTTTATTGTAATCAGTAATTGAAAGGTTGTTAATTATTGTTTTAATTGTCAAAGATTTTATCACTTATCAAATTGTTAATAAACCTCCAATTTTATTACCACAAAAGGAGTATCATTTCTAGTAAAAGTAAATTCATTTATTTTTTAATCAGTTCTGACACAGGTGGCGGAAGAATTTAAAAAGTTTTAGCATAATTCAGAATACTCATCAGATATTCCTTCATTTACTATTGTGTGTGATGATATATTAAATATTCAATCCGAATATTTTTTGTTGTTGTATTTGAAGTGCATGTATTTCAGGAGGAACGTCACAGAACAGAATTGAAGTATTCAAGTGTGGTAAGTAAGTGAGCTACACAACAAAGTGCGCGAATCATACTAAAATAAAAGGAGTAAACTATTACTACGTACCCATAGAAAACAATACATTAACACCAATAACCTCTACGATTCCGATTACATATTTAGATAAACAACATTATCGTTGATACCGGTGCGTGTCTACCCACACGAACACACCACATCGATACTATACTATACAAAAATATAGTATACACAAAAACAATATATATACTAGTAAAAAATATACTTGTAAAGTTCCTTTACAAGTTGGCGCCCAACGTCTGAGCATGATTTAAGGGAAATTACACCATAACTAGTGACCGAATAATCCCAAATTCGTGAAAAAGACAGCAGGTACATTACCAGGACAGCAAGATGTACACCGACAGATTAAAATTAAGATCAAAATCGAGATCGACATCGAGGAAAAGGGCAATCGAAGCGGAAAAGGAGACCAGAAGAGAAGAAAAAGAGGCCATATCGACGGAAGATGTAGAAGAAGTTGTACTGGAAACGAAGGAAAAAACAATTGAACCGGCGGAGGAGGTTCAGCAGCTTATGGAGGAACCGGAAGTGATGATTCAAGAAGCTCCACCGGAAACAAACCAGCCTGAAAGAACAATGTCAATAGGAGAGTCAACATTGCAGGAATGGATGAAAAGAATGATGGAGGCATTGAAGGAAGACAGTAGATCTAATAAGGAGGAATTAAGTAAGAAAATGGACGAATCAATAGAGTCACTGAAAGAAAGCCAGAAGTCCACAGACCAGAAGATGGACAAATCAATAGAGTCATTGAAAGCAGAATTAAACAGTAAAATAGAAGAAGGTCAGAAATCATCAAAGGAGGAGAACCAGTCCGCAAGGGAAGAGGTGATCAAGAAGCTGGATGAGACGAACAAGAGAATGGAAGAGGGTCAAAGGAAAACCGAAGAATTGTTGGAGAAGAGAATGGCCACCATGAAAGAAGATTTATCGGCAGAGTTGGGAGAGAAGATTGATCAAACTAACCAAAAGATTGATGGGATCAACGCCAAACTTAATCGAGATGTTGAGACCATACAAGCCGATCACGAAAATATATGGCAACAGATAAGTGTCAACAATAATAGAATGGAAGAGACCGCTAAGGAGACAGCAGAAATGGTTGAGAGAAGATTAGGAGAAAGCGTCGAAGAAATCGAGAAGCAAATGTCCATAATAACGACTGAAATTAATGTCGAGATGTCGGAAGTGCGTAAAGAAGGAGAAGGTACCAACCTAAAACTAATACAGACGGAATTGGACCTTAACCAACGTATTAATGATGTGAAGAAAAATCATGATACCCAACTAGATGTAATAACACAAGAGCAGACTAAGATGAAGGCAGCGCAGTCAACATTGAAGGATAAGTGTGAAGAAGTTGCTGGAAAAGTAGACGCAATCAAGCAACAGGTACACGATGATAAAACACAATCCACAGAACGCCAACGGAGGGAATTGGACGACCTCCGAGACGAAATGCATCGCCTACAAACCATACCAAATTTCCTATCTGGTTTGAGTCATTCAGAAGGGAGAGATCAGATTGACTTCAGGACCTATTCAAAAAATCCCTTGGAATTCCTAGAGAGAATGGAAGAAATCATACAAAGGAATCGTGAGAGCAGATGGACTGTCATAAAAGGTATGTTAGATGAATCATTTAAGCACACGTTTGACAACTGGTGGACAGCAACCCGACACGAAGTAGGTAATTATGACACCTTCAAGACAGCATTCAAGCAAAAATATTGGTCGGAGGCCACACAGAACATCATAAGGGACGATATTACCAACGGAAGGTTCGACGTGAATGGAAGGCAATCCATGACCACATACTTTTTAGGAAAGATTTGCCTGGCAAGGAATCTGGAACCGGCAATCCCAGAAGAATGCCTGGTCACGAAGTTGGCTTACCATTTTAATCAGGGTATCTCACAGGGAAGACTCAATGCACAGATAAAAACAATCCAAGGAATGTGCGACCTACTCGAAAGCCACGAGAGGGAACGATACTATCAACGGAGTCGACAGGTACCAAACCAAACATACGATCGAGGAGGGCCTGGTAACAATAACCCTACCATTCATAATAATGGTAATAACCCAGGAAGGAATTTTCATAACCCCCCGAGATTCCAGAATCAACCCACACCACGTCAAGACGGAGGTGGAAATAACATAAATAGAGGGAACCATAATAACCATCATCCTGTTATTGGATGATAACCTGGAAATACGAATTACCAAAGAGGTAATCACTACTACAGACCGTATCAGAACCAATATCCTAATCACCAACCAAGACAAGGTAATGGTCATAATAATAACAACCAATTTCGAAGAGTCCACTATGCCCATGCCAGTCGAGGTGGAAACCATAGAACTTATTATCAAGGAAGAAGGAGCTTCCCACACCAGCACCATCATTCCAATAATAGCGACAGGGATGAAAGAGAGTCCGGATATCGGTCAAACGGAAGTGACAGCAGTGGAAGTCCTAGAGCAACCACACAAACTACAGAGGTATACCACAACGGAAATGGACCGGGAAATCAGGAGCCAGTAGCTTCAACGTCTCAGGACCGATGCGAAAATGGTGACATGAATTTAAACACCAACCGGCAGTGAAAAACCCAAGATCACCCTCACTGAACCGGACTATTGGGTCTGATGTTTTGGCAAAATCATCGAAGCATCGCAATATATATAACAACAACTACCTAAAAAATATAAGGAAAGATTTGATGGAAGAAAAGGAAAATACTATCGGCGATACAAGCAATAGTGATATTGCATACATATCCGTTAAAGTAAACAACACCGACGCCACAGCCATGATTGACACCGGCGCAAACGTATCACTAATCGACAAGTTGGAACTGGACAGAATTCAATCGGAGAACAAAGCTACAATACCCACATTGCCAATTAGCAATATAATTCTCATCGGTGCTACCGGACGTCAGAATAAGACTATCCGACAGCAAGTACAATTAGAGGTATCCAGCAATGGAAAAACAATACAGATGGTATTCCTAGTAGCCAGTGGGCTACCGTTCACCCTACTAATTGGGTGTGATATTTTAAGAAAATACACCGCAATCATCAATATGGATACTAATACAGTGATGATGAAAACAGAAGAAATAGAGTGGACAGCCAATTTGACAGAATACGGGAAGGCACCCTCAGAATATGTAATATACTACATCAGAGAAGGCTGTGAACACCAAGAAGGCGCCGTCAACCAAGGAATACACAACAGTCAAGAGGAAGCTTTGTGGTTGGAGAAAATTAATGGCATCCGAGAATTTAAAACCAGCCAGAATAGCCAAAAATTAACTTGGGAACAACGGGAACGATTAATAGAAATATACTACCAGTATCGCCACGTATTTTCAGATACGCCTGGGAAAATAAAAAATTTCCAATGCGAACTGAAGTTCAAAGACCATACAGAGTTCAAGAGGAAATCATATCCTATCGCCTTTTCACTAAAAGAAGCTGTAAGAGAGGAGATTCAGCGTTTAATAGAGAATGACATAATAGAAATAAGCAATTCACCATACACCAACCCTATTGTCGCTGTACCAAAAAAGAATGGTGCAGTACGAATTTGTTTAGATGCTCGTGAACTTAACAAAACCATAATTAATGACAGGACATCGCCTGGAGAAATCGATGAAATATTAAAGAAATTTTATGGCACAAAATTTTACAGTATATGGGATACGGTATGTGGATATTGGCAGGTTGAGCTGCATCCAAACAGTAGAAAATATACTGCTTTTATCTTTGAAGGCCGAAACTACCATTTTAAAAGGCTACCATTCGGTTTAGTAAACTCAGTAGCGATATTCGTCAAATGCATGGACGAGATACTGGGCCACAATACACTACAGTTCACAACAGTTTATGTGGACGATCTCTTAATAGCCTCTAACAATTGGGAGGAGCACTGTGACCGGGTGGCACAAGTACTGAAAAAATTGGAAGACAACCACATCACTTTAAAATTAGATAAATCTCAACTAATTGCGAAGGAAGTGCAATTCTTGGGGTTTAACCTGTCTGAATACGGAATTACACCATCCCAGGAGAAGATGGAGGCAATTCAGCGTTTCCCCGTCCCGAAGAACAAAAAACAACTGCAATCGTTCCTCGGAATCTGCAATTATTATCGGAAATTTCAAAATAATTATTCCGAATTGACAGATCGATTCTCAACACAGCTATCATCGAAAGAAAAATGGAAATGGGAAGCAGAGCAAGACTCCACATTTGAATTGATTAAAATAAAGTTCCTAGAAACCGTTATGCTGCATCACCCCAATTTTAATAAACAGTTTTTCATGAATTGTGACGCTAGCGACCTAAGTCTTGGTTCTGTACTCTATCAAGAAGACCAAGAAGGGCATCATCAAGTGATCAGTTTCGCAAGCCGTACGTTAAACAAGTGCGAACGTAACTACCATACCACAGAAAAAGAATTATTGAGTATAGTGTTTGCATGCGAAAAATTTAGGACATTTATTTTAGGATATACAGTAACAGTGAGGACAGATCACAAATCCATTTCATTTCTAAAAAACTGCAAATTAAAACACGGAAGACTGACAAAATGGACTCTTACACTTCAAGAATACAACATACAATGGGAGTACATACCCGGAAAAAGCAACACAGCTGCAGACGTGTTGTCCCGGATAAACATTAACGCCCAAACATTTGAAGGAGAGAGGGAAACCATTGCAAGAGTATACCACTTACTGAAGAGTAAATCCGAACTCACTAATATATTATCCGACATAATCAATCATCAACAACTGTAACTGCTTTTCGCCGCGTTACAAATCCAGGGAACCCTTCATAATTAAACTCCGTTAATTAGAAGGGCTGCCTACGTTGTAACAGAATTGATCACAAATAATTAAAATAACAAATTACTTACTAACTGTGTAAGGAAACAATGGCAAGGTATACAATTGATTTAAGCACTCCTCATATGTGTGCAACAAGAAGACTTCTCTTTATTCAACATTTAAGAAAAAACATATACTGACAGATGCCATGACATTACTAATTCAATTATCAAATTATCGAAAGGTTTCTTTAAACTTTGGGATCAAACTAGATTCTATATAGTTATACCTCGGATCCGGGTCAACTTTCTGTATTTCTGTAATTAAGACTTTTAATTATACTCATTTTATGATATTAGCTTGCAAGACTTTCTTTTATTCAACCATTGGAAGAATGGTATTATTGCTTGAATTATATTACTCTACATTAGCATATAAACTGTTACAACGTATGAAGTTAGAATAGTTACATGAAATTCTTAGATTTAATTTATAAGTCTTTACAAAGTTATTAGTTTCTGAAAAGTCTCTTTCAAGATGTGTTGTGTGACAAATATTAGTAACCCTCGATAGACAGGCTATCGAGTCACCTTTTAATTGGTATGCAGAAGACTCGTCCTGGGGTATCAGTCTTGGGAAACAGGAACAGCTACGTCGTCATCTCGGTCTGGCCTTCCTCTGTAAAGGGCTCCAAAAGTTCGCAGGTTGAACAATACGTCGTGTAGATATCTATGATGATCTTGTAGATTCTCAGATGTCCTGATCTGCATATTCTGTCACGTGCAGTAGAGTTTGTGGCTTGTGCTAGTTCACATCTCCGGGTATGACTTTGGAATAGTTGTTATTTGTTGAAGTACGTAGTCATCTTGTGTTACACACTTTGTTACGTTTCGATACTTTTTGTTTTACATTACTTTAAACTTATTGTCTATTCACATGACTACACTAATTAATACATCCAGATGCTTTAAACAAACTACATCTGGTATACCATCTGAAGGTGAAACAAAATATGATTCACATATTTTAAGAGCATCGCTCTTACGTCTACACTGTACGGAGTCACCATTGCAAGAGAGAGAATTTACGCTCCCTTTGCCTGGTACTGGGCAAAAGTTAGTGCGACAATTTCCGTGCGAGAATATAGTTCCTAACTATATTTAAGTTAACATTTTTATTTATGCAAACTATCCCTAAACAAATATACATAATTTAAATCAGTTGTTTTAGCGACTATCTATGTCTTCAGATTTTTTTATTATTAACATTAGTTTTTTTTTATCTTATTCTTACTCACACAAGACTCTGAAAGCATGTCGAGTCTGGAATCAACAGGAAAGCGCCTGCTTACAAGCAAAGGGTTAAATACGATATTAATAACGCTTTACAATTTATCTTTTTATTTGAGTATCTTATAAATAACTAATTAATTACTGCTTCCTCTCATACTGAGTACATACAGGTATTTTATATTAATACAGTGAGATTTAAATGGCTTAAGAGCTCACAACCTTAATTTTTAAAATTTTTATTCTTTTGATTATTTTTTTTATTTAAATCGTCACATACTCCACCGCTTGAATTGCACGCTACGGTTAAGCTTTTTTTTTTTTTAACTCACTATTGGGCACTGGGATATTGAATGGGGTTAGTGTGTGTAATTTCTTTCACATACTTTCTTGTACACTTTACAACGTTCACCACATAGTTATTACTTATAGTTACAGCACAGTACACTTTATATTCTTATTAACTACCTTTCTCGTGGTATCTTCTGGATTTTTTCCAAGCTTGTTCTTAAGTTAGAGCGGGCTTTGCTCCATATTCGCTTTATCTGCTTATCCGTTATTTGCGGAGGCAGAAGATCGTGTATATTCCATCTTGTGGACAAAGGGTGGTTTGGTCGATACTTGTATAGTAACTCGAACGGGGTCGACTTGTGACCTTCGTGGCTATTGGGGACTGGGAGTACGATTAGTGTCGGTGTGTGAAGTTATTTAATATTAGTGCACAGTTTTTTTTTTTCTAATCCTCTTTAAATGACATTGTTCATTTAAATGATCGCCTTCGTGAAATTCCCTTTTTCTTACTTCTTAAGTACTAACTTACATTTTAATCTTAATACTAATTTCCAAACCTTAGATTGGAATGATCCCTACTTATCCGTAACTCACAACATCCCGGCCCGACTGACACCAGCTTACTCTAACTACGGAAGTTAGCTTTCAGCATTTATTAATGATCTTTGGCCCATTTCTGCCCTATCATTTCCCTTTCAGTCGGCGCCGTTGTGACCTGTTACGTTACATGTATAATCATTCATAAACTTATTTCTAATGTAATCTAAAGAGGATCCCATACTCCACTTTAGATCACTGGTTTGAGAGAAGCGGAATCTCACGAATATGATTCTCTTTTATCTCTTTTACAATACTTAAACAAACTATGCGGGAGAGGAGACACTTTACAATGCATTGTCCTACTCACTAGGGGTGGTTTTCAATTGTTCAGTTTAGGCTAGCACCGGTTTCTCACAATAGGGAGGGTGCGTGGCTGTTTACTACAATACTGAACACGCTTTTATTTTTCTAACTTGCCACCACTGCGGTGTCTTCACTATGCAACGTTACTTTTTATTATTATTCTTTTCCCTTAATTACTTCTACACTTCACACAATATTAGTATAACTTAGGACTTATTTAGCTCTAGTATTTAAATCAATTATTACTATTCACTTTATTATTTATTATTTATTAAACTACTTTGGGGATTTAAGAAACGCTCCTAGAACTATCGTCTATTTAATCACCATATTTATTTAGCACACTTTATATTCACAGGTTGGCTCCATTTTACTAGATGATGTTTAGCTAATCTGTCCGCTAATTCTTGGCTGATTAAAGTTCTACTAGATCCCGAATCAATTAAAGCGATGGGGGATGTAACGCCTAAGTCGACTTGTATTAATGGTAGTAAATTTTTTTTTCCATTTACATCTATTAATCGCATTACACTTTTCACGAAATTCTCGCACACAGGGGTCGATTTCTTTCGCACCTTTTTTGTTTTTCACTTGGTTACAGAATAATTCATTCTTATTATTATTACTGGTTTCTTTTAGTTTACCCAATTTTGAGTAGCTACGGGAGACACAGGTTTTCGGGTCTCCCTGCCTTACATGTTTTTTGAATTGGGGTTATTCCGTTCCAATGGCTTACTTTTGCACTCTCTTCTTATGTGCCCATATTTGCCACAATTATAACAGGTGGGTTTTCTGCGAGGTGGGTACTTGGTTTCCGCTTTATCTGGGTTTACAGTTAACTTACCAGCTTTGCGCACATGGTGAGGTCTACTAGAAACTTGTCTTTCATACGAGGTTGTTACATTAGGCAGTAGTGCTCGCAATTGATGTCTATTAGTTCCAGAGGTTTTCATTGCTTCTCTATTCTGATCTGAGTACCATACATTTGAAGAATGGATACTGCACTGTTCTAGATCAGCAATTGTATTGGGTCTATTCATCAATGATAGTCGAGATCTTTCTTCAGGTGACACGCCTACTAAAATGGTGTCCACCAGTTGTGTTTCATTCCAGCTTACACGTAGTAGTCGAGAGGACTCCCTAATATCGGAGATGTAGTGAGCTAATCTCTCCTGATGTCCTTGTACTCGGAGTACTGTCTTTCTTTTTATTTCCTCATAGATGCCGGTGGGAATAAAGTATTTTATTAAAGAGCTATGTAGCTCTTCTACTGGGAAAGTAGAGGTTAGGGCTTCTAGCACACGATTTTTTAACGGGGGTTTACACTTTGGTAACAGAACTTGTAAAATTTGCCAGTCATTCAGCTGCTGTAGATCCTTTATCTGAAGAAGATAACTAATAAATGTTAGTAACTTGGAAACATTTAAACCATCTGTATAAGGGATTTCGGATAAAATCTTCTCCACAGGGTGAGTCATTTTTCCGTATAGATCTGCGTTATAGTTCATAGGCGTAATTCCTCGATGAGGGCGATTTGATTCATTGGGGGTGTTGGTCAATTCATTATTTCCGGGACGAAACTGAAAATGCTCGGGAGGAGGGACATTTACATCTGTATCAGTATTTTGTTCTGGGTTCGCTTGCACTTGCGATACGATAGGTGAGTTCCGATCCGAGTTAGGCGGAGGTAAACCAGTGGTGGGGGATTGTATTGGGGAGATGTGTAATTTCATTAATGATTTCTCTATTTCGTCCATCCTGAATGAGTCGGATTTTCGTCTTAAATCGTTGATAATTGAAGGTAAGCGGCGTAGAGCTTCGTCTGCTAGCTTTTGTACATCAACGGGTATTTCTGTGAGATTCGGCCAGATCGACAAATTTTTTATTCGCCTGGTTAAATGCTCTATTCTCTGGGTAGTCCGCAAAATTTTTGCCGGAGATTTCTCATCTTGGAGTGTTTGAGACAATAAGTATAGTTCACTATACTTGGCATTACAAATTTCTTTCTCGCCTTCATAATCGAGTTGGCTTAGATTGTTTAATTCCACGGGCGCATCAAATCCACATTCGCGAATTGAACTTCGTAATTCCGCGACTGTTACATCAGCATGGGGTAGTCCACGCAAAAGGGCTTCGTAAGACAGCTCGTCTTTTAATAACAAATCCGGGTTAAATTGGGCCATTTTGTTCTAACACATTAGCACGTACTTAAAATTAATACTAGTATATTACACATATATTACATATACATATAATAAATTCATAAGTAATAAATTTACACAAATTAGAAAAGAACCATTTCTCTTCTAAGGGAGAGACAGAAATTAAACACACATACCTTTCAATGTTAAATAGCCGATCAGCTGTTTACTGGAATGTAGGTCAGAGGGTGGCCTACATATTTAGTTAACAAAGGAGGGTTGAGCGTGTGTGACAATGGGGTGTTTGCTTTTACATATTATTGTCTACACAATGCGAGTGAATAACACCAACGACCGGTATAAACACGAGAAAAGGGGAGAGCAATCTTATGCAACACATTTATTATTATTCCGCTTAGACAACACTTTGGCTCCGTTCATTCATAAACTTTTCTCAATTAAATAATTACTTATTTTGTTCACAAGTTTTAAATTACGAACTTCTACTTAATTACTTTATTATTGTTAACAAAGTTATTTTTAATCAAATTTTTTTTTAACACATACTAGTGTATGTAAGCTAGATAGTTGGACATACACTGTGCAGAATGAGTCAGGAAACAACAGGCCGTAGTTTGTCGTAAACAAACCTGTTACAGATTGTTCGGTTGACCAAAATTGTTATGCTTGATCACAATTCATGTCTGCAAGTACTTACATCGAATTATGCAGTTTCTGTAGGAAATGCCAGTAGGAACCTGCATATAGCATTTTGCATTGTATGACGCTAATGATATTTCACTCATACATACTACCATCTACATAACGTAATACATTACTAAATATGTTTCGAACATTACATTTTTTAAAGTAACTTTCTGAGTGCATATATCAATATTAAATATTTAGTTATTAATCATACTATTTATCCACGCATAGTGAATGCAATTTTGTTTGTGACACTATATACACAATTAAAACTCTTTCCTTTGTTTCCTTTATTTTTTTTTTTTATTAAGCAGAGTGCCGCACTTTTGTGACACTCTGTAAACAATTACCCTTTTATTTTTTTACAATTAAGCAGAGTGGCGCACTTTTGTAACTGCTTTTCGCCGCGTTACAAATCCAGGGAACCCTTCGTAATTAAACTCCGTTAATTAGGAGGGCTGCCTACGTTGTAACAGAATTGATCACAAATAATTAAAATAACAAATTACTTACTAACTGTGTAAGGAAACAATGGCAAGGTATACAATTGATTTAAGCACTCCTCATATGTGTGCAACAAGAAGACTTCTCTTTATTCAACATTTAAGAAAAAACATATACTGACAGATGCCATGACATTACTAATTCAATTATCAAATTATCGAAAGGTTTCTTTAAACTTTGGGATCAAACTAGATTCTATATAGTTATACCTCGGATCCGGGTCAACTTTCTGTATTTCTGTAATTAAGACTTTTAATTATACTCATTTTATGATATTAGCTTGCAAGACTTTCTTTTATTCAACCATTGGAAGAATGGTATTATTGCTTGAATTATATTACTCTACATTAGCATATAAACTGTTACAACGTATGAAGTTAGAATAGTTACATGAAATTCTTAGATTTAATTTATAAGTCTTTACAAAGTTATTAGTTTCTGAAAAGTCTCTTTCAAGATGTGTTGTGTGACAAATATTAGTAACCCTCGATAGACAGGCTATCGAGTCACCTTTTAATTGGTATGCAGAAGACTCGTCCTGGGGTATCAGTCTTGGGAAACAGGAACAGCTACGTCGTCATCTCGGTCTGGCCTTCCTCTGTAAAGGGCTCCAAAAGTTCGCAGGTTGAACAATACGTTGTGTAGATATCTACGATGATCTTGTAGATTCTCAGATGTCCTGATCTGCATATTCTGTCACGTGCAGTAGAGTTTGTGGCTTGTGCTAGTTCACATCTCCGGGTATGACTTTGGAATAGTTGTTATTTGTTGAAGTACATAGTCATCTTGTGTTACACACTTTGTTACGTTTCGATACTTTTTGTTTTACATTACTTTAAACTTATTGTCTATTCACATGACTACACTAATTAATACATCCAGATGCTTTAAACAAACTACATCTGGTACACCATCTGAAGGTGAAACAAAATATGATTCACATATTTTAAGAGCATCGCTCTTACGTCTACACTGTACGGAGTCACCATTGCAAGAGAGAGAATTTACGCTCCCTTTGCCTGGTACTGGGCAAAAGTTAGTGCGACAATTTTACGCGCGAGAATATAGTTCCTAACTATATTTAAGTTAACATTTTTATTTATGCAAACTATCCCTAAACAAATATACATAATTTAAATCAGTTGTTTTAGCGACTATCTATGTCTTCAGATTTTTTTATTATTAACATTCGTTTTTTTTTTATCTTATTCTTACTCACACAAGACTCTGAAAGCATGTCGAGTCTGGAATCAACAGGAAAGCGCCTGCTTACAAGCAAAGGGTTAAATACGATATTAATAACGCTTTACAATTTATCTTTTTATTTGAGTATCTTATAAATAACTAATTAATTACTGCTTCCTCTCATACTGAGTACATACAGGTATTTTATATTAATACAGTGAGATTTAAATGGCTTAAGAGCTCACAACCTTAATTTTTAAAATTTTTATTCTTTTGATTATTTCTTTTATTTAAATCGTCACACAACAAGATCCTAAAATATCATTAATTATCTTTTGATAAACTAGCCAACAATGATGCAAACATAAACCAGTATTACTGTACTCATGAACAGTTGTTATTCACCAAACACAATAAAGGTGATGAGAGAGGGAAGGTAGTTATCCCCAAAGCCCTAGAAAAAGAATTGACCATAGACTACCACATACGTTATGGTCATATGGGCGCAGTGAAGGTCATAAAAGCTTTGCAGGAGCATGTGCATTTCAAGGACATGAGTAGAAAGGTCAGAAAATATGTCCAGAGTTGTAATATTTGTCAACTGGCAAAATGCAGCAACGAAAAGCGAGAAGGAGTCATGATACCAATTACATCAACTGCAAGACTAGAAAAAGTTTTCTTGGACATTTGTGGACCTTTTCCACGGAGTGGTGGGAGACACCAGTACAAGTATATCATAATAATATTTGATCATTACACCAGATATACTAAGCTGTACCCACTCAATCGAGCGACAACCAGTAAAATACTAGAAATAGTTATAAATAAATATATACCCGAAGTGGGCAAACCATCGATGATAATTACAGATCACGGAACGCAATTCCGAGGACGAAAGTGGCGGGAAACACTGATCAATCTGGGAGTCAAAACATACAAGACATCGGTGTATCACCCCAACAGCAACCCTGCTGAGAGTGTGTTGAGAGAAGTAGGAAGGATTTTAAGAACCTACTGTCACAGCCAGCAGAGGAAGTGGGAGGAGTATTTATCCCCGGCTGAAGAATTCCTAAATCTAGCCTACCACCAGTCAACTGACGAAACACCATACATGGCTATGTACGAGAAAAGACCACCCCGGGAGATCACAGAGATAATTAATTTTCCAATCAGTGCCAAAGTTAAATTTGACAAAATCCGATTCTATAATAATGCAGTTGAGAGAGCGAATAAATTAAGGCTCAAGTACAAAAAGTTACAACCCAAAATCATCAAATATGAAGTGGGAGACCAAGTGCTTATCAAAAATCGAGAGCTCCCTAGTACTATTGAGGGCATAGCAAAGAAGCTATTACTGCTATATACCGGACCATATACTGTGACAAAAAACAATCTGAACAACACATATGAATTGCAGAACCCTATTACAAAGAAGATAAAAGGTACCTATAATCAAACCTCAATGAAAAAATATATTGAAAATTAAATTATGGGACCAAAGAGTGAAAAGATAGCGATAAGGATTATTTTATTATTGATAATGTGAAGGATGAAAATATTTGTTATGAAAAATGAAGATATAATTATAAATATAACTGTTGACTATATCAAAATGAAAAATGAAAAGTGGCTATGAAGATTATTGTTATTTAAGAGTGGAAAATGAAAATATGATTATAAAAATAGATGTTGACTAAAGAAAAAAGGATGTATTACTATTATGAAAATTAATATGTGTGTATATTATATGAGAAGTAACTGTATAATTATGTATTGAACATTGAATATATTGTAATTTTATAATGTGAGAAAATATACTTCAAGAGAGTTAATGTAAAGGATTCAGAACATTGTATTTATTAATAATAATAACGTACTAACTATTAAAATGAATATATTAAATAAAGAGTATAAAAATACGAGACTGACACACAACATCCATGGCAAAATATTTCCAAGAGCCTAGTCAACAAGTAATTTTAACATCTCACCCGTACTAACTATAGAAGAAGAGTATAAAATA